>JAQMCX010000058.1:17411363-17544215 GCA_029814765.1 Acanthurus leucopareius | reverse complement strand
CTCAAAGTTTTTTGCGGCCCTATAGGTGGCGCTTGAGGCCCAAGTTTGGGCCGCGGCCCTATGGTTAAGAATCACTGAATTAGAATACATAGAATTCTCACTAGGGAGCTTCTCTGTATCCTCAGAGCAGACAACCGCAGAGGGACATTCAAGGTCAAATAAAATAGCTTTCTTTGCCAACAATGTAAGGATAAAGACACCGGAAAATACATAGGCCTATAATTGGTTTAAAACACGGCAATGTGGAAGGCCCCCCTCACTAGCCCTGCGGTCATATCTGCTCTTTTTCCAGTTGAATTTCAGCAGCATTAATAAAACTTCAATTAACCATCAGGGGTCCATCTTCCAGCTCACCTTCCTAATCTAGTTTGATGGAAGCAGTTAAAGAATCAGCAGAGTCAATTTATTCCGCTCGCAGCGTAGAAGTGAGTGCCAGCATCAGATACTTGTAGTTAGAACAGTGATACCCTTGCACAGTCGGACAAAGTGTGCAAAGCAGCGCCGTGCAGTCAGTGTCGCACTTTCTTAACCCTGTTTCCCTTTAACTTGCCCAATAATTTGTAGGTTTGTAAACACTGCCACAATGTAGACCTGATGTCACACCGCTTAATAGGATCTGACCCCTGATGGTTAAATTATTTAGGTACTTTGAAGAGGGAAACCCAACAGGGCTCCCTAATTGATACACCCACACACAAACACACACACTGCTGTGAAAGGGTGTGCAGATCCCCAGCAATGTAGGAGCCTTTTGAGCCCATTGCCATTCTTCTTCCAGCAAATTGGAGGTTTTTAATGAGCGACCACCCTGTCTCTCCAATATTGTGTGTGGCTCAGTTATCCACAGCTGGACTTTAGAGTCTGAAAGACTGCAGTAATAGATTTCATTATTGTTTAACCTCAGTCTCTGATTAGTTTCCTTATATTTTCTTTTATAATTCAAGAACAGTACATTGTTAATCTGCATCTTTTTTGTGAGAATGTATCTAAAAATATATATGTTCTGCCAAGGATCTTTTGTCAGTTATAGCTGTATTATGGCAGATTTGCATGCAATAATTAGAAAAATTCTGGATTTATTTAATTCCAACACTAAGACACATTTTTAAGTTACAACCATTGAATCAAGTTTTCAGCATACAATAAAGGACTGCACAATGAAATGCAATTGTAGCCCCTCCATGCTACACACAAAAATTACATTATAACAAGAATGTAAATATCGACAATTTAAATTAGATTTTATTTCTGTTATCTGCCATGAAAAGCATCTGTCTCCTCTTACAACTTGGCTCCCTGCCGAAAAATAAATGTGTTGAGCGCAATAATCATCTCATTAATAACATATCAATTTGCTTGCTTCAGTTGTCATGCAGTCATTTAACTTTTTTTTTTTTTTTTTAGTAATTTTTCTTCTGAAGTTTTCTTCAGAACGTTTGAAGGACTAGCGACCAGAAAGCTGCAATGAACACAAGGCCATTTGTCAGCCCCATAGTGTGTAGGTAATAACATAACAGCATAATTGCTACACTTTCTTTAAAAAATCTTGAAGTCTTTAAAGAGACAATTGGTCACAAATATCACAACTCAGTCAAGAAACAGTGCACATGTTGTTTTCCTGGTGTTGTGTTGGCTGTCAGGTGAATTGTTAAAGTGCATTGGATGCACCGAGGATTTGTTGTCTCCTTTAGAGCAAATGTTTTTGTGAAGACAATATAATACACACACATCACAGATCAAATTAAATTAATCTTATAATACATGTCACTGTGTTGTTGTCAATAAGGGGAAAATTTGTATCTGTCTGTTTTTTTCACTCTTTAGACTGTCAAAGATTTAAGGTTGTGTCTTAAGCTTTTATTCAAAGGTGATACATTTTGTACTGGTTACAATACAGTTTCTATGTAGAGAATTAATTAATTCTGTGCAAGTGTGTGTGTGTGGGTATTTACAGGGTTGATGTCTAGTTTAAAATCTGCTTTGGAAGTAAAGGAGTGTATAGCAGCATAATGAATGTTGATTGGAGGACACTGGGTCGCCTGGGTGAAGACCAAGAATCTTAACTACTGGACCATACGGGGCCTGTATATGATGAGCACTGTGCTTTTTATTCTGGCCTATCAATTAAGATGGGTCAAATGTTTCTGAAGCTTTCTTGCCAGTTCCTGCAGCTCCCCTGTGGAGTGTACTGTAACCTCCAACAAGGATCAACCACTTAAACATTTCTGTGCTTTCACTCTTTAGCAGCCATCTACTTTTCACATCTGCCACTGGGTGAATTAGTAGAAAAATAAACAGCATAAAATTATCACATATTTAAAGTGAAAAATGTCCAATTAGATTGAATGTATCAGCAAGGGTCCATATGATGGATGTGACACAGTCTTTAAACACCTCTAAACAAAATGTTACAATGTGCAAGAGCTCACCTGAAAATAATTCATCTCGAGCAAGAGTAATTTATGATTGTGAGAAAACAAAAACAAAGCATTGTTTTATAATGCATTGTTTGTGTTATGCTAAAAGCTGTGTATATGCTAATCATTCATTTGGTAATATTAACTATCAAGTCAAACCTTATTGCACAGAAGAAATACAGCCAATCATAAAGAGGCCCGAGAGTTCACTAAGAGATGCTGTTAATTCACTTTTATCATAGCTAATGGTCATGTTTTTGTTTTAGAAAATGAATCTTAATTTTTTATATGGGAACACTTCCTGTCAATGCGTGCAAAGGGAGGTGAAAGGGGTTTTACAGCTGTCAGTTTGTCAGGCAAGGTAAGGCTGATTTAATGCTCCCTCCATATGCTTAATCATGTAAAACACACAAACATGGAGGTGATTTGTTGGCTGCCAGTCTTCCCTGCATCCAGTGTGAGCCAGTGGATAGACCGAGCCAGCTGGATGTTTCAGGTCCACTTTCACATTAAAGCCATCAATCCCGGCCTGCCTTTGTTTTATTGCTCTGTTGTTGTTATTTGACAGAAATGAAAATAAATAAATAAACAAATAAATTTCAAATCTGCTTCATTTGCTGGCACTCCCACTAGTCAGTTTTACTGAGTGCCGGATTCTACAGGGTCAATGTGAACCCACACATGCTTGGTCCTCAACAATGAACACTTTAATAAAATGAATACAAAATCAATATAAACAATCTGTTCATCTAGAGTCTTATATTATAAAGAAGGTCAAAGAAAACTTAAAATATAACTCATTAAGAAAATAATAAATGCAGAACACATTAAATGGTCAAACTTACATCACAAAATGCACCTCAGTAGTGATATATAATGGATTTCTCTTCACCAAGTCCTCTCACCAACAAGCTTGAGGAGTGAAAAAGTTTTGGAGGTTTTGTCTATTTTTCTGCAGGTGGAGAAATATATGCATTTTTATGCATTTTCTGTCCTCTCTGATTAAACCACATCACACCTAAACAAAGAACTCAGCGTGTCAAATAAAACTGCATGAACCTAGTTTTATATTCTAGGTGCCAAGTGTGAATATGTATGAGTTGTGCACTCAAACTCCATTGTTGTCCATTTATGTAAAGTGGTGTGAAGAGCTTGGTTCAAGAGCCAGGTATATTCAAAACATTTAGAATTAGAGTATAGTTCTTTGGTTGAGTCTCTCGTTTCTCACTCTTTCACTCTCCATGCCCCTTTATGCTCAGAGCATAAAAACACCAACTTATGACAGGTGGTAAGAAAAAAAACCCTCTGTGGACTTAACTAATGCAAATGTGACAGTTAAGGACATTTGCTATATGCTATAGTTATGAGAGTTTCTTTGGCTGCATTTGCATGTTTATGTTTGTATGAATCGCCTTAAAACGACCAAAACTTGTGAAGAATTTTTAATGCTGAATATTATATAAACTGCTATTACTTGTCTTCACACACTGTTATATGTGAAGTCGTGCATGCACATCTTTCTGCCAGGATCAAATGTTTCAACTTTACATCCAATGCAGAGCTTGACTGAAAAGGGCGAATATATGGATATTTAAAGCAGAATTTTATCTCAAAGATCAAATTTGGCTGGTGTATAAGTCGAACAGATATTGAACAAATGAAATGTCAAAGTTAGCAGTCCTGAACAAATGAAATGTCAGGGACAATACCTTGGCTGAAGCCTCACCTCACCCTGCTCATCATCTCCAGGCAGTCATGTTTGTAGTCAGACATTAGAGGGCAGACCAAATAGGCTTTCTTTCACTGAGCTGACCTATTAGCACCCTATTATTTGTGCTGGTGAATGAAAAGTGCTGGGGTCCCTTCAACTTGCTGCAGAAAGTTAAGGTCACAAAGTAAAATTCTCTGGTACTTTTTTCCCTCCTTTGGCTCCTGACTCTGCTTTCTCCTGTTTCCTCTGCCTGGCACGCAGCCTCGATTCCTCCCAGTGTGGACATTCTCCCATGAACCAACTCTGACTATCAAAACAACAGTCATTAGGCAAATTTGCTTTGGTGCAGGATTACGTTAATTATCATGGAATTATCACTTCATTAAAGCAGGCAGAGATAAATTATCTCTGATGAAACGAATGCAAAATGAGGAAATAATGATGCGGCCAAAAAAAAAGAGGAAAAAAAATTAAGAGACTACTCGTCGAAGGAAATCAAGTCATTGTGTTCCAGAGAGTCGGTCCCTGAGAGGCATTGCAGCACAACGCAACATGACAGAGCAAGTGGGTTTTCACACACAGAGGATTGAGGACCACTCACCCCCTCATCCACTGCAGTCCAATTTTCCTCCCTAAGCTTTAACAGAGCCTGCATTTTTCTCTGTAAATTGCGAGTATCATTAATCATGCCAAATTCCATTTTTAATGAATGCCCGCATCAACCCAGAAACACTCTTTGGGTCCATGCAAAAGGCTGTGGTGGTGGTGGTGCAGCAGAACCAGAGTGTGATTTTTATAACTGCAATCACCGAAAAGTATTTTCACGGTCACAGGCTTTGCACGGCTGACCTCACTGCAACCATGATAAAATGATGGGTATCCCGATGACACTGCCCACCCGGGTTAATATTGTGCATTCGCTTACAACAAACATGATTAAAATCTAAAAAGCACTGGCTCTTATCTTTGCTCATTTGTGAGCTGTAGTAAAAAAAAAAAAAAAAAATCTGGCAAAATTGCATCGATAGTTATAAATAGCCAGCATGCTCAGACTTAATATTGAATTAATCAGTGAGTCACCCTTCTTTTCACCATTGTAAGAGGGTACTGGGACACACACATTTGTTGGTATATTTGCATCATTGTATGTAGCATTGGCTGCTGAATAAACTGTTTCTTGTCTGACTAAACAACAGTGTTGGCACCGTAGAACTTGTTTTGTCGCACCATTAGCTCTTTCCCTATGATATTTTTGAGATGCTACAGGAAAAAAACAAAACCCGTGGGATTATCAGATATTCTCTCCCTTTGCCTTTTATTTTTATCCCAAATGACTGCAGCACAAGGACACTGGTCTCTGCTTGATTCATAATCATTAGAACAATCAAATCTCTATGGCAACGTTATGCGGTGTCTGGGATCCTATATTTTCCATTGCTTAGTGATATCGGTTGACGTGCAGTATGTGAGAAATACAGGTTTCATACAAAGCTTTGAACACTAGATGGGAGAGGCTACTGGGAAAGAATCATAAGTGTACATGTGTGTATTCAAGTGCTTATTTATTGCTGTGTGACAAAAACAACAGTGTTTTTCCCTTCTTGATACAGCAGGTTTGATTATCCATTTGTGGTTTATTCTGACAGGGCTAAGACTATAATCTGCAATGTCATGTTGACTAAAAGATTGTTGCTCTGCAAACTGAAAAAGCTTTTGTCTGAATGAAGCGGAACATTTTGGTGATATGAAGGGGGGGAAGAAGAATTTGTGTCTCTTTAGCCTCAATATGTCTTGAAATGTACTAAAAAACAATTACAGCACCTCCCTGTCATGAAACAGGCGGCAAATCTGTCTCGTACAAGGGATGTAGGACCTTGTGTGAGTACAATTAGCGAGTAATAAATGAAGTGGCCTAATTATTAATGAAAAACATGGCAGCTCAGCGATCATTAGTAGTTTATGACCCAACATGTGGGCCTGTGACTGAAGAAAGATCAGTGATAGTAAAACATTTAGGTCTATCCTCTTTGCTATTACCAGTAAACTTCCCTCTTCTATTGCAGTACCTTGCAATATACTGTCCTCATCTAAGGACTTGATGAACTGCAACACTGAGGCTGTAATACAGACTCCACAAAATCCCTTAAGGACGTTCTCCTAATGGCGGCACACTGGTCCATAAAAATGCTATTTTGCTTTGGAAATTTGGGTGAAGATTCATTAGAAGCCATCCTGTTGAATTTGAGAATAAGCTCCCAAGTGATTCAGGTAGAGAGGCCAAAAGAACTATCAGAGATGGGGGAGGGAATATCTAATGCGCACACTTTCTCTTTATGGATCCTGGGTAGGTTTTACGCTCTCTCTCCCTCTCCTGCAGTGTTGGTGGTATCACCCTGGGCCTCCATTGTTCAAGCGTTTCGGGGGGAAAACCTCACACCAGGCTACTTATTCTTCATGAGGTCACATTAAACAAAGACAGTTACTCTCCAGGGTTTTCTGGGACTTCTAAAAGCATTACGCTGCCGGGCTGAGCTGCACTGGCCAGTGAGTCAGAATGCAGCTTTCCAAAAAGGAAAAAAAAAAGACTTTTACACATCATTTTGGATTCAATAACCAGCGCTGAACTAGCGCATTGAAATGAAACCATTGAGAACCCTAAGAATGGCACAAAAATATGATGGGTACAAAGTAGACAGGAAGATGTCTTGCAGGCATGCTAAATCAAAAGCGTGGCCACAAGTGTTGGTAAATATTCAGCTATTGTATGCTGAACCGCAGGATTTTACCGATACAACGCTCCCAGCATGCAGATATATACACTGCTGAACCGACTATCCTGGTGTCGGGTAACAAATTACATAAACCACCCACAAGAAATCTGTGAAGATGTATTTGTGATGATGCAGCTACTCGCCACCATGGCCAGAGTGCACTCTTTTTATTCAAAAACGCTTTATTCCACACACTGTTTCATGTTCTCCCTCTGTGTTGCAGGGGAATCTGTCCCAAACAATTTCTACAACTTAGGCACAACAAAAAAACCATGTCCAATTCCTTCCACCAGCTGCACAAGAAGCTACACACACCTGTATTCAAAGCTCCAGGCGATCCATTCATTTTTTTTGTTCAGAGATTTAAATAACATAGAGAACAATAACTAGCGTGCACTCTACACACCGTTCCAATTTCAGCTCTCACAATAATCCGTCATTCTTTCCTGCAGAATAGGGAAAGTCATTCAACCTTTTCTTGTCAGTGCCTCTTAAAGGGAGTACAACAGCATTTATTTACGGCACTCCTGTGTTAATTTTATGGACATGTTTTATTTGCATGTGATGTCCTTATTTTTTTTTGAAAGTGTGATCCATATTTTATGTAAGTATATACGTGCAATTTGCATGCACGCTGTATGACTATGTATCTGTGTATACAGAAATGATACATAGATGTAAACAGAGGATACTATTTCACATCCAGACCTTTTACAAACTCACACATTTACCTAGAATTTGCATTGGATTGCAGAAACTAAAGCACAACCAGCATGTCAAGAGGAATGGGCTTCAGAATAAACTCAGTGCCACAACAGGAATGCTTTAATGAAACCTAATGTTGTCCAAATTACATTTTTTGTCAACAGAATCAGAAAAAGTTCTTAATGGTGCAAAACACTGATGAAAAAAAGATCCACAGAAAATTCCCTGACAAAGTATTTCGTTTGATTTTCCTGCAATTGCTGCTCCTGCCATATAATAATAACAACTAGAGCATGATAAAATTTTTCCTGGTTATGTTTAAGCACTCAGAGCATATAATGGTGGTTAAACAGTCAAAAATTAAAATATGTGGCTTTTACCAAAACACAGTCTTTCCTTTAACCTTAACCAATGCCTAAAGTAACACTAAGACCAAAATTGCCTGCATTTGTGGACACTTATTGTTCAAAGTAAGGCAATAAGGCAATAAAACTAAAGCACTGACAAAATCATGCCCAACCAGCAGACTGTGATCTTTTCCTAACTTTACACCCGGATCAGCCAATCAGAAGCTCTGCATCATGGGAAAGTTAGACTATACAATTGTTCAAGTCATGTTAGTAAATTTAGCACCTGCAATATTTTGTTTGTCTGTCTGTCAGTAAAAAAGACTTGATGTAAATAAAAGAGGTTGATATTCAGTAAAACAAGAAAAACTTTCCTACTGTAAAGGGCAGAAACACGACTGACTGATGATAGCATGTTTTTCATTATGTGGTATTTTTTAGATAATATGTTTTACTCAATTACTGTGGATCACTCAATATTAATAGCAACTTATAATCTAGCTACTTGAAATCTTGTTGCCGGATAGTTGAACAGACATCAGGAATACAGCTGAAAAGGATAATATCACTACCTAAAAGCAACATTTCATGTTGATAACAATATGATGATGAATAATTTATGATTGTTAATATCCAATACTACTTTTTGGATCAGATGTTACTCATTTTTGTTCTCTATTGCAGCTCAGGAAAAACAGCCCTGTTCTGTCACAATGGGACATCAGAGGGAAATTAATTGGGTGACACGCAGGACAAAACAAGTGGTTTTTATATTCCGGCTGCCAGCCTTTTATCTTCCTACAGTTTAAATCACTTTGTTTGCTTTGCCAGCAGGAAAATACAGTATATTTTTCTTTAAGCACCAAATGCCTTTTTAACAAATGTCTTTTTTCCTTCTTTGAGCCACATAATAGATCACAATAAGTAAACTGGTATATGCAGGGCTACGGGGCAATGGGAAACTAAACGGTTCGATAGCACATGAGCTGTATTAAAGTTAAAAGACAAACTTTTTTTCTCTCTAGGTTTTATGTTTTATGACATTTTTCTCTAAATAACTAAGGAAACAGGGGTCTGTTTCTTCATGGTTGACTCATTTTCTTCTGTAAAAGTTTCAACTGATTAGTTCCCAAAGAAAAACAGCAAGATGACAACTAACAAATACACGCTCTGCTCCTGGGAGAAAGAAAATACTGAAGCTGGTCAGTGGTCTCGACTTGCAATTCAAAACTCAAAGTAAAAACTTAAAGGGAAAAATAAATAAACTAACCTACAAGCCCAATTTGGACATGTTGAATCTATTTCAGTGTTTGCCTTAACAACCCTTATCAATCTAACAGTGAGCTTTGCAGTGAAAACTGACATTGTGAGCTTGTGATCTTTTGCTTGTGTTAGCAGAAAAGAAAAGAAAAGGCAGAAATATGACGGCACTGAATAGCTGAAATCACTGGTTTACTTGGCTGAACAGCCAGTCAGACATGTCTCTCTCATTGACTGCCTCCACTGACAATTCAGTCCAATTCAGCAAGTTGATTTGCTGAATGAATGCTGATGAGGGCCAACTAGAGGCAACACGCTGCAAAAACTAGTGTGTGATGACTTTAAAGTGCTCGTCTTTCTTCACCATTAGCCGAGGGCTTGCAGAGTATTGAGCTTTACAGCCGAGCCTATAAAGAAACTTGTTTTCACTTCTTCTTTAGCTGCACATAATAGGAGCATTATTTCCCCTGACAGTCAGTATGAGAACAGAGGGCTGAGAAACGAGAACCGAACCATGTAAAAACTATACAGTAACAAACGTAATGTTACATAGTAGCAGGAAAACAAAAAGCTAAAAATCAATATGTCATCAAATGCATAGTCGGTGATCAATAAAGTATGTTAAATTGAATTTACAAGGAAGCAATGAAAAATCGATGAAAAATCAAACTACACATAAGTTTCTTGTCTAAAGAAAACCTCGAGGAAATTAAGACCTCTCACCCGTACAAACGTTTGTGAGGATATTGCATATTTGAGAAAACTACTTCTCCACAGGGATGCTGCTTTAACTATGAGAAGTCAAATTTGAAATGACATTCTCCTTTAGTTTTTGGCTTTAACAGCACAATTTGGTCTCCCTTTGGAACGCAATCCATCTTTCCGAATTACTGTAGCAGTGGAACTAGAGCTGATCAAATCTTTGTATCCCATAACATATTTGAGATGGACTTCAAAATCAGATTTAAAATGGTTCCTGAAGAATTTGTGAAACATTTGTTCCACTTATGATCCAGTGTTTTCTGTCATTATGTTTCCCTGCAAAAAGGGCAGAGGGGTCAGTGGACGTACCTGTGCCAGAGCAAAATAAATCATTGGCAAGCGGAGAGTTTGGGTCAAATAATCACCCATCCGATAATGCATGTCCATGGAGAGACTGGTGAGATTCATGGCTGTGCTCCGGCTGACAATAATGGGGGCTTTCAAAGGCCACAGTCTTTAATTTCTAGTCCCTGCTATCAGCGTTTTTATCCTCCAGAGAGAGGAAGGTCAACTGCCCCTGTTCCACAGCCCCAGAGCCAGCATCCTGGGCATTAAGGGCTGAGAGAGGTGGCTGGGGTCAGTCTGTGATTGCTGCTGGAGATGGCAGACTGAGGGGTCCTGGGGCTCATCGGACCCTTCGCTGACAAAGAGGCTTTACAAAGCAGCTCCCAGGTCAGTTTTATCAGGGCATCACTAATGGTTATGATATGATCTGTCTAGCATCACTTCCAATTAAAGCTTGCTGAGGGAATGTGGCCAGCACTGCCCCCCCATCTCACTGAGGACTCAGCAGTGGTCAGTGAATGCAGACTATTGTTTGAGCTCCTCATTTCAGTGGCGATCAAAGTTCCATTGTGACTACCACAAAGGGAAGTGGCCACTGGCCAGGCCTATTAGATATGTGGTTGTGGTGTGGAGATGGAGAGGGTAATCAGTCTTCTCACTGATAGCAGTGACCAGCCCACTTCTCACTGTGAAAGGACCAACCTCTCCGATAAAATATAAAACTACAACAAAGGGTTTTCTTCTTGTTTGGATAGCCTTGCCTTTAGGCAAAAAAAAGTGTCCCTGAGAGTCCTCATAATTTCTACTTTCGCCGGCTACGCACCGTAGTCTCAGAGCTAATATCCCATTCATAGAGCTCGCCACTTTCAAATGACTGCAAGTGCAGCAAAGCTTTAACAGTAGCAGAGTCTGAACTTGTAATCCACAGCGCGGTGGCCCCGACTGAGAAGTGTGCAGATGTGGTGTGAGGACACATACAGGGCGAGGTGGACCCAGCTCTGGGCCAATTTGATTCCTCTCCAGCAGGGATGATAATCGTCTTGCTTAAAGGTGCGGATCTGTGGAACAAACCATTATCTGTTTAGCAACTCATCTAGAGAGAAAAGTAAAAGCAGATGATTGAGGAACTCACTGGAGAGTAAAGAGCAGACAAGAAAGTAGCAGCACTTTTCTTTGATGATAGTTAATAGTTTTAAATTTGCAAGGTTGAGACGGAGAAAAGCTGTCAAAGTGGAAACTTTTTTTTGTGTGTTTGACCGAACCTCTCTACCTTGTGACTCTGAAGTCTTGACCACTTCACCTGCTTTTCAGGAAGAGAAAATTAGAGAAGAGATGAGAGCCTCAAGTGTCTAAAGACAGTGTCTCATTTGCATGCCTGAAATAAAATGAAGCTGGCAAACTGCGGCGGACCAGGGGAGAGAAAATCATTACCTGTAGCTAATGTATCTGAGGGCGCAGTCATTGAAATAAACAATCTCATATGGTGCCACTGGACCTACTCGCCACATCAAATAACAGAAATAACTAAATCAGCCCATTTTTTTTAACATCTGACACATGAAGGCCTCAGACTTTATCCTCTAAATCAGTCAACTGTGTTATTTTATGAGCATTTTTGTAAACTTTTGCTCTTCAAAGATTCCAACAGAAGCAGCAAGACACTGATGTTGCTTAAGTGCCTCAGATGTTTTGTTAGCTGTCACCTAATCCCATGGTGAACCTCCACCAGAGGTTGTTGAAAAGGAGTAGTTGTCCATAATGAGGCAGGAGCAGCTGCAAGCCCTTTTGATAGAATGAGGTCACTGGAGCGACAGAGATCAGTATGCCTGATTGGGGTGGGGGGGTTGGTTGGTTGGTTGAGGAGGGGGGGTTGGCGGCTGGGTGTCTCATACAAAGAGCAGACGACAAACTTTCTTGCATTGAAGGAATGCAAGGCCTGCAGGCCCTCCCTCTGCTCCTTTTCAATGCATGTCTGTGTCAGAAATAAATCATTTTAATTGTTCTCCGATTCCCCCCCCCCCTCACCATTTGCAAAATGATAATTTAAACATTAATAGGATGTTAATAGGATGTGTGTCCTGGTAACCTTTGATATAAATCTCGCTGTAATGAAGAATATTCTCCATGACCACCATGAATCAGGAGTAATTAAATATGCGTGGACAAGCACCATTTTGGGGATTTACAAATACGGTTCCTGCATTGCAAATCAGGTTTGATCCAGAGGGATGCTGTTGATATGGGAGACCAAGTTTTTGTGCGTTTTTTCTCTTTTTTTCTTAAATTCACAAAAACTACTGCAGTATTGTGCTACTAAGACAGTTTTCCCAGTTAAGTATAATGAGACTGGCTGCTTTAAAATGCATTCTTTGCCCTTCAGTCGGGAGACAGGACGGTACCTTTAGCTCAGGCGAGTTTGTTATGGAGACCCAGAGGTCTAAACACCACTGAAAGGGAATGAGTAACTCATATGAGTCGGGCAGGGGGGGGGGAATGGCGGTATTGCCCATGAGAAGAGAACTTAGCTGGAAGAAACAAGATCCTCCTTATAGACTAATGGATGTGTTAGCAAGTGCGCTTTCAGACCAGCTTTCATGTTGGCTCCACCAGAGGGTATAGAGGGAATGGCAAATTAATTATAGAAATGAAGCCAACCTCCTTTTCTTATCAGAGAGGGCAGCTGTGTGTTTCCCCTCACTCGTTTCCCTTCTTTTTCGTCTACAGCGCTGGAATGTGTCCTGTTCTACATCTAGTCTCTGCTTCTCCTCATCAATCCATACAAACTTACTCAAGAGAAAGATCTGCTGTGTCAGGGGGAGGTGAAGAGTGGAGCCTTTATCGAGTGAAAATGTCATAGAAACTGTTGCAGACTAGCAGAGAAAGAATCAGGGTCTGTCTTGCCTTTCAACTTATTTCATAGCTTTTAGACCCTTCCACTCAAAGTCGACTAATAAATCAATATTTCAAGTGGGATCTGGTGCCGTAATGACATCATACTGCTGGCTGTGAAAGCACATTAACCACCAGCTGAATGTGAGCCTCAATGACAGGCTACATGGCCCTGATCACTGTCTGTATTGTAGTGTTTTGAGACACATTTGGAGATGTTAAATGTCTCAAAAATGGCATGTGTGACCCACTCTAGTAAATGAAAAGAGCTCTGCCATCAGAAATAGATACTAGCACACACTCACCTCACTTGTTGGACCATTCCCAGAGGTCCGCTTTGGAAATAATGGGAAAGAGCAACAGTGAATGCATGGAATATTAATGCAGCGTGGGAGCCAACCTCGACTCAAACTGTTAATTTCCATTTTATCATGACAAATAGACTTGACATCACTCTGTGTGTTATCATTTTGTTTTACAGAACAATTCTCAGACTTTAACATTATGGTGCAGATAGTAAATGTACTATATGGGAGCCATGTATGGAAAATGGAAAACTTGATGAATGGCAGTGTAGCATACACACCCATGCTGGCTTCTACATTTCACCCAGAGAAATTTAAATGATTTTAATGACTCTTAAGTGCAGATGTTGAGAAACTAAAAGTAATTAATTTTTGCAAAAAGAAAAATCGGTACATTTAGTATGTCCTTTTTTTTTTCTTTTAGATTGTAAAATTATTTGGTCCTAATTGGTAGAAAGAAGAAATCTAAAATGTGTTTATTTTTCTGCTGTGACCCACATTAGTACTGGTAACCTGAAAACTATTAATCACATCACATGTTTATCCATTTCCAACAGGAACGCTCTCTGTGCATCCACACAGGTAGAAACAAACATGAACAAACATCTAACAAACAAACATGATCGAAAAGTGAAAGGTGAAATAAACAGAACTTTCCTAAAAAAAAAAAAAATGAACAGACTCGCACAAAAGTAATTTCTCTTGATCATATGACTCACTGGAAGTGTGAGTCATTGTATTGATCTGTAGAGACTTTGCCCTCTGCCTGTATTTTTTTAACTTTTGTCCCAGTTTGCTGTGTTTGGGATGTTTCTGGGCGTCAGCCTTTAGGCAGTGGTGTGTAGCCCCCAGCAAATAACAGCATGAGGTCGGGACTCTCTAAAAACATTGCAACCAGGTTATATCGCTGTCTCATCTCTCTCCTCTACACAGTCGGTGCCATGAGATTCAGGTTTGTGTGTCTGTTTAGCTGAGATACACACATGCACATACACACACAAAGAGCAGAAACCCTCCACAACAGATATGATGTGCATTTCGGCCGATGGGCAACCCAAGGGCCTGAAAAATGAAGCCTACATGGAGGTGCCCTAATGACTCATATTAAAGCTGCCAAATATACAGCGGAAATAAACACGTTTTATAATCTATCACAAAAACAAAACAAAAACACTCATTTTCTTTTAAGTTTACTTAAAAGAAAAAAATCCTACCCTCTTCCATACAGTAAAAATGATGCAAAACTTGAGGCTTCAAATGGTAACTCTGCAAACAAACAAACGGTGGTTTTTGGCCACTCTTTAATGTACTACAGCTTCTACAAGGTACCTTCCTGCAGGATTTTGTGGATGTTTAGGCGTGTTTATTTTCCCAATGGAAGGTAGTTAGTCTGACGAAGCAGCTTCCATTCTCTAAGCAAAATAAAGTTTAATTGCTCCTCTTAAATGTTAACGTTGGAATGTGATGTGATCAGTTCAAACTTACAGGCTAACTTAGCTAGTTGGCAGCTGAGCACCTCTCATCTGTCCTCTGTTGTATTCACGGTGACACTGCATCCTAATCTTCCTTGCTGGGTGTAAACTTTTGCAATCTGGAGGGTGGTATGTGTTTTTGTTAACTCACCAGCCTCTTCAGGTCCCTTTTTTTCCTCCTTATTAGCAGCTTTGTCTGCACGTGAGCTCTGTCAGCTTAGTTTAAGGGACCCAGTTGGCAAGTCCATCGTTGTTGCTCAGTTTTAAAAGGGTCAGTATTTACAAGTTGTAGTAGCTCCATTACTCTTTCTTTTTTTTACAGTTTCTTTTCTCCCTAGAGGTTTCTCATCCTGTGGCAGCTTGTGTCCCCTTGCCTCCTCTCAAACTTAACCTGGCAATCCTCATTTCTTCTTCTTCTTCTTGTAGGAGAAGCTTCCAAACATAACAGTGCCTCCCTCTGCAGGCCCCTGTTTCTCTTAGCCTATCACACTAACTTCTGCAAGACACCTACAGATAGTTAAAATCAAAAATGTTGCATTAGTTTGTCGATTAAGGGAGGAGAAACTGCTATACAGGGCTTTAAGATGCCTCAGACAATACTCATCATTTAAGTTGACAGCTCATCTCCTATAGTAGCAATGCAAGCCCTTAGAAAATATCCTCAAAAATCCAAAAGTTTTTTTTTACCCTCTTTTGAAGAAATGAAACAATCTCCACAAAAGCTCCAGTTCTATTATGATTTATAATTGCTTGCAAAAAAAAAAAGTGACAAGAATTCAAAAATTCACAATAACTTTTAAAATGACTGGTGTTGAGTAAAGACAAGGAAACAAAGCAGAGAACATTTAATAGTTTAATTATAAGCTGCTGTATACATTCAGTGATTATTCCGATTTTCATGTTGCCAGAAGCCATGGGTGAGACCAGCAAAACATTCAGCTACAAGATCTAGTTTGTTGTATGCAATTTGTCCATTTTCATTCATATTTTTCCACATTGTACATAGTTTACTGCAAAGCAACATAAAACCACATTGCCGATGTGCAACACGGTTCTTCCAAGACCTTAGTTCATTCAAACACGATTCCACCCAGTCTGTTGTGTGGTGCTCGCAGGAGGGGGAGAGCCCTGTTTATACCGCTGTGGTCTCAACCTTATCTTTGAGATCAACTGAACACAGATGGCACAGGGTGACAGCAGTGCTGAGCAAAGCTAGTCTGCATGTCCAAATGCCCTCAGTTGAAGCTGATAAAGTCTTGTTTAAACTCAATTGGGCCCAATAAGAAAGCAGACTCGTTGGAGAGACAAAATAGGTGGAACCCTGTTACCAGCTGAAGAACACTGGGAGTCTTTGCTTCTCCTCCTTAGATACTAAGATTTAAGCAACATCCTGCAATCTTTTAAGGTTTTTGTTTGCATCTTTTTTGGTTTCTTTTGCTATCTCACTCTAAGCTCATTGAACTGACACACTAATGTTGGTGCTGATATCGCATTTTTTTTGTTGTTGTTTTTCTTTTTTTTGTCTTTTTTACATTTTTCTAGTAGCCCACACAGAAACTTGATGGCACAAGAACTGACCAATAAGAAACTCTTTACAACAAGGTAGACTGCAACAGTTGCCAGGGGTCACACAGTAAACAAAAAAAATAATCCAAGTTCATTTTGAAAATAAAAAAAACAAATCAGGTTCAATATAAAAGCAAAAGACAAATGAACAAAAGCAAGTTAATTTCAAGTATAACTTACTCATAAAATAACTACACAGCATTAAATATTCTCATTATACATTTTTAAATTATTTATAAAATATATTTTGGCATATGTTTTTTTCATTTTTGTGTTTGTGTAACAAACGCTACTGTAGCTTCAGTTGAACACCAATGTTTATTCGTTTTTTTCTCTTGAAACAAAACATTAAAGGGATTGTCACATAACAACGGGTTATTAAAAATGATAATAGTAAACCCTATGGAGAGTTTCACATAGCAAGACATGAGTGACGATCCCTTCTATCCTAGCCCCATAGTCAAAAGTCAAAAAAAGTACAAGACCAGAGCACAAAGTTCTAATTTGTGCTCCACTGGCTACAATCAAGGTTGGGCACAGGAGATTTCAAAAGCAGGAAGTCTTTTTCATACAACTCAGTTTGAACACAAGGATCTGTCTGTCCCACTTCCAGTGTTCAGGGCGGCTGGGCAGATAGTGAGAGTTCATTTAAGCTCCATCCTTGATAAAATATAAATACTGTAAAGACCTCACAGTCTGATGACACTAGGATGTCCTCAGGGATACGCAGAGAAAGTTTCTCTTTATTAGTCAAGGAAAAGGGTAAATGAGACTGAGAGGCCTCCCTTCCCTTCTCGTGAATGCACTGAAAACTGATGAAGGAGTAAATTGAGAGTATTTTTAGATGAATCCTGTGTGTGTCTGTTGTGGTTTATTACATTGATGAAGCTCACTATACAAAGGAACAAAGAGCGATTTTGGCAGCTAGACCAAACTGCAAAACCAAAGAAGGCAAATATCAGTTTGTGATACAAAAGTTGTTTAAAAGGCATAACTGTACTTAAGAAGTGGCACCTCGGGTGTCCAAACGCGGAGTGTCCTGCTTTGGCGCAAAGGGCTGGAGAGCTCCGCCGGCCATGTCCATGCAGTCAACAGTAACCTGCCTGTCCACTGAATGCAGACTGATAGAAAAGAAAAACTGAACAAAAAGCAAACAAGGAAAAAAAGTACTGCGACTACAACAAAGCCACATCCACTCCCTCGGCTTGAGCACACAACTAGCTGCAGCATACTACAGTTCATCATCCTCCGCCCGGGCTGGTTCTCGAAAATTGTATACTGCAAATGGGTGTGTCTCTACTTCAACAGCCTGACTTTCTTCTGTGTACACACAGCTATTGCGGGGTACATATATGTGAGTTAACACTGTATGTGTGTATGCATGTTGGTGTGTGTCATAAAGTAGCTCGCTAAAGCACAATGTCCTTCAGGCGCTTGCTGCTGGGGGATTCCTTGTCTCGGCCATCGTGGAGAAGCGTGTTGATCTCCCTGACAGCTGGCTCACTGTCCTTCCCCTCCGGCTGCCGCAGCAGGCTGTGGTTGGCGATTCGCTCTGCATCACGGCATTTCAGTGTGTTGTAGGCAGATGACGGCTTGGACACTGGGCTCTTCAGGTGCACAGGGGAAGTGATGGGGCTGGCTGCCTCGCGCCCGTTGCCAGCTTCACGGACAGCCCCTCCATTGGCCTTGGGGCTACACACCTGAGACTCCTGAGTCCGCTTCCCCTTTATCTCTCCCCGCTCCACGTCCTCAGGCCCATCCTTGCCGAAGGTGGCAAAAGTCCTCTTGGTGGTGCCATCCTCATAGTGGGGCACATCCACTGTGGTGGCCTCGATAGACAAAGCGATGACGTTACGGGCGTGCTCGGGCGACTTGGCGCGGGCTGGGATCGGGACACGGGGCATCCAGCAGCGGTCGGAGTGGCCTAGGATGCGGCACTCGTCCTGGCAGTGAAAGCCTTCACTGGGATCTGCGAGGACACGAAGAGAAAACACGATTGTTAGATTTTGTTTTTAATTAAATCATCCCAAGCTGAACATTTCTGAATGATTTGATTTATTTGCAGTGCATTCGTGTATCTACTCAAGACTGCAGCTCCCTTTCACACTGCACACTGATGACTGGAGGTGGATGTTTGAGGCACTTCTAATACATATGCCAATTAAATTATATATTGTTAAATCAAAAGTCCATTTGCAGCTCTAGCATAATTGGGTATTCTGTAACAGCACGAGATGAAAGGCAGGTTTAAACAGTGCAATCAGATATCTCACAGAGAGAGACACCAGACGAGTTGTGGTGTTGTTGCCTGGTTCATCTCTCTCTCCCTTTCTGTCTCTGTCATCTGGCGCCGAGTTATAAATATGTAATGATGTTTAACGCTGGAGTGAAAAAGGGATTTGCCTGAGTCTGTATAACTGCACTCGTTTGTACTTTGTTGTGTTGGAGGGGAAGGACTTTCAAGACAATTTCTGCATCGTGACAACAAAATGTGTCATGCTTTCTCACTCAGACTAAAAAAGCTGTAATTTTGTTTGTTCTAATTCACTTATATGTGCACTCTAATTACTGAAACAGTTAGCACTCAGTGCTAGAAATCTTTCAAATCTGTGCATTGTACCACTTGTCTTGTAAGGATTTGATACAAAATGTTGATCACAATAAAGCAGATGTACAGTATACACTTTCAAAATTACTCAAACTGAGAAAACATAGTTTCAGAATCTCTCCATGACACTGTGCTGTTGTGCTTTCCACCTGCTCTGAGCTTGAGAAAGAACCTGCCACACAGTTAACCGATGACACATTTCTGCAATCCCCTTCTGCCTGTTTCTCTGCAAGCGAGAGCCATCCTCCGTTCCAGAGGCCCAAGGTGACATGAGGGGATTGTGCGAGGGATTGCCATCGACCCAAATGCATACGCTTACATCTGGCAATCGCAGCTTGACAGATCACCTAATTAAAATCACTAATGATCTGTTTTTCTCCCGTCTTTCCTGCACTCATGAGAGGCACCTCTGCTTAGGCCCTGGGGATCGATATTTAAAGATTGGAGACGGGCTTTTCAGGGGCAGATATGCCAGAGGTGTCTCTCATAAAGTATAATCTGATGAGACTGACAGATAACACGGTGACTATATGACTGAATGAATGAGTAAAGGGTTTCATGGGCTGTTTGAAGCTGCATACGGGAAGTGAAGTTCTGCGGAAATCATCATGCTTCAAGGCTGAAAACACAAACAGCAGCGAAAATAAAGCAGACCAAGAGTGACCAACATCCACATGAATGCCTTATGGTGCAATACAGGTGGTGCAGAATCAGCTTATAGCAATAAACGCACACTGACACATTATCTTCCTTACTATGGAAGCCATTGTAATAAGAATCGCAAATGTAGTCCACAATTATAACCCATACAGACAATTTAATGCCTTACAGTATTTCTTTCGGTGCAAAAAATATTAACTTTATAAAATATTATTACATTATCCATACGGCAGCATAAATAGGCAGTTTTATGAAATATCTATGCAGTTAAAGTCATTTTATGGGGCCCAAAAATGAGAAAATTGAATATATATTCCACGAATCGCACTCTCGTATGTATGTAAATTTGCATGAATGCTGATTGGTCCGAGGAGCTGCACTGGCGGCAATCAGGGAGACAAAAAGGCAAGAAGCCGTTGGTTTTGTGTAAGGAGGAAGGGACCAATCAGAAATTTATTAATGTAATCACAACAGAAAATCTTTACCAGGAACCAGAGTATAATTTAGGCTCATGAGTAATAATCATAAAAAAAAACATGCCCACACAGTTGATTACATCGTTCCCACGAGTTTCAAATCCAATGTTCTCCTTTAATCCTATGTAACTGCTTTACCATAACTGCATTTTTTGAATTTACGTCTTTTACTTGCCTTTTCTTTCATAAAATGCTAACAATAAAAAAGCCTTAGGTAGTCAGTAATTCAGTCAAAGTAGAAATTTACAGTATATTGCAAATATCACATTTTAGTACTCGCTGGCATTAGAGAATGTATTTTAAAGTTGTCATATAAATTTTGAACTTGTACTCTTGTGCTGGATGTCAGCTCCACATTCACTGAAGTGAAATTTGTTCCCAACTCTTGTTTGACGTGTTTGACAAAGTAGATCTTTTTCTCCACTGATTAAAGATTTACAAGCATGTTGCTAATGAATGCAATTTCCTCTAAATACTTTGGCGTTTTTCTATAGCCTGAAGCTCTTTCCAAAGCATGAAAAGCCTTGAGGCACAAAGAAATATACACAAGTTGTATGCTCTCTACTTAGCATTGCATGCATATGAATAAAGCTTTCTCTCCTTTCCTTCAGGGGTCTATGGGAGAGCAACTGGGTTGTAAATGACATTGTTATGAAAGCCAAGTGCCATTAACACTCGCACATCCTGCCTCTGCTCAAAGCTTCATAAAACGCAGATGTTGTTCTAAAAGACCCGCGAAAAATGGAAGAGATAAAATTTAAATAAAAAAAATGACAGGCCAGCGACCTCCAACAAAACAGAATCTCCTCCTATTTCAAAAAACGAGCAAAACTGTAATAGTGAGAGATGAATTAATGGCTTTTACAGCAGTACTTAAATTTGGAAGTCTACAAGTACAGAATGGAAGACAGTGAAGGCACCTCCTGCTTTGAATGTGTATTCAAAGTCATCAGGAAAATAAGCTTGCCAATCAGTTCCAGGAACCGACTTAAAGTACAGCGCAGAGCAGGATGTCATTGGGAACATTTCCTATCTACGATTTAATGCCTATTAATTACTGAGGGAGCACCATCGGGAGGTGAACGCTGCCTGTGTTTTTTAGTGTTCCACATTTAAAATACAAACAGTCTAATGGCACTGGAGGCAAAAAAAATCTGTGTATCAAGCAGCACAGCGCTGCTATCAAATCAGACACACTGCACTTTAATGCTGAATTAAGGTCCAAAGACTGGAAAAAGCACTGGGGAGCATTAAATATGTATGTACTGATGCGCATGGCATTGGAAAATAATAAATATTGCCACTTCAAATGTAAAAGCTGAATTCTCCTGATAATGCTGGCCATGTTTTTCTGTTTGTAGTTATGTGGAATAGCATCACTTTGCATCAGCACGGGCGGAAAACCCACAGGTTCCCTGCCATTTCATCTCACATCTGTCTCCTGCCAGCAGCCAATTCAATTCTGTCTCTTTCCCTCAATCAGATGAAGGCGTCTTAACTTCAGGTTGCAGCAGACGGATCCTTCAGCTTCAGCGTGGGGAACCCACAACCTGACAAGCTCATTGCTCAATTTACCCCTGTGAACTGCATATAATGATTCCTACTCGTCATACAGCTGGAGGGGCTATTTGTTTGTTGCTAATGTTGCAAAAAAAAGGGGAATCAGCAAAAGAAACAAAGAGGAAGCGATGTGTTCACTGAAAGAGGCAACTTTATGAAAAACTCTTTGCCTCAGCTTCAACTGATATTTTACTGTGAATATATTTACGTTGGAGTTTGTTGAAAGTCACGTAGATGTTAAAAGGTCCCTTCTGCCTTTATATGAGACATCAAGAGGAGTGACAAAGGTCCTTTTCTCTTTCAGATGTGACGCTCACAGCCTCAAAGTTAAAAAAAAACATGTAAAATTCTAAAATGAGTGTAAGCTGACCCAAGAACCAGAAAGGCCTAAGGGTCTGAGACAAGGTTGAGTTGATGTAAACCCAGATTCAGGTGACAAAATCCTCATCCTGTGCTTCCTACTTCAGCCGGCGCCACGTGGAGAAGGGGACTTACAGTATGACACAATTCAGTCAGTTTGGTTTCACAGCGTGATGAACTCTAAAAAGAATTGGGAACAGCAGTGTGGCATGATAAATCATTTTTGCAAAGAATGTCTGCCACTTTTGGCTTAAACTACTTCTTTGTGTTTCCTCTGACATTTTCCTTGTAGCAGTAACAATAAATGTCCTGATTCTGTTTGTCATATTAAAATAGATACTCCTGAACAGACAGGCAGACAGTGTAATGTAGATGTTACTTGGATATAGCTGTTATAAAAGCAAATAATTCAGAGCAATTTAAACCTAGATCTACTTTACCTGCGGCCTGCATAGCCTTCACTGATTACCTTTAATTTCCTCTGCTTTCTCTTTCTTCCCTTGCTGTCTTTGATATTAAACCTTATCAAAGTGCTGTGACAAAGCTTTAAAATATAGCCTGTCTGTAGTCTGAAAAGACAATTATTCAGCTCTGGCGTTGGAAGAGCAAACAGCAACTCTGACACCACACGCTGTATCTCTTTTCTTTGCTGTGTAAGAGAACTGGTATAAAATCCTAAAAGAATTTAATTCCCAGAAAGTAAAAATAAATGCGATCACGGTCCTGATGACCCTTCTCAAGGACACCTCGGGAAGTCGGCGCTCACTGCCACGTCCGAGTGTTGTACAGAAGGATTTCATTTACTACTGAAATGTTGTCCACTTTACTGCTCTCATCTTGGTGTATCTTTGACAGTGAGATGGCTGTTCTAATTCTAATTGCTCTCCATATTAATTTTCCATCCTGGCAGTCACATGGCAAAGATTGATTAAATCTAAATTGTTACTATGGAGTCTTGATGGAGCCTGTGATGCAGAAGCTGAGGGAAGTGTCACAGGGGAGGAAATATTCATAAAATATGGCACCAGCAGAACGGAGGATGATGGTTTGCGCTCGCTCGCTCGCTCGCTCGGTGCTTAGAAAGCAAAGCATGCTCGAGACCGAACAGGCTCGGCCCCGCCTGATCCCAACACTGGGGACGGAGCTTAAAAATCCAGTCTGTCCTAATGACAGCGGAGGGCAGGTCTGCGGCCAGCTGAGGCTGAGGCTTGACCAGGCAGCCTTCTACACTACTCAGCAGGGAGAGTCCAAGCACTGCTGTCATCCCAGCCAGCCAATTCAGTCTGTGGGCAATAAATCAGCCTGGAGGCCTGGCTCCTGCGGGAGCGGCAAGATGGAGTGTGATGGTCTTGTTTTTACAAACAGTAGAGGGGCACCCTTACTGCGCCACGCAAGCCATCATTCTCTACACAGCACTGAGTCCTCTCCTTCTCCCCACAGCATCTGGTTCAGTCACATCAAGATACCCCCACCCCCCGACACCCCCAGATTCATCCCTCGCAGCTCCCCGCACAAGCCCATCCTTTATGCCTCTCCTCCTTCTGTCCTCCTCTGTCATCCCAGCCGAACTGCTGTCTCACGTACGTTGGTGTAATTAAATAAATCCTTCACCCAAAAAATCTCCCCCTCTCATTTCTGCCTATCCGACTAGACGTTTTTTTTTTTTTTTTTTCTGCTCTCTCAGTCAAATATTAATTGTCAAGGAAATTAGACTCACTGGGCAGCCTTGTTAGTACCGTTGTATAATGAAGCCAGAGGTTCACGTGGCCTTGGTTTTATATCTGAGCATTAGTGTTAGTCAATTTATCAAAAACGAATTCACCGTCTAATCCATCCAGCACTGCAGAGAGAGAGTCAGACATCACGTCACGTCCTGCAGACCTTCCCATGTCCTCTCCAAAGCTGATGCACACTGGCAAATGCACTTCATCCTGAGTCACACTTACAGTATTTACTCTTCTCATGTTTGTCAATAATTGTTTTTAAAAGCAACAGTTCAAGTCAAATTCTACAAATGTTTCATTTCCACTCTCAGTGTTTCCTCCCTCGCCCATCCAGCACAGCCTGTATATTCTGCAGCAGGTCCTGGCATAAAGAATGAATTTCCAAACTAGTGTTGACAAACAATGCACTAGCTTTTAAATTGGTACAAACAGCATCTGTTTAACAGCTGTGTAACAGCAGCGGGAGAAAAAAAGGAATTGCTATGCTGTTTTATAAATCACTATGTCACCGCAGAGCACCGTTTTCCTCAAAAGCGGGACCAGTAGCCAAAGGACTGCTCGATGTAGTGGAAATATTGCGAGTTGGTTGTCATGATGACATACTTGAGTGGGCCGGTTTCAATGTCCCGGCAACAAATACTATTTTCCGGAGAGGATTCTCTCACCTTATTGTGCCCTGCTCCTGCATTCACTGAGTCCTAGAGGTTGTCATGTCTCAGTGACAGTCTGTGAGGTTTTAGAAGCATCACACTTGGCTTCTGTCATGACAAATGCATTGCTTGAAGAGGCAGGATTTACAGTGTTTAGATCCTGTGTGATCTGTAGGTTTTTAGACCATAATTCATGCTCTGATTTTCATACACACTACAAGAACCACTGACAGTAACTCTCTCAACATGCACTCTGGATTTAACCCTGGCAGAAGGGCACAAAGACCGAAGCCTGGCTGCATAATGCTGAACTTGGCTAAACACACGTTCACACACACACTAAAAAGAGGTTGCAGAAAGGTTCCTAGATAGAAACAACACATTTCTGTGTCGACAGAAAGCCTCTGGGAAAGCCATATGGCCAATCCAGCACTACGCAGAGCCTTGTGTTCTTCCTGTGTTTGTCCGTTATGAATGTCTGTATTTTGTCTACACATGTAGTCATTATCTATAAATTGCCAGCAAGCTGTGGAAAGCACACAACATGCATACAGGCTTAATAGTATACAGCTTTTAAAAAACGCATTTAAAGATTTTTTTTTTAACACACTGGTTTCCTTCGATACACAAAGTTCAAATATTGAAATCAATATTAGGAAGAAAAAAATGCTATTGAAGCATCTCGACTGGACAGTGAAAAACAGATCATTCTGCAGGAAAAGTAACACAAAACCAAACAAATCTGTTTAAGTTGCACTTTTTGGGCCAAATTGTTGTCTTTTATTCCAAAATCAATATCTTTATTTTCTACTTTTAAAAAATACTAGCTGAAAAGTTTAAAAAAAAAAGTTATTTTACAGATTTTTGGGATGTGGCCATGCATTTAAAATTATAGAGTGACTATGAAAAATAAAGCCCTTAGTCTCAAACCTAAGTGTTCAAGTTACACTTGTAGTTGACAAAGATGTCATGTCATACACTCAAAAATAACCTAATGCATAAAAAAGGAGTTATATTTAATTTCTGAATGCAATATATGATATTGGGACAGTCACAAGGTGTGTTGAGGTGTAATGTTTGGGATTATGTGCAGACACCTTTAAATTATAAACCGTATTACGTCTGTGTTCTAATATTTCTGCCACAGGAGAACGAAGCTAACCATACTGCTGTCACTGAAACAAGAAATTAGCTTAATAACTCTGTGGTAGTGAATTAGACACTTCTGTGGCCATATATTACATTTCTAAGAAATACTAATCAGGGATATAATTCAGTGATGAATTCATCAGGAAAATTCTTCTTCGGGTTACAAGCACTTTAAAAGGGATAATTATTTTAAAATATGAAAGATACAGGATGGAAAAAAAAGGATCCAATTAAAGTCAAAATGAAACTGCAACTTGAGCTCATCCTGCTCCCATAATTTGATACATTTCAGTTAAAATACAATATTGTTGGGAAGAATCATGCAGAGAGGAATCATTCAAAAGTGAGACAATAGCTATTTTATTTGATTTAAGGGCATTTCCCTTTTAAAGGTTTGCTATTATATTACACTTGCTATGATATTGAATTACTGGATCTGTTATTACCAATTACCACACTAGCAAAGGAAATAAATAACAAGTGATTACAGCAGGTTGTTGGTTGCTTGTCAGCCCTTTTTACTTCTTGACCTTTACAACATTTTTAACACTTTGGTAAGTGACAGATAATAAACAGATGACATAATCTGCAATAAGACAGCTATTAAATGATTTGTTTTGCTATTATCACAGAGGATGTATTGAAAACTGTCTAAAATGACGAAAGTTAACAACCGTCAGAGAGACTTTTTATCCTAACAGCAATCTTTAAAATACCATTTTCAAAAACGATTACATTACGCTCTGTATCTGTTGTGTGTTGTGTTGTGGGGATGTACTTCACTATAATGACACAGCAAATGTCACCCTTGTCAATTCTAAGCGTCCAAATTGCCCCTCTAATGATGGGCTTCAAATTAACCTGTGTTCTGGTGCTCCAGGGCCCACAGCAACAGTACAATGAACTCCCAAAACTCAGCACAGCAGACCGCTGGCGTCCCACTTGCAGACCTGCCCACTCCGCTATGCCCGCCAGCCAGCCAGCCAGCCAGCAAGCCAGCCAGACTGCCTGCCTGCATCTGTCTGCCTGGCTCGTCTCCTCTAAAATGCAGCGGCAGAGGACATCGTTAAATACACTGGAACAAATACAGCATTTCTGTGCTTAAGCTTGACCGAGCTAGCAAGCTAATTTGCACCTAAACCCTGGAGTCTGGAGGAAGCAGGGGGGGACAGAAACCGACTCCTAAATTACATCTGTGAATGGGGTTTGGGGGGTGTAGAGGAAATATATCCGAGGAGAGAGATGGAGAGGAGAAATTGAGTCTGTTTATGGACTGTGATCAACAATGTCAAAACTCTGAGGGAAAAAAACAATGCTTATGTCAGGTCCCTGAATTTCCTGAGGTTTATCTATAATTCCCAAACCAGGAGGGGCAATTAGACATTTCTGGATTGAATCTATAGCGTTATCAGCTGTAATAAAATCCATTACACAGCTGTGTGTTTCAGCAATTTAATGGGAAGAAGGGAAAACAAAAACTGCAAATGTCAGGGAAATAAAACATTGGATGATGGAAAAAAAATGTTTGTGTGACATGGAGCTTTTCCTTAATGAACAACAGATCCATGACAAATTTAAGACATTTCAGCAGCACCAAGACTTCTATTCGTGAATCATCATTTTCATCCCTTCAGTCAACAAACACAACTAATCAAATGTCGAGAAAAAGATTTATGATTTAATGGTTCTGAACAATCCATAACCCATAAGCATCCAGCAGGTGGAAATCATTACATTCTCACATTTGCTATAAAGTGACATTTCTCATAGTTTTCTTTTATGACTGTTTTTTTCCTCTCTCTCAAGTGCAATTTTTATTATCCATCTAAAATAAAAACAATACTTAGTCAGCCTGTCCTGTGTGTCCAGCTCCAAATAACTGGGGACGAAAAAACCAGGCAGCATACCAATGTGTTAGGATTTCCTCTCTCTCTCTCTCTCTCTGAGTTTCAGCTTTGCCTCAAAAGAGTGGCCTTACATAATTAATACAATGTGGCTTCTCATTCAGTCATGTTCACTTTGTGTCATCCAGGACTATGTGTTTTATATTCCATTTTATCTTGTCACAGAAGCACCAGCTCGGTCCCTTCTCCCTCTCTCATTTTCTCCTCTTTTTCTATTTTTCTTCCTTTCAAAAAAAAAATATTCCACTTGTCCCTTTTCCTGACAATTTTAACAACCTCTGGAAGTAGGACACTGTTACATGGTGAGTGTGGTGGTATGCGGCGTAATGTGCAGGTTTAGCTCAGCGAGGAAGAAATACATACAGAAAGTGGGGGCGGACCACATTGAGACACCAATCATGATTTGAAAAGACAGTCCCCTCCGTTTCCCACTGAACCAGATTGACAGTGTCACTCAGGGATGAGCAGCACATAAAGGAAATAAGGAAAACACAGCGAGGCCCTCGCTGCGTGGAGATGCATTAGATTTACACCTACTGGGCAGAGCACAAGCAAGAGGGAGGCCTCTCTAACACTTCCTATTTCCCTGTCACAAAGGCCATTTTGTTTGGCATCTGGGAGGCCTGCTGCTTTTCTCCCAGGTTCTCCATTATTCACCACAGTGAGGTCTGCACCATGATACCACTTAATATCAGACAGTCAGAACCAATGTCCGTAGCATTAGCCACCCACCAACCTGTGCCTCTCTATAGAGAGGATTGTCAGCAGTGAGGCAGTCCACGAGAAGAGCTGCAGCTCGTATCTAAGACACACAGATTGAAATGGAGGTGGGAGACCGGTCTGAAGAAAAAGAGAAGGAACTAATAGGCACATCTTTTCTGATTTGAGGAACATGACTAAAGCATACATGAGGAGGATGGCAGGGGTCTGACACAGTGGTAGTAATTGGATTTCTCAAGCCCTGTGCCCACTCATGATAACATGCTGAGCTGTGACACGAAAAGTCCTTATGTGTGGCAGGGGAGCAAGGTGCAGCAGAGTGGAAGTGACAGGTGTCAAAGATCCAATTCCCTCGCTCCCTCTCGATCCTTGAGTTCCCCTTTTCTCTGGAGGCAGCGGAGGAACAACCAGCCCGGCGGTAAAGCCAAACACCAAGCTTGACATTCAGTTGCTAAACCAAAGCTGGTTAGACCTATGTAGAGTGCGGAGGAGGAAGAGGAGGAGGAGGAGGAGGAGGGAGGGAGGGAGGGAGGGAGGATGGAGGGGGCTGGCAGCACTGTAGATATAAGAGGTCGCGGCCTGATTGCTTGCTTTATTTATTTCCTGATGCTAATGTGAGCTGAATACAGAAGGAGCACAGGATGTCTAGGATGTGCTGTAGAACACACAAAGAAGCCTCGGACCCCCACTGCAGATCTTCCAGGGGATGCGGGGTAGTGCAGCGTCTGGCCTCAGTTCCCTCCTCTGTCCTCTGCATGCATTCTGGCCTCATCTTTAATGAGGACTGCATGAGAACAGGCACATCATTAAAAAAGAGCCATTCTGAGACTTTCCTGTCTGCCATTAAACTTAACAGCCGACCTCTCCCATTACCTTTTATCCTTCTCTTTAAGGAGGTTGGGGACAGCGGGGTTTGAAAAGTCACATTTGGCTGGAAAAATGCATCCATTGAGTGAAGTCTGTCCTCTGGTCAATCGCACATAAAAAGAACAACAATAGGGGCTCTAGTTTTTTTTTTGTTTTTTTTTTTGGTACATTACGACCTTATTACTGTAAATAAGCAGATTACTGTAGTATTTGCATGGTTCACACTGACCTGATTTTACATAATATACCAATGTGATATGATAATTTGTGCCACAAAATATGTGCAATAGCCTACAGGAAGCATCTTATTAGCAGCACAATACAAAAACAGAGGACCTCTGTGAATTATGTTTTTTATGTTGATAAATTTATTTTAATTTGATTATCCACCACCTCTGGCTATGCCACACTGTAGAAACACCACTCTGCATCCTGTTGACCTTTCTCACACATGAACAGAGTCGGCAGAAATCCAACTGCAGTGTGTGCATAACGCAGTCATTCAGATTGACTGGTGCACTCGATGTGGTGTTCCAGTTATGTGCATTACAACTCTGATCTTTATTCAGCTAAGTAAACTCTGTTACGCTCAGTAGCAGCATGCGATTCCTCGTTACATCACTGGAAAAAAAGGGGGTAAACGCAGAACAGAGGTCGAAATGACTGGGATGTTCTTGACTATGAGGACGTAGGATAAAATCCAGGCAAGGTCTTCCAGAGACTGGCGACCAAGAAAAGGTCGGAGGAGGCTCCCAGGGTGCACACACACTTCAGCATGGCCCCTCATCTCCGTTACCATGCCTTCACTGTCTCATCAATACTTTATAATCTGGGTCACAGGCAGCCACAACCTGCCTCCCACTATTGGGACCTACTCAAAATGTTGAATTACAACACAGTGAGCTCACCCCCTGCAAGGTCATCTGGAGGACAGCGAGCGAAGGCTGACACTAATTGGTGAATGAAATATAGTAATGATGGAGGTGATTTGGGAGACGCCTGTTTGAGTTCTGCTCAGTGCAAAATCCGGAGATCTCAGTCTGCCGTGCTTTGTCTCACAGTGCTGTACATGCGATGGGGGTGGGTGGTGGTGGTGGTGGGGGGGTGGACTGTGCGAGAGAATTTCTGAATTTCAACAGCTATAAAATGTTAGAGAATAAATTATTCTCACTGAATATACATGAGGAGAGGAAATATGGAAATAATAAAGCACTGTGCCTGAGGTAGTAACCTTTTGTTGCCACAACTGAGGAGGACGACATAACTTTACATATTCCTGCTACATATTCCATCTGAGTTATAATGTTGTCAGGAGAAACAAGGTGATGAGAACTAAGATATGGAGATGACAAAGGCACTGGGGGAGACACTGAAATGAAAGAAAACTAGGATGTGGGAAATCTCAGATGGATTACAGAGGATGGAGGTGCACTGTTTTTCACACAGAAAGGAAGTAATAGGGGTTAAAAAAAGAAATGCACATTGCTGCAGCACAGGAGACCCCCCTTCCTTTCTTTCTCTCTTTCTTTCTTTCTTTCTTTCTTTCTTTCTCTCCCTTCCTCCCTTACCCCAGCTGCAGTGATAAATGTCTCTTTGTATTCTGGACAGAAAACTGCGGCCCACAATGTACTTGTCAGAAGACAGCTGATTTTCCCCTTAAACAGAGCAGAGTATATTCTTAATCATTCCTTTCACAGAGGGAGAAGATAAAACAAAAAGCCTCGTGCCAAGACACATAATGCCCAGAAAATCTCTCCCCATTCACTACATGTTTGTGTGGAGCGCTGCTACGAGCGCGCTGCTGTGTGTGCAGCGTACATGTCTGCAGCAGGTGTAGCCTTAGCATGTGCAACTGCAAGCCTTTTTTTTTTTTTTTTTTTTTTGTACTTTCCGTAAATTTCCCAGCATTCTTAAATCCCTGCAGTATAGCGGTATGGTTCCACTATGAGGGCTCATAAATGGGAGTCAGTGCTACAGGTAATGGAGCTGATTATAGCTATCTGGGCTATGGGCCAGCTGCCAGACTCTGTCCTGCCTGGAGGGAGCACGGGCCGCCTGGTGTCTGATATCCTGGGATCCCTGTAATACAAGCCTTGCTTTGGCAGTCACTTGGTGACTCTCCTGCCCACTTCCAGCCACACACTGAGGCTTCTTTCAGTTATTGTATGTGTATAGTATGTCCTCGTCTTGTTGTTTACTCCACATGGTATCAAGTCTATAGTCATAGACCATTTCAGCAAACAAGGCTGTGGTAAATCATGCTTTTGCAAAGGCGTATTAAAGACTCTTGAGAGGGATTCAAGCTGCCACCACAGGACCAGGATCCGGTCCGGAGTTATACTATCTGCTTTTGTCTGTCCTCGGGGCAAAGTGGCGCTGGTGGACAACTTAACTGCCATGCACAGAAGTTGCATGACAGACAACAATGGCTAATCAGTTGGGGACACATTCCCCTGGCAGCGCCACAGACATCTTTCTCTCCGCTGACAAGCAGCCATTAGAGTCACTGCAGACGTCAAGCTTCCTCATTTTCGCTCAAACACGATGGGTAAGGATATCCAGACAAATGCTTGTAATGAAGTGTTAAAATACCATGTTAGTGACATCAAATCATCATTCCCACCAAGACACTGATGTAATTACAGCGTAAATCTCAGTATATTACAGTTACTTTTCTGATTTAAGTACAACAAGTCCTACAGATTAGACAACATAATGCACAGTTTGTCTGGGCCATCTACGGAGTTATTTAGAGGCCTTTTCTGATCTGAAGCCAGTATCGGCAGGATGCCATCATTTTGTCTGTACCCTTCAAAACCAATGACAACAAATGTGACAGAGCTGTGGCTCAGGTTTAGTTTATTACGCACACAAGGTGGTCTACAACAATGACCTCTTAACTGAGGTGAGGGAGCAGTCATGGTCATGGTTCAAGGAAACAAATATAAACAGTGTTTAAAATCTGACATTGATGCTTTATAACAGCTGACTTCCTCCTCTGCTCCTTAATGTAAAAATATAATGTTTTGGATGCCCTTTGCTGAAATGACTTTTGCTGTCATTTTCCACAGTAAGACAGTCTCTTTAACTGTGTAACTTCACATATAAAATAACAACAGCCATACAGGAAAACACCAAATGAAAAACCAGCATCAATATCTCTGAGGGAAAAAAATAATTTGCCTTGGCTTCACTGTCAGTATCACTGTCATGATATGGTGCCTGTGCACTTGCACTGTTTGTGGGTGGTAGGGACACAAACACAGAGCACCGTGGCAGAGGAGGCTCAGTTAACCTCTCATTATGTTGAATTAACACATTCCCTTATAAGATTAGATCATGTAAATGCAAATTCAGCTCAGATTAGAATCCATGGCAGCAAGCCGACATCAACCTGGAGGTACAAGATTCTCGTCCTGTTAAAGACACAGTGTATCGTAAAAACGTCTAAACCTGCCGAAATAAAAGATGCAAGGACGGAGACCGCTGGGGAGCGACTATAAAGAAACCTAATGGGCTTAAAGATCTGATTTGATCTCATTAAGATCACTACATAGTAATTAGAAACAACAATTTAAACAATTTAAGTGTTGAATATAAACGTTAAATTCTGCAACACTTTCTCTTTAAAACATCTAAAATAGACTTCTCAGTTCTAATTTATTTTCTTTTCTTATCGAAATGTTTCTAGTAACGTTCAAACTCTGAGAATCCGTGATTTAATTCAAGGTAATGTCTTTTTTTTTTTTTTATCTGTCGCTAACTTCCAGGGTGACATCAGTCAGAGAGCGAGGAACGAAGTCGCAAAACGTGACCAAACTTAAAGCGCATAAAACTTTAATACATTACCACCTCTGTGAACATTTCTGTCTGAGTCAGCCTGATAGATTTTCATCTGCAGTGGTTTCTGTTTAACAATGAAAAAATAAAAAAAGAAAGAAAGTGCGTGATCCCACAGTGCTTCGCAAAGTCACAAAACTACATCTTGTTTTCTTCATCATTTTGATTGAGAGACCTCAAATGGCAGAAATTACATACTGTGTGTTTAAGGCCAAACGGTGCCACGAAGTCCTTCCCAAACCACACGCTCCTCTGTTCTAACCGACAGTACCATTAATGTTTGCTTTGTATTGCAGTGAAGAGGAGGTTGTGCCCATGCAGTGACCTCAAAGAATTAAAAACACAATGGTGCAGTAAGGAAAAAAAAAATGGCTGCTTCCTCTGTGGCTTCCACAAGACCAAGAATCAATCGGAGCCACAAAAGGCGAGCAGAGTGAAGACAATGCTGAAGCTCTGTGACTCCAATTTCACTCCATTTCCCACCTATCCATAGTATTTCTGTCTCCTGTTCCATCTCTTTAGCTTTCTCCCTCTCTCTCTCTCTCTTTCCCCCTCAGTCTCTGATTAGCCTCTAAAAGACACACACTTGCAGTAACACACACCCACACACGCAGCCAGACACACACACTCACACACACGCACACACTCCACGTCCTGTGTACACACTCAGACAGATTTGAAATTCAGGTACTCTCCCCTCTCTCTTTAATACACACTCGGCCCCCATCAACTTCAGCACATTACCTGCTCTTAATCTCCTTCCCTCTGTCTGAGATCATCCTGATCCCCCTGTTTTCCCATCTGCTGTCGATTGGGGCCCAGCTTGGCTAGGTGTTCAACAAACAACTGTGATTCACTTGGTTTCTGCGGAGATTATTAACACACCTAGCATGCCACAGCGTCATGAATAAGCAATGGAGATCCGGAGCCCTATTTTCTCTCCGTCTCTGTGTTTCCTCGCTCTCTCCCCCTCTATGTCTCTCTCTCTCTCTCTCTCTCTCTCTCTCTCTCTCACTCCCTTGCCCTGCCGCGTTGTGAACTGAATGCCAGGATTGTCTAGAAAATGAGCTGTCAGTGAAGGGCCTGCAATGAGATACATCAGCCTCATTGTGAGCCCTAGAAAATAATGAACTATTCCCATTTCTCTCTCTGATATGTTCAATACGCTATCCATGACAAGTGCAGAGAGATAAGCAGTCCCCTCTTGAGCTGATTAAATACACTGGGTATATTCAGGAGAGCTGTGGCAGAATGAGGGTTCAGGAGATGCTGTTATGGTATTACAACATTACTATATGTTTTCAGTCAGGGGCTGGAGAAGCAGACCTTCTGCATGCGTTTTTTTTTTTTTTTTGCCTGTTTCTGTGTGAGTGTGTACATTTGAGAAAGAGCAGCTGGAGTCATTAAGTAAAGAAGAAACAGGGACGGGCTCCTCACACACGATTTTAAAAGAATCTGTTGGTTTACTTATGCAAGTACTGCAAACAAACTCTACCAAGAGGCCACAGCCAATGTTTTTCAATTAGAATAAAGATAAAAGTGGTGTGTTTTGTGCAGAAACGGGCTTGCTTTTACGCGGGAAAAAAAAGACGCACATCTATCTATTAAGTGATTGAAGACTCTCGCCTATTTTAACAGGTGAAAAATCAATATAGATAAGCTCCGTTTTATTACATTAGGTGTAGTTTTAATAAGACTGAGCCACTGAGTCACCCAATTCCATTCAGCACTGTGAGCACCACAAAAAAGACGAGCACAGATGGACACAGCTTGAAATGACATTTTATTTCCTTATACTTCCTCAAGTCTCTTCATCTCAGAGGCAAAATCTGCATCTTGGTGGCTCATTACAGACTTCACCACACCTGCCTGCAAGCACTCTCTGGTGTGTTTGAGCGTGCAGCATGTCTGTTTGTGTGTGTGTGTGTGTGTGTGTGTGTGTGTGTGCACTCGATCTTCCTTAATGCTTGTATTGCACCGAGCTCTTTGTCACTGTCAGCCATTTTACCTCCACCATGGGTTACACATTAGATTAGGCAAATCCAAATCAAAATGGATGTTTCCAGCATAGAGGTTGTGTGTTAATCTAATCATAAGACATCATAATGCAACACATGTTGCCAGCCAGGTATCACAAGAAGAGTTTTGATGTTTAATTCAATCAAATGTTGTCTGAGAATCAGTCAAATCTTCTGGCACATTCAGTGTAGAAGAGAGAGAGAGAGAGAGAGAGAGAGAGAAAATCATTTCTACCTGTCAGAGAAATTGTTTCCTCTTTTGCTCTTTTTATTTTCTCTCGCTAAGACTGCTTACTAGACTCTCAGCTCATCTCTCCATCTCTGTCTCCCTATCACACACTCACACACACACACACAGACGCAGACACGCACAGACGCAGGCACATCCATACACAAACTCTCTCCCCCTCTCGTGTTGTCAGCACAGCCCCGTTCCTGTTGCCTTCCTGATTCTGACACCTGTCAGCATTTTCGTTAGTAGATCAGAGAAGTGCAAACTAGAAATGTTCCCGTGTTGAATTTAGGGCAAGTTTGCAGCAGAAACATGTGAGGTGCTTTTACTCTTTCTTTAATTCAACAGGGGAAGGGAACTGCTTGACTGGCACAAAGTTGGGAGATGTGGGTTGGAGATGTTTGCAGTCGGTAGATGGAAACAGAGGAGGAAGACAGCGAGACATGAGGAGGGAGAGGAGGATGAGGGAGACGGAGAGGAAAGGTGGTTGTGGCGGTGGTGGTGGTGGTGGTGGTGGTGGTGGGGGGGTTGAAATCAATTAGGAACAGTGAGACCCTGCGGATCTGCTGATGGAAGATGGGAATATGGAGAATTTTGCAGCCCACGGAGGGGGCTTCCATTCCTGGGCTGCAGCTTCAGGCACACACCCACAGGGAGGCTAACAGATAGATGAGAGATATTCTCCAGAGGTGAGGCCAAGGAAAATGTCAGAAATAAAAGAGGCCCGTTCCCTGCTCTGTCTAATTGAGCAGTCTCGGATCCCTTTGAGTCTAATAAGCCAAGAGGAAGGGCTTGAATTTTTTTTTTTTTTTAATTTAAATTTTTTTTTGGAAGAACACTTACATATTGACCTGGTAATAATTTAAAACCCCAAGACCAAAAACCTCTAAACCCACAAATCGGACGCTGTCAAACGACATCATGCTCTCTCTTTCCCTCCCGCAGAGATAACTTGGGCGATTTAACAATACATGAATCCTAATCCTTCAAAACCACGGCTCATCCATATCCGGGGGGAATTAAAGTGGGAGCTATGACAATCAAAAGAAGTCGAAAAAAATAGATTTAGCCCTCTTTGTCACCAGTCCCCTCGGAGTCTGTTCTCTCGCTTCTCCCTTGACACTAATGGTTCTACAGAGCCAAAGCTAGCATGTCGCACATTTCAACCAAATCCCACTCACTTCACAGACATGCCTATAAAGATAAAGAAGAATTCATTTTATATAGCTTCTCCTCAGTTTTTAGTTCCAGCGATATCATCCATTTTTATTCTATTGGCTGATACGAGGGAGCCATTACATGTTAAAGATAGCCCTTCCTTTATAGATTTGAAGAGATTTAATGTAATTTGTTCTTCAGATACTTCCCTAATCTAATCCACTGGGTGAGGATATTTCAGGTCAGGTTTTCAAAAAGAGCACACATGCCTCTTTAGATTCTGGCAGGGATTCAGAAAAGAGGAATTCGCTCAGATTTAAGTCTAAAATCTCTTCGCAAGCACTTCACTTGAAAAGTTACCTTGGTAGTGGCCGGGGCAGGAATAATGAGCGGAGTTGCTTAAACCGATAAAAAGGAAGCAAAAGCACAACTCTGATAGACAAAAGCCAAATATCAAACTCCTGAAATTATACAGAGTTTTAAAAAAAAAAAAAAAAATGCTCGCTGAGATTCTCAGCTCGGTTAGTTAGTTAGCTGCTGATTCTTTCTCGTAACTGGATTCCCACATGAAAGCCCACCAGACGACGTGGATGCAGGGTCTTTGTGTAAAGGTAATGGCTGGTCTCCTGGGCAAACAGCACCTTTACATGACACTGGGAATGGTAAACATTTGCACTGTAAAAGCCCGAGAGTTTAACCCTTCCTCCTTCCCCCTTCCAGTCTCCTTTTGTTCTCGACGCTTATCAACAGAAGACAACAAAACAATAAAAACACAGAAAAAAAAAAAAGAGACGTGGCTCTTCTATCCTCGGCTTGTGTGTGTGTGTGTTGTTGTCCTTTGGCAATTGCAGTCTCTCGACTTGTTTTCTGCTTTAGCTGGCAGGAGAGGCGCACTGTACAACAGAGTTACTCCCAGAAGACGTCTTAGCAGCGGGGTGTTTAGTGAACATGCCTATTTGTTTTCTGACAATTCCCCCTCTTCACTCAATAAGAACCAGGAGATAGTGTCCATTTTTGTCAATTAAGACAGATGAGCTCAAAGTAAAACCACACGGTCACGTGACTTTAACCACTGCGCTGCTCTCATATTATACAAACCTCAACTGTTCTATTTTCTGCCTTTGCTCTGAAGTCAGTCTGCACGGAGGAAAATGAAGCGGGGAGAAAAAAAAGAGGAAGCTAGTGTTCTCCTGAGGAGCCACAAAAAAAGAAAGTGATGATGTAAAATCCTCATACAACTGTGTGTCATCCTGAATCTGCCCAACGCTGTCAGCCCACCATGCCCTTTAACTATGTAATTAGACTGTTGAGATGGTAATAGAGGGATGATTTCATTTGCTATGTCATTAGATTTCTGCACGTGTAAGGATCTTTGGTCAATTCATTTAATAATTATGAACAACCTCTCATTACTCTCTGGTGTGATCACTGCTGCTGACTGACTTTCAAAACAAAGGGGGGAAAGATTCCAGTGGAGCCATTTTGTTAAGTCATTACTGAGGAAAATTGCTGGCCAAGAGTGAGTGTGTAGCTGGCTGCAATAAAAGAAAAAGCCAATAACAAACCATCTAATTGTAATTCCAAACATATACTTTGTTATCATCTATTCGTTCTGGTCAAAAGAATGGACAGCACTGTGAAATAGCCTCTTGTTCTGTTTACCAGCAATGTGTTGCTGCATTACACATTCAGGAGGCATGCATCCATTTTGCTGGAACAGATACAATCACTGGTGGTGTTAATGAAAAAAGAGCTGCCTCAGAGAGCTCTACCCACTTGTAATATTCTTCATGTACATCATTTCTAATTGTCTCCAATAATGAGATCCCACTACTTGAAGACCTGTCAGCATGCATTTTTTAAGGCGCAGGAATTTCTGCAGGTCGTGAAGTAATTTCAGCCCGCAACCAAATAGTCAGCAAATTCCCTTTTTATTGTTCATTACCAGTCACCGTTGATTCTAATGGTCTCTGTGCTTCCTGACCCCACAGACGTCTATCTGTATCACGCAGCTGAGTCACTGCAATGTATAGGCTGACGGGCACTGATGTGGATTCATTTATACGTCTCTGTTCTTGATTAACAGAAAGTGTAGGTTGTGTAATTTCATTATTCCTCAGTCAAAAAAAAAAAAAACACCAACAGCCAAACTTCTCCAAGTGAAGCATCTGGTTAGTTAAACATGCCAGATACCAGACAAGTAAGAGCCTACACATGTCTATTACTGCTTCTTCAACCACACCCACACACTTCACAGTCCGCGGACGGATGAAAAATAAAATAGATGGATAAATAATTTAAAAAGAAATCACATAATCCTCATTCCCTTATGCATTTTTATAAAGGAGGATTCCTTTTCGTTATCTCTTGCTCATTAAAATTTCTCTCCTATATGAGCTGAGCAGGAAGAAAGTAGAGAAGAGGGAAAGTAGAAAGCCTTACTAGTGCAGTGTTGGGGGAAAAAAAAAAAAAAAACAGAAAAGGACCGAAATTATGTCGACGTTAGCTGTGGGTAGAAAAACTAAATTTGGCACAAGTTCCCAAATTGGAGCAGGGTAGAAATGTAAAGTTTAGATCCTGAGAGTGATATCTGTCGGAGCTGTCCTCGAGAGCGAGCTTTTCAATAAAATGTCCGGTGTTTCCTCTTTGCTCTGAATCAAATTGCTAATATGAGTCATCCTAAAATGTCTGCAATTTTCACACTCGCTGACTCCTGTGCTCTGCTGAGCTGTTGCACCTGTGCATGCGGAGTTTTCTTTGAGCTCGGTAAATACCCTCAGGTGCATATAGTAACATCCCGGCCTGCTCCAGACAGCTTTATTCTGCACTCTCTCTCTCTCTCTCTCTCTCTCTCTCTCTCTCTCCATCTAACTGACCTGCTCTCTTCCTCAGTCTGACTGGCAGTAGTTAAGAACGAACATGACCCTTACACTGACTTCTGCCAGCCAAGTGGATGTCTTTTTAAACGGTGAGTCAGAAATGAAACATCAACATTAATTCCCTGCTAAATGATCCCACTGAATAATGGATGAGGGCACGTGGCGATATGTAGATTTCCACCTTCTACCTTTGTGAGCCTAATTGCTGCCATTCAAGCACATCTGAAGTCGGCCCCACTTCAAGAGCAGACATGGCCACTATCAGTCAATAATGTTGCCTAAGCCTGTATCAAAGGGTAGCCTTAGCTGTCAGAGATCCCTCACATTAGCTGCTCTAGCAGGACATCAAAGACAGAAAAACAGTGGTGTATTCATACTTGCACATCTAAAGGCTGCAGTGGGCATAATGCACTTTAAAAAGATCCTCTGGTGGCATTAAAAAAAAAAAGACTTGAGCAGACAGAAACACATATTGGTCTTATCTTGGCACCGGCAAAACACACTCCAAAGAATGCTGAAGTCCTCTAAAAGTCCACCACACACACACTCTCTCACACACACACACACACACACACACACACACACAAGCATGAGTTTTTCTTACCTTGGTCTGGCAGCTGGCACACATTGGGGGGGACAGTCATGTTCAGCACGTCATTGACAGCCGTGTCAACATAGTGTCCTCTCTGGACATCATGTTCACTGTCGGTCTGGTCGCTCTCCTCGTGGCCGCTGTCCTTCAGACTGTTCCCCTCCAGGTCCTTGAATGTCGATGTGCTACATGGGGGCCAGGAGGGAGGAGAGGGAAATGTTGATTAACTGTCACATCTCCTTCTCTCACACGCTCTCCTTCGTCCCTGTGACTCTGTGATGTTGTCCGTCTTTCCCTCCCCGTCCCTTTATGTATCCTTTTTTAGTGTGAATTCTTTCCCCTTTAACGCCGTCTATTTCCACCAATTCAAAACAAACGGTTGGGATTTTTATTGTTGTTGCACGTCTTAAATTCGACACTTTTACGAAGAACAAAGCCTCACTCTTGCTTCCACGCTCGCAGAAACCATGAGAAAAAGAAGGAAGTTTAAATCTACTGCAAGCCTTTTTGGATTAAACTGGCTTTTCCCAGCTTCACAGATAGCATGGCAGCTATGGGGTGTTTCAGACAGGGACATTTTGGATGGATGCACTGACTTCAAGGACACTGCACTGAACAAACAGGTGGCACTCACTCACTACAATCAAACAAATACTGCAGTAATCAGGAATTCCTGGAAGGAAGAAGGCTGTAGGAAACGCTGGAAGCATACAAACTGAGCATCTGTCTTGTTTGGGGCTCATAGTCAATAAAGAGGGTGGGGTGGGGTGGGGGCACAATCAACAGCTGCACAGTAACAGCGTGATTTCCCTTCATTTGATTTCCATCCCACTGGAACAAATTCTGCTTTACAAACAACACTAAATAGGGGTGAATATATGAACATGTGTTCTTGCAAGAGAGGGAAAAAATATATATGAATGAGTTCATATAGAGGGAGAAAGGAGGTTGGAAGAACAGATTGAGGAGAAAATGTGAGCAAACGAAAAAGGAGAGGCAGAGGAAGTGAAGGACAGTACAAGGGAGCTACATTCCACAGCAGAGCCTCATATACTGCAGCCTGGGAGAGAGGACTGCAGGTAATGCTGGCTCTCTGATGTTATCACTGTAATTGCACCTGTCCCAGACCATAGGCTCACTGGCTCCTGAGGGGATTTCTTTGTAGTGTGCTGCAGAGGCCCACACTTGAATGCTCTTTGTTTACATTAATGCAGGGAATCTTTTGGGGAGGCGGGAGGGGCGAAATTGCCATAATGGCTTTTCAAAAGACCGGGATGGCCTCAAACAAAAGAAAAGACTGGAATGTTCCATAGCTGCAGGTAAGAAAGGGAGAATTGTAGTTTTTCGAAGAGAAGCCTGGTTACAAAAACCTCAATGGCTGGAGGAAATTATTATATGACCCCCCCCCCATCCTGACCCCCACCCAGCCCCCGCATTCCTGCAAAACCCTATCTAATATGCCGGTTCAGGTGGACAGAAATACAAAGGACAAAGAAAACATTCATTCCAAAGTTCCTGACCGAAGGGGGGAAAAAAAAAGATAATTATTGACTATTCATGAAACTGTTGTCTCGAAGAGCAGCGGAAGAAATACAGCAGAGAAATCTCTTGAATGTCATTTAATCGGTGAGCGGTTGTTTCATGCCGTAACCTGATGCAATTCAAGCCACATGTATTGCTAATGAACCGAATTACAGCGGAGTAATAGGGTTATCTGTAAATATGAAAATCATTACTTGCTGATTCTGCTGCTCTGTGTAATCTAATATACTGAGAGTATGAGTTTGTGGCTCATTTCAACAAGTGTCTACTAAACGCATTACACTGTAATTCTATTTATCCCCAAAAAATCGTATCCTCCCATTGCAATTATGCTGAATGAAAAACATGCAGGAACACTTGCAAACTGCTGCAACGGCACTGTAGCTGTGCACTCATTAGATAAAACAATTACAGATAACAATGGTAACGAGGCGGCTGGTAACAATTCCTAATCAAGACATACCTTTTAATGAGGTGGGCTCTGCTGTTCACGTAGCTGGAGTCAATGGTATAATTCTCCGTCTGTAACAGAGAGATGAAGAGAGGGGGGTGGAGGTGAGTGGGTAGGGTGGGGTGGGGGTTGTGGTTGAGGGATGATGGGGGGCAACAGAGAGAGGTACTTTTAATAATGGAAGCAACCAAAATAATGTTACCAGTAATTGGCTTTCAGTAGAAATGTTATTTTACACAAAGGCCCCGGTGAGCAGCCTCGGCTTTCAAAGGGCTGAATCCTATTCTCTTTCAAAGCACACACACAGAGAGGCTGACTGGGAGTTGAGAGCTGAGTGCTGCAGTGAGCGCAGCCTCTCTTCTCCTCTTCACCCTCCCTACTCTGGAGCCCTTGCTCCCTCCCTCCCTCCACTGCCGGTCAGCCTACTGTCTTTAAAATGGAGCCATTAGGGCGGACAGACTCTCATGCAGACAGAGGGAGAAGAAAAGTTTCCCTTTCTCTTTTTTCTTCCCTGAACTCTTCACTTTTACAATGTTTGAAAAGACATTAATGTAGGAATATTAAATAAATAACTGCAAGAGAAGTAGATGAAATTAAGAGTGTACCAGGGGAATCTTAACTCCGCAATTGCAGATGAAAAGGCTTTCAGAATATGCATACGATAGATCTCTGACCCACATTAGAGAACACAGTTCAAAGGCATCCTACATTCAGCTTTTTTTTCTTTTTTTCCCCCCAACGTTTATTTAGCAAGGACAATGTCTGGTGAGTAAGAGCACGTTGACAGAGGAGTGAGTGTACACTGAGCAGGTAGCCCCTCCTGCGTCTGCCAAGCATCCACTCACACTAGGTAAGATGTCAGAGGGCCAAAGGGTATCAAAGCCTCTCAAAGGACTTTCCCAGTCCTGCGAAAAGCCAGGATATGACCCTTTCGGCAAAGTTTGATAAGATGCAGGTGTTTTTCTGGAGAAAGAAAGCAGAGCCTTCACTTAAAATTCCACGGCGCAGATACTGTATCCTGATAAAAGCTCTGAGTCTTTGGCTGACTTCCGAGAGAAGTCTACAGTACCAATATCAAAGCCACTCTACAGTAAAAAGTCACGCCTATGATAAGAAAAGTTAACGCCGGCACTGGAGCACAATTCCTGATTATCAATGGGCCACATATTTAACACATCTGGTGACATGCTGCTGAGGTGGCAGCAGCCCTGCACAGCTGTCACACACACACACACACACACACACACACACGGTGACCAAACACACATTGGATGAAACTCAAGAGCGCGTCTCTGTGAACGCTCACCTTATTAAAAGTCAATGTGGTTGAACATTTTTTAAACTTTTTCAGCTTCTGCCTGGAAGTGTCAAACATTAGTCCCACCGTTCCCGGATCTCTTTTGAAATAATTAAATAGAAAAATGAGAAAAGTGAAGCTGGCAGATCACAGCAGCCTTATGTGTGGTGTTTACCTCTGGCAAATAGCTCCCATGACCTGTTTGCAGTCTATGAAAAATGTAAGAGCTTGTTAATGCTACCAAATACATGTCGTTGTTTGTTTAGATTCTTGGTATTGATGCCGTTCTCTCATGGCTTTAAAGACAACAAATGCGCTGCGTGGCTTTGTCTTCTGACTGATGCTCACGCTGTCGTAGTCTCTTTAGATTCTGTAAACTTTAAGGAACTTGTATATGCCAGAGGTGTTGTTATCTTTTAATATTCTCCACAGATCTACCTTCAATCATTAGGAGATAAACTGCTGTTTGCCATCTCACCTCCTGCACTCCTAATTATTCTTGCAGGAAAAATTGTAAAACAGTATGCAGCAATGCAAAAGCAGGTCTCCGAACAGGGGTTTGCTAAATTATAATGCAATGTGTTTGCGCTGAAGGTTAGCATCATTCTGTCTCCTTTTTACCATTTAGCCCTAATTAAACTTTAACTCATCATTATAAGGAAGATAATTCATAAAAAGGAATTTAATTAACGTATTAATATTAGCCCTTAATTTGGAGCACACCATGTTTGTTCTCTTGTATTACCCCTGACTCCTTTTGTTCCTGTTCATTTTGACTCCATTAATTATCAAAGGTAACTGCAGTGGCAACATTCTGCAACTCAGATTATTCATTAATTACAGATGAACATATGTTTAATTATTTAGCAAATTATGCCTTACTCTAGAAAATATGTATGTGCTGTTTTATCCCACAATATCTTCATTTAAAAGATTAAAAGATCTAAAGTGCTTTTACAGATGGCTATTATAGATAATAATATTTCTATGCCATAGCAAACATGCTCTATATGCATTTATTTTGCGTTTCAACTACGCTGCACTTTGGTCCCAGTGAACACGAATTAAACCGCCTCATCTTCTACAGTTGCTGCGCATCCAGTGAGAGACTAATGAAAATGCAGGCATGAGTAACAAGGGGAAAACTTCATTTAAAAGACAAGATAGAAAATTTCTTGTGAATGTCACTCTGGCTGCAGCCTGTAATTGGTTTGGATAGCAGGTTCTGTGTGAGCACGGCCTGAAGAGGAAGGCGGCATGCCCCTGCTCTCGAGCTGTTCCAGTCCAGAAATGAAACTGTACTCTCCATAATGCAATTCTCTCTCAAGGTTTTTACATTGAACTCTCCTAAATGTGTGGTAGATACAACCAATGGAAAAATCTTCATAGCGTTCAACTATCCAGTGTCTTTGCTGCACCGTTTCTTTCTCTATGGCTCATCTTCAACACAGCAGCTGCTCATTAATCCAAGGATTCGGTGCAGATAACCAGATTTCCTCTATTCATCAAAACTGGCAGTGGAAACAAACAAACACCCGACATGTGAGGGCATAACCTTGGGCACTGATGAGTCACTCAAGAGTGCCTATTCTGACAGAGAATCAGATGTAATAGCCCAGGCTTCCTGTAAAGAAATTTAATGTCTGCCCCCACATTTCTGACCGACCTCAAATCGGAGGACATGTCAATAGATCTCGCTGGGAGGTCAAGTTTCAGGCAAGAGGATGAGGACTGCTTAACTACAGCGAGGACGCCGCAAATGGCTCCTTAATCAGGTTGGACAATGTGTTGTTGTGATCTGAGCGGCCCCAGTTTGGCGGCCAGAGCCACTCTATCCCCATAATTATTGTTCCGTTTCATCTGGAGGACTGGAGGGAGGAATGTAGTCCCTGGTGTCGCCGGGTGACTGATAGGTAGTGTCAGGATAAGTGGCGAGGGAAGTGGAAAGAGAGTGGAGAGTGGAGAGAGAAAAAGAGAGAGAGTGAAGATGGGAGAAAATGGGTGAGACTTGACCTGCGGTCCAGCTGCTGCAGCCCAGTAGCTTTCCCCTTTTCACCCTTTGCTTCTTTCTCTCCAGTAAAACCTGAGGCGCAGGGACGACGGGCTCGCTTCTCTGCCACTGAGAGGAAAAGCAATCTCCTCGCCTAGTTGCTGCCGTAAGATTTGATTTGCCTTCCTCCCAGCGTGACAATTGGTTCTGTAGTCTGGATGCAAGTGTATTCATTGTGTGGGGGCATGGGGAGCACCAGAGAGAAGAGGAGGGGCGGGGGAGTGAAGACACCAGTTGTTACACCAGTAAACACCCGACAAGTTCAGCAGATGTCACAGAGATAGGGGAGAAAAAGAGAGAAAAAAATGTCACACAGCTGCCCTACTGTATTCATTATCGAGGCTGATACAGCACAGTATAACATTTAAACAGGGAGCAAGCTAGAAAAATATGGACAAATGCTGCAACATGCACTAAAAACATATTATTTTGAAGAGGGGATGAATGAGATGACGCAATCAGCAATTTGTTCATTACTAAAGATACAGATTTATAGACATTTTTTCTCCCAGTGTTTCCCAGATTTAAAAAAAACAAGGCTGACTAAATACAGAAAACTACAATTTTCAAAACGGAATTTTTGCAAGGCTGCATCTTTGTCTACAATAATTGCCATTTATTTAATTACAAGATTAAATCTTTGCTTAAACACAGATGCACGCGGTCAATCTTTTAAGCAAAGTTAATTTCTGAGATAAACTCCATCTATGCAACATCAGTTTTAACTGCTTAAAAAACAGAAGGCATGTAAGCAGGGTGGGGCTGGTGGTACATGGATATTTCTAACAAATTAAAAAAAACAACACAAAAGAAAAAGAAAAGCTAATTACAGGAGAGAATGTTTCATGTATGTCATGGATGCAACTCTTTCATGTGGAAAACCATCTAGCCATGCTTGTTGTGGACACAAAATGCTCTCACTGCCACTCTAAAATGCACAGTTTAAACATACAGAACAACAGACGAGACATAATCAATTAAAACTGTCAGATCAAATTTTGCTGCTTCATTCTGTGTTTGAGCAGTCTGAGCTTGTGCCTCAGTCTTCGTTTATTGTTGCTGCAGCTTGCTCACGGACTCCCCTCGGTCCCGAAAGGAAACGTTACACATTATGTGCCTTGTTATTGATATCCCACTGCTAAAGGAAGAGGAGAAAGAGATCCGGGGGGTTTACAGGACAAGCCAGCTGCAATTAGAGAATAAAAAGGCTTCATTATCCAGCTAGGTTTGGTTGTGGTAAAGTTAAAAGAGTGGTGATGGGTTAAAAAAAAAAAAAAAAAAAAAATCAAGATCAGAGGAAATTAGAGTGAAAACACTGGAGGGAGGATGATCGGTGTCTCAAAGTTCCTGTTTACCAGCTCAGGCGCCGGAATAAAATCTTGGTATTGCATATTTCTGCAAACCTCATTTACACTAAATATGTACATTTCATATGTATCATATCGATGTTTTTTACCCATCAAAGTGACATAGTTTAGATTAAAAGTGTATGAGCTGACTTTCTCATCAGGAAGAGGAGGTGGATGATGGTGATGTGACAGCTAGACGAGACCACTTTTCAAAACCGTTATGCTTCCTGTTTTAACCGACAAAACTGGGTGTTTTTAACAAGACGTGGTGACAGTTCTCAGCCCTGTTTGTGACAACAAGAGCAGGTATTTCTTTCAGAACACGATGTCTTTCCTAATCCTCACTGAGTACTTTTTGTGTCTTAATCACAAAAACGTGTTTTTGTGCCTACACCTAACCTTATTTTAACTACAGGGTTGTTATCAAAAATTATTTAAAATGTAATATAAAAAGAATATACACTTCTAATTTAAAGAAACATATAGTTTAAAGTATGAGTTGGTTTGAAAAAAATATAAGATGGTAATATTTATTATACTGAATGGGGTTGTGTTTACAGATGCATGTATTTTTCTCACGGAAATTTAGAGTCAGGATGCACAGCGGTGTGTTTGTGTGCACGTGTGTGTGTGTATGTGGGTGTGTGTGCACGAGTGTGTGTCTGCAGACGACTTTTTCATCCTATAGACTGACTATGAAAAGAAACGCTTCACTTTGAGCCTATTGCACATTCACATTCCTGCACACACAGACTCTCTCTTTCCGCTTCCCCACAAAAGCACAGCTCCAACAATCTCTGCCTTGCAGAGCTGAGCTGGCGTGCGACCACGACGCCTCTGGGTGCAGCACCTCTAAGCAGCTCAAATTGAGTCTGTGTGACACCCATGACGAAGACACAGACCACCAAGGCACCTGCACCGAGCGCGTTTATACATTGTTCACCAAGAGGAGAAAGAAACGCTCTTTGGCCCCTGAGCTGCCATAACCCACCACCCTGCTGCCCTCTACCCCGAAGACCATCATCACCGGCATCTTCCCGATTATAGAATTTCCCATAGATCCTTTGCCATCTGCTAGATTATAGATTTCCCTCTTCCTTTATAGAGGGCACGGCCCCTGAGGGAGGATCAGCGGTAAAAAGGGTGAAAGAGTGCCTGAGGCACAGCCATGGATGTGGATGAGATTACATTTTCTATTTCTGCCTGCTAAAGGGGGGGGGGGTGCAGTGATGAATACAGAGAGTTGTTACCATTTAATATCAACTGGCTCCCCCTGCAAACTCAAATTATACACAATCAATTGTGACAGAAGGGTACACGTGTGACAAATAACCTGCCACATTCTCTGCATCGTTTCACTTCATCACCCATCAATTCACCCAAACCCAGTAGCCCATTTGGGAATCAATCATGTTCTGAAAGTGAGTGATTCTGTGAAGAAAAGGGTTTTAAAAGCTTCCTGGCTCCACTGCAGCTTCTACATTTCTGCAGTCCTTATGACAGAAAAAAAAAAAAAAAAAAAAAAAACTTGGGTGAATTAAATGCTACTATGAGGTCACTTGTGTCCTTGACCACATGTGTTAAGCGCTGAGCATTGTTTGGTCAAACTAAATAACAGCTTCCCTGAAACACAATGAAACTGATACGTAAACACAGCACCACTTCCTGCCTGCATTTTTCCCTCACTTTTCTCACCTTTCTGTGTAAAATTGGACAAATATTTGCTTATTCTGACCAGAACAATCACTCCCTCCTCTCGTAAAGAGGAAATAAACCGAAGCACTAAAGCTCTTTCTTGCTCCACCTGTGTATTAACAACACATAGGAAACTGCAGATTGTGCATCTGTCTCTTATTCTGAAACAGAGACAATAGTGCGGATGAGTCTCCATGTCACTCAGGCCCACAGACTCCACAGAGCCACAGAGTCCAGTTAGTAGAGATGTGATTAATTATACATACATTGATAGAAACAACATTCATTATTCATGAGCTTCTCAACGTCAAAGCTATTTCCCTCCCTTTCAGCATGATGAAAAGATTTTAAATAATAGGCCCCCTCTGCAGACGTCTGCATTCCAGCGGAGTCGACTGACGCTAAAGAGGCTTAAGTCAGAGCCGTTGTCTTACCAGGGAATCGCTGCTCGGGACCGACATGTTTCAAACTGTTGGTGGCTGAGGGTTCTGAGGTCTGTGTTTTTGTTTTGTCTTTGTATTAAGAGACAAGGCTGGTGCTTTTAAGCCTTTCAGATGGAGTTATAGTGTCCGCTTATAATGAAGAGGGGTCTACTCCACCAGACGTACGAGGCCGGATAGAGTTTCATTTAACACCTGTTCAGCATTCAGCTCTGCATGTGTTTTCAGACTTATTCTACCTCCAAGTCAGAAAGAAAAACCTGAGTATCTTTATAAGATTACGATTCATGGTTTTTACATAGTAAAAAGAGGGGGGAGGGAGGAAAAAGACTTGACTATCAACACTGTTTCCTCAAAGAAATCGGCTTACTTTTCTTAAAGCCCGTGGAGCCTAATCAAACTCAAATAGCAGGAACTTCCCCTTTAGGCAAGTCTTGAGGGATTTTCTTTAATATGGATGTCAGACTGGAAAGTTTTCAAACTCCTCTCATCCAAAAAATCCGTTAATGTGCGCATGGCGCCACATGAGAAAGGTAGGTGGTGACTTTTTTGAACCGACTCCGGAAATGTTGAGGGTAACATTTAATCCAGGTGCACTTTGTGGTTTCTGTACCTTCTGGGAATAAGCACTACAAACATACGAACAGTCATTTAATTTAGTGAGAGAATTACTAGATAGCATTTTCTCCTCTTAGTTGTGCCCTATATATTAGCTCCTGTTAGGGACACACACACACACATACACACACACACATACACACACACACACACACACACACACACACACACACACACACACACACACACACACACACACACACACACACACACAGACACTCGTGCTAAATGAGTGCACCAGGAATTCCCAGAGGTTTCTCTCCCCTCCCCTGGGCTGGGCCTTATAAATAAACAGAAACACTGCAGATTATGTAAACACGCTGCTCTTAAATGCTTACATGAGAGCAGTGACTGAATGAACAGCATAACTTTGAGTCACTTTTGAAATCAGTAAACTTAGAATTAATTTTTGATTAACTCAATACACACGAGGACGCCAGGAATGAGGAATCTGTGGATGTGCGAGGAGAGCTGATCCACTTGCACTCCACAACATGGTGGAGTATGGCTCGGTGCATTCTCTCTTAGCGGCTTAACGATGGCTACCAGTCACATCGGTGCCGCTGCGTTCTCTCTGTCGGCCTCTCTTCCTCCCTCCCTCCCTCCCTACCTCTCTCTCTCTCTTTTTCTCTCTCGCTCACTGTGACAAGGCATCTTTCCAGACATTTTAGTTGGATGGAGATTTGCAGCAGCTCATTACAGACTGGGAGGCTCTGTGAGCGGATGCAGTCACTCGGAGATGGATTGAGTGGGTCTGTTTATTGACATGCCTTAATCTGACACTGGGTAAAGGGAATGAGTCACCGCCTCCAGACACACTACCACATCACAGCCACTCCAGCAAACAGGGAGGCAGCACCTAGGATACGAGTGGAACTTCATCAGCGCTCATTAATCCAACCACCCCAGGCCACTCGCTCAAACAAACCATGTTTACACTGTGTGTTGGCTGGATGGAGGGGTGATGGAGCTTTTCAAAGGGCATGTGTGCAGGTGCTCAGATCCACTACGCACACACACATACAAATATGTACTCCACACTCCAGCTCGTCAAAAAAAAAAAAAAGCAACCAAAAAAAAAAAACTCCACCCACCCTCCTAACCCACAACCCTCCAAAACATAATATCTGTGTACACCAGCTGCTAAAACTCAGTCACCGCACTTTGTCTCGCAAATCAGAGCTGGTGCTCAAAGCAGGGGTGGACGGTCGGGCTCCACGCCAAAGTGCGTATCATAGAAAAGGGCTTTTTATTAAACAGATGGGCATACGAGATCTTTTAGGTCGCATCACAACAAAGCTACTCCTATCAATGAAGTCGAGATAGCTTTTTGATCCTGTTTGCTGGTGCTTCAATGTGAAGCACATCTGCTGGTAATATTTGGGATGGTCTTTTCTAGGCAGCTGTCAGCGGCAGTGGGATTGACAGCAGAGTATTAGCTGCTTGCACATCACCACCGCATCTGTAAATCCAGCTTGTTAACAGCACTGTGACAGGCTGCCATCAGGGCACAAGCAGAACAACACAACATCAGACACTGTGGTCCAGTGCCTCTGTTTATTTTCTATTACACTGCTATTTAGTACATTGTCTGAGAGATGTGAACATGCTAAGGCCCTATATTTAACATCAAACTGCAGGGACAGAAAATCTAGACCAAGTCACCCAATGTGTGAAATGTGCAAGCCAGACACAAGCAAAAAATAAATCTCTCTTGAAGAAAAGGCACACATGCAGACATGCAGGCGAAATGAGCGAAAGGGAATAAACACTGTGTGAGTCAGAAGGAGAAGACGACAACACAAATTTACAGTGAGACACACGTGCTCAGTCACAGGAGGGCAGAGAGTCGGAGTGGGGCCTGCTGTCGCCTCCGTCGGGGACTGGGAGCCTGGCAGCTTGAGAGCAGGGCCAGTGGAGAGGGGGCCAGATGCAGCGGGCTTGACCCACTCTTACACTGGGGTGGAGTGGAGTGGAGTTGCGGGGGGAGGCAGGAGGGGTTGAAACACAGCAGCTGAAACACGCAGGGATTAGCCGCTCTGACTTCATTTAATTTAATTTGTATTAGGGCCGTCTTTGGGGGCAAACATCGTTTTTCACTGCAGGGGGAGAGACGGGGTCACAGAAAACAGCAACAGACGGTGGATCTCTGCCTCCTACCCCTGCAGTGGATCCACAGGGGGAAAAGCAAGGCGCTGTATTCCCAGACCTCAAGCACACATGCACACATACACACACACATAAGCACACACACTTGAGCAGATAACATGTTTCTCCCTAATTATGTCTTTATTACGGAGCCAAATCTATCCACTGAAACGCATCTTAGACCCACGTCCATCTTTCCGCCATTTGATTTCTTGAAATGAATACCTTGAATCCTTTTGTTCTGCCACCATAAACAACATGTAGTAATTTTCTGTGCTTATCAAAGCTGCGCTCAGTGCTCTTGTGTGTCTGTGTCTGTGTGTGTGTGTGGGTGGGTGTATGTAGTGCAAACACACATACACCCTAAGCTGTTATCTACAAGAACTTATCTTAGGGGTGGATGTTTATCTGTGCTGATGCAGATTGGAGCTCTCTTTGTCTCAGAGCAGTGGTACATAAGATTATTTGTTTTTTTTTTTGTTTTTTTTTAAATCGTTTATTTCTCCAGGCTGATATACTTTGATATCCTATAGCTGGGAAATCTTTTTAGTTGCCGCCAGGCATCTAATGTGCTTTTACTTGTAATCTGGGAATTTAATAAATGAAAAGGAAAAGAAAAAAAAATCTGTACACAATCGAATAGCTAAACTCCCCATTGTATTCCTTGGAACATGACTTACACTGTTAGCAGAGGAGGAAAACAACTGCAGTGAGTGAGTGAGTACCCAACATGCCTCCTCACAATTTACAATAACTCTGTGGAAAAATACAGCAGCAATCAGCCATAAAGTCTGCCTCCGGCCATGTGAAAGCTTCCCTCTTTGTCTGGTGCAGGTGACAAAAGTCTGAGCGAAAGCTAACGCACAATGCACTGGGAAAAATAGTTAAATTACAACAACATTCAAAAATAAATAAATAAATAAAAGAAGAAAAAAAAAAGTGTTAGCTGCAAAAGCTTTGCTCTGTCTCTGTTAGACAGAAAGGACTGTACTGCTCCAGCCTGAACAAGACTATCAGGCACTCACTAGCGAGCCCCCCACCCTCCCCTCCCTCAGCTCCTATCAAAAGATGTTACTGTGTAAAATGTCAAAGAAAAAAGAGGCAAGAGAAATAATCTCCTTCTCCTTTTTGATCGCAAGTGGAATAATTGGAACCCTCTTAGGCTCATTACATGAGTTGCCCGCCAGCCAAAAGACGGCTCCAACTGCCCCTCTTCATTCATGTCAGGGCTTTGAAAAATATCGCTTCCTCTAGTAACAACTCTTTATGAGATGCAGTGACTAGAGGTCCTGGTACCTTCACTAACGGGTAATCCTACAATGCCTTTGAAAATATATCTTACAACTACCTCTGTCAAGCATCGATTCAGAGCTATGGCGAGGAAACAGCAACAATCTGGCTCTGTAATAATGTCATTATGCATATTGGAAAGCACTTCTCACCCTCACTCCTTTTTGGCAATGCCGTTCTTCTCGATTACGTAAGGTACTGCATATGTGTAGCGACTTAATTTACATCCCTATTACTAATAACCTGCTCTTCATTGTTATTACAACTATGCTTGTAATTATTGTGACTCTAATTACTATTACTGTATTACCCAAATTAACCTTTTTCTGGGTTTAGATCACCCGCACTGATGGTAGCCAAGACATGCCTATGAAGAATGGCACCAATGTCCCTTCAGATAAATCCAGTATAATTAGCTGTGTGCCTTACAGGGCCTGTGTGATGGTAATAATTAGAGCTACTGTAGCAAAGGTCATGCAAAACAATTTAGAGAGGATGCTGGCTGCATGGGTAATAGGAAGAGAGCTGGAGTGACGAGAGGGAGGGAAGAGCTCGGAGGAATATGGAGACTGTTCTCCTTTTCCATCTTTCAGAGATGGAAGACGTATGGTTGTTACTTTACCTCTGCACTTGGCTCATTTTTAACCAATGCTCTCAAAATAATAGGCATTGAAAACCCATTTTAATGGCAGGTAGACTCCCAGCTAACGTAGTTTAAATGGATCCATGATTAGATTTGAGGAAAGTGCTACAGGGTGTATCTGTGAACTGGAATCAGCTGAAATCGATTCGCTGCCTTTGAGGTGTGATAGCGGCCCCATCGCCCCGCTGTAGCATCCGTTCATTAGCTTGAATGTAACGTGTTTATGTTTAACCTTTGTTATCATAATTAATTGTGTGGGGGGGAGTGCGTGAGCATGTGTGTGTGTGTGTATGTGTGTGTTAGTGTGAGACAGAAAGGGAGAGTGAGAGATGTGTTGCCTCACCCAAGTGCACAGGTTAATGAGCAGAGCCAAAAATGTTGACACTGAGGTAAACAAGTACCAGCACACTGAGGTACTTCTATTTCTACACTCCCCCCCCCATGCGGCCTCGCTCTCTTGGCTCTTTGAAACTCCCAGACTGCTCCTCGGCTGAGAGCTCAAGGTTCGCAGTCTGGTTCCACCAGGAATTCGCTCCACTCCCTCACCTCTCTGCCATCACGCCCCGATGAGATAAGTAACAGCCTCTCACTCAAATATAGCATCTCAAACAACACATATGCCTGTGTGTGCTAGATTGGTCTCTGTTGCCTGTTGCAATACTGACGCCCCCTCTCAGCTCCCAACAACACTTCATTAGCAGCATTGCATTAGCAGTGACTGATGCAAACAGCCCTGAACTGGCAGCACGAACCATCTTCTGTAGCAACTGTCTCGGTTTGTCAACCATCAGCTGAATCCTGAAGCAGCTCCTTAACGCATCGCTGTTTTGCATGTTTTAGCTCATTTAGAAATGAATGACTTTACATTACCGTCAACAAAACCGTTGTTTTTGTTTCAGATTTTTGAATGGGGGCTTTCTGCCCTCGAGGCTGCTCATGATTTGCATTTTTTTCAGCACAGCATTAAAGGAGGAGTTCAGTATTTTGGAAAGTATGCTTATTTGCTTTTTTGCAGGGTGTTCGATAAAAAGATGGTTTTAAACATCGTAAAAAACACATGGCTATCTCAGTTTTGCATGAAGACCTGAAACAAGAGGAACAGCTACCCAAAAAGCAAACAAACATCCATCCATCCAAGATTAACTATTAACATTAAAATGTTGTTGGTTTAATCTGTACAGAGTCTGAAGGGTAAGAAGCAGATTGTGGTTGTATTGAGGGCTGGGTGATGGACTATTTCCTGGCCTGGAGCAGTGGTGGACCACAATACTCTGATTCTATTCTCATGTTGACAAAAGCACATCAAGAAATGTCAGAACTATTCATTGTAATAAATTAATCAGGGAAAAACACAAGTATAATGCTTTAATAGTAAAGTATTTTAGAAAAACCATCGATAGGACTGGCTTGAGATAACAGCATATTATTTCGTAAAAACAGATGAACATGCAAATCATATTAAATACAGTCAATACAGTATAATTTAGTACATAATACAGTATGATACAGTTTTGTGTCACTGTGGCTTTGATCATCTTATCTTTGACGAGTTCATTTTTGACATTTGGTCTTAAATTCACATTTTGTCCACAACAAAGACTGGAGCCAAAGTGTCAAACAGTTAATAAATGTCTGTGTGACAATGATTAAAGGCGACCAGTATTGCACTCATAAAACACTGCTGGACATGTGATTTAGCTGCTTTATTCAGTTAGACCCTGTTAACTTCCTGATGAAAATCACCGGGGTTGGAGCAGAGGCATCTGCTAGGATCCATATGCCATTGTGACTGTGAGGGTTTAAAAACTGTAAATTGTGATTATCATTGATCTCAGTTGTCAGATGCCTAATCTCTTTGACTCATATCCACGCTGGCCACATTGGGTGACGATGAACTGTCCTCCCCCACATCTGAAGTCCCAAACAAGTGTTGAAGGAAGCAGCGATAAGCAGGTCCTTATCCTTTTAAAGACACTCCCGTAATCCAACGGGGGGTGGGGGGGGTGGGGAGGGAGGGGGCTTTGGCTTTAAGGGATTTAGTCTGGATTATAGCTAGTCCTCCAAATTAAACCAAAAGTCAGCTTTCTGCAGTTGCTCATGCAAGCTGGCGACTGGCTTGTTACCAACGCTACTAACAAGGAAAATGACGGAGGTCTATAATTAGAAAATGTACTCAAGCAGCCACCAGGCGAACAAACGTGCGTAACGCAGTAGCCAAGCTCGACCCCGTCCTCACCGAAAAACTGAGTATTCTCCCTTTCTATCCTCTTTCACTTCCCTGCTGACCTCCTGTGACTACAAATGTCTTCCGTGCTGTGTACCTGACTTTCGCTGCCAACCAGCTTAACCACAGACAAGCTCCTCAGCCAGGGCAAGGCTGCTCTGTCCCCACTGATGCTGCTTCCCACAGCAAAACAAGGCCAAATCTGGGGCTTAGAGGCTAAAATAATCATTACTGGGTAGCGAACAAATGAAAAGTCAGAACACCACTCCCATGTCTGTACTCCCCCACCAGCCTTGGTATTTTGTCTGCTGTCCTATCGCACACAAACAAAAAGAGGCCAGCCACACATTAGCATTTAGGATGGAAAACATTTTGGCCTGATAATAAAAAATGAGAGAAAAACAAGGCTAAGAGTGGATTCTCAAATATACTATTTATAATATGAAAGTAAACAATGTTACAACAAAAACTTCCTGAATAATTTGAGATTTAAGGAACAACAATTTCTCGTTTTCTTGAATTAAGCTAAAAAAGGGGTTGATACCACTTTCATACTTCTGCATCTCAAAGCCGACTTGGTCTGCGCTCTTTTCCAGGTTCTTAAATGGAAACTCCCACTCAGCCGCTAGCCAAAAGCAGTGACGTATGTTTCAGCGCTGATGCCCTCTCCTCCAAAAACCCAGTTACGTCAGTGTTGGCCTTTGTCACTGGATTTTGGGGAGGTTTTGAGATTGGTGGTGAAAGATGATGCTAGTTCATTTAATTTTTTTGACCTTATTTAACATTAAACTAGGCAGGATTTGTCATTTGCAGTTTGAAAGATGCTTTTAAAAAAATCAACTATTCAGAGTTGGCACAATTTCTCAGCTCCACGTGGATGGGTGAGCTAGAGAGTGACTGAAGGGAGGGAGCTGTGTTAGCAAAACCAAAAATTAAGAAACACAGCGTTATTTTCTGAATGTTTTATGATGATAATATACTAAAACACAAAACCTGTAGAAAGGTCCAACATTGCTGGATTTTTTCCAGGATGATCCAGATCCAAAGGGTTCGCAGTTTTGCCCCACGGTGGGTTTATATGTTGGAACATCATCATGCAAACACCTATGTTAGCTTACATTGAGAAGGGTTTCGAATGAGGGCTTGGGAAAATAGTATTTGTTTTAAAAACATTCATACTTAGATCTGAATTTAAACGTTTGCATTTAAATACATAAAGTATGGATCTGACCTTTAAATATGAAGATGGAGCCTACAGGCAGTTTGCTTAGCTCATAATGAATGCTGAAATTCAGGGGAAGAAACAGCTAGCCGGGCTTTGTCTAAAGGTTAAAAAATCTACATACTGGCTCAGCTTTAGTTATCTTATTAAAAAGTTATATCTTGTTTGTAATAATTGGTGCAAAAAATCAAGGCAGTAAGTAGAAACTCCATAAAGTTGCTGCCTCCACACATTAAATTCTGATATTGAACAGACAGATATCAAAGTGGTGTGAATTTACTTGCATAACTTTCTCTGAGAAAGTGAGTATTTTTAAAATGATCAAAGAAAACTGTTTCTTTTATGGGAATAGTTGGCTATTTAGGAAAGCGAACTGCTTCCTCCTGCTTGCAGTGTTTTTGTACAAAGCTAGGCTAAACACATCACAGAGCCTCCCTATCTAACGCTCCCTGAACATAACTATGGGCTAATTTCCCAGATCTTATGTATTTCTGATGATTTTTTTTCAAATTATTCCTTTAACTGTGCACAGGCATGGTTTTGTAGGAGCATACTCGACCGTGTGTTCATCTTTCTGTGTTTTCATTCGTGCACCTGAAGGTATCATATCTGTCAACATATTAACAGTCCTTACTTTCGGCTTTGATGTTATCAATCCTTGAAATACATAAGAACACTCGAACTGAACGCCACAGTGACCTTCTTGTCAGGCTCCCTAGCGGAGCAGCAAATGTCTGTGTTTAAAGCACAAAGATTATAAGCAGTCTTTCTTTTTACAAGTACAGATTCGCAGCCTTCCCTTCACACTAGCTCCTCATAAGACTGAACTGGGAACAGCTCTCGAATAAAGAACAGGTACAGAAGAGTAATCTTGAACTAAGGAGGTTACTGGGGAAAATACGGCACTCGGAGCAGTCTGACAGAAGCCAAGTACTTTTCATTCATTAACTTGGATGTCTATGCAGTTGTATGTCAAAAGGCAGACGTGAGGGGAAAGACAAAACTCATGTCCCATTGTGCTCTGCAGCCAGACCTTGACTGAACACTGAATATTGTTTTCTGATGCCATAAGAGAGCACAAAGAGGCGGGTGAAGTCGTTATCAATTCCCTTGCAAGGCAATCATAACTATTATCATTAGTAGTGTTTTCATCCTCTGAGCTCATCCCAGAGTAGATATCTAATCTATTCCCTGGCAGACGTTCTTGTCTTTCCAACTTGACCTGGTATCACTCAAGCAAAGAAATGGTTTCCCGCCTCCCTAGAAACTAGATATGGGCGTAAATAACAAGCCTGGGTCCTTTCTGAAAAGCCCTAATCCCAGAAAAACAAACCTTAGCGAAACAGGCCCACCTGAATTGCTTTCAGGAAAACTAGATAATCAAAATGCAAAACAGCCTTTGATAGAAAAATGAGCCGACTTCTAACAACAAATCCCCTACACCTAACATCAGCAAATTCTCCTCCTGAACTTTTATTTGTAAGCTGTGTTTGGGTTTTTTAATGTAATCACACTGCATACGGAGCCTCATCAATGAGCTATTCTGATTTATGTCGGCCTGAATCAGACTGACTGCTTAGAGCTTTTCAGACATCTTGAATGAGAAAAGGATCCACACATTAAACACATTAGGGGTCCCACCATCTCCTCAGACAGGGGGACAATGGGTAAGGGGAGTGGGGATAAAGGAGGGGGGTAACAGGGGTGAAGAAATGGTTGACGCTGACCGAGCAGAGAAAAAGGGGGAGATTGGGAGAAAAGAAAAGAAAAGGCCCAAGACAGTGGCCACACAGAGCAGAGGGAACGTGAGGGCTCCGAGAGGCCTATACTCGGTCATAGCCCATTAGGCTGGCTTGGTGAAAATGCTACAGCTCATTACATGCTCTGCCTCTGTTCTGTGGATGAACAATGCACAATTACGCTACCCTGCTGCTCCTCTAGCCATACTGCTGCATGCCTCTGAGGCGGCCGATAGTGCTGCTATAGTGGCTTGCCTGCCAACAGCCCCTGCGCTCATCAAACATCCCATACATACGCTTCTTAATTCGTATCCAGGTTTGTGTCTAGAAAGAAAAGCGTTGTATGAATTTGCTGAAATGAAAGGAGGGGAGAAACAGGAAAGGCTGCTTAACCACCGGAGCAAACAAAACAATGGTATAATGCAGCACTTGTGTGTAACACAATGACGTTGGGTTCCCTTTTGTCTGCTCTGCCTTCTTTAAGTTCTATAAAAAGGTAGACATGTGACACAGGGATAATACTCGTGCTTTCAGCTGAATTAAGTTTCACTCAGTGTTTCAGTGTCTGTTAAGCCGGGTGCAGCGCTACAAAAACAGATATAGCAAAAATAAAGACCGTAAAGTGTAAGAGCTGCGACAATATCTGCAATGCAGTGAATAAGTTAACTCAAGATTCATCTATCCACCCACAAATTGGTTCACTTCAAGTCTTCCTCCTTTTTATGCAATTATGCATGCAGCGGCTGACATTTAATCTGATGGGGGAAATGCTAACTAACATCCTCCTGCTCCCTCTTTGTTTTAGGCAAAAAACAGGACACTTGGAAAGGTCATTCTTCCCTGGTGTCAGAGCTGGCTGCTTGGAAAAGTTTCCGTTCACAGTGACTATTGTTATTATGTTTCACAGAGTCCCTTCCCCCATTTCCCTGTCATTCAAAAAGCACAGCATCAGCACTCAGGACAAAGCCGTGGGAATACTCTTAACAATATGGCAACAAGTCTGGTAACCGGCAGTTCAACTAAAGCCAAATTAACAATAATATGTTTCATTTTCACATGACACATAAGTTTTGCTGCAGTTATATCCGGCATCCACACTCTTTCAGTGTCTTTACCTGCAAGGAGACTTTTGAAAACAACAACACAAACACCCACATTTGATTCTGATCTGTTCTTATCAATCTCTAATTTGTCAGCCTGTATATATGTATGAGCCTTAAACAGCAGTTAATTCAATATGGAAAACATATTACACTGTTGACAAACTAGCAGCTGTTGTGCAGATAAACTTAGCATTTATCATGCTCCTATAGTGCCCACATATGCAGGAGGAAACCGCCAAAAAACACCCGCACATGCCTGCCCGGTGCACATGAGCGGACCTTTGATTTATGTTTTCAGGCATTTTTAGGCTGGAATTTATTTATGAACCCATACTAAAACACTCGCCTCAACAGAGATAATTTTCATTTTAAGGCGTCATTTTAAAATGAAAACTTATTAGTGTGGACGTTTCCTCGGACAGGGCAGTGAAAAGAAATTAGGCCGACTGATATCCATGAATTTTAATGAGAACCTTTTCCTTCTACACATTTGGACAAAATTAGTTTTGGTTGCACTCAAATCATATCGGTCATAACTAGAGAATTCTAATTACTTTCTTCTTACTTTGTTTACTTGGTGAAAAAACATTCTGGCTTTGTTGTTTCACAACAGATCTGAGACGAAAAAAAAATAATTTCCCCAAAGACTGATTGCAAGTCCCTTGTAATTCTTATCTGCAAGGAGGGACGAATATATTGAAACAGTGTCAATGTTGTCTTACAGTACATGCCAATAAACATTTCTGTTTTAATATTGTTAAGCCACAGGGTTGGAGGTGGGCACATTCTTCTTGACACGGATGGGATACGACACAGCAAATCGTGTTGTGAGCTTCCACAGCAAATAGATTTCACTCCTGGCCATAACAAGCCTTTGGGGCTTGTGTTTTTTAAATATGTAAGCTGACCTTTTGTATCCTATATTAATGTAACTACAGGCTTTTTCTACACAGGCAGCAAAATCTGCATTAATGAGATCCTGGAGCCCTCCACCATCATAAGTTTTCCTGAGACTTATTTGGTTTTATTAGTTTTTTCTTAAACCTCCACTTTAGTTTTGGTCCACACTTAAAACTGCAGGAGTTTGACATAAACTTTGCGAGAAAAATGTATGAAAGGCTGCGCACTATTACTGCAAAATGTCTAAACAAATCTGTTTTCTTGATGGCAGACGTTAACTGCCCCTACACTGGGACTTGAGAGTCCAAGGAATTCCAAGAGAGAAAACAGAATGCGGCATATTTGTGTCAGAGAGTTTAATTTGAGAAATAAAAAACAACGCCGCAGGAAACTCATTTAAATGGGTAATTACGTCCATGCAGCATTGCTTGCAGGGCTTAACAAGGTGCGTAATGATGTCCCCTTCCCCAGCGATAAACATCATCACTATGTCCATTTCCTTCACTCCATTTAGCCGTCTCTCATTTACGTGAGGACCTATCAACCTATAAGCCCGATGCCATTATAGCCCTTTCTGCATTTAGGTACGTGGCCAGTAAAAAATCTTTTAACATAAATTGTTGGACAAGTAATGCCATTATGTGTCTATCTTTGGCTCCAGGAGAAAAATCCCCCTCCTTTGATGTTTAAAAGGTTTACAAGAAAGTTAATTCTTTCCACATGATAAAGCTTTTAAAGTAATTTAAATTATATTTTCCTTTTCAGTGATGTTGTCTCGAACCAAGTTAAATCATCTTAAAAGACGGATGAATGATTAAGTTGATTATACCATATGGTTTTACTTTTTGATTTTGATGTAACTGTGTGCTTGTGCATGTCTACTGATGTACAAAACAGCCTAAAAAAAAAAGCCTGTTGGAGCAGATTTAGTAAACTGATGTTATCAAGACCGAACGTTTGAGAACATTCGACGATTTTTATCTTGGTCTGTTAAGATTTCAACGACCTTAAGCTGGTGCAAAACTTGAAATTCTCAAACCAATATAGTTTTGTTAATACCAACCTTCAGCGATTGCAGGCACACTGGAATAATGATATTTGTTTTTTCAGTGGAAAAAGCCTCTTGTACTAACAATAGAAACGTGACATTATTGCATTCTGTAGAGGCTGATATGGTTTGTGCAATAAAATCTCCTCCTCATCCCAATACCACATTTTACAGAGAAAAATAACATGTTTCAGGCAGTAGCAATACAGGTTGAGTAAAATCATTGGCATTCTATAAATAGACCCCTCTCTCCCCTCCCCTGCTCCTTTCTGTCTCTCCTCGTTTTTCTCGGCCTTGCCGTTTCTCTATAGTATTACTGCCTCTGTGTGCTCCTCATCAGTCACATGTGGTTAAGGACACATACAGTGACATGTGTACATCAGACGCCGTCACTCATGTGTTTTGACTCTTAAGCTCTTTGGCTGGATGCTCTGATCCTGACGAGAGGGTGGCAACCCGGCGGGCCCCGATGCTTCTGACTGGCTGCCTGCGGTAGTTATGTCATTTCATTGTACCTCTGCAACATCGAGAATGACATGCAGTGATGGGGTGTTGCGGGTTGGGGTCAAGGCTATAAAAACCCAACCAAGTGTAAAACTAGCACTGGTCGTGCATGAAGTGAAAACCATCTTGTTGAGTAATGTCACAAAATCACCCCACAGCTTCACCAGTTTCGCGTGTCAAACATGGTGGGAGGAGCCAGCTGAGGAATGTAATGAGAGGGCGCCGAGTACATCACTGTCACACTGTTAATTTATTTCCGACAGACGAGACTTTATTTCACCTTATAAACACTGACACTTAAAAAGCAGAGCATTTCTGAAGTCTCTGCCTTACAAATAACCTCTCTAAATAATTAACAGGTTCATCTGCCACTCAATCAGTGCGCATCTGAAGCTTTGGGAGATGAAACGATTCCTCCTCGAATCCTTTGAAAGGAGGAGACTTTAAAGAATGCAACATACACCTCCCACCCCTTCAACACATCAAAAATGAATTAGAAAAACACTGACTTTTAAGATCAAGCAGTTATGTATCCAATCCCTTAGTGCACAATATCTGTATATCTGTTGTTGTTTCTTTTCCACCTTGATTGACAAACCGTTCAGAGTTGAACAGGTTTCGTATTATCAGAGAATCCAGCTGTTTTTTCCTTTAAATCTAAATATAGAATCATTTCAGGGCTCACATAAACATTAACTTAAAAAAAAAAAAAACCAAAAAACTACAACTTTTTTTTATCAATCAAAAGTAGTGTTTTATTTTTCTGGGAGTAAACAGGGATTGGTTTGAACCTGCATATCTAAAGGACAGAACAATTTTATGGTTCAGTTTCTTCCATCTGTGTGATTCTAATGTTCATTTAAATGCGTGAACTAGTTTTGCTGAAATGTCAGATTCATTCATTTCTTTTTCACTTTAAAATGGCGTTAAAAAGTGAACACAAAGCCGACTGTCACACGCTGCAAAACAAAAACAGGCAATGAACTTCCTCATTTTGAAAGAAGTTCCAGCCAGTGTGAACACAGCGAGCGCCGAGAGAAGACGAGAGATGGAGTTTTACTTCCACTTTGTGATCCTCTGCTTTCCATGCTGTCTTCCTTTGATTACACGTTCAACCAATTGTTGCTGTTCTCTACTTTCTGCCAATCACAGCCTGTTTGAGTCAACAAACAAACAAACAAAAAACATCTGCCAGGTAATCTGTAGAGATAAAATGAGAGTAAAGCCTGAATTCCCTCTCAAAATATTAATCATTCTCTTGACTGAAAAAAAAGACCTTAAAAGTGTTTTTCACAGCTAAATTAAAGCCTGCTTAGGTGAGTAAAAATTATGAACTATATTAATAAACTGTAAAAGTGCGTAGAATGAGTAGTACAGCTAGGGACTGCAGTAAATATGTAAAAATTTCATTAACAGAGCTGTCCTCTAGACTCTTACATTAAGAGGCAGAGACTATTAAAGAAATCTTATTAGTGCCATTTATAGCCAAGCATATCTTAAACACCAGGGAATGAGGACAATATCATAACAACATTAAAAGAGTATTTTAAATGCAGAATCACAACAGTGTTTGATCGTGGAAAATGTTGGAATTGTGTCTCTCATTTCTCCTTTCTCCGAGATTTCGGTCATAATGATGTAAATGATAATGTCAAAGCCCATATTTCAAATAAATGTGACAGTCCATAAGAAATATTGTGTGTGCGTGTGTATTCATGAGTATGTGTGTGGGAGGAGATTGGCAGTTTCAACAGATGTGTAGCATGCGCTGACAGCATGACATCTACTTTGCATGCTCAATATGACACGTCTGAATGCTCCTATGCATATTGTCCCGATGTGAAGTGATAGCGAGGCGATGAGCAGCCTCTCTGGAACCACTCCCCGTTGTCTCTCCTACATCAATATCGAAATGTCTTCCTTACTAACAGGGAAAAAACAGCACGAGCGGCGCACTGAGATACCTTGTCACTTGTTTTGTTTCAATTTTCATTTTCTCATTTTGGTACCTTTGATTGACTGGGAGCACTGAACAAACACGAAATGTACATCCACTTTTTTCTTTTGTCAGAATCTGGATCTGACACTGTGGCACAACACCACATCGCAATTTCACCGAGACTTACTATGCATCTACAGTAGCTTTAAGGAAACAGCGCAGAGAGCACCTGGAGGGTGATTGTATCGATTATCAATTAACTAAACTGAACAATTTGCACCAGGTCATAGTCCAGCTCCCCTTTATTTCGAATTCATTTATCACCTTTTTGTTTTCTGATTCATTTATCATCTGTGTAAAAGAGAAATCTACAATCTCTCACCTGAATAATGCTAATCAATAAGGTAAGAGAACTTATTTTGCTGCTGTGCTCATTATCTGGAATCACAGGTGTTAGAAGCCTTAGTGCACATTACAAATTCAAAAACACATTCTAGCCAAAGGCCATTCCTTTACTGTATAATTGTCTCCCCCACCAAGTGATTCACTATAATTAAGCCATGGAAGACAGCTCTATTCTCCTGTGAGTGTTCATATTAGTGCTACCACAGGCAGGTCTAACAAACATCTCACAGCTGATGCGTTTCAAAACAATGGACAGCAATGTTCAGGGAGGTATATATACTGGTACACGTTCTCACAGGGGAGAATACAATATACACAATGCAATCGCAGGTATAAGGCCTTCGGGGAGACCTGTCACTGTTATCTTGGCCAAGTCTGCTCTATGTGTTTGTGTGTGTGTGTGTGTGTGTGTGTGTGTGTGTGTGCGTGTGTGTGTAAGGCAGGAAAAGCTTGACTCCAGCTGCTCTGACACAAGTGGGATGCTCCCTGCCCCACGAAAACTAACAATGGAGGAGGACTTCACATTGATCAAAACACAGAATTTACAAATAGACACGAGCTCACATCCTCTTTACCGCAGTTATCAAACCTAATCTGAAACCTGTGTCCACATTCTGATGCCTGCTATAATTTCAATCTGCATGTTTGGGAAATAAACCAGCACGGAGACATCAATGTGTCCTGGTGTAAAAAAAACAAAAACAAAAACGCTTCCCATGAGGATAAATGAGCATAGATAATTAGGAAGTCGGCCTCAGGATGCAACTGTTTTTTGGGGACAAAGCAGCCTTAGTAAGCACAACAGTGCAGCCACTCGTGTGTCCTAGCCAGTCAATAGGATATGGGTTGAGGACTTGTGGAGTCAAGTGGTTTCAAGCCCAAGCTTGCTAATTGAAGCAAAGCAATTATCAGTCATTTCACTGCTGTTTGTTTGTACTATAAATGGCATTGTAATTATGCTGACAACATTTTTTATTTAAGAGCAACATTCGTACGTACTGTAGAGCTTCTGCCTCGTGTAAATGTCACAATGGGGAGGAAAGAAAACAATGACAACTGCCGATGCACTGGGGTTACTCTGTCGGAGGGTAAGGCATGATCTCGCTATAACTATTTCTCACTATCTCAATCACACACACACACACACGCGCACACGCACACACTGACACACACTGACACACACTGACACACACTGACACACACTCTTTTCTCAGTCCAGGGAAAATATGCAAAGACCGGGTCAAAGGGATGTTTGTCAACATCATGTGCAAGGCGGAGAGCAATGGAGGCTGCATGCTAAACAGGCTCAGCCTCCATCAAGCCAATCAAATGCCTCTAAGAAAAAGAGAAAACGTGTTCAGGGCTCAGACACCTGGCACTTTGACTCACTCACCCCCTCGCTCACTACTTCTCTTCTTATCTCCATGTCTGCCCTCACACGGCTCTATAAAAGACAACTCAAAGCTTTGCATATGGAATCATCAAAATCAATCTTCAACCTTATTTGTCTCCCTCTCCACTTTTTCATTAGCTAGAACAAATAAAGGCTCGACTAATCCTGCGGCAAATGTGCTTTTATTGGATGGTTAAGCCACTGAGACAGGATGCTGCTGGAGCTTTTTACAACCATGGCTGATTTCTTTGTGTAGCCAGACTCGCAGTACTTTTCCTTTTCTTTCTTTCTTTCTTTTTTTTCTTTTTTTTTTGGCTGAGAAAAGGGTGGTGTTGACCTGCATAGCACTACCTACCAGCAAAAACAATCACAGCATACGGGTCACTGCATGTACCTGCTGAATCCCCCACCCCGGCCTCCACTGACCGGATAACAACATTTCTCATTTTTTCCACCTGTGTTATTCACATACGCACACTCAGTCAGAACCAGCTCAGACAGGCCCAGTAAATCAGCATGCCTGTAAGTAGGTCTCATTGACCCCTCAGGATCCATAGGTGCCTGGATCTCTGTGGATCATCCAGTCAATACATCAATATCCATCTTGTGTTTCTTGTTTTAAGACCCCCACTCCCAACCGCACACCCCACATCCTTCTCACTGAATGTCAAATGGAGATTGGAGTCATCAATTACAAGTGTGAGTGTGTGTGTGTGTGTGTGTGTGCATGTGTGTGAGTGTGCATTTGCGTGTCCAGAGAATCCAATAGACCAGTTCATACATACCAAAATCTATAAACTAAAGATCAGCTGGTCGGCATACACTCTGTCAGCCTGAATAGTCTTTCAAGTCAGACCTTCGCTGCTCTGCTGGAGCCATGCAATGGTATGTCAGGCTAATTCAATGGCTAGCTGTGCAGAGCGGCCATGCGGTAACACTGCAGCCAAATGGACAACACACAAATAGAGCGTTTAAGCAATGATTATTCTTTCTGCTAGCACCTGAAATGACATGTGAGGGGGCCGATTAGCTGAGTCAATACATCTGGCTGCTTCTCAAACTCCTGTTCTTTTTGTAATAGCTCAGCACACACAAATAAAGGAAAAAAGAAAACAAGTGGTGTAAGAGAGGGCCAAATAATCCACTTTGTCAGGCCTCCAATTCTGCTTGGCAAAGCGCTCTCAGTCACAGGTCAGCTTCAGCGTCTCGGCCCTTTGAAATGCCTTGAAGGATTCCACTCACATCGACTGACATAACGTCACACATGCCATTTCAAATAGCTCAGCTTTCCATCAATAACAGACAGACATTTCACTGACAGTTTGGCACAACGGACGGCTAAATATCACTAAAATATAAGATGTGTTGAAAAGGGCATTGAATCTCTGTATCTTATTCTTAAAACTGATCATGATCAAGGAGACCTATTTGAAAGAAAAAATGAAAAAAACTTGACCAAGCTGACTGTTTTTTTTTTATCTGCTACTAAAACCACATGTTATGAGTGAAGGGAACCAATTATAAAAACAAACCTCCCCTTTTTTCCCTCCCTTAACACCCACAGCAGCCCAGCCAAGGATTGAGGACAGAGCACAGCGAATCGTATCTCACCTCTGGCAGTGGCATGCCGTTGATGATGAGGTCTGGCTGCTGGTGGCCCTGCCCAGTGAACGGGTGCTGATAGCCATGGTTGGGAGCGGCATTGCGCGAGTTCTGGTTCTCCACGTTGAGGAAGGTGCTCTCGGAGCGCCTGCAGCCCAGCGGCAGGCTCTGCTGGTGGTAGTCGAAGTAGTTGAGCGAGGAGGTGAGAGATGAGCAACTCACCACATTCATCTTGTCCGTCTCCTCGACGTCACGGGGCACCAGGCGGATGTCGTTCTTGCTCAGCTTCTTCTTCTTGCTGGACTTCTTCTGGTTGCCATATGAGTACTCCGCCACCCTGCGCAAGTAGAAGAAACTGAACAGACTCAATAAAGCAGTGTTCTGCCTTCCCCTCCCCTGTCCACACGGTCAAAAAGCTCGCCCGCCATGCCAGCTAGGGCACTGTTCAACCATGGGTGCCAGACAAAGGTTTATTGCCCGTGTCCAGGGGTGGAACAGCACACTTAAGTGACTCCCCACTCTCGTCTTGCAATGGAACTGATTTCCCTCGTTTGTTTGCATTTGCATGCTCAACAATCGACATGTCACAAACAGGCAGACAATATGCAAACATGCCAAAACCACAGAAGCAAAGCAAGAGAACACACTGGTACTGAGCAGCACTACCGGTATATGCAATCATATTCAAAGCACACAACCCACACTAATTCCATTTTTGTTTTTCATTATCAAGCGAGCCCACTAGCAATACGGAGTGCAGGAGAACTGCAGATTCAATTTTATTTAGCTGCTCTCAGTGGTTGCTTCAAACTTGAACTGAGTATTTTGACTTTAATAAGAGCAAATGAGCAACACAGCCATGCTTTATCAAAGGATCCTCAGACTGGGGGAAATATCGATTCTTTGCACAGCTTTGCAGTTTTCCACAAGAGAACAGATGCTATGTACTCTATAGTGATGACTACAAACTAAACTAGACATATTCCACATAATTTGAAATGGTTATTTTTACCATCTGCATTACTTCTAGCTCTGGAGGAGGCCATATTTAACCTTTACGGCAAGGAGCATATTGTTCATTTCCATTACAGCCCATAAAGAAACTAGTTACCTATTAAACTGAATTATCTGAACATCTCTGTTGCTGTCTTTTGTCCTGAATGTCTCTGCTGAACCAGCCCCCACTGGCCCTTATTCCTCACTAAAATGCAGCTCTAATCCTCTGTCACTTCAAAAATCACACTGGTTTAAAAGCAGCACTGTAGTTTGTCTTTTTCATTTTTCTTTTAGATTGCATCTTGAAAACAGCTCCCTCCCCCATTCTGCTCCTTCTTGATTCAGAGGAAAGAAAATGGGCGTCTGCAAGGGCAGAAAATACTCCCATCTCTTTTTCATTTATCATTTTAACATGTTGTCTCTCTCTGCTCTGTGCCCAAATTGAAAACTGGGAGGCGAAATCTTCAGAGTCAGACAGACTGACAGAGGACAAGCAATAAATTGGAGATAACTGCTCCTCATATTCGAGGTGGCGACAGGGAAGCAGAGCACATCAGTGCTGATTAAAGCACCCAGCAGGGAGAGTGGCTCACACTAAGAGAGTAAAGTACTGAGAGCATTTTTGAATTTGCAATTTGTTGTTGTCTATCATTGTTTTTTCTGAACAGAAAATGTATCACTGACGCTGCAAATATGATACTGCAGAAAGTACCTGTGTGATCAAGATGTCAACACACTGGTATCCTTACAGATATATATATATATTAATATATGAAATCGGGCTTTTGTAAAAGCACATTAAAAGTAGTCTCTCTGTATTTCTGTAATGAAAGGAGATATAGTTCGTTGCTGTTAACAGTGTAAAGGTCACTACTAAAACTGAATTAGTCATAAATAAGAATTTATTTTAAAATCGAAGCTCTGCAAAAATTAAAAATGTTTACAGCCACCTAAAGGAGCTGAAATTCTACATATTTAAAAAAAAGTGCATGAAAATTTAAAAATTCAGTCCCTAATCTACACTGATAAAAAAAATCTGAGCAATATTGAGGGAGTTTTAGATTTTTTTTTATGATGACATGCTTGAGAATAGCCTAAATGAACTTCAAATTAACAAAATAATGTTTAGAGCAAAATATGATTATAGCTTCAGGTAAAATTCTCAAATCCAATCTATATGTAAATTTATGGTGGTAATGTGGCACAGGGAAATCAAAGCCAGAGCTGACGATCAGGCTGATGAACAAAACAATGTTCAATATGCAAGGTCCGGAAAATAATAATCTGCTCCTTTCCAGGAAGCTGGGTAAACACTTAATAACTATGATGTGACTTGAATGATTTTATAAAATCTAAACTACGTTTTTATCTCTTTTTTGTTTTGAAATTTTTATTCCGTTTTGTTGTTGCTGTCCCTGACACTTCTTGGTGCAGTGGAAGCAGAGGTAAATCTGAATTATTCTGAAGGGCTGTTCATAATCACACTAGATTAAAGCTGATAACAGCCAATCAGCCATGGTGGACGTTAAATAATAAATGTCTGAGACTGCTATCGAACCAGTGGGACGTTAATTGTCCGGCAGCAAACCCGCAAATTGAACATGACAGTTGAATCGTCATATTTATGAGTCAATTGGTTACAATAGACGGATTAAATCAATCAATCACGTTTCTGTGACACGGAACAGTGGGCCTCAGCAGAATGTGTCTGATTTAAAGCAGTCGGGTTTCTCGTCTGCCTCAGTTTCATCTGTAGGGGGGGAAAAAAATCTGCAGTCCTCACATTCAGGGCCTCTACATGCTGCATGACAAAAGCAATGCACGATTTCAGGCACGATTCAGACACACGCACGGGCGCACGCTCTCTCCCTCTCTCCACACGCACGGGCGCACGCTCTCTCTCCACACACACACACACACACACAAACACACACGAGGTTTGGCAGTACCTGCAGTTGTACGTCCGGATCTCCTTATTATCCCTCTTGCACTTGACCGCCACAAAAATCATGGTGACAAACAGGATGGCTGCGATAGAGCCCAGTGCGATGATGAAGATGAGGGACAGGTTGACGGGTCCAATAGGCTCCTGTGCGTTCAGGTCTGGTGAGAGGTACACCACGATGTAGGCCGAGGCAGACAGGGAGGGCTTGCCATGATCCCTCGCCACCACTGTGATCTCGTAGGTGGATTTGGCGTTTTCTCCAAACATCCTGGTGGAGCGCACCTCTCCGTTCACCTGGTCGATTTCAAAGAAAGCCCTGTCCCCTTCTGAGATAGTGTAGGTCAGCCGTCCGTTCTCCCCCTCATCATAATCATCTGCTTTAACCTGGGTCACCATGTAACCCACCCCGGCGTTTCTTGGGATGGACACTTCCGCTGTGCCATTAACCAGCGGAGGGTTCGTCATCACAGGTGTGTTGTCGTTGACGTCCAGGACAACAATGCGCACCGTGGCGTTGCTGGATAAGGAGGGGTTACCATTGTCTCTGGCCAAAACTTTAAAATCAAAAGTCCTGGTGTATTCATGGTCGAATGATCTCATAGAGTAAATGCGGCCTGATGGGTTTATGCTGACATATGTGTTTACATCCATGTGCTTAATCTCACCGGGGACTATGGAGTAGGAAACTGTGCCATTCATCCCCAGGTCCGGGTCTTCAGCTGATACCGCGAGCAGACACGAACCAGGGAGGTTGTTTTCCATGACCATCTCCTGATAGTGTGGCTTGAGGAAGTGGGGAGGGTTGTCATTTTCATCTGTGACTTTGACTACCAAAGATTTGGTGGCGCGTAAAGGCGGGATGCCACTGTCCTCCGCCTGGATGGTCAGGTTGTATGTGTCCTTCTGCTCTCTGTCCAGCCTGCCATCAACAAGTATAGTGGAGAAGCTCTCGTATTCTTGGAGTCTGAACGGAACATTGCCCTGCAGCCTGCACTGCACTTTGCCGTTTGCCCCAGAATCCTTATCTGACACCCTCACCAGCGCAATGACATATCCACGCTGCGCGTTTTCACTAACTTCCACCATCTCTGTGTTCAGTGAGAGTAAACTGATGACAGGTGGGTTATCGTTCGTGTCCATCACGTTCACTGTGACTTTGCAGTGAGCTGGAATAGAGTTGGGACCTAAATCTTTGGCCTGGACGTCGATCTCGTATATTTGCGTTGTCTCATAATCCAAAATACCGTTGACAGTGATTATCCCGGTTCTGGGGTCAATTTTGAACGCATCCCTCGTTTTCTCGGTGACGTAACTGTGAAACGAGTACACAACCTCTCCATTAGTGCCCTCGTCAGGATCGGTTGCATTCAAATCTATGACTAATGTATTGATGGGGGAATTCTCCATCACATTAACTGTATACACCGCCTCGTCAAAAACGGGGTTGTTGTCATTAGAGTCAATTACCTTGATGTTTAACTGGACCGCGCCTATTTTAGGAGGGTCTCCTCCATCTTCTGCGCTGAGTTCATATGTATAGTGGGACTGGGTCTCCCTGTCTAACGATTTTTGCACGACAAGCTCAGCAATTTTGGACCCATCCCCTCTGGTCTTTATTTCCAGTCCGAAAAGCTCATTTGGGGTGATGGAATATGATTGCACTCCAAAGATCCCAGAGTCCGGATCGCTTGCCCCCTCTAGGGGAAACCTGGTACCAGGGGAGGCATTCTCAGAAATTTCAATGTCAATGTGGCTCGTCGGGAATCTGGGTGCGTTATCGTTCAAATCCTCAATTTCAACTTTGATTACACAGATCTCCATAGAGTTTGACATCACTTCTAGGGAAATAATGCACTTTGGGTTTTGTCGACAAACTACATCCCGATCTATTTTCATTTGGGTTGTTAGGATTCCGGCTGGACTGAGTTCCACCCATCGTGGTTCTGAATTGGAAATAACCCTCAAGTACGGGGGCTGCGGTGCAATCTGAAATCCTTGCTTTAGTGCGTCCTTTGTCACATTTCCAATCACTGACCCGGGCTTCATCTCCTCGTTTATTCCATACTTGAGGTTGATAACAGCCTCAGTCCCGACCCAAAATAAAAGGAACACAGCAATTAATTGTATTAATCCCATCTCCTTGGGTTGCATTGTACCTGTTGAGTTTTTCTCTGCCTAATAAAGATCTTGATTTTTACGCACAGCAAAGCACGTCAGAGAAAACAAGGGAAAAAAAGGTTCCAAATGAATCATCTCATTAAAGAGTCCGGAAAAGTGTTTGGATGACGAATAGCTCTTGTGTATGTAAATTAAATCATGGTGTGAAAGCTATAATTGTAACAAGTGCCTTAGCCTATTTTACTCTTCTCAGGCAGAGCACATCCTCCGGTCTACTGCAGCGGACGAAACATTGGGGACGACAGATCTGTGAAAACATGCTGAATCTTCTTACAACAGTGATTTAGCCGTGTAAATCCGTGCAGGTCTTCTCAAGCGGCAAACTGGTCTTACACACGACTCAGAAGATGAACTGTCCATTTTCAAGTGATCTAAAAAGAAGGGAAAATGCTCAAGGTGCATAGACACAAAATGAGAATTCCTGTGAGCCACAAAAGTACGCAAAAAATTGATTCTTCCGTGCAGATGAAGTAATGGGCTTCAAAAGTCCGTATAAAATTCTCCGCTAAGTGCCAGCAAATATTTAAGTCGCATTTTGGATACACATCTTGCTCTATGTTATATAGGATTACAAGCTGTGATAAAATTTCCTCTTCGGCCGGCAGCTATGGGCTCTTAAACTGCACATCTGATGGAAAAAAAAAGAAGCTAAAAGGCTCTGCAGTCACAAAATTATTCAACAGCTTAAGTCCGGATATCTTTGCCTAAAGAACAAGGGCGCATTTGCAGGAATGTCTCATCACATCACTGAAGTCCCGATTACCTTTTTTTTTATTTCCAGCAGATTTAGTCTTTTTATCCCTTCCGCAAGTCTGGAAGCTTTTTACTTACTAATTAATTTCCTCGTATCTCACTTGGAAAAAAAAGGCTTCACGTATCCCGATAATTAGTCCATGCATCAGAAAAAAAAATCCGATGAAAATGTAGCCAAAAGCCAGTGAGGAGAAACGATGCAAGAGCCCTACTGTATGTACAAAACGCCTTTCATGGTGGGCTGCAGCAAAGTAGAAGCACAGGCGCCTATATCCAGCCTGGTTGAGGCAGAAAAAGAAATCACCACTCGTTGCCAGTAGGCTGTCTAGTTGACTCCAACAAGCGCTCCTCTCGCTTCACTGGTGCACACTGGAGGACGCGCAGCTCCGAGTCGAGCGCTCAGTCTCAGGACCCGCAATCCCCTCAGCCAATCAGGGGTTACACAGGAGGGCCGGAGCTGCTGGTGGGTGGGGCAAAGTACAGCAATGAAACACGGCCAACTACCTGTTCTCCTGCAGATGGACGATTCAACGGGCAATTACAGCGTACAGGTTGAAACACGAGGCTGGGTATTAGATGGTCGTTAGAGCAGTGGCTTCAAAAGCGGGGTCTGGGAACCCATGGGGGTCTTTGAGAGGGGTCCGTGGATGCGACAGGAAAAAAAAAAAATAGGAGTAACTAATCCCAGCAGAGGCGCAGAGGAGATGCTAAGGATAACTTTTCTCACAGCTTTGTCCTTGTTATTTTCTCTTCCTCTGCTGCAGGAGTCAACGGGCAGTTATTTGTAATAAATTATTTTAAAAGCACAAATCTTCTCAACGAGGATCCCGGAGTTTATCTGTGGAAATATATATAAATATACGGAACAAAGTGATTTTCACTGAAACGTTTAACTTGGCAACCCCTGTGCCAAAGCATAAAGCAGAACATTTCCGCTCCCCCCCCCCCTGCTGCATAGTCTAAAGTCAAATGTAGAGCCGGTGATCTATAAAGCCGTTGCAACTGTACGCATTATGTTACATCATTTAACGTGGCTCTCTGGCGTTTAATGTGCACTACGTCTGAACTGGAGCAACAGGCACCATAGTGAGGCAATTCACAGCACTAATGAACAAACATTATAGATTATGGTTTCTATGATGTAGCAGCATGCTGGGAGGAAATCTTGCCATAAAGCTAAATCAATACATATAAAAACTCACGTTTTTTTTTCTTCTTGGAAGTAACGAATATGAAGCTCCTTGCCCCTGAATCCCCTTATCAGTTATACTAAAGCACTCTGGGATATACAGAGTTAAATGTCATTATATTAATTATATACAAATGTCAAGATCACGTGTTGGTTTTAGTTCATATAAGGTCGCAATCAACAGTCTATGTTGCCTTCCTGGTTAGTTAATGACATACATTAAATGCAATTAATGTGACATTAAATGCTCCTGGATAATCAAGTCTCCAGGAGCCCCTGTCGCCCTATAATGTGAATTTAATTATAAAGAAAATAATTTCAACCTATATATATATATAAAATAATAAATTCCCTTCACTGTGATTAAATCGTTTGTGTTTGTCAGATGCATAACTCTAAAGGTTAATAATGAGCCTGTCGGTAATCATCATTATAGAAGGAACAACAATTCAATTATTAGCTCTTATTCAGTGCGTCTCTTCTGCCTTCTCACAGTGTAACTCAGGTCGACATTAGTCTAAGACTCCTTATGATGTGAACAATTCACGTCTGTTACATGTCAGCCACCAAAAGAAAGAAAATACAAGAAAAAAAGAGGGCTGAATATAAAGTTTCTCTAGTATCCCCTGCACATATTGACTCGCATCACCCTCTCTGAGATCTCCCTCCTCTCATTCAGATAGAAGTGACACTTGGTCACAGTCGGGCCTTCACACACACACACACACACACACCCACACACACACGCAAAAACACACACACACACACATACACCCTCCTCCCATGCAGCCTGCCTTCCTGCCTGCCTGCCTCTCACCAGCGCTCTCAGCCGCCATCACATCCTGTCGAGGGCAGGCCGATTTCAAAGTCACAAGGGTGACACCTAGCGTCCGCAGCCGCCGCTCGATTCTGCTTTTCCAGCCTGTTCATTTTCTCCCAGACTGTTGCACCCCGATGAAAAAAAAAGAAGAAAAAAAAAACACATCACAACAGCGTGCCACAAGAATAACAATGAAACACACTGGCAAATCAATTTCCTCTTTATATCGGAACAGAAGTCGGCAGTTTGACCACAATTAATATGCTGTCCAAAAGGTGAATTAGTTCTCAGCCATATCCAATCATTGTTAATCAATAAAGAGTGATTGAACTGTATATGAGAAGGAGAAAAGGGTCATTTTTGCAGAAAATGGGTAATAAATTTACAACATTCATTAATGGTTTAGCTTATTACAAAAAACATAATATTTTTTAATATAATACACAGTTAGGGGGATCAATAGTTACAGCTGTAATGGGCCTATTTTAGGATGCTAAAAGCACATTGCTGACATAATAGTTGTAAAATTGATTAAGAATACATGAATACAAATGCTTTTTTTGTTATATTTTACAGGTTAAAAGAGAAAAATAAATATTAATCCTTAAAATTTTAGAATCAGAATAACACTGGTTCAACGTAACAAGATGAGACCAAAATATCTTCTCAAAGAAATCACTGTTAAATGCCTCTGATGTGATATTCTTGTAGTGAAAATATTTTCGCTTCTCTTGCATAATGTAATCACATCTTGACAAACAAGAAAGTATCAACAAAGCAACTTGTTTGCTCTTCCGTAGCACTTTTCAAGACATGTTGCAGTCGCATAAGGAAAGCGCCAGAAGAATCTTTAAGCTCATGAATTCTTAATGTTAAGGAGTTAAACAACCGTAGGCGGTGGCAGGGGACTTTCTTTTCCTTGGGGCTTTCTGATGGCTGTATGTACAACATAGTGGATAGTAGCCAATGTTGGGTAATTCTTTCAGTCTGAGATGATGTTACAGAGGCTTGCATTGCCTGCTTAGTTGTAAGCGACACATATGCCATGTTTCTCCAGCATTGTCAACTTATGTATTTTTATTGGTACATGACGTCTGATAAAGTTATAATTGAAGGCACAGGGAGTTTTGTTATTGCAGTATGTGCTTTCCATGCATTTACACTATGTGCCTGCTCCTTTTCTAATATGCTTTTTTAAGGGTGTTAAGACAGTGAGTTGGTTCATGTCAGAAGGTTTGAGTTAAAATTTGTGCTGTTAACTCTCTAATGTTGGGGTTAAACATCATGGGCCTGCAAGTTTTGGTCCAATTTAGAGAGCCACAGTGCCTGATGAGGGCTAAGAGGGTTAAAAATATTGCAGATGTTCCTGCCCCTGCATTTGAGTGCAGTATGAAAAAGAGGCAACAGCACTGCCTGGAGCAGCAGGGTTGATCATAAACTATAGCACAGTAATTTAGCCACAATGTATTTTTTTCCCTCTCAGAGAGCGGTGGCATATTTCATTTATGAGCTACAATCGACCTCAATATACTTCCTGCTTTTTGACGTTCCTTTGTGTCCTTTATTGATTTTACCTCTATGTTAAAATCCCTAAATTTTCTGGTGTGAGAGGTGGCGCACTGTCTTTTAGGCATTGTGGGAAAGTAATGTGGTGTCTACTGATTCATTAAACCGTCAGTTATTTAAACTCAGAAGTGTCTGACTGAGCACAGTTTTTTTTTTGTTCTGGCTCGATTTCTGTTTTTTCATCACTATACTTTATAGTTGCCAGCAACCCAATTGCCAGAATAAATATTGGCACTGTCGGTCTCTGCAAACCACATATATGTTGAAACTTTACATACAGCCTTTACACATGTTGAATTTAATGCTCCAGTTTTGAGTCATATGTTGTTGCAGTGCTTATGTCAAAGGTTTATGCACTAAAACCATTTGGATGTGTTTTGAAAAGATCATGTTTTTGATTAAAATACCCGGTATTGTTGCCAGTCTGCTGCTTAGCATCTGTCTGACTTTGCTGTCACGCCAACGCCATCCCATGCTCCTGCAAAGAGAAACTCAGCTTATGTAAATGTTATCTGATCTATGTCACTTTAAATGGTATTGTAGAAACGCTGATATGATGTGTATGAAATGGACAAATTAAAAACTCTTGACAGCAAAAACAAATTAGAATGTTTTAATGGGAAAATTTCCAACCATGTTTCTGGCAACAAGAACTGGTTGTTTTTAATGGAGACAATGTGAGAGTTTCCAACTATTTTGCCAGTGACAAAACAAGTTAAAGCCAGTTCTGACCTTTTCCTAACACTAACCAAGTGGTTCTTGTGCTGAAACTAAAGCAGAACCTTAAGTGTCAAACTAAAAAATCAAAAGTTTCTGTGACTGGGAAAAAAAGCTCAATACTAAATTCTTCTTTTCTCTCTTGTCAAAAGAAGTATTAATGACTCAACACATTCTACATCAAGAAATCTGAAAGTGATGATCAGACTTTTTAACAAATCTACAATAATGCTGTCAAAAAAAACTTTGAAAAATATTTTCTGAAAAAGTACGTTCGAGAAATTCATGACAGTTTTTTGTTCAAGTTGCCTCCCATTGTCCTTGATGAACAACAGGTGCAAATCGAATGAAAGAATGAATTGCATTGAGATGCTGTGTGTGATTGTTTACTGCCTGTCAACATACGTTTTTACTGTTTGGAGAAAAATCCATCTTTTGCAACCAAAAGTTTGTATTTTTTCATTCACTGTGAAGCAGTTAATATCTAAATGTATTTCCTGCGGTAAAGTGCACCGTGTGAGCTTTGAGGCTGTGCAGCAGTTTGTTCTTGAACTTGAAGGCAAAAGGCAGAGCTCGGCTACTTAAGTCCATGGGAATTTCACAACCTTGCACTGGTTTTGAGCATATTTGAAGCGTTTGTGGTGGAAAGCTTGAACCAGTGCAGTTGAACGTACACAGAGAATGACTGATTTTATTTCATATCATTTTTTTCTCTGCTGCCAAGGAATGGCACACGTCTGTAGTCTGTCCCTGCTGCTTGCTTGGAAAGGAATATCTTAGCTCTTCTGACAGATGCTGGCATTATCACCTCTGTGTCCTGCCCAGTACTGGAACTCGGCCCATGCACAGAAATGGACTTACAGGAGCTAGCACAAGACAGCAGATAGAGACAGTGGCGCATTGATTCTGAATGAGCAAAAATGGCCACGCTTATTTTGGCTAGAGCTGAAGATGACATTGTTATTATGGTCCTCATCCATACAGCTTCTCAAAAAAATTGATTCCTCCTGAGCACCCCTTGCCAGAGGCATAAAAAGGAAGGGGAACTGACAGGCTTAATCTATGGGCCTCTCGTCAATGACGATACGCCCTCCACTCCATTCCACACAGCGCCTGTCCATGATACATCAATTAGTATCAATTCTCACTCTCCATTTGAGGGTTCACAGAGTCCCCTGGGCTCAACCAACATGGCTGCAAGTACAATTCAACAGCAGAATTGGCTTCTTTTCTGCTGTTCACCAACTATTTTTTTTTATTATTCTATTTTATTTATTTTTGTTGGGCTGTTGGTTGTTGTTGGGCAACTTTTAATTTAATCCTGTTTTTTAATTTTAATTTCCCCAAAGCACTGGCCTGGGACGCCCATCATGGCTGAGTTGAGGGAGGACGAGTAAAGCGGGTACAGCTTGGCTTTGTGTCATTCAATCAGTGTTAATACCACGCAATGCTATTTCTTTTTCTCCCCGTCCTGTCTCTGTGAATTAGTGAGTGGAAATAAACTGGAATTATTTGTGTTTGGGCATCTGGTGCTGCTCTCTCCTATTATCTACTTGAGTGCTACCACATATAGAGAAGAAAACTTGTAACTTTTCTTTTGGATGTGGTTAAAGCACTTGTTGGGCACAAAAATGTCCTCTTTTTACCAGCACAAGAGCTACTTTTGATTTTCACATATTTTAATTTGATGTGTTCTAGTGAAATGTCAAAGGTTTTTCAGAATAGACTCCTTCGGGTTTAATGGAATCACTGCTCTCGCCACGCTTCGCCTGGCACGCACAGGAAATGGATTCAGATGGTCCGTATTAGAATGGATGTGGCCCTTGATGCATACAGATGCAAATGAATGAAAGGATTGTTGAATGTGGCTGTTTGAAGTTGCATGGTTGGTGGGGCTCCTGATCATCAAGAGCCGCATTGATTTAATATGCAGTTTGTTGATGTTTAAACAATTAATAATTAGTAACCCAATGACCCATTTGCTTCTGAAATGAAACATGTTTAAGAGAAGCTTGTTCTATTTGTGCATAATTGGTTTAGCTATTTATGCTGTTAGATGGCAATTAACAGACTTTGTGTACAGTCCTCTAATGTTTGGAGCAAAATGTGCTCTTTGTTTCTCTTTGAATGTCTGTATAATAAACAGCAATTTAAACTCTAAATGGCTTTTTTTGTAAATAAAAGGACTCTCTTGAAGTGGAATTGCAGTTTGAGGACATTAACAATTTATTTTGTTGTTTTTATGTGAAAAATCCTGCATGTTTTATTTCCTTTATTTTTAAATTACTGTATTGTAAATATGTCCAGAACGTGTAATATAAGATAAATGTAGACAGCTTGCCAAATCATGTTTTTCCCTTTTAATTTATTATCCATTCTGTAAAATACATGTTGACATAGGAATAGCTAAGCAACATGGTGAGTATTGTTATGTTTCTGTGTAAACAGCTCTTAGAGGCTAGAAAAAATAACAGAATAAAGCATTACCACAATTAATAAGACAACCATGTTTTCATAAATACTGTACAATACTGGACATTCTAGGAAAGTTTTGGTTAACTCATTCACTTTCTCTTCACAGCCTGCAGGGGGCCCATGTTAAAGAAAAGACATGCTTTATAGATTGTTCAGAGTCTCACATCCTTCTTGATGTTTGCAAACGACAGGAGTATTTAGTTTTTTTTTCCCCTGTAAAGAGCTGACCTCCAAACATCATTCTTTAAACATACCTGAATTTAGGAGTGCAACCTTTGCAGTGACTATGAAAGCTCCAGGCAACCCAAGCTGCTGAAAAGTATGCTTTGAGTCTGGGTGTTTCAAACCGAGTCTGCTACATTTATTTCTGATTTTGGAGCTGCATGTTTTTGAATGCTTGGAAGTCTAAAGCTTGATATTTGACATTGAATCCCTGTTTACATAACATGAAGCACAATGGGTGTAATCACAGGTACAATACCATGCCGGAGATTTTTTTTTTTGGATCTAATTAGCCCGGAGTGCAAAATCAGCTGTCTTTGTTGGAGGCCTGGCCAAATAAAGCGCTAAAAAACCTAAAAAAAATGAAATAAAAGCACATAAACCTGAAGCTTTGAATAGATAATGGAAAGGAGCTTTGAACACACAAGTTTATGTTCACCTGGCTTACAGTCAATTAGCTTTGTGTTGCTGTGTTTATTCAATGTCAGCTCTGATTAATGGGCACAACATGGTGGATAGAACTCCTGAAAATGTAGTGTGGCGCCTGGGTGGGACATTGTCACCATCTGATACCATCTCCACAACACGCCGCTTATCTGGTTGCCCCCCTTGGGGGTGTTTACAGCTGTTTTCTCGTCAAGACAAATTAGTGCGGCTGTGTACCTCTTTCACTCCCTCAGAGTGAAGCAGTGAACGAAAGACATCATGGTCACTACCCCTCACTGTGCTTTTGAATTTGTGCATGCTCGGCCATGCTTATTGGTATTTTAAAAGTTGGTGATAGATGTTAGTTTTAAATAAATGTGTCTGTAGATCTTTGTATCCAAGAAAAGAAAAAAAACATATTGTTGGGGTTTTTATTCCCTCTCTAATCTGTCTATCTTATCTAATATCCCAATTTTTTTTTTTTTTTTTTTTTGAGCGGCTGTGGCTGATTTAGCCGTGGTAATACTCTAAATCCTGACAAGCCTGACCAGGCCGTGTGCTGTAAAATGAGAGAACGAGTTTATATTCACAGGGGATAACCGCTCTCGACACAACACACACACACACACGGCCCATCCTTTCTGCCTGGCACTTGGCTCTTTTTTGTCTCACAAACACACCTAGCAAAACAGCTGGGCACGTCTTCATTTAAAGCAGAAATGTTGGTGATGCTTCTAAAAAAGGTTATAGTCGAACAAACGTTGACTTCCTGCTGATTAAAAATTAGTTTTTGTCGAGAAAATGACATTTTCTTTTACACTGACCATAATGGTGTTGTTAGCAAACCCCAGGCGGGTAAACACAGCCACTCCCGCGGGCACCCATATGTTGTCTGCCTGATAGATGCAGCAGCATGGGGTGGGGGTGGAGGGGTGAGCGGGTCATGTTTATTGCTTTTCATAATGTGCCACCAGTGCCGTCATGGTAATGAGGACTTTGCCCTATGATTGTGCCAGTTTTAAATGTTACACTTCATCACCTTAATACTGGGCTGCAGCGACATCGATGGCACAGGCGCCATAAGGCTGGCCAGAAATTAGTGGGTCTTGTTATTTCAACATTAGCTTGTTGACACCTCATTTTAATTTCACCACTGAACCACATCTGAACCATATAAATGGAGACCTCGAACACTTCGGCTGCTTGTGTTGAGGAGAGATAGGAAGTGAGAGAGAGAGAGAGAGAGTGTGTGTGCGTGTGTGTGTGTGTGTGGGTGTGTGTGAGTGTGTAGGTGTGTAGGTGTGAGCACACAGGCGTATTTGTGTCTACACCACTATGTATGGATGCGAGTGCGAGTGCGTGTAAGCATGTGTCGAAAAGGCATTCTCCTCCTCAGAGAGATGTGAATTCAAAATAACAGACACAGGGATGGAAACAGAGGAAGAGAGACAGCGAAAGAGAGACAGAGAGAGAGAGAGAAAAAATAATCTCATGCTATGTTATCCCTGCAAAACCTGACAAACCACCCCCGAGACTGATCTGGCTTAGCATTCAGTGTGGTTAGGGGCTTGTTTGTGCTCCTGTGATTGGTGCAGGCTGGCTAAGTTGGCCTCATAACAGTCCAGTCACAGTGGAGCCCCACTGGAGTCACGCTGCCTAGGGATGGCAGGCCTGTCTCTATCTGGCCACAGATATCAATAAAGGCAGCAGTGCAGTCTTCTGGGAGACTGGACAGTCCAAATTTTCTCCCCTGAAGGAGGGTTATTAATTGTCCCGATGTTGTATGTGGTCTGCTTGCACAACATGCTTTTCTGTTGAACATTCTGAATTCCAGGCATGTATCCCAGAATGCAATTAGTCCTCTGCCATTAGATCAAGCGACACATGTCTTCTCGCCTCGTGCCTGGCCCGGAATTGAGGGGAGGGAGAAAAGAAAGAAATTAGTATGGAAATTAGCTGTCTTCAAAGCCTTTGGCGTTAAAGGTGGTATAAGGTGCTACAGGAAGGTAGCAGTTCCCTTTGCAGATATCTCAGGAAGAGAAAACACAGGGATTCAGAAGGATTGATTTCCATGGGAGACTTGTATCCCTCTGTGTAATGTGGGATTAAGGAAATGGCATATGAAAGGCATATCATGCTGTTTAGTATAGACTAATTGTGCATGTGGTGCGTAGTGGTCTGGGGTTGGGAGATTGTATTTTAACATCACACACACTGTTTTTTTTGATCGATGTGGAGTTGAAGGTCCTTAACATTTTTAAAATAAACATATTAGAGTTTTTAATCTCTTCAAGTTCAATGGAACAAAGCCCAGGCCTGAGAGATGAGTCTGGTTCGCCGTCTGATGCTTTTCTTTATTTTTTTTCTAGGCGTTAAAAAGGGTGACAAACCGACACATGTTGACGCTGTGTCGCAGTACACATGAAGAGCTTAAAGGTACAGTAGGTTGATTTGAATTTAATGCATTTTAACCAGAAATTCTGAATTAAACATGGAAATACACGGCATGTAGGTTTCTTTATATCTGGTAATCAGTTTATCATGACTTCAGCACCAAAGACAGTGCTTGGGGTAGGACAGGAGCTCTAGCTTAGCTTAGACTAAAATACAACATTAATACATATATGAAGATTATACATACAAATTTATGAATGTTTAGTTGAGATGATGGAGCATGCTCACATCTTGCTGTGGGTGCAAAATTGTGAGAAATTACACTTTACAACCTCACCACCCACAGGTCAGAAATAAACATTAAAATCTAAATTCCCAAGTAAACAATATCATCAAATTATCTTTAAATTATGCATTGATTAAACACTTCCATAACTGTATAATGGACTGCACATCCATTTTATTTCTAACTATTTGTTTAACTAGCTGAGTGTTGCTCAGCGGTACACTGGGTTACTGTTGCCAGTTATGTGCTGAGGTTAATGCTCTTCTGAGAGGTGATACCTACTGTACTGAAGAATGAGCTACAGTGTGTTAATGTGTGAACAGTGTGAGACCTGAGGATTAATTGTGTCTTAGCCCTTCAGCTGCATATAGTGCAGAATGATCTCTGTGTATACCGTAACAGTATGCTGTATTGATTCTACATTTTGTGGTTTTACAGGCTTATTGTGACTGTTCTCACAACTTTATAGTTGCTTTACATAAGCACACATGGATCGTATGTGAGCTCATACGGTCATTAACGCAGATCAGGTGCTGTCTAAACATTATTTTCTGCTTTGACATATGTAGATTCTAATCATTACTTATGCAATAAAAGGCTGAGCCTGTGTGTTTTTTTAACAGCAAGAAACATCTCTTCAAACTTTGCAATCATAACTCGCATGACCAGTAGAGGTCCTTGTCGAGTAAACATAACCATATTCACACCAAAATAGGAATTGCGGCGATTCCTTTAAGTTTGTGTAGCGTGATAAGATACTGGCCTGTTTTCTATTGCAAGTTAATGTCTTCGCAACCCATCATGGCAGGGTTGTTCAGCTGATCGGCCACCGCAGTGTGACGCTAAGTTAGGTTTCTCCAAGAGTTGACTTCTTAAACTTTTCACCACCACAGGGTTTCTGCATTTTTTAAAAATCAGAACCCCTGTGGTTGGCACTGCAGCAGCCAAAAGAGACTACTCATACAAAAATGAATGAAAAAGAACTTCTGTTTTCAGTCGCAGCAATGCCTAATTTGGTCTTAATGAGGCCTAAGTAATATTTGGCCTTTGAACAAACAAACAATGCTGTCTTTTCTGTGTAAGCAGCTCATCATTCAAAGCAAAATCTTTGTTTAAAACTCAGCTTCTTTAAACTTTAGGTCAAAACCACTGCTGCATTAGATCTAAAGGAAGTTATTGATACCAGTTCCAAGGTTACAAATATTCATGTATATCAAGGACACATTCTGCATTCCGTTCTATGTGTGCCATGTTTCTTTAGTCTTTTTTTTTATTTATTTCACACAACCTAAAGGCATGCCGAGGTCTTGAATACCTGAATATTTAAGATAATTGCTCTTCCTGGCACCTCCTGGCTTTATTATCTCTCTTACTATGTAGTGGGGTGGTGCTGCTTATGTTGGCAGGAGGCAATCTGGCCCTGAGGCTATGGGGATTCCTTTCCCCCATGTGTCAGCTAATGTTTACTGAGGCCTGAGGACGCAGGATGGATCACAGGATTTCATAATCCACTGCCCGTACAGTGGAGCAAGGGCAAAAAAATAATTCTCTTTGTGTCAACAGTTGTTTCATTCATGGGTAATTTCCCCATAGCTAGCCACATACTGCAGCCAGAGATAGAGACACAGGGAGAGAGAGAGAAAGGAAGAGATAGGGAGAGAGATGTCCACACTCAAGTGCTTTGCTTCCCTGGAAACCACTTCATGATTCGGTTGTACAGCCTCACTATTTGTATTCTACCTGAGTCGTTCTTTCTCATTCATGTGTTTTAACCAACCATGTATCTGAATTTATGAGAGCCATATGAGTCCAGAGATGCATATTATGTCAGCAGTTCTTTAAAGGAGGGGGGGAGCATCTTGCTACTCAACAATTTTCCTCTTGCTCCCTTGGCACATAGTTCAGGATCAATGCACTCTGGATGGCAGAAGCGGAGGTAAAACTCACTCAGACCTGAGCACAGACTGTGTAAATCTGGATTCCAGAAATAAAGCACAGAGCAGCAGCACATCTTCTTTGATACTTTTGGATTTTTTTTTTTTTTTAATTATAGCGGTTGATGGGTTTAATCACCCATTAGGCCATGTATGTCCTGCAGAGGAACACTTTTTGAATTCTCAGACTAAAGCAGTGTTTATTTCGTCAATGAAAACAATAGAAAATATTATCAGTGATCTATTTTTCACAACAAAAATAAGAGTCAAACCAGAACCAGAGGCGCAGCAAAGCAAGTCCGACCTGCAGGCCTGATAGTCTGAGACCTGACTCAGAGTGGGATGCAACAAACCCAAAAAAATCACAAAATATAACAATAAATAGGTGACAAAATACGTCTGTGGCATACTTCTCTGTTGGGGCCCCATGGCTCAGTTTTTTGGTAAAGACTGTTCCAGAAAATGTATCTTAAAAAAAAAAAGGTTATGCAAAGTTAAAAGATTATCGCAAAAAATTAAATATGGAGGGACCCACTTGTGAAAACATTGCTCCATGGCCCAGCTAGGGGTCAAACATTTCTACAGGGTACATGGACTATGCACTATAACACACACAGATAAACACACACACACACACACACACACACACACACACATTTTTTGTACCACTGCCCACATTATTAAGTCACACAACAGAGAAGTTGGAAACAGCTTCTTCCAGCCTCTGCTGCAGCTACACTGTTAAACTTTCCCATCAATATGTGTTTATACTGCTGTCAGTGGTGCAGCCTGGGTCCTCCTCTGCTGTGTCCCTCAGTGATCACAACAATGAACAACCCCATGCTGTCTGTGGGCGAGCCATCACGGCCCTTTGCAGACCTCAGGATGCACATTCTACGCATACTTTTGTACTTTTTCCTCTCCTCGACTCTTGACTGATATCTGGGCTGCACAGGACTGCAAAAGCAGGATCATCTTAAGGTGGATAAAGAAGGACTTCCACTATCATAACCCTGTGGATTAACTGGTGCCTTCTCTATGCTGATATGAAAGTGCACTGCATTGCAGGCAGAGTACATGAGCACTGCAGGCAGACTGTATAAGTGAAGGTGCATTGTTTAGCGTTGTATCAGTGTGAATGGCTGACTGACTTGCTGGTTGATTAGCAAAGTGGCAGAGGTATGCATTTGATGGCGTGTTGTTCGCTGGATATAAATATATATGGTGGAACAATGTGAGAAAAGGAAAAATGGAAACAGTGAAATAAACAAAAACAGTGCAACACTTAAGAATAATAGGGACATAAAACAGTAAAACATAAAAGGAAAGCAGAAAAATATATGAAAAAAAAAATACAGCATCATTAGTGGCCACTAATTAGACTGACAACTTCTTGACTTTTCTACAGCACTATATGCTGCAACCTCATCACAATATGATTACTGTCCATGTGAGAGTGAGGTGAAGGGTCATGAAAGTCCCCCGGTGTTATTATGAATGTAAGAAGTGTGACATTCCTGATAGCTGTAATGTTTCTCATCTTCTAAAAAAAAATGTGAGAAGCGTCAACAAATTGGCACCAACATTGTCACAAAGCAACATAAATGTAAACAGAATCTAATATCAACACAGTTAAAACTGATTTAGTTACATTAAAATGAGCAGTAAAGCTCACACAGTCGTTGATATGTAGTGTGACAAGTTCAACATAACAAGTTAAACTACATATAAACAACTGTCTAAGTTAATTATATGTAGTTTGACTTGTTAGTTACCAAGAAGATATATGTAATTTCATTAAAATTTCTCATTCAGCTGACTTTCCTGTGTGTATATGGTGTGACTACAATGCTGGCAAAGTGAGGAGTTAGAGTATCGTAGGAAAGCAGGATGTTTACTTGTGCTTCCAGTTCCCCTCAACATGTAAATGGTAGCAAGAGTCTCACCCTGAATCTGAAATCGTCCGATATTTTACTATTCCTGGAGACGCTCTTGATGACGCTGTTGGTCACTGAGAGGCAAAGGGTCATGTCTATTTTTTACATTTAAAGCACTGAAGAACAAACAGGAGAGTGACTCAGCATAGGCTTATTTTTGCATCTTAAATTAGGCTCTTTGTAAAGGTGACCTGATTAGAAATTATTCCAGCTTGACCTCCCCTGAAAATAAAGTGAGACCTAAAAAATCTTTGGTAAGAATGACAAGTGGCATTACTTCACTGCACAAGCTGTATAACTGATTATTGTGCTTCAAACTTAAGGACAACTTTCTGTATAATTTCACAGCCCAAAGTTTATCCCCACAGAAATGCTAGTTTTTCATCTGTGAATTGCATCGGCGTCCACAGGAGATAGTTGAGAAATACGTGCAATCTCTATTTTAACACACTCATTGATTTCAGTCTTGTGTTCTTATATGTTTCATTAACTTTGCAAGAAAATGATTGATTTTAGCAGTATGAGAGCTGGTTCAGCTGGGGGCAGTGTTTAAATTAAATTTAAGGTTTCAGGTTGGCAGACTGTTCACAGTATTTGTACAAGATGTGCACCATAACATGGGTACACACAAACATGCTTGTGTGTGTGTGCAGAAATGGATGTCAGAGTCAATAGACATCATTTCTGCACATGAAGGGTCCTCAGAGCACTTTGTTTTCCCTCACAGTGGGCTCCAGATGCACTTTCACCTTCCTCAACCATGCACAACGTCTACATCACATTCCCCGCTACACGCTCCGAGACTAATTCATGTCAAACTGCAGCATCATTGAGTGAGAAGAAGTGATTTCTGACATTTCCTTGTAAACAAGAGAACCGTTAAGCGTAATACAGCAAATCAAAGGATGGTGGACAAGTCATCTATTTAAGAGACTAATCTCTAAAACCACAGCAACACAATTTTTCAAATTCTCTATTTGTAAACAAACAGTAGTGAGGCTGGTACCGGAACAGTGGCTTCCCCCACCGAACTGAAAGCTCACAACCCCTCAGTGTTAGATAAGGTTGTAATAAGATATAGTCAAAGCCTGGCAACTAATCTGATATTTCACCTCAGTGAGAGATAGGAAAGATATAAAAACGTATTAGAAGTGGGCACTAAGAGGATTATAGTATGGAAACGGATGTGTGCCGGCGTTTTTAATCCACTCATGCTTAACCCTTTCAAGCTGCCCAATCTGCTACCCGCAAACAATGATTATTTAGTATTGCTTTCGACAGAGCTGATGCTCTTGTTTCAGACCAGTAACTCTCTCCCACCACACACACACACACACACACAAACACACATCTCACACTCTCTCATTTAATTTGATTTTGTGCTGGAAAAAAAAAAAAAAGGTGAGCAGCGGACTGACAGAGCTCAGGTTTGATTAAGATTCTCTGTCCTGTGACAACACAGCACGGGTCCGTGTCTGCGCTGAATTAATCTGAATTGAGGATTGACATTTGGTGGTTGGGTTGGCAGCTCTGTGTGTGTGTGTGTGTGTGTGTGTATGTGTGTGTGTGTGTGTGTGTGTGTGTGTGTGGGTGTGTGTGTGTGTGTGTGCCTGTGTGTAGCATTTACATGAGTATTTTTTGAAGCTGAACCTGTGTATATTTGTGCTTTATGTTTTACATATGCGCGTGTGTGCAGAGTGTTTAGCGGTTTTAGTGCAACCTAATCTCACATAGCCACACTTTGAGGACATGAGATTAACTACAACCGGGGTGGAGAGGGCAATTAATCTTCCTTCCACATCCTGACTCTGGCTTTAATTTTGGGGGTGGGCTGATCGTAGCTTAGAGTGTGCTGTGCGAGAGGTGAAAACACACGTATTTGACCTTTTGACATATGTTAACACTGATATTAGTTTCTAAGGGGCAATAACACCAAGGAGCCTTCCAGGAGGGATCGTTGCAGTCAAAATGAAGTCATCACTCTGGGAGAGACAGCTGTTACACGGGATATGAGCAGTCAAGCCCGAGAAAGCAGACGAGTTCTGTCATCCAGGTCTGCCCTGAAGGGTGGCGCTCAGCAGCCCACCAATCGTCACTGTCTATAGGGACATGACCCTTGTGGCTGCACAGCGAGCTCAGAAGATGAGCGTGCATGTAACCTTACAGAAGGACACGGCCATTAATAAATCACGGTCCGCGGTGGGTGGGGGAGACAGGGAGAAATAACAGGTGTCAATCTTTATTACATTTGATCTGCCGCCTCTCCAAATTCCAAATTATTCCTCAATTAAGAAGAAAAATGAAGGCAAGGATGCTCTCTAAATCTGACATCCTAATTAATTACTACCTTCACATGAAGAATTGACTCATACTGCATGTCACCTTGGAGACCTTATGTGTTTTTCCTTTCATTGCGAATGAGCTCACTGTAGAATAAAAGTTTTCAAAGTGGAGAGAGCTTTAGAATGTTTTGACAAGTTATAATAATGTAAGATATTATAATTATAGTTTCCTGTTTAATTATGCGTAATATCTGCATAATTGTATATGTCAAGGTATTTTCAAAATACATCAGTCAGTGACATCAACACTCTGGTTTTCAATATGCCACAGCTCTGACAGCTGTGATGGCAGAACTCACTGAAGACATAATTGGCTATACGGTGAAATGGGCTCGTGTTTTATTATCAAATCAGTTGTGGTGAATCAAAGCAGTGTCTTTCATCCTGTCCTCTTTGTTATTTAGTTACCTCACACATACCTCTGTCAATTCTATCCAGGATTGTAAAAGGCAATTTCATTCTTACATTCAATTACAGATTGATGGTGAATAGTTTATTGTGAGGAGGAAAAAAAATGTGAAAAGATTGGAAATATGATTTAACTTTCATAGGTAACTGTACTGATATGAAAGAAAAAGGTTTAATGGTTGCCTCTCACTGTCCTTCCCTTCCCCTCACTTGTCCTTATGCACTTGCACTTGCACACACACACACACACACACACACACAAATTACCACAAATATAAAGTTCTTTACAGGCAACACAACAGATTTTTGCATAAATTTAACATTTCAGTGTAACTAGTGTCCTTGTGAACGGCGTAGTGATACTTTTGCAGCCTTACAGATGGCATGATAAAAACTCCTTGAAAAAACCCTCATAATCATGTCTGCATCATGACAAGTAGATGGGACGAGTGAGCATCATTACAGGACACGGCTCCCTCCACGTACAGTGCTACATCAGTCTGAGCGTGTGGAGCGTGCTGAATGTATGTCACTCCAGATTAGAGCCAACGCCCTCCTTTGGAGCAATTTTTACACTTGGCAGGGTGATTAACGCATGTGATGCATTAAATCTGGGTTGCCCAGAAAGCACCAGTGCTAGATAGAGTGGGACTCAAAATCCTTTCCATCTTTTGCCTTCTGGCTCTTCGGGCTCACACTGTATATCTGTTGGATTCTCTTTTCTTTTGATGATTGCCACTAAATAAATATTTGCTTGCTGAAATGACAGCCATGTTTGTGTTATTTCAATTCATGCACTTCCTGTGTGTGTGTGTGTGTGTGTGTGTGTGTGTTTGCATGTCTGTGCACTGCTTGGTGCTTCTCTTGGCCATGAATGAGAATTCTCTTTTGGCTGCTTTATATGGAATTTTTAAAGTTAAATGGCTCACATAACCTTGCAGGATTGTCTGCAGAACCTCTTGTTCAGTGAATACTCTATAAGCTGCAGCACCTCTCAGTCTTCCGGTGTGTAACTCAACTGCTTAGCAAATTGTCAGACAACCTACAAAGAGAATTATGGGCCCTGAGGGGTCTTGGGGAAATTGCACCACTGGCAGTTTTATCTGGGGGAGCTGCAGGGCCTAGACAATGCTCCACTTAAGTATGATGACAGACTAGAGGGGATGTACCCTGGCCCTTTCTATAAACTTCACAAAACCCTCACAGCTGAAACCTAAAACTCCTGGCATCCCCTGCTGAAGTTGTCGCCGTAGGGCAAAAGTTAACTATGATTAATTTAGCTTATCACTCAACTTGAAGACAGAGAGGATACAACATTTCTGGATGTGTGTTTCATTAGCAAAGTAAATTTAAACTTTGCCAGTCTATGGTTTCACAGCAATATACAAATAGTCTGTTTAATTCATTTGAATTGTGACAAGTAACCCACTCGACAGCCTTGATGAAAACTGCACGTGGAAATCATTCATCACAAGTGCGGGCTGTTGCTCGAAAACAAATCAAACTAAAAACCTGCACAGCTGACTTACACGGCGACAGACTGCAGCTAGAGGGTCAGTGTGCATCTGCCTTTGGTGTGTTTGCATGTTTTTTTTTTTTCCTGCAAGGGATCATAACAGAGGAAGATAGACCTCTAAATGCATGCACAACACATCACATTCGCTTTGAAGTAGTTATTAATACACAGACAGAAAATTCCTGCAGGGATCAAGACAAGACACCAGAAAGACACAGTAGCATGGTGCTGCTGCATCCAAGGAAGCTTATTTTTTTTTCTGCCTTTGCTAGGTTAACATGTTGGTTTGATATTTTTTGCTGCCTCTGAGTAATTTGAATGTAACACCGCACAAGATAGCAGGAGAGAGACTATAGATATGACTGAGTTTCCTCTGAGGTGTTTGTATATTAGCCCTATTTGTGAGGGAGTTTTCCTACACGTCATATTGCCTGTCATATTTGTGATGAAACTCTAACTCCAGCTCCTCCTAAATACATTTTCCTCTCATTTGTGAAATGTGCACTCACTATGTGTTCTGTGCAGTGTATGCAGAAGTTTCTCATTAAACACAGTAATGAACAGGAGTATCAGCAGCGGGCAAGGTATTTTATCAATACCAGGGGCGGGGGAGCGAACCAAGCTACACAGCCTCACTTCAGACACTCAGCAGAGAGCTAAGTAGGTAAACATTGGACTTTTCCCTTATTTCAATACTCACAGCGAGAGAGATAAACAGTGGAATAAGGCTGACTGTGTATGTGGTACCAGTGGAGCCTCTTGCCGCCTGACCCGTCCATGGTGATGAATAATGAATGAGCAGGACAGACGCAGTTACCATTTGGAGACAGTTTCCTGATGAATGATTACTGGCTCCATTGGGTCTGTATTTGCATAGGAGATGAAAATGTCGAGAGGAAGACACATGGCTGTTACAGTAGTGGAGGCTGTAATACTTTTGACTGCTGAGCAAGCAACTCTTCTAATGTTATAATCAACCAGCATGGCTGGTCATAAGAGACCACACATAAAACAGAATAACGGAAGATGGGTGAGGGGTGCATGAAGTGACATTTCAAATGAGATGTATTTATCTGCTATGCTGCTAAATGGGTTTGTCTGCTCCAGCAGAAATTCCGATATATGTTTGTACCATTCTGTACAGCTGTTCCTTTAATAACCACATTCATTACCGGGCGACAGTTATTAACAGAGCAAAAAATAAGGAAAAAGCCTTGGCGCTGAGGTGAGAGAAATTTCTTCTTAACACACATATAGACACACCAGATTAATAAGGGTTTAGATTACGATCAGTTTTGCAGAAAAGGAAACAGAACCAGTTGATTTTTCCCTTTGCAGCCAGATAAAGCCTGTCACTTACTTTACTATAGCAGCCATGCCACTGTGTAGCAATATCTGCTAGTGCTGAAGTGAGGCAGATAAGGATTTCATGGTCATCGCGTCTCCTCACAAGGTGGTTGTGGCGCTGCAAGGGAGGGTGGGGGACACAGCCTCTGTCTGGCTCTGCAGGGTGAGATGAAGTGTCCCTGTCAATGTCAGAACTCTGTTTACACCTCAGAGCAGCCACCTATGCCACCACTTCTCGCCTCGCCACGCAGAATCTCGCTCGGTTTGATCAGCTTTTTGAGTCGGCTTAATCTTGTCAGGGCTGACAATGAAGGCTGATCTCCTCTGTTCTTCTTAGCAGCGGAATCAGCCTACAGCTCGCCCTATTCAAACAGGGCCCAAGATTCCCCCAGAATCCATAATCATTCCTACGAGGGATTTTTGGATGTATCAAACATTCTCAAGTAAAAGCACTGATCTGCATTCATCCCTACCATAAGCTGGCCTGACTGAATGCAAAACGGTCCTGCTAAATTCTGAAGACCCCTCTTTTAAAAGTGTCTAAGATATGCATAAGGGGTGGAATAAGAGAGAGAAGTCATCTTCTTTTCTCTGTCGCTGAAAAGAGATGAGGAGAAAAGTGTGTTTTAGTGCTCTCAGGGTGAGTTGGTGCAGAGACAGAGAGGAGAGGAAAAGCGCAAGAGAGAGCAGAGAGAGCAGGTGGGAGCCATCATTACCACAAGGCTACTTAAAAATCCTCCATTGAGGGCACTTAATAGAACCATTTGTAATAGAGGCTTCCTTTCACTGCACACAACATCGGCAATGTAAGAAGGAGACGCTCTACATGTGGGTGGATCTGTATAAAGAGCACAGAGTGGATGTTCTGCCCCCCAGATGTTTGCCTTCTTTGACAGAAAAGAAAGTTAAATGAATGCCACATGCTTTTTTTTTCTCTCATGAACATAATGAGCATTACGCGGTCCACTCTGCTGTTCTTGTATTTAGCTGCACCTTTTAAGTGACAAGGACAACCTGCCACTGTGCTCATTTAAGACTCTGAATTAGAATATGAACATAAGCCATGAGTGTGTGTCTGTGGGTAACTTTCTGCAACTAATCTCACACATCACTTGACATTCAGTCTGACATCTTTTGTGCACCTTTATCACTGTATGCTCAATAACCTCTTTTACTTTATTTATTTACTTAAAATATAAAACAATATTGTTCAATTCTCTTACATAATGAGTCATAATGGAGAATAGTTGACACGATTAGTTGGTTAATCTATTTGTCCATCAACATCCAAACATAATAGTAAACTGTTTTTAGTTATTTTTATTATTGCCATGTTCACTGGATCCTGCATCTTATCATGAATAATGTCTGGTTTTATTTATGGCAATAAACTGATTATACTTTGGCAATTTATTGTGTCAACTTGATTCTTGACAGACATTTTTTTAGTAGTTTCTTGAAATTTAACTTAAAAAATAATAACCTGATATAGAAAATAAATAGCAGACAGATCAATAAAGAAAAAGTGAAAACACTGGTCTGTGATCCTTTATATTCATGGTGTTAAATGTGTGACATTACCTCAATGTGTTTTACATTCACAAAAACAGTGACCATTTAATTCCACTTGCACCCCACAAATTTACAGCAACAGTTAAAGCAAAGAATTTTTCAAAGGGGTGACATGTAACTTAATTTGAAAGTACATGGATTCGAGCTTAAAGTTATTTATGAGTGGAGATTTGCCAACAGTCAGCAGTAACTCAGCCACAGCAACTAAAATATTTGCAAAGGCTGTTCTCTTAAAGACCATATTAAGTGAAAAATGGTGCACCTATTGCACAAAGAGAGCTCGGGCCAAAAAGTTCTGAAGAATTATGCTCAGTGTACACTGGTGCTGAAACAGGTCCCAATTCATATCCAGCCTTCCTTTAAACACACTGAGGGTTGGATGAGTCATCTTGCACTCAGGAGCATGACATTTTTAATTGACATCTCTTAGATATTGCAGCTTAGGGCACTTCACTTTCATTCTCAAGGAGGCGCGCTCACAAAGTTACATCATTCCAAATTTAGCACAAACAGACAGTGTATGTGCACGTTTCTGCTGCACACTCAGTATGCTGCAGTCATTACATTCCAAAGGAAACCATGGACTCTTTTCCTGAATGGGGAAGAGAAACAGGTAAGGATGAAAAGAGAAACCTCTCTCTCTCTATCAAGTTTGATTCAACATCCTCGGGCCTGACGGCCCGACGCTTCTTCAACACTGCAGGGAAAAGCTGATTTGTTTTTTTTTCTCCCTCAGAGACTCACATCTGTTTTTCAAGAAGAATAAATGTGTAAAAATAACAATAGCTAAATGGCTTATTTGATTCAGAACCAGTCTGTGGTGAGTATACAGTCTTCAAACTACTGCATACAGTAATGCATCTGATATTTGCAGTCGATGCAGCCACTTAAAACAATAATGGCAGAAGGTTTAAGGCATTTAAACAGAAAAAGAACAACGTGGCAGCAATATCAAAGTGGCAATCTGTCAGTTTCACAGTGCTTTGGCTATATTTATACCCAGCTATGTGATTTTTGAGATTCAACTAATGGCTGTAGGGTTAATTGTGTCAATAAAACATCTGTCAAAAACCATCTGTCAAAAAACCTTTGTTAACCAGCCATTCTCAAACAGAATTCATCCTCAGAAAGAGAAAACAGCTAAAGACAAAACTTATCATCAAATTAGATTCAACTTAATTAACAGATAAATGTCTCATCTTCAGAAGCTGATTTAGTTGCTTGACCTGTTTTATGTCTCTGACGGGACAGTTAATTTTATAAATTGTACGATCATAGACTAAATGTACCCACAATTGGATAAGATATTAGACAGACAAGACACTGCTCACTATTTAAGGAAATATGGAAGGCTGCAGATTTTTCAAAAGGACTGCAACTTAATTAATTGTGTCATTCATAAATCAGCAGGAACATCCTGCACACCGTTTCTTCTTAAAGCTAAGAGACATTGGCTACTTTGACAATAATGTGAGCAATCTAACAACAACATCACCCAAACAGGATCTGAGCTGTACATCTGAACAAACACTAAAGGCATTAGATGTGAACATAGTCCTACTTTCACTTAAACAGATGGAATTTCATTTGGCTCTTCAGCAGTGTTACACTTAACAAGCGTTGACTCGGCACTGTCACCGATCCTGTTAAACTCTCAACTCCCCTAACTTCAGATCTAGCTCTGAGAAAATCCACCTCTGCGATTGTCTGTTTCTTCCCCTTCTTGTTGGATACATCTGTGAAGGCAGGAAGGAGGAGACGGCAGGAGTCTAATGGAGAGCTCTGCTAGGTAGTGTGGGAAGAAAATTCTGCCATTCATTGTCTGAGACAGGAGCTAATCGGGTCGATTGTGTTGATGACACAGGAGAATGTAGACTTTCAAGGAGGGTCAGGTAAGCCTATACGTTGTTGTACACCTTTCGCCATGCAGGAGAAATGAATTGGCTTCCCTTTTTGCATCCTTTTGCACTGATGTAGCATATTCTTACAGTTAAATCTGAACCTTCTGTGGAAGTATTATTGCAAAAAAAACCAAAAAATCAAAAAACAAATCCTTTTAATCAAACATTAAAACGTGTAACAGGTTTATCTGCTGATGAAAACACCTGTCGATTGGCTATTTTCTCTCAGCAAAGTGTTTGGTTTTACATCCTTTTGACCACCATAAATTGACAGAGAGTTAGTGGCACAAGACGACACTGAAGCCTCTTTTTGGAAGAAAACCAGCAGGATGTCAGATTACAGAAAAATTCACTCTGCCCGGTGCATCAGGAGCGTACCAATCAAACCTTTTGTCATTTTGTCACCAGGCTCTCTCAGGGCACCTGTGGTGTATTTGGGAACGTGGTGGAATCAGAAAGAATACATTATCATAGATTACAGATGGGTGCGTCAAAGGCCGTGACAGTTACATTCCCTTCGTCATCCCGTGTAATCAGAGGGCTCTCTCCATCATGATGCACTGACAGTTCAGGAATCCTGTGGAAAGTTTTCCTCAGAGAAACTATAATGTCGTCTGTTATGTGCACAGTTTTAAATAAGAAATTCAGCTCAAATATAGCACATGTCACCTTGTTTTCCATGCATAACAGTGTATGTCAAGATTTCACTGCTTTGTTTGAAAAAAATGATTACTTACAATAGAAACTCAATTGTTGGCTCCTGAATTATATTGCAACATTAAAGTGTTTCTGAAAATGATCATCAAATAAATTGGGATTGGGATTATTTGGGATTTTAGTTGTGTTTCTTGGACCACTGCTACATGATTTAACTCTGTCTATTATAACATGTAATGTCATGTTGATGCACCAGAAGTTACAGAGAAACCAACCGTCTTGTCAGGCCACTGAAGTGGAAAAACTAAAGATATTCTTACACTTAAAATTTGTCATATTTTTCAGAACTGAACCACAGCAAAAATAACTAAAACTGTCAAAATTATTTTTTATCAGAGTCAATTTAAAAAGATGAGACATTCGGTTGTATCTAGCTCTGCAACCCCCCCTCCATCCCATGCTACACTCTCTGCAGTGAGATACTGCTACACCAGCCTAGTATCCATATTAATTATATCCGTATTGGACAATCCCGCTCCTCATCATTTGCCTCCAATGCCATCTAATATTGACGTTCTGGTAGGGTTAGATAGTCTAACATCTTCAGCTTTCATTTTTCATGAGTGGAATGCTAAAGCGAAGGGCAATCTATTTCAAATGAATCTCACACAATGCATGGATATGGATACTGGAGATAAATAGAGTCCTTTATTAAGCATAAAAGAAAATCAAAGTTTTACAGTGGCCAATTCACCTAAATCACAAACACAAATGAGGTAGACAAGACACAAGTACAATTAAAAGCCTGAATGATATAAAGTAAGAATAAAAAACTGAGTAAATAATACATAGAATAAAATGAACTGAGAAAAGAAATGATGTTTAAAGAATATGACTTTAGTAATGATTAAAAGTCACAATAAGAATACAAACAAAATGTAAAAAGCTGAACAGCACATTAAAACATTAACAAATGACAGTTAATGAACTTAAGACTATAAATCAACAAAACAGAAACAGAGACAGATGGTCGACACTGAACTATTGAGATAATTTATCGAAAGAGGACATTAATGAATAAAAAAATGTATTTTATATGGAATGTTTTCTGATTAATTGAATATTTCAGGATTTTTGTCTCGACTCCAACTTGTTAAAAGAGCACAAAAGAAAACATTGTGTCAGCCAAACAATGACACGAACTGCAGAGCTCAGAATATCTATGTGAGAAATAAAATATGAACTATTGGTTGGCTTGGTTTCAGTATTAAAAAAATCATACTGCATTCCCACTTGCCATTCAACACATTTTGTCAAAATGTGCTTCGCTGCCCTTGCTGTTGTAAAACCGTTTATCTCCAGGCTAAAACTGTTTCACGCAGGCAGCAGAGAAAAAAAAAAGCAAATGCCATAGGTAGAGACTGGAGCTGAGGGGTGTGTCAACTTCTCTTCTTCAACTCTGGCCCTTGTTCTGAAGCAGGCAGTCGAGGCGGTGAGCGGGAGTCGGCTCCACAGGTTGAGCACAGGGGTTAGATGTCGGAAGCGCTGGGCTCTTCTGGCTTAGAGGCGTAGGTCTGCGCAAGCATGCAAAATTGGCTGTGAGTTCAAAGAGAATCAGTGAGAGCAGGGAGTTGAGTTGAAACCTGTTATTTCTCTCTCTCCCTCTCTGTTTGATTCCCTCCCTCTCTCTCTCTCTCTCTCTCTCTCTCTCTCTCTCTCAAGCCTTTTCTAATGATGACTTTATCTGCCTCCCACTGGAAGGCAGAGGAGCAGCGTCCTCGGGGCCTGCAGCACTAAGGTATCGGCATCGCAATTCATGCTTTCCTCTATCTCTGCTTTTCATGTCAGCACTCATTTACTGTAGCTATTTAGCCTTGAATATGAACAAGTGGAATAATTTAAAAATGTCAGAATCTAAAAATTTGCTGTCTTATACTCTCCCATGATTATCATCAAAAAAAGTTTTTTTCTGCACCCTTCAAACTTGTCAAATGGATACGGCTATGGATGTCAGACATTTGGGAAATAGCTGATGGACCAAATCTACACATAGCGATGAGCAGAATGAGAATAAATCTGTGTGAATACCTGTGAAGGGAGATTTTATATCATGAATTACCTGACAGATGATGATCTCTTTGATCCTCTTTATATTTTTGATGACAAGACAGAAATTTTTTTTTTTCCTCTTTACATGCAAGATGTGTTTGCTTTATGGCATATGCCAGTCAGTCGCTGAATCATGCTTCTTGGTGAAAAGGCTTGGATCAAAATTAAAATCAGTGTGGAAAAAAAAAAACAAGATTCAAAGGTAACATGGGCTGGTCTTATTTAGCAAAGTCAGGCATTTAGCACACTTCATCTTGACGGAAATGTGCTACCTTAGTGGTGCTTTGGTTCAGAAGCCACTTCTTTCCACCTGCTAGTAATTAGCCTCACCAGGATGGAGTAACACGCAGATCCCATCCCACTCTGTGCAGGTGCCCCTACCATCCAGTACAAGTCACCAGTCTAGCAACAAAGGTTAGGACCCTTGCCAGCCTCCCACCTGTGAATACTGCCAATTATTTCTGTTGGAACTTGTGACACAGCCAAAATTTTTCACCTGCATTAACCATGTGCTAGAAAAACAGACGCGGCACTACAAACAGAACTACTCTGTAGTCAGTCATAGAATACAAAAACATCATTTCTTGGAGCTGCATGAATTGTTTTTTTCAAGTCCTTGTTTTTTTTTTTTTTAGTCATCTTAGGAGACAGTAAACTGAAACACTAGTGAATTATTTAGCAAATGTGCAAAAGAAAAACTGATACCATCTGTGATCACACAGTGTGCTTATCAAAATTAATCTCAAATTGTCAATGCATGATTTAAAACAGTGTACAAACACTATTAAACAATAGCAGCATCAGCTTCAAATGTAGAAGGTGCCAAACCTCACAGTATTGCAGGTATTAATTGCAAAAACAGACATAAAATATTCCATGAGTTTAGCTGCAATGGACCTGTGTTAGTATTGGCTGCTTATAGCAACAAAAGGTTCAACCTAATCTAATTGCAGCTTACAAAATGAATTTGCCTCAAATGTTTCCTTTTAATTTGATTGTTGCTATTTCCATTCATGACTTCTGTACCAAAGATATCAAATGTCAAAAAGAAATGAAATTCAGCTTACTGCTTTTGATTTGTTGTGGTTAATTTGACTTGAAATCCACATCAATGTTTACTACAGTTAAATTACATTCATTATGCCATTATTCTGCATTAGTATATGTTATGGTAATTTTCAGTGTCATAGATATGGAGGTGAACATGCTTCCAGCTACTTCCTTTAACTTAGTGCTTAAACATGATCCAGCAGTATTGCATTTCATAAAAAAACACAATGTGGGTGTGAAGAGTAGGTGTGTATAAATATTAACCAAACTCTGGAGTATTTAAGTCAAAATTTTATCAACATTTTGAACCAGTAATTAAAGTTAAGAGACAGTATCTGACTCAAACTAATGGTCAGTTACTCATTAAAATGTCTATTGTATCATAGTTGCTAATTTCAGTTATTATCTTATTTGTTAGCCAAGCATGTCTGTGATCAGCACTGCAAAAAACATTTTCCAACCTCAAAATGAAACATGGGCATGTGTTTACACTCATGTCCCTGCTCTTTTCTTAGCAAGGCTATTACCAACTTTATTTTCTAAATGCTTGTGGGTTTAAGTTTAATTGAAACCCAATTAAAATCACAGCATGAAAACTCTATTAATAGTCAAGGGTTCGTCTCTAACAAGTGAAGTTTATATAAATGGCCTCATTCCCTTCACCCTTTCTATTTAGTTTGCATTTTGTTTTTAACAGGGGCCACATGGCAAAAAAAAAAAGGGCAGAGGAGCTTAATATGCTTTCACAATGGCATACTGAAAAGTAGAAAAAAAAAAAGCACACTGTGCAGCTGAGGACACCTCGAACTGCAAAACAAGATATGCTTGATAGTTCTGTAAGCTTCTGTCCAATGACCTCGCCAGACTGACAAGCTGCAGCAGCATCAGGTTCTCGGTTGTGATATGTTAGAGCTTACAAAAAAGCCCTTGTGCTCTCTTTTCTACTGTTAACATTGCGTTTTTTTTGGTTCAGCAAACAACAGTTCTTTCAAAGGTTGCACTCATTTAAGGGCTCCCAGTTGGGTAGTGACCTGCCGGTTGGGCGAAGTGTGTACTCATTTTACTCTATGCTCCTGACCTGCCCGCTCGATCGATGGAAAGAAAACAACAACAAAAACTGAAAGCTGCATGTCAGAAGAAAATCTGAACAGCAAGCACTCCCTGATTCAATGGTCAGATGTATTAAAAATGTATGAAAATCCATTCAAACTCCATGTACTTAACCTGATCTCTTCTCTTGATCTCTCAAGTGTTTTAAGTTGCTGGACATGCGAGCTGTAAAATGATTCCCCCCAAATGAGATACACACAAAATCCAGAAACCTCAATCAGTCGAAAAAAACAAATTTTTGGAGTTCACATGAGGCTAGTCTTCAACTAAGCAGATTGCTGATGCCTCAGACTAACTTATACTAACTAACTGCACTTAAATGAGTTCTTGCACACAACAAGGACTGTGGATTTCATCCCACTTATAATGTAATCCATTGAACTGATAGAAATCTGCCTGCCTTTGTTTGATAGCTTGCACATCATTCAAAATTCAAACCCCTGGACTGTCAGTTAACTTCTGTTGAAGTCAGGTTTTAATCAAAGTGTATTAAAAATATCAAATGCTTAATGTTATTAATAGACTACAGTGAAGCATTAATAAACCTCATTAGCAAGAACATTTAACAAACATCTGATTTATTATACATTGTTTGTAACCTCATTTGCAAGAATTATTATCAGCTCACACTTGCTCTGTTGGGTCCAAATATTCTGGGATTTTCCGCAATTAAAGAATTGTGTTGTTTTTTGAGGGAGTTTTAATGCATTGCTTCAGTCTAAGAGCTTATTCTCTGAATTCAGTGCATTTTATTGAGCAGGGCATGGATTTTGCCCATCATCTCACCAGAAAACATCAGACTGAGGCAGCCTTTTTCCTTTTCAACCCTGTAACAAGCTGTGTGACTGCAGGTGAGCTATGGCCTAACCAAGCAAATTGACTGTCGGTAAAGCGTGAAGTGAGGGAACAACACTAATATCTTCAGGTGAGAATGCTCAACCCTGTTGCACACACTGGTTCAAGTGAGGGCATTTTGACATTTAGGCTGTGCTACTTCGGGTCTCAGAGAAGAGAAACATTATCCCTGTCAGTATTTTCTTGTTTTGACAACATACTGCTGACATTTTCCTTGCTGCTGGTTGTTTTCACAGGCACACAAATATTGGATGATGTGAGTGATAAATTGTGAATTTTTGCTACTCGCATTTGCATCCAATTCAAACAGAGATAAAATTGTCACCATTGCAACTGTCTAAATGCACTCCACTCAAATTAATTTCACGACCACATTGTAAGCACATTTTTAGTTGTTATGTGGTTTTTCAATGCTTTTTAAAATGCATACCAGCAATAACAAGTGACTATAACCACAGAGGCACAGGTGAGTGCCCTCATTCCAATCATTAGAGGCAGAACTTAGTAGAAAATATAGTAATTAACCCCAAATAAAATACTACCACTATAAAGCTTTTGTACAGCATATGCATGAGCAGTTAGTCTGTAAAGGCAATAATACTGATTCCAAGGATTCCTAGGATTACACATGATCATGTGAAGACAGGTTATTGCTTTCTTCAGAATAATAAATATAAAGCTAATTATAGCACCTTTGATCTAAGCCTGAAACCCACACTAAGTCAATGTACATCACCATAACAGTGAAGACAACAATATACTCTGCAGTCTGCATGGATGTGTCTTCATTTTTCAGTTAATATTTCTAAAGCAGTCCAATCCCTTTTGGCAATATATAGCACATGGGTGTGCAGTGCAGTACTTTATATGCTGCTGTTTGATGGAGAAGGCCAGCCACTAACATATCTCACTTGTACCAGCGCCTAGGGAGGCTTACTGTATTTCAGGCTCCACTACAAGGTGCTTCCAGCAGTATACCAAGCAGAGTATGTGTGGTTTATGAACAACATGTCCGTGTATTTGATTTCTCACTGTACCGCACTGGCCTCCCTCTCTCTGAACAATCTCACTGCCCTCTCCCACATCCACAAAAGGAGCCACTCTACCCAAGCTTTTCCAAGCCAGCAAAGGTTACATGCTGCATTCACTTCTACTGCTTCTCTGACATATCGAGCAATTACCATGTGAGGGCTTTCTCCTGGTGTTAGCAGACATTGGTGTTGCTATATGTATTGTATCAGAGAAAGTGGGTGGGTGTCGTGGTTGGTTTTGGAGGTTTAGATGACTGCCAGCCATGTTGGTTTTTTTTTTTTGGTTTTTTTTTTTCTGAGACAGTTGGTGAAAATGAGGCCTGGTGCTGAAGTGAGGAGAGTGGATGTGCTGCTTTGAAGCAGAGCAGGATAGCTGTCAGAGTCAGTCATGGATGGGATGTTCCTATCTACAGCTTATTAGAGAGTTGTTTATCAATGCAACTGCCAATCAGGCTACCTCCTGGTTTGCCCACTCTAATATGGACTTCATAACTGCTACATATGCTGCAAATTCTGTTCATTATGTGTTGCATTGGCTCCCGCATCCCACCTCATAATGAAATTCTAGTGGAGCTGCAGGTATGCCATGAGATTGCAAAGCTCTTGTCTGTGCAGATGGTGGCAGGTGTTTGTGTTTGTGCGTGTCTGTGGGGGGAAGAAGAGGGAGGACAGAGTGGCACAAAAAATAAGGAGAGCTTCTATCATAGTTACAATATTAAGTATTAATCGTGTTGAAAGTAGGTTTTGGTGTTGTTACCTTGTCACATACAGCAGGGGAATTTGTCATTACATGTGCCAAATGACTGCTCACAGAACTTCCCAAACAATCCAAGCTTAGTTGTTTTTACTAAGCACAGAAGGCTTGTCCAGCTTTGGATTTTTACCATGTGGACACAGCATTTTCCCCGTAGATAACAATAACAAGAGAAGTCTATAAAACTGTTGACAGGACACCTTCAGCTGCAGACAAAGCTTTTTTTAAAACCGTGGTTTTTATATTTGCGATGGGCCTTGAAAAGCTGTTTATGTGTGTGGTGTCATTCAAAAATGTTAAATCTCCAGGGCGTGCAGGTTTAAAAAACATTTTTTTTTTAACCACAACACAAGAGTAAAGGCACAAGACTTTTACTAAACGATGTGTTTATCTGCTCTGACATCAGCTACTCACCTACAGTAGCAACCAGCTGTGACTTTGAAAGCTAGAGAGCACATCATTAACCCACTCCATTTAATTTTTTTAAAGTTTACCCTCCTTCAACGTTATCTTTGATAGCATTACGTTTGACAAACACGTCTCTTGGCCCTCATCCTAGAAAACTTTTTTTTTCTTGTGGGAGTAAAAGTGAATTATATTGTTTGTTACAGTTTTCCTTATCAAACCTTCATGACTAGGCCTCCAAAGTGAAGAAAAAAACAAAAACACAGCTGCTTGTTGGTTTTCAGTCTTCTACACAATTATCAAGTGGTGAAGAGGTCTTTTTGTCTGAAGCCTGAATCCTTTAGTACAAAGCCATCAAATACATCATGTAGAACCATACTGGTAAGGTTACACATCAGTGTTGATAAATGTAAATATGCATTAATTTAGGTTTTATTTTCTTTAACATTGTTTGCCATTTTCTTTGGTGATATACATACGTCAGGAAGTTACAACACCTACAATTCCAAGCAAAATAGGAATCCCTGTGACCCCAGGTACTTCTCCTCCATCATTTATTATTTTTAATGATGTCCTATAAATAAGCGAGAACACTTTGTTCTCTTCAGTGAAAGCAGCTATGACGTATATTTTGCCATGATAGGAACAGCGTGATGTATAACAGGTAAGCATAACTGCCCTTCAACTGGCCAGTGTTGGATCTCATTGCTGTTTATTTGCATGTAGTTGTTCTGAACTAAACTGCCTCCTGTCGACAAGTCACCGAGATGTCTCTGCACTCTGTGGCACTCCCTGTCTTCCAGCACTCATTTAAAATGGATGGGTAACACTGCCTTCGTCTGTCTGGGTGTAAGCATAAAGTGAGACAAGCTGGATCTATAAATATGAAATGTTGTTTGACTCCTACTGTAAATATTTGCTCGTTTGTCTTTTTTTATCACTATAATCGACAATAATGACTCATACCATAAATAGCAGGTAATCGCCTTATTGTGCTTTATGCATTTGTGCTCCATTTGTGTTTCTTGCAAATGAAAGTGTCACCAGTGTCTCTTGTGGAAGCTGTAATTACAAGTGAGATTTCTTGTATGTAAGATTCTGTTGTTTTTCAACACTTTGCTGAGTGTGGACCTATAAATGTAATCTCAGTAGGAATTTGGACCAGGCTTGCAGTGGTTAATAATTCATTTCTGAGCTAGAGGCTTTCATTGAGGTGAACTATGCAGCAGTCTTGTTAAACATTCATGTTCTCAGCCATACCTCGCCCCTGGAAGGCATTTGACCGCTAGAGCGATAACTCAAAAGGTAAAGGCTTCTCATAGATATTAATATCAATTTGATGTCTGTGGTGTCAGATCTGCCCCTTCTCAACAGAAGATGTGCCTCAGAGCCACCGTCGTGCCTTTTTCTCTGTCTGTTTTCTGTTGCAAACACAGTCTCGGTGTGCGCTTGCAGGCTATATGAACATTTGCATTTGTTTGTGTTGTATGTTGTTACTGTAACAATCAATGCCCATGTGTCCTGTTAATTTTCCGTACAATGTACAAAAGGTTTAAGAGCTAGGGGGCATCTGCAAAATGATTACAAAGCGCACATACACAATAAATATCACAGCATAGAAAATAAAAGCAAGGTGTGACACCACAAGCTAAGCTAATGTACTCCATGCACAGCATCATTAGTATGTGATCTCAGCTAGAGGGCCCTTTTTTAGCGGCACTGTAAAAAAAAAACGCAGCCGCCCCTCACTCATGTGTGAAGAAATATGAATGGGGAGTAGAGAAGTTTAGCTTTCATTGTAGTCAACAACAATAAAGGATCAGCAGGGTGGCAATACAGACGCTGCTTGAGTGGAATAAATTCAGACTGTACAGTCACAAGTGACAACTACTGCACATGATTTCGAGGTGGGGCGACTGTCAAATGTTTGTTCCTGTAGCGCTGAGCAAAAACAACAACAAAAACAATAAGGCGGTGATTCTTTGGGTTTTTTGCTCGAGAGGAACTTGTTCATACGAAGAACGATGGGTACATCAATATCAATAATGGATGCTAGTTGAAGAGATTAAAGACATGATTTTATTCTCTCAGACTTTTAAAGATATAGTGCTGCATTGTTGAGCTGTGTCTCCTTTACTGCAACCCAGAGCGCGCTCATCAATCATGCTCACAGTACAACAACACAAATTAGTTCTTTTTGGGTGGCAGTGATTTATTAGAGCGGCAGCTGGATATGCAAGACTAAATTGTTTTGCTGCACTTTCATAATTCATTTAATTCTCCAAACAACAATTTCCTGGCAGGTCAGTATTGTGCTCAGGGTTTGAATTTTTCAAAGTAGTAGCTGATGTAATTGTTTCTGCACTCTCTGGCTACGCAACTGAGCCTGTGGCTACTAGTAACAACTGGTAGCCGATGCAGGTAATTTGACACAGTCCTCTTTAGATCTTGGGCACCTTTGCAGCCAGCCTTTACAGCATGTTTAGCTTCCAAACAAACAGCACACAGACAACTAATTACATCCCAAAACCACAGCTTTGCCTTCACACCAGCAGGTAGGGACCCAATTGTGTTCTTTTGTCACATGTAGATCAGATAAGTTTAAAACACATACAGTGTCAAATCAGATTAACAATGAATAAACGAATGAAAAAATAAGAGGCATTTTTTTCGTTTGCACATTTGCAATTCCCAAATGTAGTGTGGGAATTGGCCAAAATCATAGTCACTCATTAAAAGCAAACAAACAAACTTTTGCTCCTCTGGATAGCCTGCCAGTGTTGAGATGAATGTTTTCTCTCACTGCTGTAAAACTGAATTTAACATTTCTCTGAGAAATTATATTTCTAAACTACCTTTTTGTTTTGCCACATATTTCTTGGGAGACATCTAAATGTACTGTTATTATATATACCCAAACACCATACCTTAACCAAGTGCTATGAATGTGCAAACATAACCTTTCTCACAAGATCAATCATGCTTAAGTTGTTCTGCTACAATTTTGTATTGCAGGAGTGGATACTGCATGGAAAAAGAAAACCTTTGTAAGTAATCATTTAGCAAACATTTTGTGCATGAAACATTTTGCAACTTGACAATTATACTAATTAAAAAAACTTTTCCTAGCGGGAGCTTTGAGGAACTTTTTTGTACCCTCTCCTTCATTTTTTGTCTTCATCAAATTAAAGTCATAAAAAAGAGCCCAAATGTTATTAAAAGAATAATATATTTTCCTCATTATGTTGATAATTTGCATTATATAGCATTTCATTTATCTTTACATTTCTTTGCAGAATACTACTACTTTTATTATTTTTTTCCCTGTGTTTTTTCCCCCTGAATAACAAGGAGGAACAGCAGTGCCTTGTGCCTGGCCGTACCTCCAGGTGACCCTCCAAAATCAGACCCCTTTTGTCCTTCCCCAAACCCCAGCTGACCCTCCAGCTTGGATTGTAATTTCCATCTTGTTTGCAGCCTCTACAGATGGCAATTTGGATGAGCTCATATGTTAAGCTTACATCTGAAATGCATTCATTAGCAGGTTGCTTTGAGTGTAAACACAGGAATAAGGTATTATTAAGCAATAGCTCACAACATGCTGTGGTATGGTGTGATTATATCACAGCTACGGGCCGTTGTTCGTCACAACGCAGATCACAACACATCAAGGCCTGGACTGAGCTATTGCTTTTATAAAACGCTTACAAATATTAGCAATATGTCTGGTACAGGCTAAAAATTGTTTTATGTTCATGATGCAGAAACCATGTTTTACAAAAAAAAAAACAAGGTCCTCCTGGCAGACTGCACATAGTGGAGTGCAGTTGCTATGCAACATACTAGCTTAGAGACTTAGCCTGCTGTTGCTCTGTAAGATTAACATAGCCTAACCTGCCACTTACCACCACATTCACCTCGACCTCATAACTTGCGTTACCAATCAATCGAGTTTATTTGACACATGTATAAAAAGTATGATGGCTTTTGTTTAGCATCGCTGCTGGGACAGAACAAGGTGGTACTGAGGCTCGATATGTCTGAGATGGTTCACTGGGTGACAGCCGAGATCCGAAACAGCTGGGAGGCAACTGAAAGCTTCCATTTCTCTTGGAGATACACGTTGCTCGACCCATTTTTCCACAGTTTGACCCCCATGGAGGTGAAAGTTGATTTAAACCTTTTCATTCTGCACCAGTTGCCTTAGTCAACACCATGAAATGTACCTGTAGATGTAAGTGTCCAACTGTGTTGTCTAGATAGAAGAAAAGCAAACCGGAGCTACTGACGTGCAGAGCAAGACTCAATCGTGAAAAGGAATAAGATATCATCATCTTTATATACTGTACGGTTGTTATATCATGGCTGAAAACCACTGAGATTGCTTGATTTTATAAAGTTAACAAATATGCTCTTCTGATGTCCTACGTTGTCAAAAAATAATAACCTGATTCTAATACCTACAATAATCTGCCTATTTGAGAACATTTGAGAAATCTTTTATTGTGCAAAAAAGATCAAAAACACATTTATAAGCCAAACAGTTTCACTGGGTGATTCGTTCCTTTGTCACCAAGAACATTATGCTGCTGCTGCTGCTGCTGCTGTATATACTTGCAAGCACTCCAACTCCTACCTGAAAATAGCTCCAAGCAAAGGCATATGTATTCCTATTTGAGTAATACAAGTAATACAAGCTCAAAACAACAATGCTCAGCTATTTTTATTAAATTAAAGTGTGACTAGTTTTAAAATATTTAATTCTTTTGGTTAGAACAAACAGGCTTAGAGCCACGGACAGAGTAGGAAGTCTTAAAGGCTTTAGACATGAACTAATGCACTGCTGCTTTTGGTCTTTTAATAGAACTTATTGACAATTGTAAATGTTATAGACTATCACAAGCATTATCTTTTATATGCAGGCAAGTTCGGGTCATTAAATGAATAAATAAACAAACAGATCTAGGCAAAAGTTCTGAATGCTGCAGAAATATTGACTTTCAGGAACAACTGGGTCCTTAAATAGATCCTCAGTATATTATAGCAGAAGTGATTATCATTTTATTGAATACTGGCTCATCGTAAGACATTTATTTTATTCACAATCCTTTTAAACAAGGTTTGAAGAGGGAACAGAATATGTTTAAAAACCAAACAGAGAATATTAATAACTATGACATCTCATCATTATCATCATCACCAGAAATTTAATTCTTCATCACAGTCCTTTGTTTACCTTTCTTATGAAGTTATAAAGATGAGAATTCAATAAAGATAAAATGTGAATGATGACGGGGCTGAAGCACGAATACGTTTAATATTAGATTTAGACAGTCTCTCTCTTTCATCTTAAATGTATTTATTCCTGACTAGTACATTCAGTAAAGCAAAAGCTTTGACCAAACATAAGGCTCACAGCAGAATCACAACATTACAATAATTTATCTTGTTCTAACTTCTCAGATATGTCCTTGTACATAGACAGATCTAAACATGTCCAAAAACACATGCAGTGGTGGACATTTTTTTTAAAATATGTTTGTGGTAAAAGGCTTTTTAATTGTTATTAGTATCACAGATGTTAGCCATCAACAGCAGAAATTCAGTCTTAATATTCAAAGACATGTATGTTGAGTGCTCTGAGGTGTGGGAGGGACCATTCAATGAAAATGCCTTTAAGCTTGCATTTTAAAAGCAAGGCTGTCAAATCTAGATACGTAAACACACAAGACTTCACACAGCGACAAGGGTACCAGCGGAGAGATCTATCACATGGATGACACCCCAGGATTGTCTTTAAGCTTTCCTGGTGTTGCACACATAAATTAGCCCAAGCCAAACTCGGATCAGTCAATTATGCTGGGGGCGGTGATTAGTGTTTGAACACAAACGTTTTGGAGGGGGGGGGATTATCCCTGTCAGCCTTGAGACCCCAACCTTCACCTCTACAAGGTGAAAATCTTGACTATCGCAAGACGCTCCATTGAAACTTTGCTCAAGCAAACACATTTCACATTATGATCCTGTATGTAAGTGAGCCTGGAGTTCCTAAAGTTTAACATTTAATATAATCAGTATATTTTCTACACTGAAAATGTCGTGTTCATTTTTCTTGAAAAGACATTTAGTCACAATTTTTCTTTCCAGTTATAAAATAAACAAATCGAGTGTTATGAAACAAAGAACTGCAACAGTTAGCTTGTTTCAGTGAGGATTCAGCGCCTTTTTTTGTTTTACATTTTTGCAAGGTGAATGTGTTGGTTGCATTTGAATGGCGAAAGAACAAAAACACATCATATGAAGGCGGCACCTCAGGGCCTTTTTCCTGTTGATTAAACTTTTATTAGTAAAACAAATAAAAGTTTAATCAACAGACTAAGTGGTATTGGAAGGATATACAGTACGGCCTGTAATCAATATGTACAGTAAAATAACTGTGCTTATACAGTTTTACCTAAAAAAAAAGAAACCTGTAAATGCTTTCATGCAAGTTTAAATAACTGACTCCAGTGAAAAATCTATATAAGATATTTGGCATATTGTCACATACATTTGTTTTTTGCAGATTTTTTTCAGTTGCCATCAATGAGCTTTTGTTGTTAGTGTTATTGGTTGTAACATGTATGCAGTTGATTTCTTGCATATTTATCCGAATCTGTCTGTGCTCACATATTAAAGTTAAAATGGAAGCTTGGATTGTCTGAAGACTTGATGTTGTGAGTCTGAGGGATCACTGGGTTTACACATCCTCTGAATGGTGTCATTTTTGCCATTTGGTGAATGTGGGCAGTGTAAATTTCACACCCACCATCTTTTATTTTCTTTATGGAACTGGCTATACAGTGGCGAGGACACACATACAGTATGGTAATGACTGTCTTTGTTTCATTCATTCAAGCCATGGATTACCATTGGTTATGATAAGGGGTTAGTTTCTGTGGCAGATGGTGCAATAAGACTAATTTATTCACCAATACAGCACATTATCATAACATCTCTCTCCCTCTCTTTCATTTATGTGCACTCTCCTCACATTATCTCCCATGTCACCCTTCTCTTCCTCTCTTACAGCCATCTGATGCTGTTTATCTTTCTTAATCTACTGTATCTGTTCTTCGATCGTTTTGCTCATTCACCCTCACCAGCTAACTGATGCAAGGCGAGGTAACTCATGAGAGAATTAACAGGTGAAATGCATGCTCTTTATCTCAAGCACTGCTGTACACTACACTAAATTTTCTTTACATCAAACCGCCAAATATTTTTCACACTGAGAACAAGCAGGGAGTTCATATTATTAATGATTCAATTCAATTCAAGAAATTGTTGAACCAGCTCCACAATACAAAGGAGGATCTTCCTCCTAACTGCAGGAGACTGAGGTAGTCTTACAGAAAGAAAGGAGTACACAGGTGGCCTGCAAGTAGTCTACTCCTGTTTTAAACAATAATGAAATTGAATTATAAGCCACTGATAATCTCTTTCATATTGGTTTGGAAGATACTCCTTACACTGCAGTTTGCGCCTGAGCCCACTCATCAGCAAAAGTTATAAAGTCTGATTTACATTTTTTGTCACGGACTTACCTCCGACACCAGTGCAGTGCACATAACGCACATCTTTAATTTTTTACCTTTGACACTAATTTATTCTCCTACTTCTCTCATGAAGTTCTCATTTTTAGAAAAGAACTAAATGCTTCTTAAGAGGAACATCAATATTCAAAAGTAGATTTTGTGAATTAAATTGTGGGTTGATTCTTTTCTACGTGGATTTAAATTATAAATGCATAAATGGGTAGTTAAAATGGTAATTTCTTAACCTTACATTTTAAAGGGCACCATGAGCGTTGGTTTTGCAGTGGTAAATTAATTATATACCCTTGCAACAGGTGATGGAGCCATACTAACACTTCACACAATAGCCTTCTTCCACACTATGAAAACTATTACACTCACATATAAAAGCTGCGTTTTGTACGGTGTACAGTGTATTCTTTAGCCACTATATGAATCTACAGGAGGGTGAGTGTCAAGCTGCATGATTCTCTAAATTTAGATCAAGGTAATGCCAGTCAAGTAGGTGAGCTCATAACTGTCAAAGCCTGTGAGAGAGTGGTGAAAAGAGGCAGGAGAGTACACACAAGCCTGTGGATGCTGGCTGCATTATTCTGTATGGAGGAGCCCCTCAGCATGTTTATACTCATTCAGCGAGACAGCTGTGGGCATCTCCAGCCTGCCTAGGCCTATGTTTCTCCTAGGCTCTCTAAGCCAGCCCCATTCATCATCCTCCAACAGCCCTGCTCTAATTGGGCTGCATCCCCACCTGCTGTCACTCACCACCTCCTCCACATTGAGCCGGAAGAGATACAGATGTACCTGGTCCAGCACAAACCTGTCGCAGCACACCAGCTTCTGCATTTGAATTGCATATGTGGACAGCTGAGCCCCAGCATCTATACCGAGCTGATCTCAGGCACTGCTTTTTTCCTTTTCTCCCTCTTGGTACCTGTCTGTCCCTCTATCCACAGTGCAGTGGAAACCTGATAATGATGTGCCCTATCAGTTTAACTGTAGACAGGGCTGCAACGCTCCGGGGCTGGAGGCATTGACGTGGGGACCTCTGTCCCCCAGTATGGCAAGGATATTAAACATTCCTCTTCCTTGGGTACCATGTCTCTTAAAGTTTTGCGAGGCCTAGTTTCATAATAGCTCTTGTCTTATTTGAGCAGAGCCTGGCACTTCAGATAAGAATTGCAGATACCCTTTAGCTGCCAAGCAGAGCTAGAAGACATCTAATGAGCCTTTGAGATTTCACTGCTAAACCTACCATAAAATGCCTGGCGTGCATGGAGACGTGGCTTCAATTTGTCTGAAAGGAATTCCAAGGTTTCAAGTTCCAGCATAATAGACAAGACAGCAACCCAAAGTCTCATTTGCTCAATTTGATTTTATTAATAAATAAAGGATTACCACTTTTGTTCAATGGAAGATTGGGTTAAGGCATGGCTTTGTCTAGTTGGGCCAACCAAGGGGGAGATTTGCATTTGTTCATTCTGTTCCTTTTCTTGATTCTGCATTCTGTATACTTAAACTCCCCTGTCAAACAATGAAAATATCCTTGTCCAACCCCATTAGCAGCTGACAGAGCAGGAGGGCTGGGGGATTTAATGGAAGTACAGCACATTTAGTCCATTCTAAGTGACACAGGCTGATACCAAATGCTCGGTCTTATTCTGTATAATTTTACGATCCATATCCTTGTGTTTTTCAGACTTTTGAGTCACTGTATGGTCCATGTATCTTGGTTGGGATTTACAGAAAAACTTTTAAGAAGCAGAACTAGAGAAGTTTTTCTCAAACTGTCTTCTTTAAATTAGGTTTCTGTAATATTTGTGTGTTTGCTGCATGGATTTGTAATGCAGACTGTAATTGTTGCCTGAATTACATCCACAGGTTATATTTTTTGCACTCGTGAGATGGAGGAGGTATGAGTGAGTTGTGTTTTCAGGCAACAAAGGTAAATTTTCACTTTGCTGATTTTATATATATTGCAAAACCTTTTTTCTTGGTTGAGGTGAAAAAGTTGGTCTTCCAATCAAAGAAAAAAGCAAGCTTGAGGCACATTCTGTGACTTAAACATCAAGTGACGCTTCAACTCCTCAGAGGAGACTAAAATACAGTTTGTGCAGCTAAAAAAACAATGATCTGTGGGCGAATATGAGGGGACTATTATGTTCCTTAAATTAGTAAAGAAAACAAACTTTTTGTTCATTGTTTTTTAAGGCTCGAGATTAACCTGGCACTCTTTTACCTGCGTCATTCTGTGGATCTCAGCGGGGTGGATCATAATGTGCAACACTTTACTTCTCCTACAAATGAAACAAATTTAAATGGAACTGGATTATATTTCATGGAGAAAATGCTTTCTGCTTTTACCTCTGATGTTTTCTGAGTCACTGCTCCGCCTCAACTCTTAGTGACTGACAGGGTTTTCTGATGGGGAAAAAGTATTACTTGTTGCTAAAGTAACCTGTAGCTTCTAGTAAGCTGCTTTAGCTCGGCAGCTAGCCGACTCTATTCACAAGAGGTGCAGCTGCTCGGGGCAGTGTTGGTGTCCACATCACTATCACAAGAGCTGTGGATCTCTGGGAAAAGGAGGTTTTACTATGCAGGGCAGAGGGAAAATTGGTACCACAAGAGGAACATGGCGAGCAGGCAACATAACAAATGAACTCAGTAGCTTCTACAGGCCTCGACACAGGCAAGAGACAGAGGAGGACTTAAAGACAGAAAAAAAAGTGGCCCAGAAAGGAGTAAGGTATGACTGGCTTTTAGTTGTTGATGAGCGCTTTGCAAAATAACAGGCCGTCAGACGGACCCCGACATGGACTTCTTGCGGTTTAACTTGAAGTAATGTTAGCTGGCTTGCTATTCAAGTCAGACAATTTTGTGGTTAAACAAGTGTTAGCAGCAATTTATTTCTGGTTCAGGTTATGTCAGATTGGCCTACTCCTGAGTTATGAGCAACCCTCGTTCAAACATTGAGTGCCGCATGTCAGCACTGACATGTTTACTTAAAGACATACAGGAAGTTTCAGGACAAAACATTTTTATGACGTCACCAAGTTTGGTTTGTGATTAGCATGTACATTACATTTGACAATATTGTAGCAGACACCTAAGATTTGTATTTATAACAGTGGAGTTGCATTAAGAAACTATGGGGGTACCAGACTGTACGAAGCACAGTTGGGCCTGAATTTCACTATCAACCATCTAGATCATGGTTTTTTTCTATGAGCGGACATGATATTGAGGAATAAGTATCCTATAAAAAACAAATCAAATACATTGTTATTAAGGAGTTAGCTTTGAATCTTTCAAAAGACATATCTCCTGTTGCAAATGAGTTATATATAGACATAAATTCAATTCTGAACTGGCAGATGCAACATTATATATCTTGTTCATGGTATACATAATCACTTTTGACAAGAAAGAAGAATAAAGCACCATCAATGACGTGTTACTGAGACTTGAAGCTTGAGCAGAGGAAGCTGTAACCTGAATTACCAACTCTCATCCTCAACAGTCCACATTAATGTCTCCTTTGTTTATCTCTAACAACAAACAACATATATGTACATATTTATTGACTATCAAAAGAGCACCAAATAGATATGATGTGAAACCTCTCATCTTACGTTTGTATAAGAATTCAGCATTTTGAACACGGAGAGAAAAAATTGACAGGCTTTGAAAGGAGCTCGGATATCTTTCTCACACAACCATATGCTGCTGCCATATCCTGTCTTTGCAACTTTTGAGACAGGAAAGTTTGAAATGTCAATTTTTATGTTTCAGGCTACTTAAACATGAATACTTGGCTTCTTCCTGGAGACAACATTATGGTTTAAGTGATCTAACCATAATGAGGCGTCAGCTCGACAGACACAAACACAGGATGTTGACTTTGATTGTAAAAACAGGGAGCAGTCATTTGAAGTTGTTTTGCATTGATACAGAGCGCTCTGCAGGCTCTGGGTACATGATGAATCATACAGTGAATTGAGAGTCTCAGGGTCTGACCCAGTATCCACACTAGTGATATTTCCAGCGAGTCAAGTGCCTACTTGTGTGAGATGTGTTTTCTTTAATTGCAGATAGTATTACAAGTACCTTTTAAGATTGTGAGTAAGTGGAGGATTTTCAGGACAGGCAATAGTACACATGTTGCTAATGAGGTCAACACATCACTTGTGCAAATATATGGTTACAGAGGTACAGTAGGTAATTTGGAAATATTAGTTGACTGACAAAACAGAAGAACACACTCTTGGTTCTTATGTTGGACCACATAATTGTATCCAGACTGAATCCAACACGTCAATTGAATGTGTTTTTTTTTAACTTAGTTGATTTTTATTGGCAAACCAGCTCAAAAGTACATAGCCAGCAGCAACTAGATTGTGTTTTGACACTTTTCATTGAGTTTGTTTTAAGGTGGAACAATATTTTATTTTTCTGTGTTTTTCACTGTAACTTTAGACACGCAATCACATATGCAGTTAAAATGATAACATTTATGAAAATTACACTAGTTTCTGTTTGTAGTGAGACTACAAATGGTAAATATTCAAGTCAAATCTGAATTCACTCAGTAGTGTAAACCTTTATGGACAAAACAGTGAACACTGCACAAAACAATGCATCCTCCAGATATGACACATCCTCATCATCTGTTTCTACCATTTTTTAAATAGAGAGACACATACACAGGAAAAAGAAACAGCTGTGATAGCCTACCCCCCCACTTACATCACACACACACACACAGAGACAAAGCAGTGAAGCAAACTTAAACTATAATCATAAGAATAAATAAATGTGTGATGATAAAACATATGAGACTGAAATACCAACTACCAACATCACACATGGTGCTGATTTAGTGCCAGCTGTTATACAAGCTAACAGGAACAAAGCCTTGCTTAACCCTTGTTGTTTTGATTTTGCATTGCAGTATTCAGCACCTCTGACTCAGCCGTAATTCCTGATGTAGGGGATGAGTGGGTCAGCAGAGCAGATGCATGAGGCCAAATGCTTGCTGCTTCTTTCAACCTCCCACTGCACCCAACATACATCTTAAGCATACATATACATCTGCTTCTCTATTCCCTTTCAGAAGCTAAGATACAATTTTTTTAATTTTAGTCAATTTCTCTTGTTTTCTATTTCATTTTTTTTCCCTTCAGTTATAATTATCTCTGTTTAGCGGCTTTGGGAATAAAATGTGCAGCTGTGTCAGTTCATATGTAATGCAAAATGGGTAGGGGTCAGTCATCACTGGGAAATCTGACCCTAGAAGAAACTCTTCTGTTTGAAGTGCTGGTCACTCCGAGGGATAGCGCTGCATGTGCGGAGATATGCTAATGAGGACATGCTTTGATTGGGCCACCCACGTCAGTGACTCCGGCTGACAAAGGTGCACAAGGCTGCATCCGCCAGCCTCATTAAAGCCCTGTCCAATTATAGAATAGTAATTGATCGTCTGCTTTGTGTGTTTCTGCCCTCTCTCCTTGTCTCTAAAGTATGCTCGAGGTCAATTTAAAATGCATCAAAGCTGTTACATGGTTAAATCCCCACAGACAGTTGCTGGCCTTCCTTGGCTTTTTGTTAAGCTCATACAAGCACCTGGGTACTAAGTGTTGTCCCTGTTTTGCAGCTTATCCCTGCCTTTGCTTAGATCGTCAACACGAGCTGTGATGCTCCGGGGATTTTAAGGGTGAAACATGAAGGGCTCTTCTTAAACTGCATGTAATATTAAGTGAGTTAACCAATACAGCTCTGTTTCTGTAAATAAATCTATCAAGAATACCTATCAAGTTTTTTTTGTGCTAGATATGAAAAGTGTGAATGAATTTGTACTGTGAATTCTCTCAGATCACATGATGAACAAAGAAATGCAATTAGCACGATACAGGTAGGATCATAGTATGTTTATGTGTTCATTTTATCTAAAATGTTAAGACGCCGGGGCCTTTATGCGCAACTCTATGTCAGTCAATCATGCTAAAAATGATAGCTTAAGCGAATTCTTCCCCCTCCACCCACCCCTCTGTCGGTCTGTTGTTTCAAACTGGGAGAAATGATTTGTTGTTTTCTTTTAGATGAGACAGGGTGGCATGGGATCCTGAACTCTCCAGCGCAAATAGGGAGAAATAAACATCGAAGCGTGCCTGTCACACCAACCGACAACCATCAGCATGTCGAAACGACACTGGCACAAACATGCTTTCAGATCTCCATATTTAGATATGTGCAGTGTGTGTAAGCGCAGGAGACAGCGACTTCCAACAGATGCACAGAGCTCGGGCTCTGTTATTGACAGGGACCAAGTTCAACTGATTCTTGAGTCAGTCAGTAGCAGAGGTCTCATTTATCTCTCAATTAGATCTTTCCTGCTGTATTGCCTCGGCCCGTCATGATTTGTATGCCAACCAAGATGGCTCCGCCGCTGCCCCATTATGAATAGAGACACTGCCTTGTGTGGTCTCATTATTAAATAAGTAAGGGGATGGAGGAGGCAGACTACGTTTTTAAGCCTTGTCGGAGAAGACGCCATGGCCATTAGAGGCTGAGCATTAACAACAGCAAGAAAACAACACAAACCAGAGGAGGGGAGGGGGTAGAGGAAGAGAGGGAGTGAGCTGGACAAGAAAGAAGAGCTGTAATTATGGTAATATTGCCACCTTGTTATTATAGCCTGTATTGCATGAGGGCTGGCTGAGAGGATAGCTCAGTCAAAAATGCAGAGCCAATGATACAGTCAATTCATTTTGTAAAGGTCCTACCTATCTCTCTATTAGATTTCTACAGCTTTTCTGCAGTATTTGTCATTATGTATTATTATTACTGCTGCATCCAAACAAAAGAATGAAAAATAGGAGTTAAATTCATCTCTGGACTTCATAACAGCCTGAGCATCCTTAGTGGCAGGATTGAATACATTAAATGCAATATGAATTGTCCCTTTATTGATGCCATTCATTACAATGATGAAAGCTCTTGGTAATTATCAATTTTGTTTAAGCACATCTGAGAGCTTTGTGTGGCACACTAATGGACGCCACCGGTGAAGCCAGTCATTCAGATTTGTGTCAACGAGTCATTAAGCCGCCTTTGAGGGAAGTCAGCAATCTGATCCATCATGGCAATAATGAGACGAAGATGAACTCATCAATTTCACTCTCCCAAGCATTGCGCATGGCTCATGGATATGTCCGCTGTCTTCCTCTGTGACTCATTCTACTTGCTAACGTCTTTCACCCTCTTCATAACATCTTAACCTCTCTGTTGGTCTTTCTTGTCTCCCCTCAACTCGCTTTTCCTGTTACCTTTTTTCTGAAGTCAAACTTGATCATCCTAGCCACTCTGCTTCTATGGTCCTCTTTATTTCTTGATTCTTTTGCCCCTCCCTCGCAGAACAAACAAATGGATACATCTCCAGCCAGCGTGGCACCAAAGCTTATCCCCTTTTTATGGCAGCACATAAGTCATGTCAGCCCTTTATTCGTATAGTGTATGTGTGCACAATTCATTCATGATGCTTCACAAAAACACTTCCCGATAGAAATAAAATTAGCGTAAACAAGTACAGTGTCATTGAATATATTTTTATTGTCTTTGGTGTTCTGTTGAAGCAATTTTTGCTGAATAAATAAAGGTCTGAAACTTAACGTTGTGCCTCTCTATCCCCTGAATAAGCGTAGTAAAAGGATTGAGGGCATAGCAATAGAGGAAAGAGAGTGCTTTGACAAAGTTAATTTGCTTTTCTGTGTTCGTTTTTATCTCAAGGGATTTCCTGCATCTAAAATGAAATAAGCTGCCTTAAATTGCTTTGTTTTGATATGAATTTTTTTTTTTTTGTACGGTCAAACTGTTCTTGATTCTGCATAATTCACACACCACCTGACCTCAGACGCTACCTTAATATGCAATTGTTCATTTAGCCTTTACGAATATTGTGTCCACCTGTGACCTCAGGCAGCTCCAGCAGTTTCCATTTCCCCAGTCTGCAGTTCATCATGAAGCTGGCTGATCATAACCAGCACTTAATGATTCATGAACAGAGAAACTAATGGAGTACTTTACACGTTGTAATCGAATGAGGCCATTATAGCGAAACTAGCTGCTTACTGGGGACTTTGATCAAAGAGGGACTCAGAATATGATCATGAGATGCATCAGATGTGGAGAGATGGCACAGACTGACATCAAGCTTTTGGACTGCGGTCCAAATTAGCATGTCTTTGAAAGAGAGGGAGCGCGCTGGTACACATTTACTCGCAGGACCCAAGGTCATAAAACTAGTCTTTCCAAAAGCAGACTCTTCAACTTGCCAACAGCTTTTCAAAAGCAGGAAAAAAAAATGTGAGGCCTTGAATGCGATAAAAGAAAGCAAAAAAGAACTCGGTTTCATAATGCCTTGGTAATCCACTTTGTCACTGTCATCTTTTGCAAGATACCTTCGACCTTAAAATGAGCACACTTTTTGGTGGTTGTAGAACATCACAATACCTCTGTGGCTGCATTGAAAAAGTAGAAACATTTCATTTTAACACCAAATACTATGATTTTTTTCTGAGGAGTAAACACAGTATTAGTTCAACCACATTATGTGGCGTATTGTAAAAATGTGAAAATCAATCATTTTATATAAATACTTTAGAAATTTTTATTTTGAAATTGAGAGTTAAATGTGAATGTTATTACCACTCTGATGTCTGTATCGTAAATATGACACTTCGGGTAGTGGGCTTAACTGAGTATGAAAAAGAGCTTGCCAGGCTTTGTCTGAGGAGTTAAAAAAAAGGAAAAAATGTCTTCCAGCACCTCTAAAACTAATTATCTTTTAATATTTAGTTTGCTTAATAAAAAGCATAAAATATTTTGTTTCTTATAGGAGGATAAAAAAGGTATAACCTGTTAGATAGGAAGCAGTAGACATGCTTGTGTATGGATTTTTTACCCTTTAAACAATGCAGGGTTAGCTTTTTCTCTGTACTAGTCTTTGTGTTAAACTATTAGCTGCATGCTTTACCTTCACATTTAGTGGTATTTATCCTCTTATCCACCTTAAAAAAAGAAAGTACTGAGCACATTTCTTAAAGCTGTGAACTGTTTCTTTAACAATTTAAAGAAACAAGCAGAGATTTTATTTTTCTGCCAAGGAAAGTTAATTTTTAAAATGAGAACTTTATAACTTTCATCAAAATCTGAATTGAAAACACCACCACTGGTTGTGTGTGATTCAGTAGACAGATAGCATATTGTATACAGTGAGTCACTGATGTCTGCCACTGCATGTCAGGTAGATCTCACCTGACTAAGATTCGTATGTGGGAGATGGGAGGAAAATGTGTAAATTATTCAAACTTTACACACTCAGCATGCATCCCTCATATATTTACAACCCCCCCCACGCACTCCCACAAACAAATACTGACTCACCTTTCCCTTCCTCTCTCTCTGTCTCCTTCTCTGCTACATCTCTTAGCTTTGCACTCACTTCTTGGGTGCCAGCACTTGTTGGAAGGAAAGAGGTGTTGACAATTGTCTTCTCCTGCCTTGTCACCAAACAACTTTGTCACACTTCACTGCCAGCTTAATTCTCAGACATTCCTGTCAAGAAATGACATTTAATTTTCACACCTCTTCTCTCTGCTATTCTTTCTTTCATGAATTTTATTTTTGAGCACACCCCCAGTGCATTGGATGTCTGGCAGGAGCAATGCCTCTGACAGTATAGTAGTCTTTAACTCAAATGAACACTCGTACTATCTTTGTCTTTCTTCCACTTGCAGAGTATCATGACAAAGGTAAATCATCTTTTATATAAAATGTCATCCCTAAACCATGTAGCGTATCACTTACCTATCTGTCCACAATAGCTGGGGGGTGGGGGGGTTAGAATATACTCGATATATCGCAGCTTGTTCCATGTGAGATGTAGTGAATGGCTATATCGAGACGATCAAGTACAAACTGTCAGGTAAATGTTATAAACCATCAGCATGTAATTCGCCCTTAAGTTCTTCTCTTGCTCTTCTCTAGTGCCCTCTCACAGCATACAGCTCAATCCAGAAAACTCTCCTACGCACATATAACGTTACACTCGACGTGACATGGCTGCCCATTCAGGCAAGTGAAAAACACATATCAGCCACTTACTGAAAAAATCTAAATGTCAAGGACTGTATAATGAACATATAGTAAACAAGGATGTTTTAATGCAGAAAAACATGGCGGGGACTACTTGAACCCTCGTGCTCGTGTCACTTTATGCATCAAAGGGTTTTAATAACTCATTTATGAGGCACTTTTAGAGGAGATTTCAAAATATTGAGATATATATCGTGTATTGCAATACAGCCTACAAATATTGCCATATTATTTATAGGCCATATTGCCCAGCATTACATATAGCTAAATAATTTCATGTTTTTACTTTCCCAGTATATTATTACAGTGAGTGAACCAATCATACATGAATCCCTAGGCACATAAAATCCTTTGAAATCCTCTTGTCTTGAACAGATAATACTGCTTCTGTTTTGCAAGTACTTTCATACTTTATACATTTTACTCATGAAATTCTTAAAAAAAACCTAAGATAGATAGATAGATAGATAGATAGATAGATAGATAGATAGATAGATAGATAGATAGATAGATAGATAGATTTTTGTGATTGATTTTTGGGTGTTGCATTTTCTGTAGTTGTTGCTCGAAGGAGTGTAGGATGCACACTTTCCCCTATTTCTTTCTTAGCCCAGTAAATTAAAACGCTGCTCCACTTCTTAGTTTTCATAAGATTAGAGAGAGTGCATGTCCTAGTCTGTCGTTTTATCCTTCCCATTACATGTAGGATGAGAGCTTAACTTCCGAAGGGTTTCCATTTTAGTCAGGATCAATAGCCAAGTGCTTGTTGGCCAAAGTGACTTTAGTCCTCAGTCTTCAGTCTTCCAGTGAGTCGAGGTTTGACAGTGCAGCCCACATGAGTAGAAAAAAAGAGCAGTGCACATCTACCTAAAGTCCATTTCCTCTCTACAAGTTTCAGGCTGTTATGACAGGTTCTTTTCATGGTTTAAGTAGGTGACTGGAGGGAGCTGATCCAAATGGCCAAAACAGCCCCTGGTTCATTATCAAGAGGCCTAGAATTTGAGATTATAGGTGATTACACTCATCCATCCCCTTTTCTGCAAAAAAAGAGAGAAATCTGTTTAATCCCCCTCTTTGGTGCAGCTTCGGAGGGCGCCCAGGGACGGCTGGCATCCATCATAGGCCTAAAAAAAGCACAGAACATACGGAACCAGGAGGAGCCCTGGCCCTGGCTTGTGGGGAAGAAGGCCAGTTGGCCAGCGAACAAGAGGTGCTGGGTCTGATCGGGCAGAGGGAGACGCCACTTGGCCGTAGATCACAGCGGTCAGTGGGGACATCGTTGGCCCGCCGGCTTGCGTGTGGAGCTCTCATGGAAAATGGGAGGGGGTGCTGGGAGTTCAGTGTTGACCTTAGACTCTGAGCTGCAGTCAAAACACAGCGGGACTTTCCTTCCAACCACGTCCTCGCAGCCTCTACCAGCCTTGACTGACGGCTCTCAGAGCTGAGGGTTTGCTGTACTCTCACTCTGCTTCACTTTCTGACTTTTTCAATGACAACACACTGATTTACACCGCGGATCATTCACAGATAATTTGACTCTCATTATTTTTATTTATGTCAATAATGTTTTTAACAGATTTTGCGTGTTTCCTCGACTTGTTAAAGAGACTAACAGAGGGAATCCAACCACATCACAAGTTACTGACTATATTGTTTTTTGTTTGAAACCAGTCCTTTGAATCCATGTGTGGATTTATGGGATTGGAGCCTGGTGAGCAGACTCCATTTAAAGTTTGAATTGATAGACCATATTGATCACCTACAGAGTTTTGTTCTCATTAAATGCTGCCGCTTAGGTCAAGTTAACACAGAGCCCTTGTCTTCAGAGTAATTCCATTTCAATAGGGCATTGAGCTATTCACAAGGCATTTTGTGAGCTGCGAGGCACAAATAAGTTTCTCTTCCTTTTCCCTTTATCTTTGTACATTTAGCATTTATATCTTTCTTCCCTGCTTGCGATTTCATAGAAGTCTGAAAGGAATGAAAATCAAAAGCATATGAACAAACACTAGTGAGAGGTTTTAAAAAATCATTGCAGGCTGTGCAGGGCTCCGTGAATAAGGTTTTGATTTGTTTTTATGTCATTTAAAAGCAGTACATACGGATTCAGAGTTTGAAATAAGTCATGGTTCTGTTTTTTTTCTATTCTATTCTTTTTTAATTTTGTCTCATACTTGAATACGTTTTGACTTTTTTATGGCCAAGGATGCACAGAGGCATGTCAATTTATTACATTATAATAATTTCTGTTGGATCCTGTCATGTAACTGCTATCAATAACGATATCAAACCCAGAGGAACTGATAAATAAGGCAAGTTGTTCCTGACCTTTTGTCCTAAGCGCATAAAAAGGAAGCATGGCCTATTTACATCCCTTGTCAAGAAACATACCATCAGTATTTGATCATAAATAATTCCTTTGTTTAATGCCCTGAATGATCAGTTTGCCTGCTGTTAAAGTATATTTTCCTCACCATGTAGCAGTGCACTTATGAAGCACTGAATCAAATCACAAGATGACAATGTGGTCGTGTTTACATTGCGTAGACTGTAGGTCTACTGCCAATTTCTGTCAATTTCAACATTACCTTTAAAACCAACTGGTAATAATTGGAAGCACTATGACATTTATTCGCTTTTTGTTAAATAAAAGGTTTACCAGGCAATTTAACATACTTGCAATCAGGGTTAGCAGATAAAACTTGTGGAAAAAAATATATAAACATACTTACAAGCAAATAACGGCCTTGAGAATAAAACAAGGAATGGAAAACTGCTAATTAAAAGCCACTGCAGCATCCATTGTATCTTAATGTTACCATTCGTAAGCTCCATATGTGTGAGAGTTGTCAGCAGTTCAGTTTTTCAAAAAAAAAAAGGCATGGATACATAAAATTAAATTTAGTTGAAGAAATATCTTGCAACTCCACAAATTTATAGTTTAATGCCTTGTTGGTTGCATGTTCACATTGGTTAGTTACACTTGAATTAGCCACCATCTTACAAAGAGTAATGTGAGATAAGTGCCTAAAAGACCTAAAATACTGCACAGTCAAACAATCTGTTTGATCACTTATATAAAGCATTTCCATTTTATTGTGGAATATAAAAAAAACTGGATTATGTTGGACTCATGTTACCTTGGCATTGATGGACAGAAAACCTGATAGTCATTGTTTTTTAACAGAAGTGTAAGAGCAAATCCATAATGTGTCACCTACTGCTCTGCAGACAGAACTCGAAGCTGAATACTGCAGCCTTCACCTTCTACGAAGGGCAGGATAAACAAGACAAAAAAAAAATCTGATATGTCTGTGCAACAGCTCTTCTTGTCATGTCCTCCGATGGAGATAAAGCAATGAACAAGCTCTCTTCATTTTATTTCCATTTCAGGAAAAGATTTACCAACAAATTTTTTGAAGAGTAGTGCTTCTTAAATCCAAATAATAACCTGGTAAAATGAATGAAAATCATCACAAAGATGGCTCTTTCATTCTGGTTTTCTTTGACATGGGGGTTGTGCACTGTAAATTTGTTCCCCAGGGTCAGACTATTAACACAGAGCACTGCTGTGACATTCTGAGGCGTCTGAGGGAGAACATTCAGCACGTATCACCTGAACTGTGGCGCTATGGTAAATGGGTTCTCCAACATGAAAATTCACATGCTCAGAGCAAGTTGGAATGCACAAAATCTCTCTCTTGCAACAACACAGTTATCGCACCACCCCATTTAAAGAAGCTGTATAACTAATAGATGAAAACATCTGCCTTGCAGCTTTAATAGATCATTTAAAACTACGCAATTATATGAACCACTTGTATCTTGAGTGTACCCTAAGCCTGTCTATAAACTCACAATACTCCTTAAGGCATGAAATGCAATGGAGTATCATCTTTTTATTCTTTGAGGAACCAAAACGTCAGTAAAGATCAATAAATTGTGTTTGCTTAGCAAGAGCAGTATGTGGGATATTCTTTTCTGAGGACTGAAGACAGAAATGATTTGGTTTTCTGGTTAGTTATCAGTGGCATGTTTATGCCACAGTCACCATGATGCATGCAGTCTATTGACCGAGCATGCTCTGCACAGTTAGTTAAAAATAACAAAGGATGTAATGATCCTCACTGATCTGCAGCACCGAAGACACAGATTAACATGCTGCTTAACCCCTCTTAATTGTCTTGTGATTCTGGCTTGACAGCAGATGATCAAGAAACAAAGGTGACCGACCAAAGTCCCTTTGTATCTCACTGTCTCAAAAACAACCTCTCTCCCCTCACTTCTCTCCCCACCTGTCAGTGCGAAACAGAGTGAAAGTCAGGTAAGGACTCTTACTGCAAGGTGTCACAAACACAACACAGATGAGGGCCAGACCACACTGCTGGGAGGAGAAACAGCCCTCTGACCAAAAGCGGTGCTCATGATTCATTCATTACATCGTTAACAGTTTCCAGAGTGTCAACAGCTTGTCTTTGAAGTGATAATCTTAACATTGAGGGTGTCCTTGAATTTCTTCTCTCTATTAAAATGGTTAATGGGAAATGATTTCTATAATTCAGCAAGGAGGAGTTCCCAGAGCCTCCTGTTAGTTAAACCATGTCTAATAAATCTTTGGGGAAAAGACAGGAAAATATGGAAAGCTCCTAGAAGGCTTATGGAATTTCTCCCTCAGTTTGCATCTTATTGCATCTTATACTATTCTGTCTCCCACGATGTTAAATGAACTTAGAATTTGATAAGTTATTTAAGCTAATAATTTACTAAAAGCGAAAGTACTGTTAATGGTAGGCAATCATTATAAATACAGTATATGGAATAGAAACTTTTGGAATTTCATTTTTCATCTATAATCTGAATAAAACTGAATGTAGAGCTCCTTCATCTTGACATTTGAAAAAACAACATGAATTTTGAGGATTAATGTAATTTAAAATTTGAGCAATTTTCATCCTTTTGTCATCTTTTTACACGGATGTTGAAAAAAACTTTGTTTTTTCCAATGCTGCATTTACTCAACTACTTCTCTTTGTCAAATTAAGCCTGGTAAAAACTGCTCATGGGAGCTACAGTAGCAGGAACTCATCCATTCATGGTAGCTGAGGGCTTTACTTTTTTACTAAAGTCCTACATCAAATAGACTTAAGTGCATTCTTGTTGGCTCGCACTGGGTCACCTAATCAAGTTTTGGAAAAGCTAGCAAAACCAAAACCAAAAGAGTGGTTTGTTAACCTAATCTTTGCCTAAACCTAAACATTAAGCCTAATCAAACCTTAATTCCAACGAGAAGCCAACAGTGTTAAATCAGCCCTTTCTAGTCTGGGCAGAGAAAACCAGAAACACCAAGACACTGAAGCCACGACAACAACATTGGTAATTTACTGTCTGATTAAATACTGTATGTCTTGTACTATCACAGATAGAGGATGTGAACAAAAAAAAGAGGGACAGATCAGTGTTTCTAAAGCTCTGTTAAATTTTGTTTGTGGTTCATCTGTAGTTGTCGTATTGGTGAGTTCATTATACTTCAAGTTTTTTTTTTTTTTAAATTCTGTCCAGCCCTTCATGGGAGGATGGTGATGGATGAACTGAGCAGAGAGCAGTGTTTTACTGTGACAGATTTATAGCATTTGTTAGCAGAAATGGAAATTAGGTTAAAAAAAATAAAAGCATCAAAGAAAAGTCTTGAGAACAGACATAAGAACAAATCCCAAAAGAATTACAGCACTATTAATGTTCAGTAGATTCATACTCATGTTTTAAACAAAGCAAAAAAGAAAAAGTCATGCTACCAAATAGCGTTGTTAATTTCAGAACAAAACATGTTAGCAGAGTCAAAGGAAGATAAATTTAATGGGAACATCCAGCTTAAAATCTGCCACATCAAGCAAATCTTTTAATACCAGCACAATTTATTTTAACTCTTCACCCTAAAACACTGATATAATTCACTATGATATTCATTGTATGACTAAAAGCAGCCAGGAGTAGTGGTAACGATTCCCTACAGTAAGCATAATCCAAGCTCATTTCAAGCTTATGTTCTAAGAGGGGACTTTAAACACAGGCATATGGTGATGGCTTTATATCACACTAAGTGTTGCCAGTGGGGGGTCTAATCAATAAAGGACAAGGTCTTTAGATGTACAAGTCTGTTTTTGCATTAAATTCAAAAAGTAAGCCTATTTGCTAGAAGGAGAAGCGTCCCTGCTTTGAAATCCTGCAACTGAGCGAATTAAAGAACTTTCATACTGAAGATCTTAATCATTTTTGGTACAATATTGAAACAATTTATAGAGTGGTTTGTGCTTGGATCAGTGTAAAAAAAAAAAACTGTATGAAATATATTGTATAAATGCATTCTGAGTAATGTGATAAAGGGGAAGACAGATAGTGATCTTTTATTGTCCCCAGTTTTCTTAGAGATATGCTTCCCACAGGACATGGTGTATGTTTAGTTTAACTGGAGGCAGGGGTTGATTCAGAGAGGGAGATAAGCTCTGCTCTTCATAACTGGGCCATTTAGTCCCTTGTGACCCAGCCTCTCTGCCTTTGGCAAGCACATCATTTTATTGTGACCCCAGCCGGCAGCCAAACACTCAGCCTATAAGCCAACACTAATGAAAAGCACTAATTCCAGCCTAGTGAACATAAACAGAGAGGCCCAATTCATATTCATGTGCTGAGCTTGTTCCTTGCACTCCGTGTCAACCCATTCATCCATTCATTGCAGTCAGACCACCCCTAGCATATAGCATCCTCAATTTACTTGACAGACAGAGTAGCCCCTCAAGATTTGTCTCAGCTGAAACAATTAAATGCTTCGACTGTCGGGTTGTAATGATTAAGACATTCTCTCCCTTGTGCAACAAAACCATTTCATTTCATTAATAAACCTTTGCAAATTTTTTGAAATATTTCTTTTGATCTTTGTATGATAGCACTTAATGCTTCAGTGGTTCTTACACACCAAACACGTCACTCACATACAGCGTGTGACATTTTGTGGAGGTTTGACAAATTACTCTGTATCTCATCCAACTAAGATGCTCCCCCTTATGTTTTTAGCCCAGAGCTGCAGATTAAAGAATGAATTCACAATTCCCCTGTTTAGCAATCACACATGTTTAAAGGTACTATGCACCCCCAGTAGACTTTGCATGTAATAAAGTGTGTATTCTCAGCCTGGTGCATTTGCAGAGGCTAGACATGCCAGCAGGGCTTCACAGCCCACGTCTGGGTGATTCCAACAGCTGTTTCTCTGAGCCTTGGGAGAGAGCGTGTCAAGTAGGATGCCTTCTGCTGTCACCAGCTCCTCAAGGTGTTTATTAAAAAAATGTTAATGCCATCAGCATAACACACACATCGCAACTTGGCCCTTGTGACTAGGATCTTGCAGTACCCAGCTGTTTCCACTTGTGGGATAGTCTGGGAGTGTGTACCAGTCTTTCACGCCCACACAGCAGGAGATGTCAGTGGGCAACATACTTCAGTGAAGTCCCAGAGGGCACAAGGGATTTACTTCAGATGTCTTAGCATCTCTAGTGTTGTGGAAATATTGATTAGGCAATCTAAATTAAAGGGAGGGCAAATCGAATATTCACTTTTACAGGAGTGGACACACACCGTCTACACACTCCCTCTCTCGTCTTTCTGTATGTTTTTCTCCCGGTCCCACCATATAATGTTTTAGTTATCTAAAAATGTTACTTTTTAATTCATGTTGACTGTGAGAGTGAGAAAGCTGCGAATAATATCTCAGCCAGCCAATGGACCAACTCTGATTAAGCCATGTCAAGTGGAAGGCTAAGATTTTAGTCATTTATGAATTTCATCGACCTCCATTGGCAACTGAGGAGTTGCATCAACATCAATGCTTCTCTCCCAAAGCTTGTGGTTGCTTGTACTGGAGGGAGACATAAAAGTATAAAAGCTAGCTCATCCAGCAAAAATGTCTCGAGATGAGGTAATCCATCACATCATATTGTATGTTATTTTATCAGACAGAATTCTTAGCTCAAATTCCTGGCTATTACAATACTGTTTTCAAATTTTCGATTTTCTTTCTAAATGCTTGGTGATGTTTAAGTTCATTGATAGACCCAAGGAGCAAAATTGCCTATCGTTAAAATTCTTCATCTGCTTTGCACAAGAAACCCATTGTTAGTTGAAAAGTGCACATGAATTATAAGCAGTCAATAATGCTGTGCATTTAAGGTTTTCTAAATTTAACTGCAATATTACTTGATTTTCTTTCATGTTTATATGTTATTTGTCCCTAATCGTCAGTAAATATCGTGCTTTGCTGCTTGTATTGGTTCCCTTTCCCTGATAGTGTTTAACTTTCATGTTAGTGAGAGAAGAATTTCTGCTCTGAATCAGGCTGAGGGCATATGGTGATTGCAGAGTTTCTGCCTATTACCACAAACCATTAAAGATGTGAAGTGGCTAATTTTTAACTGTGAAAGGGTTTAAAGCATTTCACTCTGTTCTTACTTGGTAATGTTATTCCAAGACATAGTTGAGAAGTCGCCTTTTAAAATCAAAAATGATTCTGTTTTGAGGTACTCATATTTGTACACTTAAAATTTGTACACGGATAATAAATTAAACAATGATGAAGTTATACAGTATAAAGTTTTGATATTTGGTCATCAAATGTCCCATGCAAAATAATTCAGAGATGGCCAGACAACTCATTTCACATAGCTCCAACCTGCAGTCTTTTTAATCACAGTGACAAAATGTGTGATATTGTCGTCCTAAATTTACCTTGCTGCTTGCTTTAACATGTGCCTCTGATTCAACTATAAATATAAAAAAAACAAACACACAAACAAACAGCAGCAACAAAAAAAAATACTTACTTCCATTCTAATGTCTTTGCAGGAGATTTCAGCAGGATTCTGAATTAAATCTTATGATGATGAACATGAGGCATAGCCATGAGCAAAGTCATATCATCTAAAATTAAAGGTTGGGTGACAAGGTACTTGACATGATCTTGTCCCCGTAGGCTCTGAAACAGCTTACCTGAGGGCAAGAAAACCGGCTAAACCAGTTGCCAACAGACTAAATTAAAGTTTTTCTCTCTGACTTCTATTATTGTGGTGCAGGAATGCTGCTTTCAGTTTTATGAGCTGCTAGCTTTTTGTTTTTGAGCGGCTGACAGACAGCAGCTATAGAGCCCTGAGGTGGCAATTATGGATGCCTACATTTTTGGTACAACCTTTCACCTTTAAGTAGGATCTTTGCTCTTAATGAAATTAAGTTGGTGTTTTGAATGCAGCATATGTTACCATATGCTGCAATGGTGTGAATAGAAGTGCTTCTAATTAGCCAACCAACTTTCAATGAGAGGTATGTTATCCTCCTTAATAGCAAGGTGTTCTTTGTGTTAATACAATCCTATTGGGAGAGAGAACTCAAAGCACACCCACACAAGCTATAGAGACTCAGCACAGTGTGGCACTTTAAACCCACAGCCACCTGCTTAAACAGTGTCATCACGGTGACATGTGTAAATACGCAGCATTACCACTAATGAGAACAGAGAATGGGCTACTGTGTTGTCAGTCTCATCATGGGCGCCCTGATCAGCTCAATACTGCATGGCGTGTTCACAAAGGAGCAGACACTGTGTCACAGGTAACATGGATGGTTCATTCAACACTGTCTGACTATCAGTGCCTGGGTTGAGAGCTATATTCATCAGCCTGGCGTTAATTAATGCCTGCATGATTGAATGCGAGAAGGGACGCGCGGGAGAGATAATGCACACCTACAGATACAACGCTGGCTCCACTCAAAGATATGATGATTAATCCATTCGCGTCTTCCGCTTCAGAAATTAAAAATCAGACACGCTGTATTTTTTGTGTCAAATGTTTTGGCAAATAAAGCGAGTCATTTTGATAGTAATTAGAAGCCTGTTGGAGGAAGGCACTGCATCGAGGTTATGTAGGCAGCCTAAGATGCAACCTCCTCCTCGGTGGATTGAAGATACACAAACATGTGTGTATGTTGTCCCTGACTCGGGGCTCTTTGATTGTGACAGATTGGCAAAGAAGTTGGCTATTTGAAAGTGGGGCTCTGGAACATCAGCTTTGAGGTAAGGGTTAAATGGGATTGCTCCCTTTGAATCATTTTGATGACCCACCGCAGCTGAGTCTGCAGGTTGCTTGCTTTGAAGCGTATTATGTGCCTGAGATTGAGCAGAACTCAGGGCTTATCACAGGCACGCACACACATACACACACACACACACAGCATCTCAGACACTGGCCGCATGGTAGCTGACAGTTTAGGCAACTCTCTGGAGAAAGGAGGAAGTACTTTAACCAAATGAAGTCCTTGAGGGATGGAGGTTACTTGGAAACAACTGTGACATTGTTATTTAAAGAATGGACAAAAATTGATAAGAGTCAGTGGCCAGCATCGCTTGAATCTAATAAACTCAGAGACCTTCGGCTGTATGCAAACAGAAGCCTTCAATCATAGTTTTCAGTACATTCATATTTATTTTCCATTTGTTCTTATCTATCTATCTATCTATCTATTAGAGGTGTAACGATAAACCGATTTGAATCGGTTATCGGTCTGTGGCGTATGAGATCCGAGTGCATCGGTCGATGGAGCCCTGGATCGGTAAAAATGCACTACGAACGGTCCGATGGCCCGGATTTACGGCCGCGAATCGGTTTCCTGAGTTTCCAGCGGCCCATACCTGCCATTGTTGTGCT
>JAQMCX010000058.1:17385594-17411263 GCA_029814765.1 Acanthurus leucopareius | reverse complement strand
TCTGTCTGTCTGTCTGTCTGTCTGTCTGTCTGTCTGTCTGTCTGTCTGTCTGTCTGTCTATCTATCTATCTATCTATCTAAATCCATAAATAGGAAATATATAGATAAATTTGCCTATCTAAGATGAAAAAATAGTGTTTTGTTTAATTTAGTCTTTTTCAGGTGAATTTTCTACCTTATATATTTAAACCTTATATAGTAGTAGTAAAACCAATTGTGACTGCATTTTTCAGACCTTAAAAAACCAACATGATCTGAGTTTTCGCAGTAACATTAGTAATCTTTTCCACTACAGACATCAGACATCTCATAGAAACTGTCATTATATCAAGTATATCGGCAGATTTTTTTTCTTATATGTATCAAGGTCAAACATCCATAAATCTCTTTAAAAATCATGAACATCATTTTATTTTTTTCGTATTATCAAGTTCAATTTTAAGAAATTCACAAAGCTTTCCATGAGTTTTCAACAGAAACCAGTGAGGGCAAGTTAGGATGGCATGAAAAAAAATATGTATCTTTTCTCTCCATCTACCCATCTATCTTATCTCAGCCATTTTATCTATAGTCTATCCAATGAAAGAATCTCCTAGTTTATGTGTTTTAAATTTCAAAGTTACCAGCATGGTATTAACCACATACTAACAACAAACTGGACACTGCCAGTTCATCAGACACACACATATACACACACACCAACACCACCCCTGTTTTTAGCTGTTTAGCACCACATGAGCTCCATCTGTACTCAAAGCGTCATTGGTGACATGTGGCCTGTCCATTATTGCTCTATTAAAAGCTGTGTGCATGTCAATGGGTCTCACGCTGTTCCATAGCAAATATGCATCTTGTATTCTGGCAGAGAGATTAACAACATCAAGCACAGTGACTTCTTTTAATGTCAGCCTCCCTTTGATACTTGGCACTTGCATTTGGGCATGATTGAAATAAAATCTTACACAAGTGTTAGATGATAGTGTATGAAGGAGGTGATGTCCCTGACATTTGAAAGATTCTTTTGACTGTGTTGGCATAATAATTATTTAATAAGAAGTTTTGTTATGTTTGCACTTACTGAAAGTCTATTTATTTTTTTCTATTCATGCCTGGATGTAGTGGTGTCCCAGTGTACCAATACTAACAATAACAGTGACATTTAAAATTTAAAAAAATCATTACTAACACAGGGAAAAAACAGTTTTAATGATAAAAAATGTCTTTAAGTAATTTCTGTTTCTTTACGTTTTGGCTTTGTTATAGAAGATGGCAGTAATAAATCATAGTATTAGTAGCCATTAAGTGGAAAAAAACATTCAGTGTGGTTGTTCTTTTTAGAGGTTATAGTTACAGACTCTCTACCTCTTGTTACTTGTATTTTGACTGTAATTTATTTGTCAAAAAATTTGATTCTTAATTCTTTGGGCAAGGACAGTCATGCAGCAGAAATCTTATTACAGCCCAACCAGAAAGTAAACAACCCTCACCCACAATCATTTCAAACATTTTTCTTTCTTTTCTTTTAACCCTGACCTTTGAGTTATGCTAAAAAAAAAAATCATCTCCCTACCTGCATTCACTTGTAGATTCAAAACCACAGACACAGGCACTTAGCCTGACACATACTGACGCTCTTACATACACAACCACATAGGCAAACAGACATGCAGCACCTTTATTTTTCTCCCTCTGTTTTATCTCCCCCCCAGGTCGTCCGTCAGCCTATTTTTGCCCTAGCCTGCTGCTACCTGAGGGTCAGCTGAAAGGTGGTAATGGAGGGCTGACTGAGGCCTGTCACTTCATGCTCTTTCACCCCGGGGACTCTGAGTGGGAAAGTAATGGCCAAGCCTGCCAGATGTAGCAGTCACTTTTAATCAAGTGCATGGCTGTCACTCCGGCTGTATTGATCCCTGTGAAGTCCCCAGGCAGCCTGAAATCGGACCGGTTTCTACACCACAACAACTTTCCTCTCGCCTTTCAAACAACTCCCCATGTGGTGGCATCTTGGCCAAGTTAATCATAATCCAGCTCTGCCACGAGAAACAGCAACCACAGAAAACAAGATCGGACAGGGTCATTGCCCATGCCATTTACTGTATGTGTCACACAAGCGTGTCCTTACGAATGTCATGATTTTTATATGAAACAGATATTTGCGTGTAATTCATGCCTCTGCGGCTCTCAGTACATTGGTGCATCCATGTACAAATATACTGAGATAAAGACAGCATGCCCGTTAGTTTTACAAGCTCAACGCATTAGGGTGCTTGAATAAATCCTTCCATCTTCATATTGTTGGGGTACAAGCTTTGCTTTAAATATCGCCAAGGTTAAGTAGCAACTGTGAAGCCATATTTGTTTTGTCTTCACCTTACTCAACAGGAATGCATTCTATTGTGAGAGTGGGTGAAAGTCAGTGTTTGGTACCTGGCTCTCTCCTTTTTTGCAGAGATCTGTTGCAAGGCTCTGGTTTTATTGTTCATTTGCTGAGGCCACAGGGGCTGACTATTACTGGGTCATAACTCGGCAGGATGATGAGGGATGAATTCTAATGTGGATCCATCACCAATAGGGATGGGAGAGGGAGGTGGCAGGAATGAGAGCTGGAGGACTCACAGGGGAAGATGGAAATTTAAGTATGTCATGAGCACACACACAAGCACACTTATATGCAAACAGAGCAACACACACACACATAATACAGGTGTATGCAGGTGCATGCACTGTCCTTTTTATTGGAAATGTAAGCCATGATTATGCATGATAACCAATCAGAGGTGTATACTGTCACATATTCTCAAGTTTCTCTACATGTTTTTTTTTTCCAGACTAAATCTTATCAAACTTTTTTAACACCACAGTGCAAAATCAGAGGAGTGGAGGTCACTTATTTCCTGTGCAACACTTTGCTATTTCCCTTTTGTGTGCAAGGATCATGGCATGGCAGGGAAAGAGAAGAGGCAGAGCATTTGCAGAATACTCTGCTCCACCATCCAGACACATGGTTGACTCCATGTGGTAAACCTCAGTGACAGATGCTTAGAGTAAGAGTAAAAGGAAAGGTGTTAGGCAATGACATGTGAAATAGAGGGCAGACTGTCGAGCCCCCTGCATTGCAGATGTACTCCACTGCACCATAGTGGACAGACAACACTGAACAAGGCAGTGTGAAGACACACTGTTTGAGAGAATTTGGTAAAGAAGGACTTTTTGTGACCCTGCATACAAACTTGAGAATTCTCATCTTCATGTGTTACACAGAATGCAACATGTAATATTATGTGAGTAGAAAATGCACTGAAGATACTGAATAACACAAAGGAAAAAAAAGGGATTGTAAAATAACGCCGGAGTCAAATAAATCTGACAACTAGTTGCTATAATGCATATCTCAGCATGAAGCATATATCATCCACCAAGCACATGTTTCGCTGCTTCCAAAGAATTATGGCAACAAAATGATGATTATTTTATTTCTGTCATAATATAGTTTGCTGCAACAGTAAGTTACAGTTATTATTAGCCTGGTATAGGGACAGAATAATTTCAAGTTGTAGATTTTTAGCTCCATTTAGATTAAATTTTAATGATTCCTGTGGGGAAACTGGATTGTTGGAGCTGAGGAGAATAAGATATAGCTAATAATAATACAACAGAAAGCACTAGTGATATTTCAACAAGTCGCCACCAGCAGAACACGCTCAATATGATGCAGTAAAAGAATAAAAAATATAGATTGCATGCAATGACAGGTTTACAGGTCAAAAAGGATGTTAAAGCATGTATAGCTAGTTATTCTCTTTGTAGTAGAAGAGATGCACAGGAGAACAAAATGTCCAGGAAAACAAACATGCATATGCAAATATACTTTAAGTCACTGCAATCACATTTGAGATAGAGTTGCAAAGAGCAAGACTGATAAGACATCTTATTTTTCCATCTATAAAGTTTGTGCCCATTTTTTTCAGCCATCAGATTTTTTCTTCTCCCTTTATCAGAACATCTTGTTATGTAAAGTACATCACAAGAAATTTCTATCATCTGCACAGCTCCAGCATAATGCAGGCCATAATGGAGGACTATGGGTGAATGCAGGATGAGTGGGGTCTGTCTTTGGGATTCGCAACAAAAGTATCCACCCTTGCTTTCTTACAACACACCGTTTCAAAATCCCTGTCAATCCCCTTCACGATGGAACAAAGATTTTTCACTGCAGCTTACATACAGTCAGCAGGCAAAACCAACAAAAAGACATGGCTCCTCCAGTGCCTTCTGTCTTTTCTGCAGGAAACAGACCGATGGCTCTATTAAAGCAGCAGCACCATACACCCTGGGTAAAATAGCTGTCAGATTTGTCACTTTCAAATGACATACCTATTAGGAGCTAATAAAACCCCTGAGCTAAGTTGAGCCAGCCAGCATATATCAAGGCTACAATTCAGCAGAAGGATGAGATGTTGAGGAGAAAGAGAGAAAGATTTTCTTTTTTTTTTTTTGCTTTTGTGTAAGCTTTTGTTTGCCTGTTCGGCCCCTGTCAAGTTAGACAATGCAGTTCCCCGAGAGTCTAATCGATGCTGCAAATGTCAAAGACTGGCTATGGTTGCATAAGGCTAAAACATGACTCTCAGTGTGGTGTTCTTATCTGCTGGACAAAGACTAAGACAGTTGATGCCCGGTCCTGGGGTAAGAGCCAACATCTACAGAGGCTTTATCTTATAAACTCTTCTCATCCACTCAATGCCAATGAGCCACCTTTACGGAAGAAAAACTCTGTACAACTACATCTGTGTGTGAACCACATTTATGATCAAATCTGAGGTTTTGTTAAGGAGTGCCAGATATGTTTGCATGTCATTTGGCAAGTATCAGGTTTACAGTTTTAGAGTTTGTAATTACCGCTAAGACAGAATTGCTTTCATTTGAGTGGTAATCATGTTTGTTGTTTGAAAGCCTCATCGTCTTGGATTTGTTAACATGCTGAGATGCACACACACACATGCACACAACACGCAAAGCTATTGTAATTCAAGGAGCATCTACAGTGGAGATTGCAGTGTCGCGTCATTAAGACAGCCCCCCACCCAAGGGTACCATTATAGTACAGATGCACGGTAAAATATTCAGCCACACACCTACACATTACCCACACACACGCAGGTACGGTGTCTTAATTGGCCCCACTCCCACAAGAGAGTTGTATTTTCTAAAATGAATTGCGTAATGAAGACCAAAACTGAACTCCCAAGCCTTGACTGTTGTGACGTCGTTTTCAATATATCATGACAGATTTTATCACTGCAATAAAAATTGATTGGTCACAGTACACTGTCTTTCCCAAAGCAGATAAATTTTAGTAATCTTAAAATTATACTGGGACTAAATAAATTTCATATGATGAATCAATACATTGATTAGCAACTATAAAATGACGGCATACTCAAGCATGTTGAATGTGCTACAGGATGAGAACATGACTGAACTGACAGAGGAAAGACTGCAAAATCCAGATTCAGCGACTGCTCTTAAAGATCATTATTAACTGTCACAATATGTGACAGTCTTTCTAATATTTTTGATACTTATCTATGGCTTAACCAAGGTTACCAGATGAGAACAGATGAAAGAGAGACAGAGAGAGCAAGTGGGCCAAGAAGGGGCTGAGAACATCAATGGGCTGAAGGAAGTTCTACAATAAAATAAGATTTTTACAAATTTTAAATAGTAAAAAAAAAAATATATAAATCAAAATAACAAATCTCAATTTTACTCCATAGGGTATAGATCCCCCTCTATCCTTAGACCCTCTGTCTTCTAATTAAAAACTTGAAAAAGACACATCTTTGGTTTCTATTGGAGGTGGCTAGCTTGAGATACTGCTGGCCCTTTTGGACTGAGTTGGGATATGAAAGATCATATGACACAAATAGTTTCTAATTAGATAATTGCATTTTGAATTCTAATTTCACTACATTTCGACTAGATGCACATTTAGCATGCATAACAGAATACATTGATTCTGATGTTATTGGTTGTCAGAATCTGTTGATACTGCCCCTCAGAGTAAGCTGCAGTACTTGTAAAACATTGTTCCTCCCCAAAATCCACAAGTTAAAACCATTTTCACAGTGATAATAAGCTATCATTAACATTAGTAAAATGAGTGGACAGATCAATACGTTCCTCTTATATATAGGCTTTCCATGGACTTCATATGTTCCTGTATTTGTTTAAATGTAAAATCGGCCCCTAGTTACAAAGCAACCATGCCTTAGGATTAACAAATACAAGGAAACAACATCTATTATCTTCTATCTATCCCAGACTTTCACTGCCGAGGAGAGAAACAACTGGCCCATTGCTATCCATCTCACCCTGTACTGGAGGGGCTCTAGGTGATAAATTCAACTCTTACCAAAACCCATTGGCAAAACACCAAGCACATGTTGTACCACAATAAATGCTTTTAAAGTGTATATTTGTTCAGATTTTAGTGCAGGTTTCTGTTTCTGAAACCAACCTCAATCACTAGAGAGTCACATTATCATTTGTCATTGCTTCCTTTAGACTTCAGGCTTCCTGATTATCCCATTATCCTGCCAGACTTCGTTCACAAACTGGAACTTTACTTGATAGATCCTGACTCATCGCAGCCTCAAAGAACCCACTGATCCCATTTATCCCTTTAAGAAAGAGTTGCTACTATTGGCCCAAAAATACTCACATACATAAACCTCAATGAAACTTTACAACTTTATACTGGTTTAGTATAGAGTAAACCAACAGGAGGTAATGTGTTAGTTGGTAAGTTTTAGAGAAGCTGGTGGTTGGATTTAGTTACTTTTAGACAGAGTCAGGCTGCATTTTCCGCGTTTCCAGTCCTCTTGTTAATCTAATATACAGTAACAACTGTTGGTTGTAGCTTAATACTGAACAAACAAAATTCAAAAATAGCACTGATCTTCTCATCTAATTCTTGTGAAAAAAGCAGAATTCCTAAAATGTCAAATTGTTAAGATGACCTTTGAATGAGAAGGAATCCAGACATGCAGAGGTACAAAAACCTAATTAAAAATAAAATTGATTCTGAATAAATTGATGTATTTTGAGGAGTGCAAGATAAATTGGACTCGAATTTAAGTAAAATTACAATAAACTCAATGCAAATACCCTTTTTGCTATGTGCACAACATATTTATTAACATTTGCAAATTATGTTCCTGAAGAGGACTTTAAGCGGTGTCTGTGGCTTTAGTATGCTCATCCACCCGTAAGCTTTTACACACAAGCGTGTCAAGCTGTGGATGCACTATATCCACCCAACATCTGCCCGATGTCTTAGTGAAAAGACCGCCGTTACCCTTGTCCATCCTTTATCAACTTCTCAGGAGACCCTTGGCCACCTGTGACACCCCTCTTCACACACATCTTACACATACACACACCCACACACACATACAAACACACATAGACACGCACTAATCCTGCCCCACCCTTCCATTGCATGAATTATGCATCATCAGACAGTCGGCAGTGAGATAATGAGTCAATTGCTTAGAGAGCCTGCAGAGACACCCGTGCACCGTGATGGTTATAGCAAGCCGTCCCAGCGCTCAGGTTGTACTCACCACCAGATGTCCCAGGTGCAGGGTGATGAATTATGGGTCATCCCTCGCGCCCTCTTCTGCAGTGTCACCACATTCAGAGGCGAGAGCATGTGGTTCGGCCCATGTGGTTATGTGCATGTGTGTGTGTGTGTGTCTGTCTTTGCTCATGGATGGAGAGTCATTCATCAGTGTTGGGCAGAGTACGAAAAATCTATACTCAAGTAAAAGAAAAATTACACCTATAAAAAAAGGACGCAAGTAAAAGTTAAAAGTATGTGGCTGAAATATTACTTAAAGTACAGGTTACTCTCCATGTCAATATAATTTTTTAAGTTATAATAATGTATAATTTTTAGTTAAACATCACAATAAATCACTATTGCTATAAGACAAAAATTGATATTACTATGTCAACGTTACACATGAAAAACAACAGAACAGCAAAGTTTTACACAGCTAACCTGAGCTAGCAAACTGCATTTTTAAATACAGTAGGTGCAACTTACTTTAACATGCTGGCTTTTCTGGAGGCATAGCAAGCTACTTTTTAACTCATATGCATTACTTGCATTAAGTTACTACACACCCGTCATTTATATACAGATTCAGTGGAAAGGTTGAATTCATTTACCTCTGATGATCCCTCTCTGCAGAAGGCTGAGTTAATTTCCCTATACAACCACAGGCTATGTTCTGTAAGCATGTGTACTGCAGGGCATTTGAGGCAAATACAGTTGTGACATAATGAGGACCAAATGCAAAGAAGGCGTACAAAGATGAGGGAAACATGTTGGAAACATGCTTATGAAAGCAGGTTTAGATGGCAGCTTATGCGTGCATCTGTGAACAATCTCTGAGCTCTGAATATTTGATCATTTTAATGATTTGTTTTGATGCAATGCAGCTTCCTCTCATCTTTGGTAAATCTATCTCTTAATTTTGCAAAAAACATTAGCAGTTTTCTCGATCATGACCCTCTAATTCTTGGGCCTGTGATACTTTCTGCTCCACACTGACTTGTTCTCTCTTTGACCACAATTTCAAAAGCCATATCAACCATCTATGATCTCATGATGAGCATGCCAAAAAACAAAGTGCAGTGCAGTGTAGCTGGGGGATTTAAAGTGTGACCAAAGCTTTTCAAGGCAGCTCTATTGAAGTCCCAAGCTCTTGTGACAATTACAGTCGATTCCCTCCCCAAGTCCACTCAGCCACTTTAACAGTCTCTCAGAGTAGAGAGAGCTTCTTACAATGTCAGAGTGAAATGCTGTGTAAAGAGCAAGATTTCATTAATAATCCGTTCAAAGTGAAATGTCTGCCTTTGCAGTTTTAGTATGATCCCACTGACAGTCAGGGCAGACTGTGAGGCCAAGTTGTAATTGGGGTGCTTGAGCCAGCATATAATGTTGCAAGAAAACTGTTTAACATGTTTAAACTTAGCCAAATACTGTTACCATTCTGTGAAGAGATTTCATAACCATACAATACACGGTTCACTGATCAGCTAGAGTCAGCTTCCATCACAGTTGTGTTTTTTCTCTCTGTGCTTTTGTGGTTTTGTCCACAATTGCAATAGCTGTACAACAACCAGGCAGCAGAAACTGAGCTGAAATATAAAAAGAGAAAGAGCCAAAAAACAGCTTTTTCAAACTATAAGTACACTATGTTCAGGTCTTTTGATTTGTTGATAAAAATGTTTTTCTGATTAGTTTTACTTGGTTTTATACTCCTCAGACACCACAACCAATAAAGGCAATTACATTGTCAAAGCATCAGTGAATGCCATTGCCATGGCTTTGGGACTAACCACGAACAGTATGTCTAATGGGTGTACCACTCTAATTATTGGAGAGTCTCGACCATAAATCTGTGCACCAAACTGTCTGGCTCCAACTGACAGATCTTTGTTAGCTTTAGGTGCCAGGGAGATGGGCATGTTTATTACCAACTGCTTAATCTATCTTTCTAAAATCATCTACATTCTCCGATACATGAGGAAGCACTGACGAATTGTACATATTCTATGATAAACAGCTGCAATCAATAAGTGAAGTTTTCCTTTTTTCCTTTTTTTTTCGTGCATCCCACGTAATGACTCACTATTTGAAGAAACAGTTCTTAGTCAATAGAGATTTACTATCACCTATGATTTCATTATGCATGCAACATTCATTCCAAACTCACACAATCAACATGGCCTTTATCTGTCTATTTACTTTGATTTTTGCAAATTGAGTTCTTGATGCTCCACCAACCTTCACTCTGAGCCAAATCGATGGTAGTTAACATCATGTGATTCATAGCTTCATAGCAGAACTTCATCACAGAGGTATTTAAATACCTAGAGCTTTACATCTGGACTCAAAGGCCAACCAGCATAGAAGATTTGTCAGCTAACTTGCAAGCCTTTGGGGAAAAATACTGCTAATTATCACTTATTTTCACTGCTACTACTAAGAAATGCAATCTCCAAATGTAGGTTTCTGGGAGATTCTTAAAAACATGAATCAGGTTTGTAATAAGATATTCAGGATGGTGTTACTGGGAAATACATTTTGGTAGAAAATTATGTTGTATACGATGAAATTAACACACACTATTTCTCTTCCTTCACAATAATAGGTACATAAAATCTCTGCCTGACTATAACCTTTATAAGAGTATTATGTATGTTATTGGTTGTCTATTTACTTTCAGCTAGACTAGACACTTTAATATGTATATCTGTATCTGTTTATTTGCCCTGGTATGTAATAAAGAGTTTCACTAAGCTAATGAAGCCAATTAATTTAAGAAATAAAGGGTCTTATAAGTATGTTATCTTTTGGCATACACTCTACATATGTCAAAAATATAATTTTTAAGTATTAATTTTTTTTTAAATTCTCTCTATTTCTTTTAGTCTTTCAAAGAAAAATAAAGTAAGGTAATTTTAAGGGACTTGTTGCAAAAGATTAAAAAAATAAATAAACAAAATGAAATATTACCATACTTGTCAGTAAATTTAGAAGTTCAGTTGTGCAAGGATCCTACTGTACTGTATCTGGCAGAATAATTTAATAGAGGCTGTCCCTCTGCTCCTTTGGACCTTGTAACTTGTATGAATATTACCTTTGCTCCAGTGCTGACAAGCGTTGAACTGGGATTTAACAGTCATCTACCCACGCTAAAAACTTTTCCTGCTTCAAGTGCCACTGGAGGATGAATCATTGCCTTATTTTGCCGTGCGTCATTCACCTTTCCAGGTGGGTTGGTCCCCTTTATACCAAAGTTGTATTTTATTTAAAGCTGGTAATTTAAAGATGATATTTGCAGCCATATTTGTAGCATTTTTATGGCTCTCATTTAAGCTAGCACAGATAATGCATTTTTAAAGTATGACAGAATTGTGAAGTTCTTTTTTCTTGGGGTTTTAATGAAGCAAAAGAAGAAAAACACATACTACGGCTTTTAGCTACAGAATAATGTTGTGTTTATATAGAAAACTGGGACTAATGGGCCAATATGAAAAGCTACATTTTCACTGTGGGCAAACATAAGTAAATAAAAACCAGGAGACTTCAGCTATCCTAACACCTCTGTAAGAGTATATTTATGAAAACTGGTCCTTGAAGCTAAATTACAATGCTACAATGCATGCAAATTTGACAACTTTGACAATGTTAGAGTGCTGTTATTTATCATTTATATTTGCTATCAATATAAAGTTTACTCTTTTATCTTATTACTCTTTTAGCTAGCATGCTAACATTAATTAGTTTGCACTAAACACATTACAGGATTGCTAAACCCACGAGAATGCCATTAGTTTTGAGGTCATCTGGTCAAACATTTTGACATGATTATATAGAGAAAATAAAGTTAAACAATAACCTAAATGAATAAAATTTATTCTGAGGGGACATGAATGCCTGTGTAAAATTTCATGGTGATGAATCAAATAGTATTTGAGACATTTCAATCAAAAGCACATATGTCAGCCTCATGATGGCACTGGAGGAAAAGTCAGAGGATCACAAAGTTTGTAGTTATATTCCTCTAGAGGTCATCGATGTCTACTGTGAAGGCTCCACTGTAATCCAAACTGAAGCTTTCATGAACAAGCAAGTGAGAAATTCACTGTAATGTTCTTTGCACTATATAACTGCAACAGATATATCAGAGAACATTAACAATTAAATTCAAATAGTTTGCATTGAAAGTGCTCAGTGACACAAAGATAGAGGTAGAAGGATGATTGAGGTTGATTGAGGTAATCCTGAGGTGATGCCACTGGAACAAAGTAATGTGGTAACAAGGCAATTTAAACGGGGGACTTACAGTGTTGGACTATCCTTCAGTCAGTAAATGTTTAATTCAAGTTCTCTAAGTGCCTTTTTTCTTTTAGGATTCAGAGTCATCAGATGATTCTGGGTCAACACTTGCCTCTAGCAATAGAATTTTTGTCATATTTAATGACATGAAAAAAATCCTTTAACCCAAAAGTAGCTTAGCTTTCCAAAAAATGCCCACAAATGTTTCTTTGATATGCCCACATGTTGTTTCATCCAACTGAATCATTCATGATCAAATATATATCATAAAAAAATGTCAATTTTGTAATTTCATTCTATTTATCAATTGAATTATATTTGATACTATTCTATTAATCTGTTTATGTCATCAATCACAAAGTATTCATTGTGTCTTTCATGATAAGCAGTCACTGGTGCTAAGCAGTCATCGATGCAGTGTTTTGTATTGTGCTTCAAAGCAGTCACTTCACAACAGTATTGCCAGCACTTTGATGTGACTCACCACATTCCCAAACAAACCAGCATCAGCCTCTTGCCTGAGACCAGTGAAGACACCAAAAATAATGAAACTGCAGAATTTAAGCCAGTAGCACAGACACCATGTTTAGAGAGATGATATTATTCACATCATTTTTATGAATATTATTCTATAAAATGATGTGTTAACTGCTCAGTGACATTACTGGTCAAGGCCATGAGCATTTATATGCAACACTGAAACTTTAAAATGTACCCATTCATATGTCTGCATAAATCCAATATTTTTATTTTCATATATTTATTTCGTTATTTCTTACTTCTTTTGCTGCACCAGGACATAACAGCTTGTAGCAGTACGAGAGTTAGCTACTATATAAGCTCACTGGCATCTGTACTCCCTGGTCTGGAAACAGAGAATTACATCTCTGTTAAGAAAACTGACACTGTAGGTTAAAGACACAACTAGAGACAGTATCAACTATAAAATAACACTGGCAACAACAAGATTTCACATCTATACAATACATCAAGGGTTTGCATTTATGTGTGACTGATGCATAATGAGGTCAATTTTAGCTATTATTTTACTTTGAATTTAAAATCTGCAAAGCTGCAGCACTCTCTTACGTAATGCGGTACTGAGCTCGAAAGGTTTGTTGCTGTAACAAGGGCGGCTGATCTGCCAAACTCAGTAGATTTGTGCTGTATCACACAGTCAGCTCTCTTAGTCATCCTAGTTGTACCCAACTTATCTGTGTGCAGTGATATGAACTCTTTTCTTTTCCTTTTTTTCCCCGATGAGAATAGCGATATGAACTCTTTCATGAAGGATGACAGATCACTGATTACTTTGCAAACTAAACTAGCATCAGCAAGACACATACAACTGTTAAGGTCAGGAGATGATACCTTCGAATGGTGTTACAGCGATGGAAAACTTAATGGCCTTTTGACCACTGCCTTAATTGTTTGCTTGCTTGTTGGTCCAGGGAGCAAGAGTTGTTTTTTTCAGCTTGTGATACAGTGGGAGACGTGTGAAAAATCCTTATTCAGTTCATGTACAGTTTTGCTGCATCTGACTTTAACTGGTTTCGAAAAATCCTAAGCTTCCTTATAATACATTTAAGTGTTGCACAGATACTTCATTTGTTCTTTTAACCTTTACAGTGATATCTCAATGACTTCAATTTTTCTTTTAATAGAAGAATACACAATTTTACTGACAGTAAGAGTCAGGCAAGACTCCAACAGCCAATTGGAAATTTTGGCCTTTGTTGATGCTAATTGGCTTCAATTTCGTGTCTGTTTTCACCATGTACAGAAGTAGCAGTGTCATCTGCATACATCCAGGTTTTGACAGGTGGTTGATAAATGAATTTATTAAAGGAGATCCTAGAGCTGAGCCTTGCTGTACGTCAACAGAGATATCAATGATGAAGCCTTGTTTTCATCTCTGGTGTGTTGTGCAAGTTTATAGATATATGACACTAAATCCATCTGTCCTCTCAACCATATGATTTAATTCTGCTGACAAAAAAAGGAACTTACACAACGCACTTAGGATCTCTTGGCATAGTTTTTTTATTCCATGACAGTTTTGTACAAAAAAATGGCCTTCTGAGATTCACCAAAAGGAAAATCTTCTCCAAGTATTGTTGCTTGGTGGAAATTAGTTTTAAACTCTACTGGCCATTAATATGTACATACATTTGGCAAAAGATGTTTATTAAAACTGAAAAACTAAGGGTTGGACTTCAAGTGAAGTAAATTTGTACTTGCCCTGTTATTTGACTGTAGTGAGTTGAGAGCGATTGATGTCCTGTCACTAATCCGGTTAACCATGCCTTAAGTCTAGAGAGAGTGGACCACTGTTTGTTTGTATTAAATGGAGTGAGGTATGTTGTTCAAAAGTACTTTGTGAAATTTATGAAACATGGAAGTGTTTTGCAGCATTAGAGCTGAGAATTAATCGAGAGTAGAGAACTAGAGTGAACTGTTTTCAAATGAGTTACAAGGCAACTGACCATTTTTGTTTATAGAAATGTGTACTCATTGTGTGGTTTTGTTTTCCTGTTGAATAAGAGAATAAAGGTGAGAATATTTCTTGATGTAACACAACTTCAATGCTACCTAAATAAATCTTTAGTGTATTGGTTGTGCAAAAGTTTTTTTTTTTTTAACCTTAAGTGGCAAAAGCAGTTTTTTGGAGTTAGGGATATTTTAGTTAGAATAATAATTGCTGAACAGACAAACAAAATACTGGTGTTTACAAAAAAATCAAACTTTATCAAGCAAAATTGAAGATGTGATCATCATCATACTAAGACTGTTAAATTAGGACTATCTCGGGAATGTGCAAAGTAAACACAGAAAAAGAATTTCACAAATTACCAAAATTAGAAATGCAATGGAGGTTTGAAGAAAAAGAGGACAAGCTTTTTAATCTTGTGTCAGTTATATTAGAATAATTTGGGTTCCCATTTATTCAAAAAGCAATTATTCGAAGGCATGGAAATGATTTATTCAAAAAAGTTTTGTTTTAGTTAGAAACCTTATTAATGAATAATTACAAAACAAAAAACAATATGCCTCACTAGAGACTCATTTAATTACAAACTTACTAGCATTCACCAGTTGCATTTTACGCTTGGAAAAACTGCCAGTAAAGAAGGTCAATACTTCCAGCATAATTAAAATCTGGATCTGCTCCCTAGAAGTGGTCTGATTGGCTATGAAAGATACCATTGTTATTGTTTCCCCCCAGGTTCAACCATTTCTCTTATGTGTTTGGCCACATCACAGAAGTACTCAGACCTGAACAAGTTTGTACAATGGATGCTGCCATTGTATAAAAAGCACAAACTATACAAACTGTAATGGTGTGTTCGCTGGGAAACAAACAAAATTTTTACAATGTTCAATAAAAACCATGCAAAGATGCCAACAGACAAAAATTTGCCTCAAAACCTGGCTGCAGCAGCAAGTTACAGCGGTACAGACAATGTTTCAATGTTAGTCTCTCTGTCCATGATAACAGCTGACTGGTGGGTAAATATACTTTACTTTATGAACATGTGTAAGGATAGGAGTGAAAAGGGGAGACTGAAGGGAAAAGAAAAGAACAGAGTTCCTTTTGAGTGCAGAGTTCAGTCAGAGACTGAACTGAACACAACCATGAGCACATTTACACACACACACAAACAAACACACACACTCCAAGACACAATCTGTCCTTTTTGCTTGCCAGAATCAGGCTAACATCTTGGTATTGTGGTCAGCTGTGACAAAAGTACACATTGATCATCTGTGTTTATTTGTGGTACTTGTGCCAATGAAACTGCCTGTGGGGTAATGGCTCCCTTGGTGGGTGCAACACATCCATTAGAACGGCCCAGGACGTGGAGACATTACACAGAGGACCCCTCCACAAAGCATGTGTACTTTTTCAGACCTGTACGGTATGCCTCAGCAGTCTATGCCTCATCTGTACAGTCAATTTGCAAAGCCTCTGTTTGGACAGGGCATGATCCATGAACCAAACAAACAAAGTCTGGCAACCCAGTTCTTTCCTCCATTTTTGGAGCCAGGCAACACTGGGTGAAGCAGTTTGATATCTCATCCTCCTCACATTGTTGGTGAGCAAGGTCATATGCTGCCAACTCACTGGCCTGATTGGCATGGCAGGCAGTCGGTCTTTCGGGGAAGAATGAGGAGTTCCTGCACATGCACACTTGGCTCACGAACAAGGTGTGGAGCTTACCCACATTCTTTGCTGAGGCTTTAGCAAGAAGAAAGGCTGTTTTGGCAGACGGCCCCTTTGAGTAAGGCTTCCCCGGGGTTCAAAAGGGAGCAGACAAAGCGCTTCTAGCACTCAAATCTTGGCTCCAGTACAGATCCCACAGAGGAACTCATAAGGCCTCTACCACCAAGTCCCCTTTAGAAAATAGATAAGAAGCATATGAGACCCTACAGTTTAGTTTCACACTCTACCATGTGGGCCATGATGGTGGCCACATGCACCTTCAAGAAAGAGGCTGATCTATCGCCATCCAGCAGAGTGCAGATACTGAAACTACCAAATTCTCATGAAAAGGTCCTGCTATTTAGAGGCCACAGGCACAGCCATGGATAGTCCTGGTGTAGATGAAAAGGGGCAGTTTTGTATCAGAGCAGGTTATACTTCATGGTGATGTACAATAATTCTGAGGCAACAAGCACTTGTAATCTTGGAAATCGGCAACAGCCCATCACTTTGTCAACTCTCTAATGAAATCAGAAAATACAATGGTCTCTCACAGCCTACTGCTAGCATAACATCATTTACAAGTAACTGGAAATACAATTGTTTTTCACAATGTAAAATAGTGCTTCATAACCACAGATAAAGGGAATAGGATTGTGGTATTCCTTTATGCTCCAAGGGAAGAGAACCTACAACAACCAGAATGCACTGCACCACACTGAAACAACAAAAACTCTTGCTGGCGGACTACATACTGCCAGTTGGGTGATGTTTGGATTCGTCTCATTTGTTTTGAAACAGGGAGTAATATGGGGCTGGCTGATCACGAAACATCTTGTATTACAGCTGCTCAGTACACAGAAATATATTTTTAAAATCAATTTTAGGTGAGATATAGGCAACGCAAGAACAAGACCTTTGTTCATATTTGATTAGCACTGCCACATTTTACAGTTAGTCCAACCTCTGTTGATCTTAGCATGAACAGTGGCTCTCTGTAGTTATGTACTGTGTCCTTGGAGGGCGACATACAAAAATGTGGGAGTGGAAGTACAATTTGTAGTTCTAACAACAGCCCATAAGCCAACCAAAGTCTGCCAGGTGTCTTAAAAAAAGGGGGCTCTGAGGTGCAGGGACAATGGAGGGAAGTTTAACATTATTCGTTTGCATATAACACCCACACTGTTGTGATACAAAGGTATTTGAAAATCAGCAAAGTATCCCTTTAATAGCTGACTTTGAGGCAATGACTCTATCTACAATTATTTAGTAATCTTATTTAAGTAGGCTTAAACTGACATGAAAAAGCAATTACTACCTTTAATGAAATACTTATAATTAGCTTGTTACCACCTCAGGTGAAGCAACAGCAACCCAGAATCTGTGCCAAGGGTGAAAGCAGAGTATAAAATATACATTATACTGTACATACAATATCAACCGACATAAAAAGCATGATCATGTGCATTCAGGCATATGCAGAATGCACAGATTGAAGCCTGAGATTGGAATGCAGTAATGTCATGGAATAATATACCCATTAAATAGTAATGCTGAATATTGTAATGGAAATGCTTGCAGGCTGAAGCACCATAGTAGGAAGGTTTGGGCAAACACTGAAGTAGTGTAGATATGTGTAACAATCCTTAGAAATAATAAATCAAGTGGAATACACAAAAAAGAACACCTTTTTATTTTTTTTCTGTATGAAGGATAATTCTTGTTCTTTTCACCCGCTGCCTTATTTTCATAGTTTTCACCATCCTGATTGTTTTCATTCCACTGTACAGCAGCACTAGGCTGCAGGGAGTGCTGCTCTCCAATACACACCCACAGGGTCAATGCACACTCCCAACAGATAAACCCGAAAAGCTATTAAAACAAAACCTTTCAACACCATAAGATTCCAGGCTGATTTAGCTGCATTGTGAGTATGGGAGCAGTATAGCAGTGAGTGAAACTGCCAGAGCGTTTCCAGCACATCAGCACAGACACTGTACAGATCATTTGTACTTCCTACACCTTTCTTCAACCAAGGATGCTGTATATTTTTTTACTGAGTACAACCCGTTATACGTTAAAAATAAATATATCCTTATTCCCTGCTTTTTCATTGATGTGCTGCCACTCTATTACAGCTGGACAGATGTGTTTTCATATGTTTCTTTATGTTAACATCGATCTTTCTATCACCTTTGATACAGGCTTTGTAACTTATAATTACCAGCTCCTTTTGACTGTCAAAACAGCAAGAAGTACAATGAAGGTGTGGTAATAACATGCTGTATCTTTTTTCAGACAAGAGCACATATATCTGATGGAAGACCTATTGTCACATAATCTACCTTGCAGCAGAAGAAGGTGGTGTCCACAGCATTTATATGCAAAAAATGTATTCTGCAATTAAGAGTTAGCGTAAATTTTGTTACCATTACGGTAAAGTCTGATGCTTCCATTTCTTAACACATCAGAGTAAAACACTCAGAAAAAACCTTTCTGTCTATTGTGCAATTGCTTTTAACACCACAAAATGTAAGAATAATCACAACTTGGATAATGAAAGTGATGATGGTTCTGTCATGGAGTTTTAATCATTTGTAGAACTGTATGGTTTAATCTGGGCAAAATGAGAATTTTTAGGCACTACAAGTTGCTATTACTTTGCTTGAAACCTCTTTTTACATTATTTATTTTTTCACAGTGAGTCGACACCTTACATTTTACAAATCTATTTAATATGTTGCAAAAAATAAACCATAGCATGAAAACAGAATAATGAAATGTATTCCTTTTAAATGCATTAAATCATTATATTTTTTGTTCACAGTCAGTCACTGCACTTTTTTAAAGCATCACTGTACACAGACAATGCAGGTTATAAAGTTTAACAAACCGATTCTTGTCTCAAAATGACCCAAATACAAAACTAACTGTAATCGAAGGTAAAGCAACTCGTTTCTGTTGGCTGCTTCGATGCTCTCAGCTCCAGTGCTGAATGTTAGCGAAGTTGGCTAAACTACTTTTGAAACAGAGTGATTGACTCTTTGGCTGACAGCGCTGTCAGCAGCCAGGCAGACGAGATGCTCTGTGGTGCGTTTGCTGAACTACGACTAGAACATATACTTTTTATTTCACAGACTGTGTGGAAAGGTGATGTTTTCACATTACAGATGATGATGAAAAACACTACAACCTGAGTCTTAAAATGAGAGAGAGCAAGTTTAGTGTAGGGCATCTTCACATGCACTGAACTTTTTTCTAACTGGGAGGCTGAGTGAGTAAAATATTTCATAAAATCATTTATTGGTTTAGTGAGAAAAAAAGCATTGACAACAAGAAAAGTGTGCTGACTGCTTCTGCCCGGTGTGTCTGGCTGAAATAGAGGTTTTCGGTGTGGCATAGTAGTGTGATGCAACATTTATCGGTTTCACAGATTGTTGAAAGAAATTATTCTTAACTTGACTGTTCTGGTTTTGATGCTGTGCAGCATGCAGAGGCTAAATAGTTCATTAGTCAGGTGGGTGACAGTTCTTCATAATGCAAGAAGCATTATTCTTGCATCTGATGATGTGGTTGTCACTTATAGTGGGTGGGCTGCTGTCAGTGATCGTGTATGATCACTCAACCACCTGCTGCAGTTCCTTTCTCTCTACAGCAGTGTAGTTGCTATTCAACATAGGAAGCGAGCAGAAGGTGAGGACACTCTCCACCACACACCTGTAGAAGGAAGTGAGGACTAAGATGGCTGTAATTTTGCTCCAGGTGTGGTTGTCAGACCACCTTAACAGCTGCCTCTCTGGTGTAGAGAGGAGAAGGGGTGTTGCCACCCATCTCAAGTCCATAATTATCTCCTTTGTTTGCTTCATGTTGTATAGGTTGCTGTGCACTGATCCTCCAGTTGTTTCACTCCCTTCTGATAATCCAACTCTGTGTTGTGAGTGACGGGTCCAACCACTGATGTGTCACCTTCATACTCCACAATATGATTGCTGGGTTGCTGGGCTGAGCAGTTATAGGTATGTATCAGCAGAATTATCAACAGGGGTCAGGACAAGTAGAGGATGATGCAGTGGGGTAAGATGATAACAAACTGCAGCTTATTTGTTAAAAAGTCCAGGACCAGTCCAGTTGCATAAGGATGAGCTCGGTCCAAGTAATGATAATTTCTTTAACAGAGACTGAGGGATAATTGCACTGAAGGTGGAACTGGAAGTCCAAGGGCAGTCAGACGTAAGAGTCTCTGCTATCTATGTCAGGGAGGACCAGATAAACCACGAATGAGAAGGCGTCATACTGATGGGAATCCACTGTGATGGTGATGGTTCCTTGTATGTGGAACGACCAGCCGTTCTAAGCACTTCATGACAATATGAGTAAGTGCTGCCCAGCTATAATCATTCAGGCATGTAACTGTAAGCTCTTAAAGACCGGGATGATGGTGGCAGTCTTCGGTCGTGTTGGTACCTGGCCTGGGAAAAACTCAGTGGTTTTCCCAGGCAAGAGAGCGTCTGTCAGCACTTTGGGCTCTGAGAGGAGAAGAGACTGCTGCGTATAGTCAAGGTTTCTGGTTGGGGCAGGTGATGACTCATTATGTGGTAGTAAAATCACAGACACATTCAGCACTAGTGTAGACAATGACAGATGACGTATACTCGTTCTTGGTTTGCTGAAGTTTAGTAAAGGACACAAGGCAAGGACTATATCATAGTATAACTCGGTTTCCTTTAAGATGCATAGAATGGAGCAATGATATTGTGACCAAGAAAAAACACCTCCCTACCTCCTTCTCACCTCCCACACAAAGAAGAATTAAAAGCCTATTCATTTTTGTCTGCTGCTTCCTTATAATAAAGATAACAGAAAAGATAACTCAAAACAGGGATTTAATCATGAGTGAACATGGATCTTTGTTTTATTTAATATTTTCAATCACATTTGTCTGTATATCTTGACTGTGGTAAAAGTGTGACTCAAAGTTCATCTGTGGACGGTTTTAATTTTTTGTTTTTCTTTGCAGTGAAGAGATGAGCCAACGGGACTACCAAGGGGTTCTCATTTTATGCAGCAAACAGCACCAGCAGGCACACTATGGTCTGTTTGTATTGTTGTTGATTCCACCCCCTTAGTACCCCCTAAATGGGTCCTCAGCCACTCAGAGTTGATTTGGCTACCGGGAGTTTTAAAAGCTTGCAGCCTGTCTGCTGTATTCGTGTGTTAAAAAAAGGGGAAGGTATAAAAAAGTTAAGACAGAGCATCTATAAAATCAATTCAAAATTAAGAGACAATATAACATGATCATCATGGATGAAAATGCAAACTGACACAGTTTTAGCTCCCTGAAGTTATTTGTCATTAATTTTTGGCACGCAATGTGCTCAGACTATGCTATGCTATTGAAAAGAACAAGGTGTCTAAAAGGCAAATGAGAATAAAGGAGTAAAGGATGGTGCTGTAAATGTTTAAATTAGGCATTTTGAAGTTTGACGATGATGTACATTTTAATGACTGGACATAACAATGGATTTCATGTTGTTTTTGCTGAAACTGAGAACTGCTAGTGTAAAAAAAAAAAGATTTTTGTTGCTTTATACTCATCATTTGTGTTGATAACACAGGGTTTCTATACATGCTGCTAGTTTGCCTTTTATTAAAATAGCATTTGTTTGTTTATTGCTATTTGTAATACAGACTGCCTTGTCTGCTTTGTTATAGTTGTAACTGCATGCCACACATTTCTTGCATACTTGTAGTTTGATGTGGTGTGTGGGTTGATTATGTGGCTTGATTGCGCAGGCTATAAGGACGTGTGGCTGAATGGGCACTAAACATCACTTATTTCAAACTGTGTATTCATTTGCCTTCTGTCCTTGGTTGCCTGTCCCACTAGTTTAGCCTACCTAATTTTTTTATACTTGTAAAATTTATGGTGCCGACCATGGTGCTGAAAATAGCCTATCAGCAGTTGTGCTGCTTAAATATCAGCGGGTCTCTGTTTAATGATAAATCCATGGCCCTGTCCATGGTGCTGAAATAGCAGACCTCATCGTAATCTGCATTTTTCTCTGTTCTGCCCTTCTGCCTCTGTAGGTTTCTCTATAACTGTCTTGCATCTTCCTACATACTATAATCCTCTATAAGGGAAAGCTACAGGTCTTTGCTCCCTTCTGCAATGATACCCTGGTTCTGTATCTGTTAAAAAATTATAAAGATACACAAACATCTATATATTAAGCAAAGCATTTAACTATCAGCATTTTCCTACCTGTCTTAGCAGATAAGGTGGTTGACATGCAAACTTTGTCTTTTTTTTGACAAAATTAGTAATGTGAGGAGTAAAGCTACATAAAATGCAAATCATAGCTGATTTGTGCATTTGCAGTATGTATGGCTAACAGGAAAAAACAGTCGGGATGATTTTCTTCCATTGCTTTACTGAGTCATGTACCATGAAGCCGCATAAGTTTAAAAAACTACAGCAACTACTTAAGGAGAGAGGTCATCACAAGAGATTCTTGCGCCTGCCTCCACCACTTATTCTTAACATTTTTCTCCAAGGACTAAATCCTTTTGGCTTGGTTTAATTTATTACTGTACTAACTTTGTCCCAATACATCACAGGGATGAGAGTTTTATTTTTTATTTTTCCTGCATTTGAAAAAAGGGAGCTGTGATGCAGCGTGGCAGAGCCCTTTATGAAACCAGCAGAGGTGACATGTTCTTCCTGGAGCAGAGAGGGAGATTTCTCAAGTTGGCTGCAAGCGTTCGCCACATTATAACTCTATAATGTATGCTAAGCTGTGTCTTTATGAAGGCAGTATTAATGGGTGGGGTCGGTGTAACTGCCTTAAACAAGGGATTAGCCTGTCGCTGATGAGTCGGGGCTCTGTGATGGGATTATTTACATTGCTCTGGTGGCAGGGCGCAGGTGTCATTAGAAATACAAATCCCCTAATAAATTTCTGAAATGGGGGGAGTTTCTCAAGTAAAGGGTGGATTGGGGAGAGCGCTGCCTGGAACAATGCTTGTGTCATCTGCAGTCTCACAGAATTTGCAACGTTAATCTGGCTATATTATGAAGTTGAGAGTTAAAAAGTTTTGCTTCACTTTGTCACCAGAGTGTGTCTTGATTGGCTGAAAGAGTGAATTAACAATGTTCTAATCAGAGGAAATAATAGCCTAGGCTTCAGACGCTATGAGTGGCTAAGGCACCTGAGTTACAAACACTTGCTGGGTAAATACAGTAATCCGATCACAGGACCCTGAGTTCTTTTCCTGTTCTCATAATTCTCTGCTTTTAGCCAGGCGCTGGCTTAGCATCACCTCCCTTGGTAAATGCATATATTAACATTCCTTTAATCCTCAACAGAGGGTTGGTGATAACACATGGACACTTTACAGAGCATACTTATCCTTTTCTGAAGATTAAGCATTATTGCTTTGACTAATTATATCCTGTCCATCCAGTAATTAGATATAATTGAGTAACCTTTATGAGATAAGCATATTTATTGGTTGCATTATCAGCTCATATTACAACAATTAATTTATCTGTTACCACTGCTCCAAGCTAAATGCGGTGATGGTCCATAGCTTTGTTCTAACATTAGACTTGAAACACACATATAATGATTTTTTTTACTAGCTGAGTATTTTAAAAATATTGAACTTTAACAATAAATTTAAAAAGCTCTGTGCTGTGAACGTACCGCTTTTTGTAAAGGACTGGGACTAATGATCATTTTTATTATATACTGAATACATCTGATAGTTAAACAACAAAATGCAAATTACAATTTTTCTAAAATCTGAACACACAGACATAAGAAAATAATAGTCTGCCATTAAAAGTAACAGCAACATATTATCCCCTAAATCAGTTACATTCAAGAAATATTTAATGACTTATACTTAATAAATGGGTTAAATGATTACAAAATTAAAAAAAAAAAATACCTCCGGTTATTTCGCTGTTAAACAACTAGATTCATCAAGTTATCTTTTCAGCTCTAAGCATGCCCATTATATATATATATATTGTAAAAATTTCAAAAGCTATTATTTGAAGTGTTTCTTTTAAGATTCTTTTTTCAGTAACAGGAGAGAAAAGGTTTGCTTGCACTGAGTGTGTCAAAGCACAGTCCAAAATACTTTTTTGTTACTCTGATGGATGCAATGTTAGGTAGAATTTTTTAAATTTGATTATTCAAAAAAAAAAGTAAAACAACTTAAAAACTATTACAGTAGTACTTCAGAACCCACTGTAGAAGAATATAAAAGGGGAAACTCATAGCCATCTGTTAATTTTTTTTTAAATCTGCCTATGTGGAAATGAATGGAGTACTGTTATTTTTTTAGCATTTAATAAAAAAAATGTTGTATTGAAAAGAACAAGGTGGGTGATGACAGGTGTAAGTGTACATATTTCAAAAAAAGAATTTTTCCTCTTTAAGCAACCTAAGCCGACACTGAATTATAAATTTCTAAGTTTAAGAGGTGTATTTGAATGTACCATGAAGTACTTTTGGTCCCTATGTGCTTTGTGCACAAGGAATGTAGATTTCAAGGTTTACGTGGTGCACTAGAAAGCAAAATAAAACTCTTCCCATGTGTGTTAAACTACAACCCAGACAGACAGCAGAGGACAGAAACAAGGCACAGGATGACAGCAACATGCAGTAGAGTCTCTCTGCAAAGTTTTTTAACTCCATGACAATCTTAGTACAAAACCACCAGATGTGAGATTTACTACAACTCTGAAAAAATGGAAAAACTACCTGAGTTGTTATTTTGGATCTGCCCATAAACTTAAATAAAATAGACATTATAAATGTTAATATGAATTGTAAAATCTATCAAACTTGCTACTAATTAGTTAAATCTACCTTATTTTTGGTCAATGTTTGTTAAGTTATCCTTTCTTCTTTCCAGTCTGTCATTCTGCCTGAGGGGAGTTTCTCAAGCAAGAGTAGGGCTTGGGAATGGCAGTACTCATATCTCGGAGTGTAACCAAACAATTCTTCTGAGCTTAGTGGACAAACTCCATGGAATCCTTTAATTATGACTTCATGTAATTTCTTAAGCCAATAATTTTAGGGCACACTGCTGCAGATTTGGATGGACAGGGCTGGATGAACAGTTATATGTGGGAACTAAATGAAGTAATATCTTATAGATTTTATAAGATTTTAGATTAAGTTTTGTAGAACCAGAACAATTTTTTTCACTAATTATTTCTTTTTTTAGTTGCAATTATGAGAAGCCTTGATATGAGCTGCTAACAGCCACCACAGGATCGCACAGAAAATGTTTGAGGACGAGATGGTGATGTTGCCTTATGTATAAAATGTAGCAGTTTCATGTTGACACTAAGTGCTCTTAGTTTGCTCTCAAGGAAATCTTGGCATATTAAACTGTGATTAAATAAATGGCTATGGCATGCAGAAAATCATCAAGGACAGAAAAAGTTCATTTGTTTAGTTTAGTTTAGTTTATTTCAGTCATATATACACTTCAAAGCAGCAAAAGAAAAGATAATACACAATTTTGAC
>JAQMCX010000058.1:17307779-17379676 GCA_029814765.1 Acanthurus leucopareius | reverse complement strand
AGGCGCACTGTCGGTTTTTGAGAAAATTAAAGGCTTTTAGGTGCGCCTTATAGTGCGGAAAATACGGTAGTTATTTTAATATTTGTTCTCTCACCTGAGATAAAATCGGAAGTTAAAATTGCATGCAGCTTTATCATGCAGACTTTTTATTTTGTTGCTGTTTTTGATTATCACAGCAATAAAATGCAATAAAGTGTTGCTTCAATATGATGGAAACAATATTATAATATATGAAACAGAGAAAATCTATTTTTATTTACTTAGAACACAAGAGAATATAAAAACTAAAAAACATGTAATAATTTGCAAATTAACAACAATGTGAATCACATAACTCACTTGATCAAACAAGCAAAGTAACACAGGATTTTTACGATGCGACTTATGCAAGACTAGCCTTTAAATAACTTAAATTAAAACTACTTGACTGTGATATAAAACAAGATAATTCAGATAATTCAAAGCCGAGGTTTTGTGGTGTAGATGAAGGTTATTATACAACCAGGGAAGGTTAGTGTTGCTTAAGAGTCGCTGCTTTAGATGTTCTTGCAATTGATTGGCATGCTTTTTTGAAAGTTTGGAATCATGTTTGTGTTCTTATGTGCACATCAAAAAGCTGTTAAGCAAGACAAGTGGAGTAAAAATATTTATTTGGAAAAAATTCAGTGCACATGTGAACGATGCCTAAATATTTGAAGCTCTTATGAAGGACCAAAGCTTCAGTCAGCTGGGGTTCGTAATGGATTTTATAAGCAAATCAAAGTTACTATGAAAAATCACAAACTCAAATTTCAATAGGAGCTTTTAAATTGACTTCTGCAGCTTCTTCTTCTAACCCCAACCTCACTTCAATAGTCATTCAGTATGGTTCAGTATGTTTGAGAAATGTTAATGCAAAAATAACACTAAAATGCTTAGGCTCCTTTTTTTTTTCAAACACAAAATTAATCAAGAATAAAATACTCTGCAACTATTTCAATAACTGCTAATCATTTTAGCTGCATCTTAAGCATCTTAAATCAAGGCCACTTTGCTCTACTTCTTATTTTATATATTTAGTATACATCCAACAGCAGTCCTTTTGGCAAATCTTGAAACAACAGCCTGTACATTTGGATACCTGCACAATGTGGCTGTAAAATCAAATAACAGATTCTTTCAGTGAAACGTCTGATCCAGAGCCCTCTGTTGCAGCATAAGCCACATATTTTTTATTCTAGGTATAAAACCTAAAACGCTAGAGCCTACTTTAAGCTTCAGACAGCAATATATTTCCCATTGTATGGATGGATGGATGAATAGATAGATGGATGGACACAGATAGAGAAAAAGATGGATAGACAGACAGATACAAGCTCAATGGACTTCTCAGTCTGAAATTAATTAGTATGCAGTTGTATTAGATGACTGTTTTTGGAGAGAAAAGACAGGCGCACTCAAAGTCTCATGAATTTGTCTATCCCCTCCTCTGCTCTTCACTCTTCCTTGATATTGTGTCTGTGCAGGCAGTTGCCATAGAAACATAACTTTATTATCCAACTACCCTTTACTACCTTGTGGGAAATATCTTTGTCCACTTACATTCTAATTATGTTTGCATGAATACTAAGCTGGCTCTTGAATAACTACAAGGTGTCAGAAAGCAATATCTTAGCTTCTCCTAAAGTACAAATAAAAAATTAAAAAAAAGTGCAATGAGTGCATGCATTTGTTTAGTGTTCAAAATAGTGCCTAGTATATAAAGAAACTTGTGTTATTTTCTCTCTTATTCCCTATGGGAGTTTATATTTTGGACATTACTGTGCTTGTTTAATTTGACTGAGCTCATTTGATGCCACAAAAAGACTGGGTGGTGGTGGTGCTACTGCTTTTGTGTTTCATCTTGCTTTCTGAACACTGCAACCATTTCTCACCTGTAGCAACAAATGCGCAAGTGTGAATAAACAACATTAAGATAACAGCACAAAATGCACCGGTGAAATTTGTCATTTTTTTCACATTAGCAAGCTGTCTAAATCAACAGCTATCGGAGCATACACAGAGATTGTTATCTAACGAGTACGGTGGCCCCTGAGGACAAAACACATGTAGTTTTGAAAGCACAAACAGGACTGCAGTCAAATCCACAAATGTTGAAAATGTCCAAAGCACAAGCAAGAAAACTGTGCAGGGGAGTAATGGAGCTAATTTGACCTGGAGCAGCAAAAATATTTTCTATTAAAGTTCTTTGGCAAACAGTGTGAAGAAACAAGACCAAGACCAACAGAGAAAGCCAGAGGTACATGAATGTCCCAAGAGGGTAACAGAGAGCAATACTTGTGAAATTTCGACATCTGCTGCCCTGTTCTCTCTGAGCAGCTTTGCTCTCTGCACTGCTAAACTATTTTACTGTCTAATTATTACAAGTTGAGAATGTGATGCTAACATTTTAATCCTACAGACTAAAGAAAAAATACTTTTTCTCAGAGAGTTCTATCTCAGAGTGTTGTGCAAGGGAATATGGGAAAGCTCTCTGTGCCACATTCATGGCAGGTGTGTGGTGAAGTCCAAATACTTTCATTGGAAATTGATGGCTCAGCTAGAGACAGGCTCGCTTTTGATCAAAGCGCAGCAACTGACATCTCAACATATGCTGGATGAATTATTAAAAATACAAGTGACCCCTTGTGAAGAAATAAATTGCTGCTCCTCCTGCATCCGCATATGCAATATGTCAGCTCTGGAGGCAAAGTGGAGGTTATTTTTTATTAGCTTAAATCAGAATGGCAGCTTGTCACTCCAAACGGATGTGCCATGGAAGGCTGAGGCTTGGCTTTACATCAGTAAAAATGTGCTACTGATTTCTTACTGAAGATTTCAGTAAAGAGATCATTAGTGTTCAAAAGGATGATCAAATACATTTGTATTAGAGATGAAACTCACAAAACTTAAATGATTAAAATAGAGTTCATTAACTGGGCAAAATAAATACATTTTTCTTGGGTACCAAATAACAAGGTTGATGAAACTAAAACCGAAGTTATAAGTTTTCTTTTAAATTTGATTTGTTTAATGAAGACACAAAATAAAATGATTTAAGTCGGCAAAGAAATCACAGACATAATTTGATAAACTTCTTCATCGTCTATCACAATTTAAAGAATATTCTGGGAAGGGTAACTGGTAACCTGTGGAGCTTCCGATCTCTAGTAATTCTAAGGATCAGTTTTCTTTCGCGGAGCGGTTGTTGTGATCGTATTTTAGGTATTTATAATGTAGATGGTAGTCAGATGTTGAAATAATAAATATTGCACATAGCTGACAATGAAAATTAATATATATTTTTTAATTGAATTGTGTTTACCAAGTGAATGCCTTTACCCCAGTCACCTTAATGTGTTATATCTTTTTCATGACCTTAAATTACCTTATCATAAGCCGGATAAAATTTATCATTTTTTTCATATCTTTATCAGCCTTGTCTGAATTCTTTTATTTCATGAGACATACTTTTCATACACTCAGGGCACCAAATGGCCCCAGCTAGGGTGTAAATGCTACAAGTATTAGATCATTTTTAAACCTGAGCTTGCATATAATATGAATATATATAAATAGTCTACTTGCACATTTAGTATGGGTTAATTTAATACTCAAATGCATTATAAAGAAATTAAATCGTGCTCAGATAAGTTGCAAAAAAAAAAAGCAGCATACATTGTGAAGTGCATGCAGAATTGTGCAAACTAAAAGCAGAAATAAGCAACCCTAATTGTCTAAAATCCTAAAATCCTAATTGTCTGGGAGCAGTGGGTAGCCACAGCTCAACCCCAGGAGACCGACTACAGTTCTCTGACCAGTGTCTTTGCAGGAGTATCTGTAATACTGAACACGAACATATTTTGTGATTATGTTGTGTATTAGGTGAGCCACCATGCTGTCCACACCATGTCTGTTTATTTATACTGTCTCCCCGTGAGTGGGGCTACATGTGGAGGAACACTCTGTAGGGAAGTTCGATTTGGGGAGAGCTGGTTTGGAAAAGGGCCAGAGACAGAGACAGAAACAATGAAGAGGAGACTGAGAGTGACAGGTAGGAATTTCACGGTCATCACCTAAATGTTAAGACAGTCAGACATTTAATTTTAGAGACTAGGAGTGTGTCATTAACACTGATTACAATTCAGACCTGATAGTATCTGCACACAGCTACTCTCCTCACAATTAGCCAGTAGAGAGATCCACTGGAGTAGACAGAGCAACTTGACAGTGGCTCTCGCATGAGGGTCAAGTATCACTGTTGACTTGCGTAGCTTTTTCTTATCTTGTGCGAAAGCACAGTTACATCCTTTCACTTCAATCCAGTTTAACTTCAACTAAACCCACAACTTAGTACTCAGATGCAACCTGATTCATGCAGCAGGAAGCAAATACAAAGCTTTAAGTTTTTTTGCTTTCTATAATTTTTTTTGTCTAGGCATCAGTGTTAGTCAAGGATGGTGACTAATGTTGATCAAGACTGAAAATTATCGCTTAGTAAATAATGTCTGAAACTTTAAGTCACGCCATAAAGCAGTGTGACAGCACTAGTATGAGACCTCCAGCTCAGGCACAGAGGTGTACTAGGTTATAATTTACGCTAAGTGAAAAAATTACCATATGTCTGCCATAAGAGCAATGGAAAAATCCTGAGCTCGCTCACAGAGGGGACTGATTGGCCTTCTGTTGTTAATCAGCAGTTGTTTTAGAGGTTGAGTCAGATGGCCCAGATTCTGGCTTCCTGCTGGATAAAATATGTAAGTGTGCATATAAAGATGGCTTCATAATCCAAACCAAGTGAACCTAGCATGTAGATCAAAGGAAGCAGCTGGCTTGGGGGATGCAGGATCACCCACTCCCTGTCTCTGTGGCTGCTTTTGATAGGGGCGGAACTTCTAAAAGATGGCTGACAATACTTCAGAGAGAGCTGCCAAAAGCACACCTGTCTCAGTGGAGTCAGGCAGACTCCTCTTAGGCTCAGACAGTACACTTACCAAGATATGGGTGTAAGTGGGTGCAATTTGTAGCCTTGACTGCCATTAGTCTAGAATGCATCTGAAGCCTCCATCACAAATGATCTAGTTCGACTCATCAAATCAGCTTCATAGGTTGTGAAACCGGTGTGAGAATTGTTCACTTCTGCAGTTTCTCTCTGGGGCCTCTGTGGGAGGGAAGGCACTTCAACAAATAGACGTGCCATAAATTGTGAGGAGAAAAGGTCTGACAGATGAACAGATGGGTTCAGTATATTACTCTCTCGGCCCGTCCACCTTCGGCTGATGAAGTGAGGTGAGGAGCGAGAGAAGTGTTGGAGGGAAATGATCTGTGTCAATGCATTAGACCAAATTGCTCCTTCACCTGAACATACAAATGAGGCCCAATGGCGTGAGCAATGTCAGAGCAATTAGAAATCCTGTGTTTAGAGGTTAGATCTCTTCCTCCATCTGATCTCTCCTGAGTGCACAACCCTAGCAGCACAGACCCAAGGCAATCTTTAGCGTAATTGATATTAGAAGCCTTATTACACCAAAGGACTGAAAACAAACAAATAACTTTGCACAGACTGGAATACAAATAATATTGGAGACATCAGTTCAAATACTTTTCACTCTTTAGTCTGCACAACTTTAACATTAAAGCACGTAAGTAACATTATTGTGCATGCAGTTTATTTATTTTTAAATCATTTTGTGATTGCTTTTATGCATTGATATCAGTTCCAGCACATTTTTGACACTGCATATTTAATTCTACCTACTTTTCACTCAAGATTTTGTCAGCCAGATTTTCCTAAAACAAATAACAAACCAGTATTCAGGATGTACTCAAACAGAACAACAACCATCCTAACAATTGAACATCCCAAAAAACAACACCACCTGCAAGAAAGGAAAAAAAAATTAAGGCACACTCAGGCCACTTAATAATACTTCAATTAATGAATCAAAATAAAAAAATCCAATAACAGTGTTATGTCGACAGTTTAACCTTATTATAAAAGGAATACCACAATGTAAATGTAATAGAAAGTAAAAGCTGGGCATGAGACGCTGCCACTTCAATATTGCACTGCTCTTTGCTGATTAATTACTGCAAGCTTAGCAATCCTGTGTATTTTGTCAATCTGAGAGTCATTCACACAGGTACTCCTTTAATTTTTAAGCACTTTGCAGAAAAAAAAGACATAGAGGTGTGATAAAAGAGAGAAGTGCTACCCAATTAAAAGGCATGGGTGATAGAGCACAGTGAGGAAGGATTAACATTTGATCAAGTTAAAATATGTCTGGATTGATCTAGAAAAAGATTGTCAGGTTTCTCTGCCTGATACATGCTGAAGTCCAGCTGAATAACACGGTTTTTACCATACTTTTTTCTCTTTCAAGTCTCGCTGACATGCACAACCTTTTTAAGACCCACAGTCACAAAAATGATGCAGAATCAAATCAGGCAGCTGCCATGAAAAAAGACAACCCCCTTGTCTTGGTCACTGAGTTATTTTTCTTGAGCACATAGTGGTTAATTGCCTTGCTTAAGGGCACCTCAACATTAGCTGATGGGAAAGGGAGAGCACTACTTGTTCATTCTCCACCTCAAGGTGTTGAGGGCGTCAGGGGTTTAAACCAATCACCCTCCAATCACTGACCTATTTCAATATGCTTAAGGCTACTACTGGCACCAGAAGTCTCAGAGCAATTATTGGGTCATGAAGATGTGTCCCAAAATATTTTGAACAGGAACAAAATATGCTTATTTTCTCTATTTTGTAAAACATCAGTAGGCTATCATGCAGTGAATATAATCTGCTGGTCACAGCTGACAGCTTTTGACAAAGTCTCATCTGTGGGTGACAAAAAGGGTCCTCTTTAGTCTTGGGTTTTAACAAACAAAAGATGGTAAAAGAACAGTTTTATTTGGCAACAGGTAGAAGATGCTTTTAAAGTGACTACATTCCCTGCAACAAATTATAAGGTCAAACATAAACAGCGCAGAACACTAAATTTGCCTGTGGATTGAGAATTACATATTTTTTGGGATAATAACAGTAATCTACACTTGGAAAGCACGCACAAATGCCAACCTTGATTTTTTTTTTCTTGTGCAGTTATTACAAAGAAATTTCTTACCAAACTCAGTTGGTTGAAGAATGTGAAAGAGCCTATAGTTCAAAGTAAATTGCCCAATCTTTTTAAAATCATGTAAAGAAAAGGAAGTGAAAAGAGTAATGATTTCACCCGCTTAAAGAAAGGAGACTGAAGCCTATTCTCAACAGAACTCCATCTATTCTTCAATGTCTGTGAGTGATGTAGGTGTTTAAACAAAAATGAAACCGTAAGTGTAAATGTCAAGTGTAAACAAAGAAGGGTAAACAAATGAAGGTGTCCGGAACAATGCTGTCTGTCATAGCTCAGGAGTCCGTTATGACTGATTTATAGCTAAGTGATAAGGGGAATCAAGAGCAGCAGTGCAGCAGTGCAGCATCCCACTTACAGCACGCTTTGCGTTTTTCCACTTCATCAGCCAACATCAGTCAGTTTTGTCTGCACTTATCAAAGCACCTTGACAGTGAATTAAAAGCTTGTGTGTACAATTTGGCTCTCAACTAAGAAAAAGAGGAGATTTCCTTAGTATTTTATAATTTCTTCAGCAAACTGTCACTTCCACTAACAAGGTCAACAAGTACGATAAGGCCTCAGTATTAAGTAAGGAGACAATGAGAAACTTGTCTGCTTGTATGCTGGGAGCAGAGTGGATCATCACAGCTAAAGCCTTGGCACTCAGTATTCTCAGTATTAAATATTTAATTTTAATAATCTTGGCTTCTTGTATAATTATATCGTAAGATCCTTCCAAACACTGAGTACGCATGTGTTTAGCCTTTGCAAGCCCTGGATTATTTCTCGCTCATTACCATAGCAGATTGATATAATCACATGCTCTTCTTAATATTCAGTTTACTGCCATATATATCTGCATGTCACCGGGTAATGTAATAAGAGTCCTTGGGATTCACTTAGCTGAGAAGATAACTCAGTTTTGTAACTTAATATTGTCTCTGTGCTCACGACAATGGGGTCTCATAAAAATCCCTACTTCTTCAACATTAAAAGCCCACACTTTCCTTGAACACATGCATAATGAGCACATTATTAAATTTGTCGTTTTAATAGCTAAACGAGGCAATGACGTAGTATTTTTAAATCCACATGTGGCACACATAATGGTAATTGCTAAATTATATCTCGTACTGCTATCATTTAATACAAGATTCCCAGTGCCAAATATCATTTATTGGCATTTATTTTTGGCTTTGTTAAGTTATTTGATCTAATTGCAGTGTATGTCAGTCAGCACTAATGAGTAATGGTCTGTGGATGTGAAAAGAAACTGAGATTGTTTACTCCTTTGGGTGACATTTACCTAAATGCCACATATCTGCACTGCTTCTCCTATGAGACATGTAGTATGTAAATGTGATTTCCGTGTCACTGTACAATTCTGTACTCAGGCAAATATCACTAAACAGGACACTCTCTCCATTACAAGGTTTTTTTACTTGCCCACTGTGTAATAGACCATAAGCAGGCATTCTGTTCACCGCAGCATTTTTTAACATTTATTAGTGCAAAAACGCAGTGGCTTCTACATCTTTGCATGTGACCTCTTCACACAAATCTAGGTCTGCTTTTGACCATCCAGCCATAATAACACATTACTTTGACCCTCACTTTAAGGTGTTTGAGAGTGCTTTAATATAATTTATTAAATGGTTTATAACACAATACAATTTAGCTGTAACCTAATGTAGGGACATTTTAAAGTTTTTGTAATGATTTACTGTATTAATCATTATAAAAACACAAGTTTTCACTTTCTGGGTGCTCACAGAGGGAGTTAAAGTTAATGAAAAATTTTAAATCTAGTTACAACACCATAAGTGTTTTTTAAGCAAAAATGATTTATTATTTTAAAGCCCTTTTATTGTCTCATTGTGACGAAACTCTCAGTTCCATCAACTTGGAACATTCTTTGCAAATTGTAATAATGCTGTCTTTCTCTCAAACTGTAAAACACATCCACACCAGTGCCAAAATGTTTGACTCTCTAGTCTGTGTAGTTTGGCTGTACTCAGGTAACCCTAACAGCAGTCTGACATCAAGAGTGTAACAATGGCATGCTGCACTTGTTCTTCTTCTTGAAAGTGTTATAGTTCAATTTAAGATTAATTTTCAACTCTCAAATTGTTTTGTGCAAATAAGTTTGAGAGACCTAAAGAGGAAAAACTATGCAGTATTTCAGAAGAAAAAAAAAAGCAGAATTATGTTTTGTTATTATCTCTGATCCCAGTAATCACCTGCCAGTCCCTCAGTTAATCCAACGACTTCTAATGTGGGTCCCCATCCCCAGGTTGAGCTCCACTGGTCTAACTCACATTTTCTTTTGTCAGACAAAATTATTAAGGAAAAACATAAGAATTTAAAACCGTACAGAAATTACAATCAACTGTGTGTTAGGCATTGTTTTAAGGATTGATGACTTTACACAAATATTCTGCTGAACATTTGATTAAGTGATCGATTTTAATAAAAAGTTACATTTGAGGAAATCATATAAACACTCCAAAGGCTCAGCTGGTGGGCTGTGCTTTACCACCCGATGGCCTAATAAATTTTTATTTTGCTCCAACCCCTAGCCAACCGAATAATGCGTGGTTAAATGAAGTAATCATTTTTACTGGAGACATCACTCACGGGAAGATAGCAGGTAGGTATATCACTTCCCACCATATGGTCATGGCTGTCAAGCGTGGGCCAATCAGAAAGCAACAATTTGCCACAGAGTTCCATGTTGTGATTAAATAGTTCCAAGGACGGCTCCGGCACACAGGAAGGCTCTTTGACCAGACTGATACTCATCTCCGGCTACAGATTGGAAGTGGTGGTGGCACAGCTATGTGGCTCTCTCTGTCTGAATTTGTTATGTTATTCTTTCCCATTTTCCCCCACAGACTCACTGTGCAATAGACTGTTATTTTCGTCTCATGAATATAGAAAATTTCAACTTGACTCTCAAGTCTGTTCAAATCATAAAAAGTACAGAAAGGAACAAGGTATGAATATATTTCCAAGTTGGCAAATCACAGAGAAGTGGGCTGCGAATAATGAAGTCTCAGAAAATACAGGCTATTGTACAAGCACCGGTTACATGTCTTTGATGTAATAAAAATAGATCAAATAAATGATCATGTCTTATATTTTTAAATTTTTTACATTTCCTGCATGTTTTGTGGTTGATTATTCTGACTTTGTTGGTATTGTATCTTATCTTAATTAAATGTTGTGATAAAATGCATAAAAGGAATATGTATGTCTGTTCTCCTCTCACACTAAAATTACATCAGCAAAAACAAATTTCTTGTTTAACATTTATACCGAAATGTTATGAGATTAGTTGTAAAACTGCTAACACTGAAAAAGCTCTGTTAAAACAAAGAAATTATCCCTGCTATTTTTACCCCCACAGCTCCTGACAATGTACAAAGGGTTCCACTAAATGTCCAGCTGCCTGACACTGTACAATAAGCGAAAAGATGAGGCCAAGGGTTAGAAAGCATCAGAACTACCATCCAGGAGAGAAAAAGAGAAAACATTTATGAGTACATCAGAGGGAGGGCCCCCTGAGACAAACAACTGAGTGAATTCCCCAGAGACATCTCAGTAGAAGAACACAGAGAGCAGTGAGGAAGAAGAAGAGGTATCATGGAAGACTAACTGCCTCCATGAGATGTATCATACACAGAGAGAAGATGTGGATGATATTGAGAAATTACGAGTGGCTGGCAAAGGCTAGTATGAAGGACAGTCAGCGCAGAGGCTCTGATCATAGAATCATTATAAAATGTTCAGTGTGGTTAGTGTAGTAAACAGCTGAATCACACACTGAATCAATTCTGCTTTCCTTTTTGTAAAAGTCAATGCAGTCACAGGCCCGGCCTACACAAGACAGCCTTCAAAGCCTGCAGTAATTAAGCTACTCATTAATTGTCATCACTTATTATACTACACAGTACAAAACAGGAACAAAGAGTTTTTCACAAGGAATCAGCAGACCTGGCAAACAGGCTCATTCAAACATCACAGGCAACCAACAGGTGTCTGAACAACTAATAATGTAAAATCTGGGAATCAGAAATGATAATGGAAAGCATTAGCAGGCTCTGTAGCACAACATGCATGCTGTAGCACAACAGTAAGAGTAAGCAGACAAGCACAGCACAATACATAGTGTATGTAGCCTTCATAACATTAACATCCACATACCAGGGAGACAAAGAGGGGGCATTTCACTCACATTAAAGATGCTTAAGATCCTCCCTCTTTGTTTTAAAGAGATGAAGTGGTCAATATCTTCTACTTCCATCACTGCTAGCAAAAGTGAACAAGTTCACTCTGCCAGTTGTTTCATATAGAGTAGGTCTTATTGTTTGTTGTGAGTCCCTGGCTTCCCAATCTCAGACTTTATGTAATTGCAATGACATGGTTGATAATACTGCTGTTACAACCCAGAGGGGGTGCTACTTCACTAATTTGAAAAAACTTAATGAAGAATCGGAAAGAGAGGCAAAATTGTTCATAATGTGACAAAGAAAACAGTTCAATATCTCAAAAACAAAATTTAAATTTAAATTTAAAATAATATTTATGCTGTGACTGAGTTCTAGCTTACCTTGTTTCCTGAGAGAAAACATCACCATTATCAACTTGAGAGCTTGTTACCAAGGAAACTCTGGACACCTTTAGTGTTGAAAGAGATACCCAGATATTTCAAATAAACAGGGTAGAAATACTCTGTTTACTTAAGTTTAAGGACAAAAATATTAGTATCAAAATATACATACATCACCAAGGGTCAAAGATGCATACCAGTAGATGACAATAGTCAAGTAAAGCAAAAGCTAATTAAAGTACCTATAAAGGTATCTGAGTACAGTACTTGTATATTTAGTTGCTTTCCACTACTCGATACTGTTGATCCATCATCTAGAACAGCAACAGGGTTTTGTATATTTGTCTGAGATTTATAATAACTAAACACATATTTTTCCTCGTTTTTGAGTGCAAGATAATGATTGGTCTCTGTATGCAAATGTTTTCTTATTTGCAAGATGCAGTGCCTATTATTTTAAAAGGATGCACTAGCGTTTCTGTGTTATTTAAGTGGCATCATCATGGCGTAGTTGTCACACTGATGAATGCTGGACAACCAACATTTTGTCTTCATGCAAATTAGGAGCGTTCTTGTCACCAAGTGAGACCTCTCTTCTGTCATCATTCTCTTTTACCAGCCACGGTTAATAGTCTTGTTCATGTATGCTTTCATGTTTTAACATTTAAAAGTCCACAGGGAAATGTCAGACACATGAAGCACACCTAAAGTACACTTGTCTCTGGAGGAGGGTACTGCAGTCACAATATTACTACTCACAATATTTAGATGTCTAAATATAACATTAATGGTCTGGAGTAAAAGTTTTTCTGAGGATTTTCAGATAAATTTGCATATTAAGATGTTGTAAAGCTTTGCTGGTATCTTGAGAGACATGAAACATTTTTAAGAACATAAACTTGGATTGGTTATCTTAATGATCTAGTCACCTGAGACTATTTAATGCTTGGATTGCAATTTTATGCTCAAGCTTCAACAACAAGGAGAATCTGAGTAGCATACTGTAAACCAGGGTTCTTGTAAGTAGTTTCTTTCAAAAGGCAGCCCAGGTACTTAATTTGAAACTAATTCCCAACAGCTGGTATCTTGATATCAACATATAAATTATGTGAGGCCAGTCACAAGAATGATTTAGTGCGACAGTATGCAGTAAATGATAATCATTGTATTAGTGGCAGCTTTAAAGTATAATAGCACATAAAATATAGCAGAATGAAAATTCATTGGCTGGCATTATTATTCAGTGAAATCCAGAGATTAGATAAGTGATGCAGACTAACTTGACCCACCATGCCCCACCCTCCACCCCCCACCCACTGGATTTTCACAGATAAATGGGGAAACTGTGACACTTAGTAAAATGATTAAAGCTCTCATTTTTGTGGTCAGTGTGAATTAAAACCTCTGAAAAGACCTTGCTTAATGTTTTAGACCAGATAAGTAGCATTAGCCTGAGACAGCTTAAGAGTTCAGACCCATGCATGTTATTGGAAATCAGTTTCAAGACGATAGTGGCTAAGAGGGAATATAGGGATACTGTATATCTTATCTGTGAACCTCGGGTGTTTAATGGGCTGCATATAGGATTATCGCTAGCCTCAGCAGATGTTCATTTTCAAAACATATGTCAAGGCTTAAGCCTGGTGTAAACACTACCAGTGGACAGAGTTTATCAGTTTTGGAACAGGCTCCATATTTTCAGCCCCTAAGCAGTTAAGCTGAATATGTCAGTTGCACAGGCCTCTCCAACATCTGCCCCATCACCTTGGCATGGCTGGCATTGATGAGGAAAACTTTAATAAACACTGATTTCAGCATTTTTTTGGGGGAGGGGGGGGGGTGTAATTCATTCTGTTAATTTTAGGCTAAATTAACACCATTTAAGAATGTGGAAAAATCTATCTTTAGGATACCCACAATGAAAATCATGTTGAATGTGTGTATTAGTAAACGTGCCTGCCAGAGATGAGCTACCTTTCAGACTCCCATCTACTTGCACTCCATTGGAGGGCTAAAAATGTGTCACATGTACTGCCTACTGCATTTCAAAGATTGCTAAACTCTGGCTCACATTTCTCACCATAACAGTCACCTCAGTCTCATTAAAAAAACCTGTCATGTCTGTTCCTTGAAAACCCATTTGTGATTCAAATGCACACCTTTATTGAAGCTGTTGTGTGCCTTTCTTGAAAATCCATTTGTGATTTAAATAGACCCCCTGTATAAAGAGCCCTTTTTATAAAGCGCAAACATGCTGTTGTTACAGGGAAAGCTAAATGTTACAGAGAACCTTTGGCGAGCCTTCAAATAAATCGTCTGGCTTCTCAAAACCATACTTGTACTCTAAGCTCAAAGTTAACCACAGGTCTCTAAAATATTTTATTAACGAAACCAGATATAGAAATATTAGTCTTTCACATCCATATATACTGATTTTTACAGGCAAAATCTGACTGTTGAATGCAAAATATGTCATCTACAATATGTTGATCAAAACAAGTAGAACAAAAGATGTAGTTTGATGACGCTGCGAAGGAGAGAGGGATTGTAGGATTTGTTTTTTCCATTTTTAAACAGCCAACATTAGAGAGATAAAAAAACCTATCTTACTGGCTCAGGCAGAAACTTTCAACGGGTTATACATCTTAGTTTCATTCAATATGTGACGTTAGCCAACTTTATCCAAAAAATTTTAATTTAGCAACAGGCAACAAAATGAAATGACCCATTATCTTGAACAAAACAATGCATTTTTACTTTCTTTAACATTCATTTGAGACAACTCAACAAAAAAAATATCAAAGATACAGTAGTTTTATACAATGTTATGTGAATATATTGCACATTCTATGTTTAAATATCATATAAAAATCATGTATGTCCGTGGATGAAAGAAAAATATGCATTAGCTTTTAGGCTAAATCCCATAAACATATTCAAATACAGTCTAATGGGTCTATAATGAGAAACCTCTGAGGAGCATAAAAGGTTTCTTTATATAAATATTCTTCTGACTGTGTGCTCTTAAACATGGGCTCTTTTTTCACTTAGACAACTTAATCTCCCCAGTAGCACTAAATTCTTTGACGTCACTAACTGTGTGGGTTTGGGCAATTAGGCTAACGCCAAGCAGCAGTAACACTAGAATCAAGTGGCAGTAACAGCTACTCCAAAACTATCTTAAAATTTTTTATTGAAACAATTTATAAAGTCCAGTTTTTCCTTTGCCATTTTCTTTTTACTGATTCAGTTCTTGTACATGTCACTGTTGTATTTTGACCTTTGAATTAACTCCATTGCTACCGGTACTGTAACTTCCTCCTTTTCAAATCCCCTTCTATATCTCTTATAACATGTTTCCAATGAATGACCAGTTCAAAGATATACGGTCATGTACAGATGCACGAGCATAGGTTAAAGTTCAGTCTTAGAGAGACCTGTGCTTCGATTGATTAAGTTACACACACGTGTATTGCCAGATAAGACCACTGTTTGACCCACTGAGACAGGAACTGAGCTGAAATTGTCTGCTAATATACACATCTCATGCTGTGGGGAAACCAACTTGTGTCTTTACATGAGTGGCCTCCAGCTTTATTTTACTTTACACCAGTATTTTTCTTTACCTTTTGTGTACGTGACAGTGACACTACCACTGATTTACTCAAGGACTGTCTTGGTCAACAATCCAATAGCTGTTGATGCCTTGAGTTAAAGGAACATATGGGGCCCTATTGTACATGTCCGCAGGGCGCGTGGCACAGGGGTTTTAATTTATTCAGGGGAGTTTCCAGGTCAACCTTTGCCACCTCGTTCCAGGAGCAGCAGAGGAATCCTGCTCTTCCCCACCCAATGCACCACTGGTGCACAGCGGATAGTCCAATCAGCTGTGTAGAATCATCTCATCAATTCATGGGTGTTTCATGGGTGTTTCTTTGACTGAAAATGCATGAACCAATTGGAGAATCTGCTCTCATTCCCTTTAAAGACTGGTTCCGCCGTGCGCCTGTGGCGCAGGCATATTGCTATTGTACACCCAGCGCAAACGTAAATGGCTGAACTACAAGGATTTATTCATTTATTCATTCATTCATTCGGCCAGACAGGGACAAGGCTCAATGAATGTGTTGTGTCACACAGCTCTCAGCTAATTCCCCCCTTAAGTCAAATCGTTTAGAAAGCAAACATTTCCACATTTTGTCACATCTATTTCTACAATATATTTTCGCCTGCACAGGCAAACACGCACATATACAGGCACGCATGCAGGCACAGACGCACACAGCTAAAAATAAAATTCATTTTTTGAATAGAATACATGTGGTAATTAATGGTTTACGGACTGTTTTTCTTTCAGCCACTTGTTGATATTGAATTGAAACGAAGAAAGGCGATTCAGCGGTGAGGGAACAGAACTCTTGGCTCAGGGTTCATGTTATAGATAATTATTATTTAATCCTTGTTTTTCTGATCAAATAAATATGCTGACATGAACACAGAAGTTGCTCCAGCTGTCAGCAACTGATCTGTTAAAGACGATCCGACAGTTGTGATCCTGTCCCGTCCATTGAGATAAATTTGGCATTATGATTAAAATCATTCCTAATTTAAAATTTAACATGGGGGGGCTCACATAAATGAAAGGGGTGTGTGCGTCTTGGCCAAACGCGAGATACAGACACTCCCATACGCATGCTGTTTACTTCAAAATGTGTACTTTGTGATTGAAAATGTTTTCAAAGTACACTTAACTAACTTTACAAAATATGTCCAAAGCACACTTAAATATTTAACACTGCTGAGAGGCAAAAACAGAAAAGAACGGTGTGTGTGATTGTGGAGAAGTGTGTGAGTACATTGGCCAACTGCACCGTATCTTACAGTACAGGCTGTTTTTCCTTTGCCCCTGCGTTTAACCTGGTCTAAGCGCAGGGCGCATTTGACCTCATTCCACCGGGTATACGATAGCAAATGTGCCAAGACACGCCTCCATTCAACCTTCATTCTCAGACCTCCCACCCCTCAGCACACAGACCTGGCGCAAATGGATTGCCATCGTACACTTGTGGCAAAAATGACACTTGCACCAGGTGTACAATAGCACTGACACCTGAGCCACTGGCGCACCGCGTTTGCGCCGGGTGTATGATAGGGCCCATGGTGTGGACAAATTCAAGGACGCAAAATATATTATGTCAAATTATGTAAAGGCTCTTATACAAATGTTGTTTAAATGAATTGTTAGAAGAGGTTGAGGGTTAAATTGTTCTACCTAAACAACAAGTTGATCTAACTGACACATACTGTCCTTGAAGCTAAAGTCTAATGCAGCTTGTGCCACTGTGCCAAAGCCATACAATAGTATTCTATAATATGGTAAAGCAAACTGTTTAACTTGAGTTTATCTCAAATTGAGGCCAAAATTTATATTTGTGGGCTGTTTAAAAAGATTTTTATCTGCAGCAGGAATCAATAGCAGGCTGGATATTGGACATATTGAAAGCATTGCTGGCTTTTGGTCTTTTCATGGGATTTGTGACAATACTAAAATATAAAAATTATCCTTGACCTCATCCTTTAACATGAATTTAAAGCCACCTTCTATTAGACACATTTGATAGAAAAGAAAAAGTTGACCCCTTTGCAGTTCTGGGCATTAATCCATGTTTTAATCTTAATTCAAAAAACAATTTCCAAGTGTGTCAAAAAATTGACAGCTTGACTGTCAGACTGATAAACAATATAGACAGAAAAAAACTCTACGGGGAGTGATTCAGGTGCCTATTGGGAGCTATGAGTCAGATCAATTTCAATCAGAGATTCTGAGAGGGAAGTGGAAGGAACTTAAGATGTCAGGACCAATGTAAAATGATTCCTGTAGGAGGAAGGTCCACAGAGGCAGAGGAATTTTCTTTTCCTTTATTTTCCAGGAGACCAGAAGAAGGCTAACATATACAGAAGAGTGACTGATTGAAATAAATTATTACCACATCACAGTCATTTGTGTCACAATTTTATTTGTTACCTTTGAAAAAGCAGTACGTGTTGAGTTGTTGTTAAATAAGACCGTATCAGCTCGTAAACTGGGAACCAAATGTTTCCTAGTGTCTTAATCTAATTTAGCACTTAAGTTGGTTAATGGCTAAATGATAGCTTTGCATGTACACACCCTTGTTTAATACTTATCTGCATTATATCTACAAGGTTAGCTGGGAAACCACTGGATTAAATTAAATTGTGTTGTTTTTTAAGAAATAAGAAGTAAGTCAGTGATTGTTATACTGTTGAATCTTTTGTTGACTACAACAAAGTACAGATAAGTACTCAACATGTGTATATTTGCATGATTAAGTGGGGCTATGTTTCCTCCTGCCCTCCCAATTTTTCAATTACTGCTCTAAATATCAAGAAGATTAAAACATTCAGTAACGCCAGATAGATCATGGGAGAGATTGTCCAATAGAGTTGACAGTAACGGACCACTGCACTCCATCACTGAGCATTAAGCATTACAATTAATTTGAGACATTTTCATGTTTTTGATGGTTCTCACACCATCATATATAACCATAATAAAACATGTGTTTCAATCAAGTTCAGCAACATAATTTAATCACTTTTTAACATTTTGAGGGCTTTTACAACACAGTGGATTTTGTCCTCCTGTCCTCTTGGCAAGAAGGCCACAGGTTTGACAACCAGTGGTGGAAGAAGTAGTTTATCCCTTTTCTTATATAAAATAAGTAAGAACACAGTGCAGAAGTCTGTGATCAATCAAAGTCATGCATTTTAATTTTAACTCAAGATGTACCTATAGCACAAAGAGTGGAAGAATTACCTATGCAGAAAGTTCCATTTAAGATGTATTATATAAAAAGTATCAATGGAATCAATTTTTTTAATGCATTAACATTTAAGAGCTGCTTCAATATGGAAGCTGGTGAAAGTCAAGGTCACTTTAAATACATAATTTCAGGCAGCTGAAGATAACATTTCATAACTGATTTGATGAGAGTATTTGTAGTGTCAATCAAATTTTTCCATCTAACTGACGTTAGTGACATAAGTGGTGGTCGTCTACTTCGTATAAAGCAAAGTTTGAAGCAGAATGTTCGCATGTGAAATGCAGTGAGAGTAATACTGTGAGTCGCTAAAACGGGAAATACTCATGTTCTTACAATATTTAACACTGAAAATGTTTCGGTTTTTTTGAAAAAAAAGTAGTGTGTAAATTTTTGTTTTGTGGTTTAAAGTGTTTTATAAGTTGTGCTCCTGAGGTAATGGTGCTGAATAATCTTATTTATTATTATTTATTAATTTTATTTAAGTTTATTTTTCAGTATCAAATGGCTCAATTAGTTGGTTGAAAAAATCTTAATAGTTTACATAAGAATTTAATTTAGTTGAATTTAAGGCAAATTGATGCACTTTAAATCTTTTCTGGTTCAGACTAAAAACAAGGTTAATAAAGTTATCCTTTGTTGTAAGTGGGTCTATATTTCTTTTTCTTTTTTTTTTGGTTTTCCTTAATGTTAATAAGGATACAATGTTATGCAGAGGTGTACATGTACACTTGTAACAATTTTATAGACAAATTATACTATTTATAGTCGTGGCGGAGGGTGGGGGGCGCAAAATGTTTTCTTCTTCCTAGGGGGAACTTAACAGAAAACAATTGAGAAGGACTGCCCCAACCTAACTTCACGTGTTATTTCAAAGTGAAAATGTCATCTAATCTTTTGTCTGTGTGGGTAATATTCTCTATCTGAGCGCGTGAGCTGTGGATAACTCACCAGTTTTGCCAGGTGACTTTCTTTCAGTTGTCTCTGCAGGTGAGCTCTGTTGACTTCCCTTAGGAGCTGCATGCCCATCTCCTTGCCGTCGTTTCGTTTTCAAAAATTAGAGTTTGGCGTTGAAATGTGAGACGAAACTTCATTTATGAACGTGTTCTTTTGTCTCCAACACTTTTCTTGCGGAGTTCAGCATTTTATAGCGTGTGGTTTTCGACTCAACTCTGTACGGTGGCTGACAAGTGCAAACGCGCTGCAAATACAGAAACGCGCTGCAGAAACAGAAACGTGCTGTAAATACAGAAACGCACTGCATATATAGGAAAACAGATGCAAAAGCAAAACGCTGCAAATATAGATACGCGCTGCAAATAAGAGAACAAATGCAAAAAGAAAACGCTGCATATCCAGTCATACAACAGAAGTGCTCCAGGCCTCTAGGGGCAGTGCTGAGCTTCCACCCGAGAGACAGGCAACGGACGTATCATCAACGTGCGGAGCAGATGAGTACATGAGAAGTAGAAAGTTATTGGTGAGAGGAAAATAGGAGTACTTATCTGCTCCGCACGTTGATACGTCCACATCTGGGTTACTATACGCAGCGCGTTTCTGTATTTGCAGCGCGTTTGCACTTGTCGGCCACCGTAAAAACTCTGGACTTGGAAGTCGGCAGTTTGGAACAACAACCCAGCATTGTTGGCATATGTTCTCTTAGACTGAGAATCACACATAATTTCCACTCATACCTCCACATTTAAACCCTAAAAGTGGCAAAACACAAGTTGATTTTTGTTGAACGCAGTCTCATGGAGTCAAAAGTAACTTAGTAAATGTTCTGACTGTCACAAAAATCTTTTTTTTTTTTTAAAAGTTGTCATTAAATATAATCATTTAACTTCACCCGCACAAACTTTACTATTTGTAATTCCTGCCAATTGTCACAGATATTAAGGACAATTTGTACACATGTACATAAATCATATTAGCTCTTAAAAACTATTAACTTAGGTCACAAAACAATAAAAGCTCAAAGTCAGCTAAGTTTAATTGCCCTAGAAAATTGTTATAACTATGAAATGAAATACCAATACATGGTTGACCTTAACATTGTGTCTGCTAGTTACATCTTAAATATTCAAATTCATCCACCAGCCTCATTCAGAGGACTACATACAGTACCTCCTTTCTATACTTCTTTCAAACAACTGCAACAACAGAATATGTAAGATATTAGTGAAATCCAAGGCCAAGGAGGGTATTGGAGTTCAAGATGTTTCAGACTGAAATTCAGTCCAAAATACAAGAGCTATCTGTTGCATCCTGGTGCATTAACAGTCATTATTAAGAACCATACTGATGATAAAACCCTCGTCTCTTAGTAAGAACATGACAAATTTTCCTGTATAGAGTCTCTCTGCAGAGGTACAATCTTGTATATATATTCATACTTGTGTGACACCTAATGGCCTAATGGTCTAGTTCGCATGGAAACGGGATTTAAATATAACCCTTGGCTCTGAGGAAAGAAAAAGTAATAATTCAAGAATTTGTGTGGCATATGTAGCCAACAGCCAAGCTGCCACAAAAAATAAAAAAAATCCAACAATACAGTGTTTCTGATTAAATTTTGCAGGTGTGTTGATGACAACAAACTCAGGTGTTTTTTTGGAGATGGTGGAACATTTGATATGACAATTATTTTTCAAAATGTCAATTTTTTAAAAAATGCAAGAAGTGAAAATGGCATTAAAATATTATTAGCACTTTCTTTATTCCTAATGCTTTCCATGTAAGAGCTACATTTGACAAACAATGAACTTTACAGTGTCTTTTTAGAGCTGATAACCTTGTTTTACACAAATTTTTCATTATGGGATGAATAAATAGACAAATCATGTCTGACTATCTGGGTAGTTTCTCAGTACTCCCTAAATAAAATCCCTAGTTGTCTATTTTGCATGAGGTTTATCTCTCTAACTCACCATCTAAACAGGAAAAATAATAATAAAACTGAAGCTAAATGGATGGCAGTGTACTTTTCAGACTATTCTCAGACTGATACTAAACTCATAATGGTCACTTCAGTAGTTAACTGATCAAATGGAGCATTAAATTGTTAATTGTTAAAATAAGTGACAAGGTGAATGATGCCCTTCCACTGCAGAAGTCTAAGTTCTTTTTCTCTGTATTCTCAAGAGACTCTGCCCATAATGTAATTTCAGGTCTGACATAAGTAAGGGTAAAAATACATAAAAATAGCAAATCTTCTGCATGACGTTGCTGTTCATTCCAGCAACTACTCAGAGCCAATCAGCAAATGCTCTGGATGATTACTGAAATCCACAGAAGTGTGGAATTGGACAAATTGGAGTGTTTTTTTAACCCGGCTCAGTGCTTCTTACAGTGTCAGGCTAAAATTGAACTACTCTGTGGCTAATTGTGTAACAACTCAAAAGTGCCTGCTCCCACAAGTTAGGCACAGAATTTTATGTTAGTATGGACAAAGACACATAATGACAATCAATTCCAAAACGAAAAAGTAACATGGAGCTGCTTTCAAATTCAAATCAAAGTGAGCTCTTGAGAAAGCCAAGGCTGAGGGCATTCATATGAGCCCTTTCAACTATGTTCTCTTATAAAATTGCATTAGCAAATGAAAGTATTTCATCAAGATCTATTGTTTGTAAAATATGACCTTACATTTCCAATTAATTCCACATTGTCGCATGGAAGGAACAGAAGAGAGAGATACAGCACAGTATTAATTCTAACTTTTAATATCGCGTACATATACATTTTAGCGTTTTAGGTGCCTATCATTTTATCATTACTGGCGTGTGTCAAAGAGAGCACTCATATAAAAAAATATGAAACTTTTATAGCAAAATATGGAAATAACTTTAATTAAAGTGCATCCAGGGAAAAAGTATTCAATTGCAGACAATGTAACTATAGGTGAATCAATGCCAAATTATTCTGGTTATGAACCGTATCATATTTTCTTTACATCAAGAAATGGCCATGTACTGCTTAAATACAATAAGTGTAATATAAGTAATTTGTATAACAAGCAACTGGAGGCTATATAAGTTTATTGTGCATATCTTAAGGTGGGTTCAGCAGTTTTAATCCAATATACTTTTTGTCAAATTTGGAGTGAATGTCTCCTGATGGTCTGCCAGCTGTCCATCCTGTGCATGCTGTGTTTGTTCACAATGCTGGATCTGTAAACGGAAAACAAACAGAGCGGTCCGAACCAAGCCACACAACACTTTTCCAAGACTTTTTCAGCCAATCAACAACACGCGGCATTTCCCATTCCTGAGGGGGAGGGAAGATGGGGAGTAACAGGGGCAGCGGGAGCACGAAGGACGGCAAACCTTCAAGTGCTAACATGAATTGATTGTGTCAAGAAGGAAAGATGGCCGAGAAACAGCCAAAGCAGAACAAAAAAAAAAAAGTAAAATGTATTTTTTTAGGCCAGGGTGAAGAGCTGCTGAGGCTTAGCAATGATGAAGAGACCTGTGAGAGTTGAGAGGCATGAAGACGGATGCAGAGGTTCCTCTGTTTCTGCTTTACAGGTGGTACCATTAGTGCCTTTGTGTTTTGCTAATGTACCTTTTTTTGTTTCTGATTTGTTTGTCAGGAAAAGGTGAAAGCACTTGCTCACAGACAAGTAGCTAACTATCCGGTCAGCTATAATATGATGTTGTGATGTTATCTGTAATAGCATATGAGCTGTTAGTATCACTGTGTCGTGCTCTTTTGATGAGTCCACCCTGTCGTTTGTGTCACCTTGGCACTGAAGTGAGGTGTGTTTTTATTTGTTTGGCTGTTCAGTTCACATATTAACAGTCTCCTCCTTAAATCACTGACCTGTCCTTCAAGAATTGTGTGACTACAATAAGCTAAAATCTTCCAAAAATCATATGCTTTGAATCAGGCATCATATCAATCTACTTCAGATAAAATAAGAAGAATTCTATATTATTTGCCTGCATGGAGTTTTTCTATGTATCCATTTTTTATGAACCTTTATGAGTCTATACCTTGTTTGCAGTAAAAATTGTTGGACAAAATAACAGTTTTAACATTTCCTTTGAGATGTCAGGCACTGAAACGAATGTGTTGTATATTAAGGGCAGAACAACAGTTCACCTGCACTTTTACAGGGAGCCTCAAATCGACCAAACAACAGTAATGGTGGTCGGTTAAAAGGTGCACAATAATTGCTGTTGAAGTATCTGTGAGTGTGAAGGATGTAGATGTGGTTCACCAAATTTGACACTTAAATTTTAAATGTGTCAGTTGCCCTGCAGTGTAATGGTCTGAGAATCTGTTTTTCTGAACCCTGCCGGAAAAGGGTTAAATAAATTTTCCGATTTAAGGAGTTTGTACGTGGTTATTTATGCAGACAAAGAGATTTAAAAAAAACACAAAAGATATATTGCTGGTTGCCAAGCAATACATGTCCTGCAGCTATTAGCGCACATAGAGGTTAGTATTGTGTTTCCAGCCGAAATCGTGAACAGGATTTTCATGGTTTCCACAGTGTTAATTTTAATCCTAATTTCCTGTAAAGACCAATTGTACAACACATTTGCAACATCTTAATGTCAAGATGAAATGAAAAATGTCTTTTTAACCATGTTAGATCAAATCCTCAGTTATTTTGTGAACCTGCTAAACAATATATATGCCAAATTAGTGCAAAAAATCATTTTTTGAATCAAAATCCAATTATGTTTTCCTCAGTAAAACAAATTAAGATGTGCACATATTATGATATTCAGTCATCAATCTTTAACATTTAGCAGCACAGAAAAAAGATTCATCAGCCAACTAGTTAACAGCAACATGGAACTCTGTGCTTACATGTTCACCACCTCATATCTTATTTTGTTTCCCCAAAGATACTGTCATTACAGACCTGCTTGCTAAATTGTATTCATTTTGAAGAAAAGAAGTATCTGTGACAGCTCCAGATTATGCACGGGCATTTTACAATAGACTGTTTCAGCAGCTACATGGAGCACAAGATGGACTTTGTATCTGTCTCTCAAATAAATATGGCTATCCCATCTGTCTACTACTTCAAAATAGCAATAACTAACCCTCCACCTCCTGCAGTTTGATAGGTATGTTTGCCTGCTGTAATAATCAGGATGATGAAGGTGTTGAAATTGGCAAGAATTCCGCTACGATTGAATAAAGGCTAGCATCCAACTCCAAATCAATGTATTATGACGCGACCACTTGCCAGCAGTCAAATCACCATTATGTCCCTCCTGCCTGTCCTGTTTCACTTGGATATACATCACAATACAGAAGCTAGATTTTCTCAAAATGCTGTTTCATATGGAGTTTTAAGTTTATGTACTACAAGTTATATGACTTTTCTCCTCCCCTGTGAGCATTTTCCCACAATACCCCTGTGGTCAGTTCATGTTTTACAACATATGTGCACCTCAAACCAATGCAGTCATATCTAATCAATGACTGGCATTTCTACAGAGTGATATTATATTTGCCTTCCCAGCTTGGCCAGTATATTATTAAAGCACATCTCCCAGAAGACCACTGCGACCACAGAGTTTCTATGGTTACCACCATTGTACCGATAAATTTTATGAGTTCCGTGGACATCACTTCCTAATTACCTCCACTTGAACAAATCCTCATTCCAAATATATCCAGCTTTATATCTATTCATTGTGGGGGATGGAAAAGGTGTGGACTGTCAAAGGTGGACCATAAGTATCACAAAAAAAAAAACAGTATGCCCTGTGGTTTTGCTCAAAAGTGAGATCAGGAGTGATGCAACTAGAAAGACACCCCTCAAGAAAACAAGTGTTAAACTTTAAACTACCCTTCACATGGTCAATATTACATGAGGGATTACAGCAATGATGCAGCAGAGATGATGTGTGTCCTGTGCAACAACCTCGTGAAGGAGAGGCCAAAGTCTGCTCCAGTTCAGTTTATAGAGCTTCTCCTTCCCATAAAACGCAGCTGCACTCGGGGGAAAATATTTTCTCATCCTGGTCACAGTCAGGATGACCCAGAAAACCAAATGGACGGCTCTGATTGATTTCACCTGCACCTGCTCCGTATTCAAACATAATCGCTTACATAAAAACCACATTATTTTGACACCTGAACTGATAATTGGGATGTTGCATGTGTTGCTAACATTTGTCAAAGTAATAATAACGTGGGTGGCCTGGTGGTTAAATGACAACACTGATGATGCTCTACTATATTTTTGGAAAATCCCATTGAAGACAAAACAATGCAAGTAAACATCAAATTGATCCCACTTGTGAATATTGCTTACAAAGCCAGACATAAAAAATTTCTATGCCATATTATTTTAACCCTTAAACATACACCTTTTGGGGCCTATTTGCTTATAGCTAAATGGAAAAGCTTTTTACAGAAAACTAAGCTAAAACGATATACATGCACTAGTGAATTCATTGGTGAATAATTGAACAAATTGAAAATGTCAAGTATGTCCAAAAAAGGTGAAAAAAATTTAAACACAAAAAATTTAATAACTTGTGCTTGGTCAAGAGCTTCGGTGGATCACCAGCGATCCAGTGGATGTGTAAGTATCAGTCTCACAAACATCATCTTGGCGTTACTTGCTAGCATACCAAAATTGCTGATGAAAATAACCCCTGACAAATGCACTACTAACCCCCTTTTTTGAGTAAAGTTCCTATAAACTGCAGTGTCCAGCAGCTTCAGAGGAAGATCTGACTTTTTTAATGGAAGTAAGTTTAAAACATTTTATCTTAAGTAAGGATGAGACCAGCCACAATGAGAAAAGTATCCCAGGCTGAATAATTAAAGATTCATACTGTAAAACCTCAGTGTCACCTGTTTGATTCTGGCTGGGAACTCTTCTTGCATATCATACCTCTCCCTCTCATTTTCAATATTATTACTTTCTGTATAGAAAATAATATGCCAAACTTTAGCAGCAGTATTTTTACATTATGAAGGCTGACAATGTTTCATAAAAATCCAACCTAAAAAAAATACAAAAAATGAAATTCTCAGCTGAGTGTATCTATAGCCAAAATGTTCAAGTTGATAAAACATCAGCTTCAGCTTCAGCAGGACCAAACTGTACTGCAAGTAATTTCCCATAAGATATTGTATCCTATATCCAGCAGAGGTCACAACTTTCCACATTTTTATGGTAGCAGAGGAAGCCAATGGTTAACCTCCTCTGAGTACGAGTATCAAGTTTGGCTGCCAACTCTGAGTTGCAAAGTTCTGCAGAAATGTGCTGACACAGCTGAACTCTGTAATGACTATTTTGTAGAGCCTCTGAGTGTGAGGGTCGCATGCCGGCCTGTCCCACTGGAAAGAGTCTCTGACTGGATCTCAACCGTGCACAGAAATTGCCTTATGGACCCAGTCTACTGTGTCATGATACTTGTGTCACGATGCATAGACAGAGCTGCCAATCTCACAATCAGAGCACATTTTCTATTAATATTATCATGATGGTGCGGCAATTGTTCCTCATGTTGCTAAACCATGAAATCCTAAGATTCCAAGTCCTGCAGAATGTGAGAAAATCAACAATCAACCTCTTCTGTTAATTAACAGACTCTGAGTATGGGTTGAACTGAAGACATTTGCAGGTGTTCACGTGTTTATTTACAACGGCACTCATAAGTTATAAACATTAAGTTTGGTTATGAGCTGAGATCAAGCTGAGGTCGAGACTGACGATGGAGATCCTGTCCCTCCCCTGGCAGGTGTTGACGTATGCTGCAGCTGTCTCTGCAGCTGGCCCTTGTAATAAGCAAAGACAACACTCTCTCTGCGTCCTCTAATGTTCTTACCATAAACAAAGTCAATAACAATTCACCATAGCTACTTAGATTTTACATATTTACAGTATGTAGAAACAGGAGAGTGAAAAGTGAGGTAAGAATCTATGGCCACATGCATTATAAAATTCAAGGCATGTGCTGTTCCAGAGTTGTAAGAAATAACAGAGGTAGGTGGATTATTTTGCAGAAATTCTTGGATTTATTAGAGGATGTGTTTTCTTGCTCCTCTAACAGCATTCAAGGCTGACGCTCACAGATACCAGCCTCTACAATATGCTGCTTGTGGACATGAAAAAAAGCAGCTAATGCAGAGGTGTGACAGACACACTTTAATCCTTCTGTTTCAAACCACACTCGAGTACATGCTGTACAGAGTACATACAATATGCTTTCATTTTAAGGATAGTGCACTTCAGGATACACAGGACATAACTATATTACACATTAGCACCTTTCTCTAAGTTTCCCACTAACATTATAGCAGTGATTACTGTCCATAGATACCAGTCAATAAGAAGTTAATCATGTTTCATACATTTCATATTTGAATCATTGTCACTTAGCATAAAGTAGACACTAATGAGCTACAATTACAGTTTGATGCAATCAGTGTGCCTATTGAACGATAATTTACTTTGACATTTCTTTTTTGTTATTCATATGATTGGTTGTTTTTTTTTCTTTTATAAGTGGCTGTCGAACAATAAAAAAACTTTTCATATACTGAGAACTCTGATGTATATTATTTCTCCTCTGGAAATCAACAGCATGACCTTATCTAAAGTGTATTATGTGATTGTCCCTTAGAGAAAATTTTAAATAAAAGGTAAATCATGTGGCAACCCTGCGTGCTTTAGTCATTTTATATGCTAAATGTCAACTAGTGAATTGTGTTTCTTTGTCCTTTTTTTGTATGAAAATTTGGCTTAACCCGTTTATGTCAGGATGTCAACATAAAAAAGATCTTTTGAAAACAAATAAAAGGATTATTTATTACAGAATCAACAACACAGGAAGACACAAAAAATTAAGTATGCAGCCATTATTGCCTCGCTGTTTTGTGGCTGGCAGGGCAGGTGTGGGTGGAAGAAGGTGGAGAACAAAAGTAATGAGACATATTTGAAATTATGATTGCAATGTGAGGGCTCCCCCCTTAGGGAATGATAAATAGTCTGTGTGGATAGGTTCGACCTGCTACCTGGATTTTTTAAGAGCCCAGCCCATCTGCATGCGCAAGTGGACACTTATAACTGGCATATAATTATGGACCAAGGATATGGCAACCTTGCCTGGGTGTGTGTATGCTTGGATGATGCGTGACTTGTGAAAGTCAAACAGCTACTTATGAGTTGAAGGTGCATGCCAGCTGACATGAAAAATCTGGTTTGTTGGCCTAAGGGCAGCAAAGAATGTTGATGGGGGAAGCTGGAGGCTTGTGATTACTCCCTGAAGCATGCAGCGCTCTGCATGACGAGCTACCTCCACATGACTCGGACATCCACAGTGACCTCTAGACAATGGTCATACATTAGGACAGCCTTCGTGAAGCTGAGAGACAGAAAATGTGCAGAGAAAGATGGAGGAGGGAGAAGTACTATAACAAGAAGATCAGTCAGAAATGTGGACAGCTCTATGCTCGATCCGCCTCTGCGAATCCAATCAGTTACTGTAATTCGTTCCAGCTGTACCCCAGAGAGTAAACATTGAGCAAGGAGTAAAGGAGCTAATGATCGTACCTCTAGGAATATGAGTATTTTTTTTCACTGCTCAATACTTGTCTAAATTTCCATCATTATTTTGTTGGCCTCGACATCAACACCAGACCCAAGCAGAAGTTATAAGTTTGTACTGAGAACAAACATGTAGACTTTTGCTGCAGCGTGGATTCAATTTTGCAAAATAAATTTCCAGCCTGTTAAAATGTCAAGTGCTTAATGAAGCTTAACTTACATGTATATCAGTTTCCTTTAACCAGTCAGATTTTCTGCAAAAATCTCGGCCCACCAACACAACTTTAAACAGTGAAGTTGTTCATGTCTCTTGCCAATACATTTTTTTGAAAAAGTGCATTAGAAACACCCTCAAGACTTTTTGTTTTGTCTCTGTGTGGGTGTTTCATCATTGTAAGAGTCTTTGTCTTCAGTATTGTCCAGTGTGATGGCTTACTTCTCCTCACAGAGCAAATAACTCAAACTTGGAGGTGCAGGGATACAGGTGGAAAATTGGTTCTCAGGAGAGTATTTTAGATGTATAGTGGAAGGACTGGGAGTTACTAGATAAGTCAATCTCAATTCAAAGTTTCAAAGTTAATGGATTGGAGAGAAGTTGCTGGCAGTTTGTATGAGACCATGAAGACATCGCTGGTCAGAAAAGCTTCATTAAAAATGTTGTCTTTTAAAGACACCTTTTTAATATGGGAGACACGTGATTAAGTGCGTTTCACCTTCACTTTAGGTTAAGTGGTTTTTAACCTTGGTCTGTTATTAGCAAAAACAAACTGCAACTATCAGCTGATGAGTATGGACAGGATTAACAAATGAAAAGCAGAAAACAGGTTCAGCTTTAATTGGCTTCAGCTGTGAAGTGTCAACTCTTTGGACATACAGCTCAGTTTGCCTCACATGGTGGGAAAAAAAAAACGTCTGAGGAAAAAAAGCACGAAAGAAAATAAGAGCTACAATAAATATCGCCAATGTCTTGCTAATCATGCTCTAATTATATCACAAAGCAATTACACAGCAATCATAGCTCCTATTATTTCTGAATGAGCACATTTAAAAGAGAGAATACATATGAGTTGATTAAAATTATACATTAGGTGATTCAGTGAGGAAATGTTATAAAGTGAATTACTTTGTCCCTTTGCATGAAATATAGTTTAATCAGTTTAGTTCCAATTGATTAAATTCACTGATAAATTAGTAGCATGTTCCTTCTCCCATGTTCCCACTCTGTCTTTGCACTGCTGCACTGCTGGAGGAAATTAACTGCTTTAACAGCAATGTACCACCTTCTATCGCAGCATAAGAACAACCCTCAAGGTTTTTAGATGCATATGTGCCAAACATTATTATTCCATGCATACAAGCATAAACACCTTGGCCTGAAATTGGCTTTTTAGTCAATTATATCATGTTTATAGGTCCATAGAATCTGCTGAATGCATGGCGTGCCCTCAGCTGGCTAACAGAGAAGTCATAGCAACAGCTACAATGAGGGAGAGCAGGGAGAAACAAATTGACATCACAGCACAAACGAGAATTTGTTCAAAAGCAAGCTGGACATCAGGATTAGTGTGTTCTTGTGCTACATGTCTGCAGGCGCTGCAGCCTCAGGACGGGTCCCTCATCACAAAGAGTGACAAGTGTTGGCCGGGAACTTGACCACTCGAATGAGGCAAATATACTGACAAAATATACCTCCTACAGCAAACAGAAATCTGTGTCTTACAGCTATAAGTCATTATACCAACCTTAAGAGTAGAATTTTCGGAGGCCTTATGAGCAGAACCTTTATTTTAAATGTTGGTTAAATAAAAGAAATAAATTAAAGATTTTAAAAATAGCTCCAATGGGGAATAATAAATAATGTTAATCGTAATTAGTTGTAAAATTTAAAAATAATAATCTCCTCCTGTTCAGAGTCAGAATCCTGGTCGGAGCTGCTGTAAATCACCATGGTACTGTATCTCTATTTTTAAAACTGGTTTCAGTCGGACTCAGAGGCTGGTTTCATCTGTGGTTTGGCTGTATTTAACCACGGTTTAAAAATACCAACATCCCTGCAGCACACGGCACTCCTGGACCAGACGGACTGGTCAGCTAATAAGGCTACTGGCTGTATTGTTAGAAAGAGGCACCAAACTGATGCCAGCTACTAGCTACAGCCAAATGGAGCTACAGCACAGAGTATGATGAGTAGAAGTTACTCTGGTGATGAGCTATCCCTTTAAACTAAAACAAGACTGAGCTAATTCCATCAGATAAGATGCGGCTAAAAGCTTTAGAAGAAAATAAATAGATGATTTTTGAGTTAAGACAACAACATATCTTCAGGAGACACACTTATAAACAATTTTAAACCTGTCTGTGAAATATTACCGTGAATTGACAGGTAATAAATATTTGAAGACACTGTAATAATTCATTCACGCCTGAATCATATCCAGTAATACACCGTTAACTATTCTTGCAGCAATGACGCCCCAATATCCGCTCACAGTAGTGTTTTAAACAATTAAGTTCTGTGAAAATATGATCATTTGATGTAATAACGTAAAAGTGCTCGGTGGTGTCTGGTTTTCAGCGGACATTCGGCAGACAATGATCATTTTAACTCTCATATTGATGTTTTTATATGAACCTGAGGAGCATTTTCTGGCTCCAGCTTAGTGTTGCATCAGATAACATATCGGTGAAACACTGACTTTCTGTTGCTGTTTCATCACCAAAGTCCACTATTACTGCTCTGCTGCTTTTACGGGCAATTTTGAACTTTATTATCTCCTTGTAATAGCCCTATAAAGGTCATTTTGATCATATATTTATAACCAGTCTGCATTAGAAGTTCAGGTAACACTTGAATTGTCTTGGATATTCAATAATCAGGTGACAAAAAACTATAGTAAAGTATTACAGGCTATTTAATTCTATTAAGTGTGACCCTCAAAACTTGTAGGTGCCTAATTATTATTTCTTTTGTTAGAGTTTTAGACAAATATGATAAAATACAGAAAATGCAGGTAATGACTACAGAAGCATCAGATGATTTTTCTTCTTTTACTCCAGTGTCACCTTTAAGTGCACTCAGGAACCTTGGATAGTAGCTGAACATAAATACAAGAGGAGCCATTATTTAATTTTAATTGATGAGTTTAAAGTAACGAGGTGAATTATCCTTCTCTGGCAAATTAAAATATAGCTAGTTGTGTCCTGTGAATGGCTTCTTCTGTTGAAAGGAAGAGAAAAATGATTGCATTAAAATAATTTAGAGCCCTTCTTTGAATTAGAGGTCTCAGAAAAATAAAGGTCCATTTTGAAAAGTCCATAGCCTCGAAAATACCTTGTCTGCAGGAGCAAATCATGATAATTAATATGTGATGAATGGGCCTATTTTGTTCTATTGCTTATAAGCTTATAAGCACAATATGATGAAGGTTTGTAGTCTATTTGTCTTGTTTTGCCATCAGTTTATTTTCACAAGTTTTAAAAGAGGCACGACTTGCATTAAACTAATTCACATTACTTTCTGAATGCTTGTTTGTAATATATCTCAATATTGATGTCATTACAGTGTCAGTTACAGTAAACAGATACAGCATTATCAAGCATTTTCCAGTTACATTACCTCATATTTCAAATAAAGTATTGCTACTTTATTGTATTAAACATTGATTACCAACAACAGACCACACAAACAAGAGGGGTGTGACATTGAAAAACTGCCCTGTAATACTGATCTATGGGGAGATTTGGGTAAACTGGCCTCTGCAAAACTCTGCCTGGTGTTTTCAGAAATTTGCAGGACAAATCACAGTTTCTGCGGATGCTTTTAGTCAGAGCTGCAGGACAATTTTCAGCTGATTCTTAAAAATATAAGTAATGTTAAAACAGAACATAGAAATTACAGTTTTCAAAGTTTCCTCCTCTCTGTGTTCAGTATTCTGTTGTATTTAACAAGTTCAGGGTTGAACATTTTGGTTTTTACCTCAAAAGCACAAACTGGACTCTTGATCAAATCTGTGTCAGATTGGTACAAGGAACACTAAGTTGGTTTGATGGTACGACAAAGAACATTTACTTAAATAGCACATTAGTACAAATTCAGCGTGGCCTACTTCTTTTTTTTTGTTTTTTATTTCAAGCTACTACTTAAGGGTTAGCTAAATGTCACCACATTTCAGTCCAAACTATTGTACTTTTTTAATCCACTGCATGTGGCTGACAGCCATATTTAAGTTTAAAGGGACAAAACATATGAGTTTGTAAAATTTGATGCATTATTACAAATTAAACTACTCAAAATACAGTGATAAATGTCAAATTAGCTCTTCATCAAGCAGCTACAATAGAAAAATGCTGTTTGCATAATTTAATATAAATAATAGTATTTGTATTAAATTATGTATTTATCATAGCATAAAAGTCACAGGTGATATTTTTGTCTTTTGTGCACAAACAAGGTTACGCTTTGAATACATTCATTTTACATTCAGTGTGTTAAATGCTTGTTTTCTCCCTCATCAAACATCTGGATTTTGGATCTGTGTAGTTGTTAGCACATGGCTGCCACCACCTAAAGATCAATCAAATAGTGTGAAACCATGATGGGGGGGCTGTATGTCACGTGGCCCTTATGAACATGTGAACATTACGAACATGTGTGTCACCTCACAGTTATGGGCAGGAGTGTCACGGCATATGTCATAGAAATTTCACACCTTTTAATCTGTGAAAAAAACCCCACCATAAAACAGATCCAGGATCAATAGAAAGTGTAATAAAGAGATTATACATGTTATTTACTCAATGACACAACACTTCCTGTCTGGTTCTGTCTCCGTGCTTTTTTCTCGCCACCAGCAGCTGCAGCGGGGAGAACAGATTAAAGGTCAAACAAGGCGCTCTAAGTGTAGTTGTTTGTTCCCCTCATGTGTTTACCCTTGAATTGTGCAGGAGCGGAAGACACAGCTTCATCAACAGAGCCAACATTGTTAATCCATCTCTGCCACTGTTGTTTACCGTTCTGCCTTGTTTCGCTTACGTCAGTCTACTTCGAGAGACCTGATTGAACATTCAACTTTAGCTTTACCTGCTAAAGGGACCCTTTTAGAGCACTTGTCATTCCAGATATACCGTCTGTCCTACTTTTTCCTGCCATTTTAAAAGCTGTAGTTTAATAATAGAGGCAGTATGTTGAACTTCACACCCTGCAGTGGCTACAAGGGGCCATATGCACATACTAGTTATATGTACTTATGCACATTTTTCTTAATGGCTAAGAAGAAGAAAACAAAAGTGGTATCAGCATAATGTCAGGACGATAAAAGACGAAAATATGGCAAAATAAAATTTGAAGTATAAAAAAATTAATTGGAGATTAGCCTTGAGGGAACTGCTTGGCTCATTTAAATGTCCAATGTGTCACATTTTCCCATAAAGCTACAAAACTGTTTCTCAGTTATTTGTAAAAGAAAAAAGTCCTTAAACTTCACATTTTTACCAAGACCCTTGACCGTAGTAAACTCTGTTTCCCTTGAAATTCATGGCTTTTATTTTCTCTTTCAGGCATGGTATTATTGCTGTTTATTTTCTTTGTTTGCCAACACTTGTATGCAAAGTGTCCTTCGGTCTCTTGAAAGGCGCTATATAAGTTTATTATTATTTTGATTAAAATGTCTGAAAACAACTTTATCTTTGCCATATATTTGCTTGAGTTGTGTGTTTGCATTAACAAAAATGTTGCCATTAATGTTCAAACTCAGAGAATGTGTAGTTTTATTTTACATTGCATTTCATTTTTTTTATCCGACGCCAAGTTCCAGAGAGCGAAGAATGAAGTCGGCAAACCTGACAAAACATTGCCTGTATAAAACGGAAGTACATTATTACCTCTGTGAACATTTCTGAGAGAGTCAGTCTGAAAAATTTTAACCTCTTTGACTCTGAAATAAACCAAACTCAGAGATCTTATTCTTCAATCTACATTTTTTGTTTTTGATAGTGGGACCTCTAGTGGTGGAATTAAAATATTATTTGCTTAAATATTTTATAGTTCAGCCAGAGAGCTTGTCTGTATATACTGTACTTACTATATATAACATTATAAATAACATTATAACCTTTTAGGACACAATTTGGGTTCATTCTTGTAATAGTCAAGTTTTTTTAACAGGACCTCCGATGAACTCAACATCGAGATGCAGCCACATCCTTGTTTGCAACCCTTTAGTTTTGCAGAGCCTTTACTTTCTCTGCCTTGCCAAAATCCTACAGTCCCACAATCCTGTTATTTGTGCTGTTATTTGAGCTCTGCAGATCCTCTGTAAGAGATGAAGATTACAGGTGGTGATGACTTGCATGTAATAATCACATCAATGCATACTGAAGTATCGTTTGTGTAAACTCTCTGCTTTTATTACTTCACAATGTAGGCTTTTTCTTCAAGGGGAATAACAGCAGATTGGCTACAGATTGTTCACATTCACCACATTATGTGCACTAGCACGTTAGATATATCAGATAAATTACATGATCCAGTCATGGCTGCATTGCCTGAATGCTAGATGTAAGATCACAGTGAGAGATGCTGTGCGTGCCTGCTGTCACAGCCCAACAGGTGTAATAGTGATATCACAGCAGAAGATGTTTTCACACATCATTTAATCCTCATTCACGTCAGTAACTCAGAGTACATTTCACACATTGTGCCAGCTGTGTCACATTGTGTTTTTTTCTCTCTTTAAAAAGATAACTTTGACCAAATGTCACACATAATGATGAGTCAGAATTTAAAACGGATAACAACTGTTGCATTGATTGTATGTGGCCTGAGCTGTTGACTTTGGAGGCTGAATTGTTTGCTTTCCGTCTAATTTAACACACTGGCAATTACAGCAAGAACATAACAAGAACATTTCAACTTTTCAGTAATAGCTGAGTAGAGGTCTGTACCACCTGGTTGATTAGAGGAGGAATGATAAACTTTTGGGCCACTAGGGGGCAGGAACAACAAACTGTAAACACAACACTGACATGTTATCACATTATTTACACATCCAGCAGGAACAGAGCAACATTGGCATTTATTTGGCGGACGTAAGTCTCATATTTCCCCTCTTTTCAGCTCTGTGTTTGGTTTCTGCTAACTGCTGAGAAAAATATCTGGCTCAGCTGCAAAATGTTCCACAGCTAGTCGCTAACGGTGTCTGTCTGCCGTTTAGCAGGTAGTGTACAGAGAGTTTTTACAGCTTTCTCTGCTGAACAACAGCTGCCAGCTGCAGCCACAAACAATGCAGGCAAAGTGTGAAAGAGAGAAAGATGCTATGAAGCTGCACATAGCTGAGAGGAACTGTAGTCAGGCTAAAGCAAAAGAGGCAACCACTGTCAATTTACACAGTCGTCTAATCTGTGGTTGTTTTGAAATATATGGTTTGTAGATGCTTTGAGCACAGTGCTGACAGATGGGAGAGAAGGAAAGAGTAAAAATACTGACATCTCTCAGTAACATACTCCATTACAAATTAAAATTTGTAGCTCATGTATAATCAGGAAAACTTACTTAAGACATCAGACATAAAAAATCTCTAAAAATTAAGAAAAATGTTCCCTGTACTCATTTATGTTGCAGCAGGATTTTACTGTTGTAAACGCCTACAACTGCAACTGATGATTATCTTCATTATGGATTATTCTACTGATTGTTTGGTTTGTAAAAATTTTGATAAATGCCGACACCATGTTATACCTTTATTATGCCTTTTAAAAATAAATCAGAGCTTTTAAGATAATTTGAAGGAAACACACCAAATCTGCACATTTATGAAACTGAAACTATGAAATGTTTTCACATGAAAAATATCCTGACTTGATCACAGAGTATGTCATTTCTGCCTCCCTGATTCTCTCTATAAAAGTAATAAGTTTTATTGTTAAATAGCCACCATTCAGTATTCTATCTAAAGTGACTGCAAGGTGATATTTTAAATATTTGTCATATTACTTTTAGTCACTTTTGCCATCTTCCTCCATCACTCTGAAGCATCATCTGTTATCACGACAGGCAACAAAATTCAACTAAACTTTATTGAATTGATGGATCTTTTATGGGTTTGAACATTGTTGGAAACATTTGTTATGGACTAAAGAAAAACCTCAACATATATTACATGTTTTAACAAAATAGCTGTTATATATTTCAGCAAAATAGCTGCCAACTAGTTTTCTGTTAATGAATTGAACAACTAATTGCTTCTTTCTGTACTTAAATTATGTTTTGTATGCAAAAACATTCATTTTTTATTGGTAAAGCTGTAAAAAAAAAATTATTAAAGTAAAAAGTAAAATATTTCTCTCAGAATTGTACCCGAGGTAGAAAGACATATGAAAACAAGGTAATATAAGAACAATATGAAGATGAATCAATTAAAACACTTAATAGGCTGTAAATTGTATGAGAGTTGGTTTTATAAAAAAAGGAAAAGTAACATTTTTTACATTTCTATATTTAGACGCATGAACCATCATGAACTATCACACAGGCAGGTAAAATTACAACAAATGGGCCTGTTGCTGGTTTACTGAGCTGCATTTCATAAAAAAATTAAGAGCTTTTACGAAGAGTCATGAATAGTTCAGTTTGAATAATTTCATATTGATTGTTGCTGAAGGGATTCATTCTGTTTCTTTATTTTACCAGATGGATGCAATCAAATCAGCATAATTTATAATTAATGGATCGGTGCAGTGAATGAATCATTACATCCCCATTGATAGTAATTAATTTTATTAATATTTAATGACTGACATGCTGCTTTAAACAGGAAAAAGGTGTAAATTTGAAAACAAGTTTCCCTTTGAAGTGTTCAACTCGCATTTCATTTACAGAACTTGGATGAAGCAAACAGGGTCAAATTTATCACTGATAAGATTAATTACTCCTTTTTTTTCCAATAACACATCAGGTGCAAACAATTAACCACTGATTTATTAATGAAAGTATAATCAATATTTCCAAATTTAATGAGTTTAGGTAGCATTTCATCACATGGGCGCAGATCGTTTGTGCACCATTTAATCATTTTTGACTATTTTTTATCACCCAGGTGTGCATAATTAGGCTGCTGTCTCCCACCAGTTTATCAAGCTCTGGTAAGCGAGTGTGTTTGGCTTTTAAAACAACACCTTTGAAGGGGCAGTTTGACTAAATGGAGATGTGAAAAACAGAGGTTTATTTTTAATAATGTCTGGAAGAATCATTCATTCTCTTCTACAGTTTTTACTCTGAATTTTAAGCTTTTTAACTGAAGCTTAAAATTTGCTGAAAACAAGCCTGCAGAATAACCAGAGCTTGCAAAAGTACACACACTCTTTACTTGAATAGAACTTGAGAAACTTGTGTAAAAAACTGACTCTGGTAAAAGTTGAAGTACTAAATCAACTTATTTCCTCAAGTAAAATTTGAAAGACAAGTTTTAGAAATATGCTTAAATAATAGAATTAGAAATTTCTACCAGCAGTTTCTATGCCAAGCTAACTGAACCTCACGTCATATTAATATAATTCAAACACAATTAAATTCAAAACATTAACATCACGTTAACTGCGCATTTATAAAGTATCTTGTTACTTCCCACATCGTACAGCAACATTATTCACTGGCTGTTCATCATGTCGCTGTGCAGACGCAGAATATCCTTAATATTCTCATTTATATCAACAAAAAACCAAATAGCTGTCTAATGCACATTAATCGTAATACACTATTTAAATTAGTAACAACAAACTGTGAGCCCGGCAAATGAAATATTGTGGTAACTCATTCGACATTAATCAATTGTGGGCATTCAGAAACAACAATACATCACAGGGTAGTCGGTCATGTTGCTACAACGATAACAAACAGCCAAAACAATTTGATATGTGGGTGTTAGGGAGTGGATGTGCACCACCAGCAGAGTGTGACAAGAAAAGTTTCCAGTACAGAGCAACAATGTGCCCATAATAAATCCACAGAATAAAAGAGTGTAATAAGTGAAGCATATCTTCTGTCCTATATAGAGAAAATTTCTCTCCCTGTGCACCAAACAAAGCTTCCCAGGCCTGCGGCTAATCACTGCCCTTTACCTGTTGTCATTCATCTAGAGGAGTCAATTGGTCTGCTTCTGCAGGGTGCGGAGGTAATTACGATTTGGCTATGACTTGCGTTTGGCTCTATTGTCTGACTCTGTGGCACACATGCTGGGATACTGGGGACTTGAGGCTCAAAGCTCATTCAGGAGAGTTCCACTTTGACTACACCACTCAATGTTCCCCCAGAGAGCTTTGCTTCTAACTAAACAAAGCTCAGCCAAGCAAAGTCAAGATCATCACAGAGAGAGAGAGAGAGACAGAGAGAGAGAGGAAAAAAAATACCTGCTCCTATTTTTATCTTCCGCTCAGAGTGCTTTATTTGTCGAAATACCATTTCCAATGCATCTTAAGGTGCAGAATATTTTCTCTTTCATTGCTTCTGTTCCATTCATGGCTGATTGAAAAAGTTGCAAAGCAAGAAGAACAATTTCACAATATTGCTGTCTGGATATTTTTCACAGATCTGCCTCTCTTCAAACTCAGAATTGTATTAATATTTAATCTCATTATAAATTGGACGAGGAATACAATTATGTAAGTAAATACACCTGTCCCATCAAGCAAGAAATTGAGAAAATCCCCCAGCAAGTAGCTTTACTCTCAAGGTGAGATTTGGGAAATGAATGTATAAACTTGGGGAAGATTTGCGGCGCCATAATCCACATTTCTATTCATCTAGTTCCTCAGTATGTCAAAGGAACTCCTTAGAGATGGTGCATAGTTATCCCTCTAACTCTTGTTTATAATCCTCTTTTTAATATTACTTATGGACAGAGGGAACCAATTTTTGACTGATTATAAACTGATATGGACAATAAAAAAGTCATCTTGTTCTAGTGATATTATAAATTTGCTTCTCTGAGATGTAAATCTGGATATATTGATGAATAAATTGTGTGAAATGTTTCCATTTTGTTCATTTCTATCTAAAATGCACCAAGCAGAGACCAGTTTTTGCTTATAGCAATGCTTAAAAAATGCAAACACGTTGCACATCTCTTTCCTTTAACAGGAATCTTTGTCAAAGAGAGGCGACCTCAGAGTGTCTATTACCAACATTTTTAACGATGCATCATTTCACACTTTTAGTAATAAGTTTTCATCAAACTCTGCACCTCCTTTTCAGCTCCAAAGGGTTAATTTTAAAATCATTTTGTCCGTTTCCTTGTCTGAAGCTTACTGTTTTTGGCCTCTCACTGCTCAGGTTTTTAGCAGAAAATTTTTAAATGGCACCTCAAAAGGAGATGATGTGTCAGTATTGTGTTTACAGTTTGTTCTTAAGTCTCCCCAGTGGCCAAAACTTTGGCTCTTGCAAGTTTAAGAGGGAGGCATTAAGTTACTAAGTTGTGAACTTTAAGTCCAAAAGAGAGTTTGATGAGGAACCAGAGGGGTGAACAGAGTGCAGACCTCCACCAAAGGCCAATTATCTTCTCTTCTCTGATATGCAAATCTGCGACCGCAACCACTGTATGCTGTGTGTCTGTTTTTATCCAAAACCAACGCAATTACATCTAAACATGGTTGTGTCTGACTGAAGCCTCATTATCTCAGCTGTGTTTTTATTATGTACTATTTATTATGTGAATAATAGTATGAATTAGTTATATCATATGATGAGGATTTTATTCTGTAAAGTTAATGTTTATGTTTATTTATGAGCTTGAAGACTGATCAAATGTACAACTGCAAAAAAACATGATAAAGGCAACATAGCAAGGTAATCATCTAATGACTAGTATGCAGGAGGAGCTGAGTGTTTGGACTTGAATGACTCAAATGTGCTAAAGGACAAATAAACCACAGCTGAAGATGCATGCAGACACACATATATTTTGACAAGCTTTAAGAGCAGCACTGGAATTTCAGCCATGAATGTTGCTTCTTCACTGGGCCTCACTGAGTATTTTGTACTCAGGAATTTGCAGCAGTATATCAACATGATGTGTCAGGCCTACGCTGCAGTCCGCTGAAGAGCCGAGCGACTCCTGGGAGAGGGAGCACTGTGTAAACTTCCTGTGCAGAGGTACTTCCTTCCTACCATCACTGAAGCATGAGCAGGATCCTGAAAGATGACAGATGGAGGCTATCAGATCTTTCGTCTATACCGAGTCAGGATCCGTGACTGCCTCTTCATGATGAGCCCATTCTGGCCCACCTCTCCGTTCCCCTGTAATGAAAGACTGAGGTGGTGTAGCCGTGTCGAGGCAGGAGGCGGATAATCAAATCACACAGGATTACGTGTCACATTTGACCTGTATGGACCCAGTTTCTGTACTCAAAAGTGTGATATATATTTTTTTGTCTGTCTGTGTGTGCAAGGTTGGAGAAACAGACCCATAAATTCTCTTTCCTGCTCATTTTTTTCTATATTTTTTTTTCTGCATTTCTATCTCTCTTACACATTTTCTAACTGCATCTTTTTTCTCTTTCTTTTAGCTGTGACAGTCTCCATTCATGTGGGAAGGGACTGTTAATGAATGTGGATGAGCACGTGGGAAATGTGTGGGTTTCCACCACAGCTTTTTCTCTGAGTGACAGAAGCTCGACAAGGCTTTAGAGGCTGGATTAATATTTAAAAAAAAAAAAAAAAAAAAAAGCAAACAAGGAACAGCTTTTCTCCAGATGGCCACTGCAAAATAGAGCAAAATATATTCTGCAAGTTTGTGGAGGCAGTTCCTGCTTGAAGTACCCCAAGTAGTCATTTTGAGCAAAACTACTGTTGTCTGATGGAAATACAGTATAATGAAAATGGTGCTAAACAGCAATAAAGGGCTTAAAATCAGAAGGGACTGTTTTTTGGTGCTTTATAGTACCTTTGTCATGTTGGGTTATATTGAACCATAAGAGGTGCCACGCAGGACCAAACGGCAACAGTCACACATGCAAAATAAAAAAAAACAGCAAATATTTGCCTCCCATTCAGTTCCATTTTTTGTGAGTGAAGGGGCAAAGTTTTGTGAAGTTCAACTTTGGTGAACTTAAAACAAATTTCACTTTGGAAAGCAGTGAATTTGCACATCTGTGACTGGACCCTAAGGCTAGTCTGGCTCACAGGAAGTGGGCTTTTGGTGTAAGCCTGCAACTGACCGACTATTACAGTAGGCATTTTGCTTCCTCTCTGCTGTCTTTGATTTATTTTGCAAATCGCTCGAGAAAATAAAGTTTTAATAAACAAATATACAGAGAGAGTGAGACAGGAAATGATAAATATATTAATAGATGGGACAGGATAAGACTAACTGAGCTGTAAAAGGATGGACTAGGTCTTTTTTTTCCCACTCATTGAATCAGACTTCATCTGTTGGACTGTAATGAGCCTCATTGTTGGTCACATTCTGCTCAATCTGTGTTTGCAGAAGTGACAAACACAAAAGGTAAAAATTCCCTATCAAATCCATCAGGCCTGACGCATGTAGAGGACGGAGTGAATGTTTATTTTGTGATTCTTCCTGGTTTGCTAAGGCTGCTCCCATCAACCCCTGCTCTAATCTGTGTGTATCTGGTATGCACTCCAGACTAAATTGCTGTTTATTCTATTCTGCGGGTGTCAAAGCCCCAGGCTGCCGCTGAATGCTATCAGGGGAATGAGGGTCCCAGGATGCTCAACCCTGCTGCTGACACAACACTATTCCTGAAAGACCCAACACTTGATTTACCCAAGCAAAATGTCACAGTAATTGTGAAGATTTATATCAATGGGAAAGAGCTGACGAGGTCGCACAGCTATCAGATGTGACAGACTTAATATGTGCTCAAATGTTGCCTGCCACACTAAAGGCTTGCAGGTTGACCAATTTCACCCGGAATGTTCCACCTCGGATGGTATTGACCAGGCCGTCGTTTTTCACTTCTGTAAATCGAGTGTGAAGTGGAACTTTTAGGTTGTGAAATTGCGTTTGGAATAAACTGGAATCACTTGAAAACATTTTATCGCACTATTTAGTTTTTGCTTTGTGTGCCATCTAAGATGATGTGAAGAAAAAAAAAGACCAACAGATGGTTTGTGTAAATAGTCTGAATGCAGGTGAGCTTTGATACTGTACCTTAACTTCCTGTCAAAGATATGTTGAGAAAAGATTAATATGAATTGTGCATAATTTGTCGTGTCTCAAAACAGGTGGGATGCTGTAAAGATACTGTCAGATATGCAGAGCGACATGTCAGAAAAACACTGTGGTTGATATTGACAGTGATATAAAAGTGAATGGATAAAACTTTACAATGAAGCAATACTGAAGACTAACTTAGATCCTTAACTTAGTAAAAGGACCAGTAAAAATACTCAATTTCAAATAAAGGTTCTGCATTTAAAATGTTACTTAAAACTTACATTTTGTAATAAAATATCACCCGAAAGTGTAATATATTTTTAAATGGCTGATGCATCAATGTGTATGCAGCATTTTACTGCTTGAAGTGCTGCAAGTTGTAACTATTTTAAACACAGTTAGTGTCCAGTGCTTCCCAATATAGGGACAAGATCAATGGAGGGATCATGAAATGATTAATGGGGCTGGAAAACAGGGAAAAAAACCCCAAAATGATGCAAAAGTTGGTACTCTTCTTGTTTGTTTAACTTTTGTAATTTTCTACAATATAAATTTTTTTGAAAGGTTTCCTAAATTTGCCAAGAAGAGAAAAAACACAAAATGAACAGAGTGTAAAATGAATTACTTCAAGTATTATTATTTTCACATTTTTTTTAATTTTAGGTAATGATAATTGTGCGGTAAAAATCTGATATTTTTTCGCAGCCAATCACCAATCAAAGCAGTGAATGGATAATCAAGAACCGCAAACCCACATTAAAACATTTGAACATACATATAATATGGGAAATTACTTTGTTAAATATCATCATTATCATTCCATTATGTTTTTTATTATTTCATAGAAAATACAAATGGGGACAAAATAGGGACCCAGGAGCAAAAAATAAAACAAAACAAAACACTGTGGGTGGCAGAAGAAACAAAAAGCAGCTTTAATTGAAAAAAAAATGAAATCCACATAAAAAATTCAGGTAACAAAACAGAAGAAGCAAACTGAGGCAAATTAAAAAAACTAACTTGTTACTTGTCCTCATTCAAAGTTAGTCAGGATGTACTAAAAAACTATTAAAGAGTTCCTGATTGTTCCCTTTCTCAGTGTTTCCTGCATCTTATTGTTAAGTGTTCCTACACAATGACTGCAGTCAATTTCAAAGTTTATTCATCAGTTTAATCTAGTTTTCGTCTTGAATGGTCTATTAAGTCAGCAGATGAGAGACGCTCTTGTTTTTCGAGTGTTTTATCGAGTGTTCCTTCTCAACGGGCACAGGTTTTCTTTGAACTTTGGGAATGTTTGCTCCTTTAGTTTGATCCATGTGGGTGGCTGCCACATTGAAACTTCACCGGAACAAAACAACCATACCTTTACCTAACAGACCATCTAGAATGACTTGTTTCAGTCCCAGGAATGAGACCGTAACGAGTAAACAGCACAAAACTCAAAGGTCTTTCAAAAATCCCCATGCTGCTGTTGTTTACAAGCCACGGTTCACCTGAAGCTGAACAATACGAAACAAACAAACCAAACCAAAATGTATCAAGGTTAACTTTGTCAACGCAGCTCTGACCAAAGGGAGAAGTAACTGCAGGTGTGATCACACCTCCACTGACTCACAGTGACATTTTCAAAAAGTATAAACGGTGCCCTGTATGGATGAAAGAAATAACTGGGTACCATCAGCTGGCATTATTAAGCTCGCAAGAGCCGAATAAAGTTCTGGGGCTGCCAATATTTGAGCAGCTTCACTTGCTGCATGTGTTATTTAAGCTCTCCTTGTGAGTCCCTTAAAGTGGTTCAACACTAATTGCATAAAAAAAAAAAAAACAGAAGTCACGACACAAAACTTAAAGAAAAAATGCATCACTGAGTTTGAACACTTCAGAGTTTTTTTAATCAACTGTTTTTTAACTTTCCCCCTGAAAGCAGCTCATATTGCAGACAGATCAGCTTGTATCATACGGTTTTACAGCAGACTGAGATGAGCAGCAGCTCTTCTTATGACCTCTAGCTGCTTCTTTAAGTCGCCCCTTCACTCCAAGATGTGTTTTGCTTATTGTTGCTTCACTTGGATGTTTGCGCTTCACTGTGCAGAATGATGTATGTGCAGAGTTTGACACCACAGAGCTGTTTTCACATTCTTCTGCTGCAGGGGGGAAGTTAATGTGCTCGAAATCTCCATTCAGTATATTTGTGCATGTAAAATCAAGGTTTTGTGACATCACAACTAGTTTTGAAACCATGATGAACCAATAAGCACATTAAGTCTGATTAACACTGTTGATCACCTTTACTTGTCGCATTCACATGAAATAAATAAGGTCATAATTTTATATTTATTGTCAAGGATCATAACATCCTGTTCCTGATCAACAAGAGCAATGAGCTACATCTCTGTTGCCAACTTCACAAAAATACACAACTCAAAAGCACTAAGATGTTAATTGCATTGGACTAATATTGTTAAAAGACATCTGTTTTTGGCAGAGTACAGTGTTTTTGGTAAATATGGAACGAGATACAATCAAATGTCCTCATAATATTTCTGATCACAGTTTGTATTGTACAGATTCATACAGGATCGGGATCACAGATGATTTCTGCAGTTGATGCAAATCATCAGAGGTTTCCAGGGTTATGTTAGTGCAGTGTTGATGGAGCTGCACACAAACTTGATGAAACTTAAAGCTTCCAGTGCTCAAACACTAATAATGGACTTTTTCAGTAAATTAGGCGACATCTTGCATCCAGCCATTAAACTTTGAGAAAATGAACATCTTTTGCATCGATGTGGGTTTTTTCAATGAGAGAGAAGCAGTAAATGAGATTTTAGGAATTTTTAATGATGTAATTATACTTTTTATTTGGAAAAACCATTGTGGGCACAAATTGTTATTTCAATGAGAGCATTTTCATATGTTTTAAAACATGTCTGGAGGGGATCTTTAAACTTCTGTCCTCTGATTACAGTCTGTGCTTTAATTCTGTCTTTCTTCTTTATTTGCACAAAAGTCTTTTCAGTTTATGAAGTTGACCCTCGCTGCAGTTGAAATGTCTCAGCTCGCGTTTCATGTGCCTTTATGTATTTGAGTGTGTTCAGACTGATGTACTAGGAGAAAATAAACAGAGAGAAGATACATGAACTCTTTTTCATACATCAAACAATATGACAGAAAAGATCAGAATCTGCATTATGCAGGTACAGTTTTTTTTTTTTCACCTGCAAACTTTGTGTCCTCGGAGTAGGTCTCCTTTGAAAGTGGTGAATCACTTCAGTACTTTTAGTCAAGTATAGTAATTTATTCAATAGAGGGTTTGTGTCTTTCAGTCTGAATCCACTTGTGGCTTTTCCACCTTTGAAATGGAAGTAGGCTCGGAGGCAGGCGAGGGAGACATCTGCCTGGCTTTTAATGGGTAACACAAATGTTTCAGTAATTCCACTCCATCTGAAGCTTCCCTCCCCTTCAGCACACTCCCAAACTGCAGCAAAGGTATGAAGCTGGGGCTCTTTGCCTTGCAGAGCGTCAGTATTTTCCCCAGCTAAGACGATCACACAGACTCCTCCTGCAGACTTGCATCATGGAGACTAGCAGTCAATCCAGCAGTCAACAGACTCTGTGGAAAGATGTGAGTCCAATTTTTTTTTTTGTTTGATTTATTGCATTTATGTTTATTTCACACAACAATTTTTAAACGAAAAATTGTATCATTTTTTTCGTCATTTTATTTATGAGTCGTGTGAAGAATTTCAGGTCACACAGTGTCAAGAAAAAAATAGAAGCATATTTAAATTTTTACATATTAATTAAATTTAAGTGGCAGCAGTGGTGATGGTTTGATAAAAAAGGCAGAAAATCCCTTCATATTTAAGTGTAGGCTCTAAGTGAAATATGTTAGAAGTCTGCCTTTTTTAAATCAAAAAGGAGAGCTGTTTGAGCTCTTGCTGAGTGATCAGAGTTTTCTCAGAATAGTAATTTTTCCATCTAATTCCTTTTGGCTTTTCACCTTGGCTTTCTTTCTTTATTTCCACTCTTATATTCAGCCTCACCTGAACCTCAGTATTTGCTTCATATCTAGAATATCCTTGCTCCTCACATGCAAGCAGCATTCAAATATACACTGAGGAATGTCTTTATTTGAGACTTTATTATTGAGGAAGAAGGGGATGAGGGAATTTTGGCTCTGAAATGCTTTTTCCCCTCATACTTCTCTCATACTTCACTTGTTGCAGAGCAATAGGGGCGAAAGCCTTCAAAGCAAAGGATTATTATCTTTTTATATGTATATGAAAAAGTAAGCGCTTTTACTGTCCACCCAAGAAAAGGGCAGCTGTTCCAGCAGATGATGAGATCATGATGCACTGTAGGTGATGGATGATGAATGATTATGATTTAAAAATCACCTTTCTCATTTCAGAATAGTTTTCATGGGATTTTCAAAGCTTATATGTGAGCGTGCCCCGGAGTGATAAATCACTGCCTTTGCTTGTTGGTTATGTAGGCTACTACTACTACTTCTTCTTCTTTCTTTTTTTTCCCCTGTTGTTTTCTTGAGGAAGTGCTCCTTCTTTGCACGCTAACAGCAGGGGGCTCTGGGCACTCTTCCTCACAAAACTCAAGAGGAATTGCCCGGCTGGTACTGAACTCCTAAACCTTTAAACACTGGTTGGCGGGTGCTGCGCACTCAGATTGCTCACTCTGTCTCCATCCGTGCCATTTTTCTCTTTCTGACTGTCTGTCTCTCAATCCCACCTTCTTCCTCTGAACACTTGATATTCAAAGCACAGGCAGAGTGAGGTTTGTCCTCTAGTTAAGTTTCCACTGCTTATGCAACCTCCCACTGGAGAGCAGAGGATTTCAGCCACTGTTTTTTTTTTTTTTTTTTTTCCTTTGCCTGGAGAAATTCACAATGTAAGGAATTTCTGGCTCTTTGATTGTAGCCTTCTGTGTTTCATCATGCCTCAGGAATGTACAATTCTTTAATGTGTCACACATTTTTCTGTGGCTACTGTCTCTAATATATCAAATAAAAAGGGGCAACACTGCAGAACTTATTAATGGCAAAGTTTTTTGGGGGTGATTTCTTGAATAATGTGTCCTCTGTCCTTCTTCGAAACTTTGCTGCTGATGCATTTAGCAGAAATCAGAAATTCCATCTATATTCTGCAGGCACACAATGTGACTGTATATCCTTACTGCTTAATCACATTTCCTCCTGGATGTCATGCTACCTACGTACTGCATTTCTAAAATATTAGAAATATGAAATTCAATATGAAATATATTATTCAGGACTGTTTTGGATAATGATTTTAAAAGAACACAAGTCCAAGGGTCAGAGAAAGGCATGCAACTATTATTCAGAAATAATTACAACAAATTTTTTTACAGAAGTCAGCATGTTAAAGTGCTGTTCAAATCTACTGCAGCTTAACTACTGTAACAACCTCGGCCACAAAAGAAAGTCAGAGCTGCTTTATCATCATTTTAAAAGACACAAAGATAAGCAACACCAATTTCGCTAATTGAAGTTGGTTACTTTTTTTTCTTCCTTTTTACATATCTGCTTTTCTGTTGTCCTTCGAGACCTTCAAAAGTGGTCCGGTGTGAATGAGAAGCTTTCATTCGCTCCCTGCTGGAGCTGTGGTGGAACAAAAGCCTGTCTTTATTAATTTGTGGCCTAAAGCTTGGGGAATTGACTACAGCGGGCAGAGTTTTCATTTGAGGAAAAGTTTAATGAGCGTAACCTTTCTGTGGCACTTGTAGCAGCCTGTTCCTCACTGCGCCTGGCATGGGGACAGTTTTATTTTTGTCATCAGCAGCCTCATTGGTGGCTACATTTTGCAGAGTGACCAAATCACACACATATCTCTGGAAGATACACAGTGCTGATAAAAAGGAAAGTGGGAGGGGAGACACAAAAATGATGAATAACGGCAAAAGTTGGATATTTTGGAAAATCCACACAGTTTGTACTGAGTCTTACATAAGGAGATTGATACCACGCTCACATATCTCTGTTAAAATGTGTTCTGAATTGAGAGAAACTGTTTGGCACAACTCTGGTTCTTTATATAAAAGCTGCTTTCATTATTCACATAGACCAATTTGACAATCCCAATTTTTCATAAACAAAGTTGATGGTGACCACAACATGAACACATATTTTCAGTAATGTAATTCAGACTCAGACAGTTTTTTTGTGTCAGTCTTTAAACATGTTTATTTGTTTGTTTGTTTGGGGCTGTATAGAGATTGGCTTCCCTCTGAAGTCTGCCTCCAGTGGTCGTTTGAGGAACTGCAGTTGCTATGCCATGTTGGCTTCATTTTTCAGCCCCTACAGTTTTTCTCACTCTGTAACTATAAATATGGAGATACAGACAGCACTGAGTTAGCTTAACTTAACACAAAGACTGGAAACAGGTGAGAACAGTCAGCTTAGCTCTGCCCAAAGAAAACAAAATCCACCAAGTGCACCTTAAATAGCATGTTAGGTCTTGTTTAATTAGGGCAAATACAGCTACATGCGGTTTTACAAGTTTACATGAAAAGCAACAACAAATTTTTAAATGATGGATAATGGATAGAAAGCATGCTGATTGATGGAGTTTAAAGATACAGGTAAACCACAGACTTTTCAGTGTTTATGCTTAGCTAGCAGATAGAATGACAGATATAAGAGTGATGTCACTCCTCTTGTCTAACATATGACAAGAAATAAAAAACTATTTTCCAAAATGTTGAAATTTTCTTGCACTAATTATCATTTAGGCTGTGAGGGATATTGAAATGGATACTTGGGTCTCGTTTTGTATGCACCATCAAATCTATATTGTTTGCAGGTTGAGGCAGGAAAAGCGAAGAGGACCAAGTACCACACCTACCAGCGAGTGGCTCTGGTCCTGTCTCTGGTCTTCCTGTTTCTGGCTCTCTGTATTTTTAGTCTGAGATACCTGTGGAGCCCCAGTCTGGGAAAGGTAAGACTTTATATTAGCTCATTGTTTGCCAGTCATCAGCCTTACTGCCGCTGTCTAAGTGTGTTGTTAATGAAAACAGATGAAAGACACACTGAGCCTCCACATTAGCAAATCATACAGGTTACATCAAAGAAAAAGACAGAGTGGAGTAAGGAGACTGGACAGCCACACAAAGAGCCAGAGGCAGTCTCTGTAGTCTGCATTGTATCATGCCAGATTAAAAGATGTGTGGGTTATGGAAAAGACAGCTGTGTTTTGCTTTGCTCATGTTTTGGCTGTCAGATGTGTAATTTCATGAATTCTTGGACTGAACCACAAACCGCTTTTTTTAACCGTTGCAAGTGTCGGCCTGTTGCATTTATCCACTCACAGCTCACATTGTAAACATCTACTCACAATGACGGATCCTGAAAAACTCAAAGCTGACCCTAATTGCCGTTGACCAGAGTGGTCGTAGAGGGACTGAAACCTCTTGGCAATGTAATTGGGATAAACTCTTGTCCTGGCAATTCATCTTGTAAAAATTCAATTCAATCACACTTGATGGAGAACATTTTCTCTCTGCTTCTTTCTCACGATTCTCCCAAGGGCCCAAAAAAGCTAATTTACCCCAGCTAGAAGGAAATGCATCAATAATTTCACATCTAGAAATTGGAGGGTCTATATGTTCTGAGCACAGCGAGAGAAAGAGATCATTACAAAATGATGGTTAGGAATGAAGACATATTTTGAACATAAATGTATAAGTTTGCTTTGTGTGTACTGTGAATGTCATGAGGGCAACAGAGGGAAATATACCAACATCTTTTTAACAGCAAATAATCAAACCACAACTATCCTTCATTTAGATACAGACTTCAATTATAGACAGTCTTTTCTAAGCTCAGGGCAACCAAGGTTCATCTTCACTTCCTGTGTGGACGGTATTGTCCACGTTCTCTCCTTTCAACATAGATATGAATCACCTTTGAGCCATCTCCTTTGTCCTTGTTAAATATTTCATGCCGGAGGTAGAGCAGTCATTATTTCCACTTTAATAAGCTGTGATCATTCTCACGTGGCACAAAATGTGTTGATGGCGGAGGTTGCCCAGGCGATGAATATCAAACCCGCAGGCCCCGGGTTTTGCTTTAATGGGGTCTTGAGGGGGAGGCTCATTCTCTGGCCTCCACATCAGCAAGTGAGATGGAGCCACTTCAAAGGAGATTCACCTGTCTGTCAGATTGGAAGGGAGCTCTCTCAGACTCAGACGAACAGTGAAGACGGATATGTACTCTAAGAAAAACTAATAATACAACAGTGTGTCAGGGCTGTTGTAGTTAAAGAGAAAAACCTGGGCGAGAGGTGTAATATTCCAAGAAAAACCTCAAATTTTCAAGATTAAAGTCATAAATTTACAAGAAAAAAAACTTGGATATTTCCTGAGAATATAAAGTCATAAATTTGAGAGAGAGAGAAAAAAAAGTCCTCTTGGAAAATCACATATTTACTTGAAATAACTTTGTTTCTTTCTCTCGAGGAACCACGTTGCTTCATTTTGTAAGGCTGGATTAACTGCATCGCGTCACAGATGCTTCAACTTGCTCTGTATTACAGCTGCACTGGATGTCCAGATCAAATTATACTTCACAATGAGGAAATACTCATGATTTAATGATCTGTTGTATCATGTCCTGCTGTACCAGACCTCCCATTTGAATGGCCCCTAAATGTAACCAGCTGTATCTCTGCATCTGTCTAGTTTTAGTTCTGAGAGGCACAAAATCAGCTCATCCAGATCAAGTTTTTTTTCTTCTGCAATGGTCCAATTACAACCCTCAAAGTCCAGGTGCTTCGAAATTATTTTTTGATTATAATTATTTTTGATTCTGGGCCAAAATCATAAGCACTGGGTTAGGGTTAGTTCTCAAAAAAAGGTGGTTTTATTCTTAGAACATTTCTTAATTTTTCTTAGCAATGTCATGATTTTATTATCTCAGAGAATATTCAAATTTTTGTGTAAATTTATGAGTTTGTTAGAGTGAATGTTCCATTTCAATTTTAAAAAATGTCACATTTTTTTCTTGTAAATGTGCATTTTTTCCGAGAATATTACCCCATCCCTCTCAGTTCTGTTTTTTTTTTTAATTTAGGGAACTACTATGAAGAGAAAAACATGAATTGATGGATGGATGGATTATTTCTCCTTGTGGCAGCCAAAACCTTGTTTGGTGATTGGGTGTTGGGTGCTACATATCAGGACACTTCTTGACTCACCAGCTAATCCTGAGCAGCGTCTGGCACCTACATGTACAGACTCTGGGCAGCAGAGCCCTGTATCTGCAGCCAAAGGAAAAGTACATCATTTATTTTATAAAAACAGTTGTGCCAAGGTTGTTTTATATTTTAACACAGAGATAAGCATTCTGGGGACAACTCAAATGCAAATTCAACTAAAAGTAAAGTGCTTCTGTCAGAGTCCACGAAAATACAGAGTATATTTCTTTTAATGCAAACATGTTACCCTGAATTTCATTATTTGCCAACTTCAAAAACATTTTCAAACCAAGACTGACCAACAGAGACAAGTATGCATGACTCAAATATATTTTAAATCTGCACCAATCAATATTATGATATTAACAATGTAATAAATGACCATGTGTCAATATAAAAAAGGTTATTTGAAGTTACAAACCCTCAGTGTTTAGAGTGTTTTTAGAATCTTTGAGTTAATTGGTTTTTGGTTTTACACCAAGGATCAAAACTGACAAATCTGAGAGTCCAGAGCTTAAAAAACAACATGCAAAGGAAGCACTGATGCTGCCTTAAATGTAATTATTAAAAATAGTACAAAAAACAAAATGTGTTCTGCTCTTATAAATTAGTGTCTGCACACTCTAACTACTGTTTAAATTTGTTTTGTGCTCAATCAATGTCTTAACTCCTGTATTATCAGTAAAAAACAATTACTAATGGCTGTCATTAAAACAAGAACAAACACATACAGACGCATATTGAATATTATATATCCACAGACAGTTTAAATCTTGGAAAGAGCTTCTTTGTTCGTCAATAAATGAGTGCAAAAGTGCTTTAAACTTGCACAATTTCTAATGGCCAGCAGGGGGCATCACCATTCATACATCTATTATCCATAACAGCTCATCCTTTGCAGGGTCGTGGGGGGCTGAAGATGATCTCAGCAGGGCGAGCTGCGGGTTACATCTTGGAAAGGTCACCAGTTGATCACAGAGCCGCCGCATAGAAACAAACAACCGTTTTTTGTTCACATTCACATCTTCAGGAAATTCAGCCATTTAACTTAACCTGTTTGTCTTTGGACTGTTGGAGGGAAACCATGTAGACAAGGTGAGATGATGCAGACTTCTTCTTTTTGTGAGGTGACAGTGCCAACTGCTGCTCCTACAAATGATGGTCCCATTTTTAGTAAAACAGACAATAAAACAGAGTGTGAGGCTGTCATGTGACCGACAACTGAATATGATGACAAGCTTCAGTCAGATCTGGCAAAAAAAAGAAGTGCAGCCATTCTTATTTACACTCTCATCCGAATATGGTCGTTTCACAAATACCCAACATGGCGACATCCACAATGCCCAACTCAAGACTTCAAAACTTAAGTCCACAATAAACTGGTGACGTCATAGTAGGTTTACACTTGTTTACATCACACACTACAACAACACTTTGACCTCAGCATCCTAATTAGAAGTCAAAACCACAGTGTGACTGCAGCCAACGAACGCACTCGTCTATCCACAGTTCACCAAGGCAACATGACCTCGTGCACCCGACTTTGTACAAATAACCACAGAATAGTAATTTGCAAGACGCATTGTATTTCAATATGACATGATAACCGCTTGGGATCTTCTTTTAATTACCTGAAAACATATGTTGCTACAGAAGCCTGGGGATGATACTTTGCCATCATCTTCTCTGCCTCTGTGGGTGTGGGTGTGTGTGTGTGTGTGTGTTTTTTTTTCGTGTGTGAGGGCGTGGTTGTGTTTGTACCCATGTGATTGTATATGCATCAGTGTGCATTGTGTGTTTCAGTGTGCAGATTAGGTGCCTCTGCATTCTCTTTTGGCTTACGGCAAATTTCTGTTTACTATGTGCTCATTATTGTTCTGGGCCGCAAGTCTCACCAGGGGATTTTGCCTCCTTGTAAATTAATCCTCTGTTATTACCAGTTTACATCAGCAACTCCGTGAAAATGGAATCTGGCTGTTGAATCCAACAGAAAAGTGAGAATAATTTGCCTTGAATTTTTTTTTTTTTTTTTTTTTTTTAAAGTCGTTTCAGAAGAAATGAATAAAATCGGGATGTTAACGTCTGGGATGTGTGATGCCGTCTGTAGCGCACAGCATCCAAAATCTAAATTTTCATATCATTAGATTTGATATATTTGGTTGTTATTTTTAATTCATGAACCACTTTGAGTGAGATTATCTGCAGACCAGCAGCCAGGCAGGGAGTGATTGTGGACCTGTAGACATTGTAAACCAGTTTTTCCTGGGGAGCGTTGAATGGTTCTCAGGTGCTGTAGGGCTGTATGGCAAAACTGCCTGAGAAATACATGAATGTCAGACCTGAGGAAAGTGCTCCATTATTCAAGCTGAAATTGCATTGCTCACCTTGATGCCTTTCCCTCTCTGGTCCCAAGGTAGCTGCTGAGTTGTCGCTCCTGATGGCCTCTTAAATGCCTCGCTGTCAGGACCGGCTTTTTTAATGAACACTGCTGCGCCTGCTGCTTTGCCACTGGTCACAGGTGTATGGCTTTTCAAGGCCGGGCCCCCCTTTGTTTATTTATTGTTCATAGGCTGTGTATACCCAACAGTCCCCTTAGTGTCCAGATGTCAACATGCAACAAGGGAGGGAGACACAAGGTTTGATCAGGATATGGTTCTATCTTCCTGTCATGTTGATGGGGGTTTTTTTCTTTTCTTTTCTTTTCTTAGTTCGTCTCCAGGTGTAAAACAAGACGGTGCTAACTTCTCCTTTCACTGTTTGTTTACTCAGTCTCATGTGGAGGAGTTATTATTCTGAGGAGATAACAGGGCTTATCCAAACAGCTGGTTTGCAGAGACCTTTGGGGAGGCCTGCCCCTCAGTCTGTAATCTTTTCTGATTTTACACGTCAGGCTCATTCATTCATTAGCGGGCTAGCGTCCACTGGTGTTTCTCCCTGGCTGTTAAATTAGGCCGCTACGGGCTCCCTCCTAAGATGATGCATTATGCCTTCTACTCGGGGAGCAGTCAGGAGGAGGCAGGGGATGCAGGCCGGGAAAAACAAAAGAGAGTTGTTTTAAATTGTTGCCAGTGGAGTGCCTGAAGTAGGAAGGCTTCATGGTGGTTCAGGCGCATTGCCTTCCTCTGCGACGGTGAGCGTGACAGCACTGCAAAGCCCCCCCGGGATGTATTTATTGTGCCATACAGCATTTTTTTTGGTGTGTCTCTGATTCTTGTCTGTGAAGCTTGATTAATATTGGTGCAGTGAAAAAAAAAAAAAAAAAAAAATCACCATCTTAATTGCCAGTACTTTATTATGCCAATCCACCAGCAGTTCACGTGCAGCATGTTGTATGTGCAGAGCGGTGGGTAAACAGACACAAAAGCCTTTCCTGACTCTGTTTCTCTCTCCTCCCCGTCTCACCAGTGTGACTGCCAAGTAGACTCCTCTGCTCTGTTGTACAATTTAGAATGTGATTGAGCTTTCACATCCACTTTCACTCTCCCAGTAAGTCTGCACCGCTTATAGCCTCGATGTGCATTCACTGCCACAATGCTGGAGCAGAGAAGTGAAGAGCTAACTGGAAATAGTCTGTTCTTCTGTTTTTTCTTGACATATTTGAAGTTGCAGATCAGAAATTTTTTGATAACATGTTGTTTTATACTCTGATGGTTCATGAATTCAGAAAATTAGTAAATCTCTGTTATGAAAACTGGCTCAGCGTGCTAAGCTATATATCTGTCAGCAATTTAAAGGTTGTATTGACTCTTTGCGAATATGCCCCATTAGTCACTTTACTCAATGAGCGAGGAGCGACGTGCCATCTAAATCATTTCTGCAGCTGTCTGTCTGTCTGGTGCGCAGTCTAAAACTTCAAATAACCTTAGCTGATTAGCCTTTCTTTAAATGGGAGAAAATGAGAACTTGCAGCAACTCAAAAAGTTGGAATGTTTGTTAATTTTAATGACATGCATCCAGAGCTGCCAGGCTTGTTTGGTTTTTTTTTTAGATTGGTGAAGTAAACATGAAAAATCAGCAAAAATAACACACTTTAAAAGTGAGATCTTTCATCCAGTGAAACTTCAAGTGTTTACACAGGAAATGAGCGAAGCAAGCGAGACAGCTTAGTTTTTTAGAGATGTAATGAAGCTCATTAATGATGAGATATTCTTTCCAGATGTTACGAATCCATAAGTCACACAGTAAAAAGTGATGCACTAACATACTGGATGATGCAAGTAGTGGGGTGACCTGCTGCGACTTCACTCTGGTGTCACTTAAGTTTTCAATGACACTTTCAAAAAGGAAAGTTGAAAAAAGAAAGACTTTTATGTGAATGTGCACGAAAAAAAAGACCCACTCGTTAAAAATTGCTCCGGAGCACCACAAGTGGTCAAACACTCAACAGGAAACCTTTGAGTCACTCATTAGTCAAAATGGACTCTAGCTTAAAGTAACACATGACCGAAAGTGAAAAAGTTAAGACTTTATTTACAGCAGAGAGTTTGTTAAAACAATAACACTATTTGCTGCAGTGCACAGCAAAGAAGAAAGGTTCTCTGAATCTAAATCTGATTCATGGGGAACGATAAAAAAAACAACAGCGAGGATATCAAAAAATCACATTAGTTATTCAAAAAATGAAATGACATTTTAAGTACAACACAGACAGACTGTTGATGGTGAAGCTCATTAAGCAAACATGTCAGTCAGGAGGAGAGTCACTGTCAGCATAGCAGGAGACTCTTCTGCTTTTGTGTCTAAAAAAGTTGGCAGTTTTGGGCAGAGTTTAACTTTTTTTTCATACTTGTTTATTTGATGAGAAACATGCAAGTAAATGAAAGAGCTCATGATCCAAAAATGTTATTAAATGAAGACTGGTTGATGAAAATTCAGTGGATCGGCACATCAGGGTGCAGGTTCTTTTCAGCTCCCAAAGGGGGGCATGAAAACCCCCCAGCAGCTGTGTTGGTCACTTTACAAACATCCACTGTGTATTCATGCTAGCTAAACTTGTTCCTCTTTGTGTTTTAAGTGCGCAGTCATGATTTTCAATGGTCTATTTGCCCAAAGAGTCACTTAATATTTAAAATGCATTATATTTTGAAGTATCTGAATGGGCTGAAGTATTTGTGATTTCCTTTTATTTTTTTTGTTTTTCATACTGGATGTAGTTATCCAGCTCTCATCAGCATGAGTATGATGGATGACAGCTGCTGCTCGGCTGCTGTGTCTCATTTGCCCAGACAATGTGCTTCGATTTGTCAGCTGATGGTGATAAAGCTTGTCAAAACCCTTTTCCTGGTATTCGTTGTGGCAGCAGGACTGACCCGTTGACCTGCACGAGCCGCTGCGACACGAAGGGATGAAATGGAAGTTCCAATTCATGTTAAATGTAGGAGGAGGAGGAGGATGATGGTTGTTTTGATTTTTTTTTTCTGTCCCCAGTGTGAGCGCACACCTGTCATTTTGGAAACGTCGCTTTCTTCTAACCAGTTTTTGCTCGGGGTCTCAGACTCCTTAAAAGTACAGTGTGTCCTCTGGGCTTTTGTCTCTTGCTGAGACAATGTGGGGCTCATTAACTGTCTGGCAGGAACAAATAATAGCCTGGGTGCAATGTTGTAGGGTTTAATTAACAACAATGCTGTCACACAGTACATATTAATATCAAAATTCATTCCTGCCGAGAAACTGATTTTTACACCACCAGAATGTGAGTTTAAAGATAAAATATTCTCCATGGCTTCAGCAGGTTCACACCTCAAAAAAAATTGCATTACGTTAATCACAGAGTATCAAAACTGTAAATTCAGTTTAATGAGGTTACAAAAGAATTTAAAGAAAAAAAGACTTTTTTTGCACATATTTGTTGTTGTGATAACTACATGCAACATGTTTCACAGGTTTATTACACGGTGCACAGTTGAAGGTGGTGATTGTGACTTCAGGTATGTTATAAACTTGCATTGAGCTTTTGGTTGATGAAAAGAAAGAAGGTCCTGCTTGTCATTTAGACTTCTGAGTGCAAGATGAACAGTTTCCTGTAATCACTCGTCCTCCTCTTGAGGGCAAACTTACCTCTTTTCATCAGATCTCACCTGGGGTTTGTTTTATCACCTGAATAAACCACATGATCCTCTGTGACTGAAACTAACATAAACACACTAATACTTAATTTACAGTGTAACTGTGGTGTTTCAGGTGAGGTGTTCATACAGATATAGATGCGTTTCTCTCCTGTTATTTTTAATCTGCTTTTTCACAGTTTTTGTGTGGAGAAAATAAATCTAAATCCTGTTTAAATATATGTGAAGGTGTGATATTTTGGTAGCAGTAATAATTGTATAATCTTTACGGTTATTCAACACAGAGCTTCATTTGTTCTCGTTCGGTTTGGGGTTCATATTAGTGACATATTTTTTTTTTACATGATAGTGTTCAGACTTTATGTTTATTTTATGGCATGAAGATGTTCGTGTTTTTCTTACGATTGAAGGAATTGAAGCTTTGCTGCTCCGAGCTCCTTTTGTCACCACAGCACTTATTTTGTGACTCTGTAATTTTGGTCTCATAGTTTTTCCTCCACAAACCTGATGTTTTCGAGCAGGCTGAACATTCAGAGGTATTCCTCTGATCTCCCACATGTCCGCTTTCTGCACAGAATCATAAAATGTTTGGCAGGTACAAAACCAACATTTAAACATTTATTTCCACAGACTGGGCTGTTCCGTCGCTGCTCTTCTTCTTTACTGGAAAGTACATTAAGTTTGAATCAGAGGCTGCAGGAATGTTCTGGAAAAATCTGACTCAAGTTTATGATACTTTTGAATTTTTTAAATCAGCTTTTATTTTAATTTAGATTTCATTTTGGTCTGGCAGTCATAAGATAACTAGTGTTTGCTGCACTGCCCTCGCTGTTTATGTTGCATCGTTCAAGTCCCATAAACCTCAAATTTGAGGTTTATGAATCTATTAAGAATCATAGACAGTTAGGATCAGTTTTTTTCCATATTGTTTTAACATTTTCCCTGATGTTATTGAAGTAAAAGCTGTGTGACTGATTCACAGTGTATAATATACAGGAAGCTGCATCCATGCTGGATGTCAATGGGTCTCAACAGTTTCCAACACTTGAGCTAACCTGGTCACAAACAGGTTAGTAACAGTCGAGGATAGTATCAAAGCTTTTTAACCCTCATGACACTGAAATAAAATCTGCCCATTTACCTTCATTCACAGAAAAGAAAATATTTTTTTTCTGTTCTCTCTCTCTAAATGTTCTCATCCCAACCAGTTGCAAAAATACAGACAAGCATTGCTGTAATTTGCTCTTTCTAAGTGCTTCATTTGCATGTCTTTCATCAGCGGCTGACCATGATGGACCATGTGGGTTTGATAAAAAATTGTTCTGAAAAATGATGACGTGCCACTGTGTGTTTTTTCTAAAAAGCATGAAACAGTGTTCAGCTGTAGAATCACAGACTCAAACCACTGGGAGCGTAATGTGTTGTGTTTCCCCCCAATGGGGTCTTCAAAGTATTTTTCAGTGTTATTAAAAAGAAGAGCAGACCAGCGCTGACATGCAACCCACACAGGGGCCATGGCAACAGACCAAGAGCTTGTCATCTGTACCCACAGTCCCACTGTGAGAGCCCAGTATCTCTGCATAGGACCATCACTCCCTCTTTTTATTGTGTCTTCAAGGCAGAAGCGTGGTGTAAACAATTTTTAAAAAAATTATGAGCCTGTATATCTTCCAGCAGCTCTGTTAGGAATTGTTCTAACAGTCTACCTTGTTACAGGCGTATTTGGCTTGTTGTGCATGTTATAAGGAGCGGATGAAGTGGGGGGGTGGGTGGGCGGAGGTGGTGGGGGCTGGCGGTGTTGTTTTGGGAATATTACGGATAAAGAGAAAGCGAGGTGGTCGTGCTTTTGTTGTAACTATTCCGACTTTGATCATCCCGACTAGACCTCGGATGTCTGCAGAAGCTGCTGTTATTGGTATTTGCAGCAGAGACAGTATCTTGGCATTTTGCTGTAAGCTGAACGAAGACTGGCTTTTATTGCTTTCCGTGCACAATTTGTTTATGCATAAGTTGGCACACAGATAAATGCAGTGCTACTGATAAATAGCAAGGCAACTATCTATTGTCATCTATTGGTTCACTGCCAGTGAATTTTAAACTTGTCACATCCCCAGTATTGAGAGAACCTGAACAAATGGAAAGCATTTTTGCCCTTCTGAACCACAGGAGGTTCAGCCTTCATTGACTTTTAATAAAATGCTACTCTGGCTTTTTTTTTTTTTTTTCCTTAGTGGCTTTAGTGGCTTAAAAACTTTCCGGTTTGCTGTTAATGCCGTTCATCTGGCCAAATTATTGCCTTGCGTCTAAATGATCCAAATTGCAGCCTTACAGCTCTCACAAGCTGTTTCTTAAATGCCACTTAGCTGCTGGAGCCCGGAGTGTGCTCTTGTTGATTTATTAGGAGGTGGAATGGCTGAAAACCAGCAGAGCGACAAGGAGACGTATCCACTCTAGAGGTCACCCACCTTGTGACTGTCTGCCTCATAGTTCAGAAGCCTGCAGTTGCTTGCTGGCTTGCTTGCTTGCTTGCAGTCTTTTGTCTGTTGAAGTCTGTTTCAGATTCTGAGATATGCATCTGAATGCATCTGCGTCTCCAGGGGATACCTTTGATGAATATTTCATAAACCACAACGGGCCTTTTATTACAGGAGATTGGTCGTATTCAAATAACGTGTTCACCTCAACAATAAGCAACAGGATTCATTCAGCTCCTCTGACAAGGGGCAGATTGTTCTTCAGCTTGGCACGATGGTTACCAGGCAGGGAGAGGCACAAAGGGAAGATGCAACGTGGAACAACACAATGACAGGGAGAAAAGAGAAATGGCACGACACAGTCATAGCACAGGCCTTTGTGATGCTTAACTTCATTTCCTTTTTCATTTTTTTTACTAGTTGTTGATACTGGGGGAAGACATATTTCATGTTAAAGCTTGTGGAACTCAGGGACTGTCATTTGTCATATCCCAAAAAGACCATTTAACACCATCTTTAAAGGCCTTATGAGGTCCCTCTGTTCCCTTCTTACAGTTGGCAAGTGAAGATAAAAAAGTACACTCTTGGCCATGTTGAAAGGTCTTTTTTCTCCGTGTTATTGAGGTGTGGAAAAAAGACTATTTCCTCTTTCTAGTTTATCGGGAGGTTGGCTAAAACTTAAAAAAAATAAAAAAATAAAAAACATGTTGAAAGCAGATCAAACATTGGCTAAATGTAAGTTAGCAAGGTTTCATTTTCAGCCTGGGTAGGGTCGATGTCACATTTGTTTGAACACGCAACTTTGTGTCTGGGAAAAACTTCTGAGGCATATTTATAACAGTAGGATTGTGTGTTATGGATTTTGTAAAAGTTATAACTGCAAAAAAAAAAAAGGATAAAAAAAAAGGAAAATATGTTCTTCTTAAGCAAAAAGTCTGGGAAAACATCATATTCCCCGAGCTGCTGTACAAAGAAAATGCAACCCTTTGTTGTTTTCACTTTGATTTTTATTGAGATCATAGAAACAAGCAGCACATCGAACAACAATATGTCCCAGTCCCTCAGTTTGCTTCACAATGGCGTGTTGACCAAAAGTACTGAATAGCTCCCAAAGTTCCCCCTGCCCTCCTCCCTCCAGAATGCAGCTCTATTATGGGCACAGTAGCACGTATCAAGGTGATTTATTGCCAGCGAGAGTTCAAGTTGTTTAAAATGACTGGTGTGATTAGTCATATATGCTTCAGAGCTGGAAAAGGGGTGCACGGCGCTCCTGTAAATTAGCAGCAGCTGCAGACTGTAGTCGACCACAGCAAGGTGGTCAAACGTGGTAAAGCGGCGAGTCGCCGGGGGGAGGAGGAGAGAAAGTGGGTCAAAACAGCCCCTTTCAGGTGTGAGTAGGCTGCCGGAAGAGAAAGGTAGGCTACGTTCGAGACTCGGAGGCTCCACAGTGGATTGATTTCAGCAATGAAAATAAAACAGGAGAGGCATGATAGTCTGCCAAAATTTCACACTGCACAAATATGCTCCATTTACTCCCTCAGATATCTCCACGCTCCATTATTCCTGACAAAAAGGTGCTCCTGGAGAAACCTTTTTATTTGGTAACTGGTTTTTGTTTTTAAAAAGAATTATTTCCTCTTTCCTCTCCTTTTTTTTTTTTTTTTTAGCCTAAAGTGCTCTAACGAAAACATTTTTAACCTTGGCTGTTCACACTGAACATTTGAAAAAATACTTGTATGCTTTTCTTTGCCACTTTCCAAAGACTGAAGCCATTCTCACGTCTGTGCATTTAGCATAGCTTTGAGGTGATTAGCTTAACCAGCACAAAGGACTGAAGCAGGAGGAAACAGTCTGGCTTCCTGAAAAGCTTAAAGATATGCCACCAGCACTAATAAACCTTATTTATTAACAAGTTATATCATATACTTTTAATCCTAAACATGTTTAAAAAACAACAGCTTGTGATTTAGGGGAATTTACTTGCTGTAAGTATTTTTTATCCTCCTTTTAATCTTATTTTAAGTTTATCCATCCTTCCATTTAGCAAAGGAACAGATACACTAGTTACAACTCTGACTTTAGATTTTTATTCATACATGAGCTTTAGAGGTGCTGTTAGTCAAGCTTTTGTACCTTTGAAAAGAATCAGGCTACCTGCTTCCCTCTGCTTTTAGTCTTATACTAAGTAGTAGTGGAATATTACAAAGTACATTTTCTTTAGTACTGTTCTTAAGTACACTTTCAGGGTACTTGTACTTTACTTGAGCAATTCCTTTTAATGCAGTTTCATTTTATTTTTCCACAACATTGCAATTTTTACACCTTTACCTCACTACATTAGTCTGAAAGCTTTGGTCACTTGATACATTTTCAGAACAGTAAAAGTCATGTACCTCCTGACTGTAAAATGTGTCTTCACAAAGCTGAGAACAGCCTGTCATTGTGACTTTATAGAGATTCATGGTTTTCAAATACAAATATATCATGATTTTATAGAATATGATACACTGCTCTGATTAAGCCCCGTAAGAGTAAAAATAGAGGTTGAAATTAGCTCAACCTAAAACATCTGCAGCAGTAAGAAGCAACACTAACATGCAGTAATATTTATTAAAAACATCAGATAAATGGTAAAAATACTGAGCAGGAACATTTAATTGCAACATAAGTACTTTGGATAAATAAAGTATATTTTGTTGATGATACTTTTATACATTTTCACAGGTAAGGTTTTGAATACATCATTATTATTTGACAGTGTAGCACTGACACTTTTACTGAAGTAAAGGATCTAAATCCTTCATCCACCACTGATGCTTAGTTAAGCTAATTGTTTTTTTTATCTCCATTTGTAGCATAAAAATATGAGAGTGGTATCAAACTTCCCATCAAACCATTGGAAGGGAAGTAAATAAACTCAAAATGTGATGCTATTTCTTTCAAATCTCACATATATGGCTGCTGGACAACACACTCATACCAGTCTGATTAGAGGCAGAAGAAACCCATTGCCTTCTTCTGATGTTTAAACACATATTTTGCCCATTTAACTTTTTTTAAGGCAGTTGTTGATGGACTTCCTGCACATTAGAAGATGGTTTTCTGTGTGTTGCACATTAAATTAAAAATTCAGCCTTGGACACTCTAAGCCTGTTTAATATCATCAATTTATGATGTTTAATGCATTTTAGGAGTGTTTTCTGTGATAAAATGTCATAATTCATGTTTTGATAAATGCACGTTTTAACTGGTTGCTGCATTACATACAACATTACATCTATTTTAACAGCAGGTAATTTTTTTTTACCTTTTCCTCCACTGTGGATTTGTGTGATTATTGAACATTAATGCAAAAAGTAGGACTAGAAAGGAGCTCCTGCTCTTTCCTTCTGCAAGACTAACTCTGAAATCTGAGGTTCATCACTGATGTTTCGGGTGGTTAAACATGTTCCTGTGATTAAACTCCACCATGGATCTGCTGGAAATATCTGAGAATGCATTGCACAGTCTATGTTTTTGCAAGTAATCTGCTAAAATGAGAAAAATACACTATCGAGCAATAAAACTGGCGTCTCTGAAGGGGTGTACATGCCAGTAGCTGTTTGTTTTAACACTGTTAATGTGCTTGAGGAAGATGGCTCCATTAAGCTTTTGCATCTTGACACGTTCTAGCTTATTCTTTCAAAGGCTAATGACCTTAGCGTTTTCCTTAACGGATCCTTTGGCACTGGCAGCTGTAAAACATTTTAACATCAAATTGATGCTTAAAGTAATTGCTTGGGTGAATTCCCAAAAGCACTTCAACCCTATGCCAAACCTAGTTTTAGCTCTCCATTTAACGCTACATACAGCACATATTCAGATTGTGATTTTTGTACGGCTTCCAAGTACATATTAAAACACCACAAAAATGCCAGAGTTCAAGCTCAAGTATGCAACATCACAAATCCCAGCAAGATCAAAATATGTTGACATTATTTTTTTTTGTAAGTCTAGTTTGTTGTTAATATTCAAGGTTTGGCAGATTTTTGTCCAGTCAAAATATCCACTGGTGTTTGTTGATGCTTTTGGTTGAACTTTTTGAAGATAAAAAGAGGTCAAACTTGGGTTCTGGTTCATAACAACTTACATGTATCTTTTTTCCCTTTCAACATAATGAACCACATGAAAAAACTGGTGCTAATTATACTGCACAAACGTTTCAGGTCCTTACAAATGTTTATATTTGAAGATGGAGTCTGACTTTGCATCCTTTCATTACACGCAGACTGGGCACAGGCAGACAGCTTCCAGACAAAAAGTACAGACGACATGCTTCGGCTTTGAATTTTGGAAGATTCTCCCTGAATTTGCTTCCAACAAATGTAGTGTTGTAGCTGTCGATTTGAATGTTAAGTATTTTTAGTGGCTAAAAGTATAAATACACTGTGAATTACTTTAAATGAACTCTAGTTGTTGTCTGTAAATGTGGAAAACTTCCAGCGCAGGTTGTCATGAGACCAAGCGTCACAACCATCAGAGAACCAAATTACTGTTCATTGTGCTGCTAATAGCAACACAACATAGTCTTAATTTTATTCAAATGTTCTTCAGATGTAATATTTTTTTTATTTTTCAACCTGCAATAGGAAATGCAAAGGAATGCTTTAGTTCCAGCACAGTTTTGCAGTTATGAGTTGATATATCAAGTGAAGCAGTGGGTAGCACTTAATCCTGAGTCAGGTGCAATTATTTTCTTGCTGGAGAAAAGAGAGAAACGTAATGACTCAAATAAATGAGCATCAGTCAAACATCAATCAGGTAGTTTCACGTATTTATACGATGAAGGCTTCAGTCTCCACATCACTCCATACAGATGTTATAGTTGCTGTGATTTTTCATCTCTTTACTGGATGTTCAAGTCAGGTGCTTCACGTATGTCATGATTTAAAGATTTTTTTCAAGTTTACATTCAGATCTTCTTATGCGCAAATTGAAAATGCACTTAAAACAGGTGGAGAGAGACAAACTTATTGTTGCAGCCATTTTGTTTGTTTGATGACAAAATCTTTTTTCCAAGAAATTAGTTTTTTGGGGTTTTTGGTTTGGTTTTGTTTTGCTTTTTTTAAGTTTATTTTATACTCTGCCACAGTATACTTTATATTTTAGGTTTATTTGTACTCTTAGACATTGAATCATTTGATCAGTGAGTGCAGATAAATCTTTATTGTACTAGCCGTCTAAAGATGTCTGGTTCATAAAACTTTCTAAAGATCTGCTAGTTTACTGTTTGACTGTTACGTATTTTTTGAAAGTGATGTATAGAGCTCACAGGGAGGCGGCCAGCCAGGGTCAACATCAAGGTACAATTTATTGTCATTTCTTCTCCATATACAATACTCTCTCTATACATCCATACATCTATTATCTGTAACCACTTATCCTTTGCAGGGTCACAGGAAGCTATTTAAAAAGGTGAATTGCAGTCAAAGAGAAGAATTAATCAGTTGTTCAGAGGCAGTGCAAATGTATAGCACAGTCTGAGAATTTTGAAAATGCTTTTGAAATATAAAAATGTGTGATCAGTTCACATGCTGGTGTGAGCATTTAAGCTGCAGCTTCAGCCTACAAACTGTAAAATATCTTTCTCCTTTTTGTTCACTGCGCTGACTTTTTGTCTGGTTACTGTTTGTTTGTTTGTTTGTTCTTGATGCAGAGTCGTTCGTGTAGCCATGTTCCTTTTCACTGTACATGCATGTAAATGTACCCAATGAAAAAGGTTTTGAAGCCAAAAAACAAAAGGGATAGAAACAGTGTCATCATATAATAGAAGGTGTGCAGCCACGTACTGTATTTCCTCCCTTTGCAACATGTTGCACTGCGTTGTTTTCTGCTCGCTGTCAGCTTGTGTTCCCTGAGATTGATGTCATGCACATCCAATGGGCTCATTTTACCGTGTACCGACTAGGTTGATGACGCATTAGTGACTGACCAGTATTTTCTAAATTGAATTTTCTGAGCTGGCGTTTGTCCAGAAGCAGCCGTCTGTATTCAGCAGGCATCAGCCTGCAAGTGTTTGGCAGCCGGAGAGCATTCCTACTTGATTTATCCGAATTCTCCAGACGTTGGGAGTTGACAGGCTTGGTAATCAGTGTCCACAAGCATAATCCCTGTGGTCTCAAGACACCATGCACTCAGATCTCTCTCTCTCTCTGTGTCTCTCTCCCTCCCTCTCTTTCCCTCAGATTTTAAAATCTGTTAAAATCACCTTGCAGGAGAAAACACATCCACAAATATGCATACCACACAGCGTCTGACAGGAAATACATGAGGGCCATCTGCACTACTGTTTCTGGGTGGGAAATATATACCGGCTGTAATTATTTCCCTTGTGTATCCTCATTTCCAAGTAATATTTCCATAGGACGCTGCTCCTTACTCTGCTTTCAGTTTAATGTATTATGTTTCAAAGAATTCTCTTCCCAGGTTTGTTTTCATTACCTGTAATTTTCTTGTGTTTCTGCTGAAATTTCAGTGTGTGTGGGAGCCTTTAATTGTCATTATTCTAGGGGAGGATTAATTATTCCAGTGGTAACTGTGTTTGCTTTTATTTGTAAAGGTTACACCTCTGCAGTGGCAATTTCCAGTGTGTCTGATGGAGAGCTTCCATTTTTACTTGAGAGAGAAAATGAGAAACTCTAATAAAAACAACATCGCCAAGCGGAGTGCAAAAAGAGTACTTGGGAGACATTAGGAGACATATGTGACTGCATGTGAAGAGACTTGTGCTTTGAAAACTAAGTTTGGTGCAGGCAGCTTGAAGATGAGGAAGCCAGCGGAGGAGACAAGAGAAACAGAGACAGAGAGGAAAAGCTTCCTCTGAATCTCCGGCAAGAAAGCTGAGGTGATCTGATTGAGTTTAAGTCGGAGGATTTCTTTTATGCCTGTGAGACAAATCTTATTACAGAGGTGCTTTTTTTTTTTTTCTCCCTCATTTTTGGATCTCTAATTCGCTGACACTTGACACTTCTGCTAGAACGAAACTTCCACTGCAAAATACCGTCCGATGATAATACTTCACAGCTGTGAATCCTGGACCGTAAAGACACACGTGAAGCTGCATAAATGACAATTAAAAAAAAAATCCTTAAACACCTAAACTCTTCACTAGTTTGACTTTACACAAGCAATGCAACTGCTCGCACGCCACAATAGAGAGGAGACATCTGGAGACATCAAACTCTGTGTGACTCGGTACCCAGACAGCATGACTATCGGCAGTTTTGTTGTCTGTGCAACTCAGGAATCTCCTTAAAAAACACTTTAAGAAATGTCAGCTTCTCCCGATCAAATGCAGGAAACTGTTCCATTCACTGTCTATTTAAAGCAGCTCTTTAACAGGCAAACCACACTGTCGCTTTTAGCCAGTTGAAGGCACAATCTGTGATTCAAATGTGAACAAATGGGTCAACCCACTAGCAAAGTTTTGAAACACAGGTTTTAAACAAGCTTTTACCACAAAGTGACAGGCGGCTCCTTTGATACACAGACTACCACTAAACAACTGAATCTGTGTTTTAAATGTTTTTTTGATTCTGAATGATGTTTATTCACACAACATTTGGTCTGTAATTGGAATTATGGTTCGTCAGGATGCGAATTAAATACATTTTTGTAACTAAGGAGTCAAACTTGTACAGGCAGACATGTTATGTGTGAATAACCAGCAGACATTTTCACCTTTCATAGCAGGAAAAGTTACTTATAAGAAATGTATTGGCTCGGTTCTATATAGGTGTTCAAATAAGTCAGTGTGGCCATGAATTAGTGACTGCATTTTGAACCAACAAATGATTATTGTATAGTAGGTTGCAGTATGAAATGTTTAGTATGGTATAAAATGGTATTGATTAATTTTTTTCTGTATGATAGGGTCAGTCAGTTTGTCTCTGTTTGGGAAAGCAGAAGTAAACAAAAGCACAGATAACAAACCGCTGCTAGCATGTAGCGTACACTTTTGTTGGAAATAACAAGTTAATTAAATACGGCTTTTCCTGATCGTCACAAAGATGAACATTAATTCATGATGTTGTAACTTTGCTGTAAATGTAAATTGACTTGAGTGTTATTTCTGTTGCCATAGAAGTGTAAAGTTATCTGTGGTAATGTTGTGCTTGCTTCACTCAAACTGGGGGTCATTTCCTCTTTGCAATAGCTGCAATGACAGAATAACAGCAGTGCAGTTTTTGGTCTTTCCTCTTCCATTGTTGCTGAAGTCTGTGACTGTGAGGCAAGAAAAACCTGTGAGCCTGATGGGCTGCTGGAGGTTAGCTAACACCTTTTTAATTTTTCCACCAATTTTCTTTAAATTGCCAACATTCGATATCTACATAGGTCAATTTTAACTTTGAAAATCCTCATAAGTGAATTAGTTATGAAATAGTGCACAGAGATTTTTTTTTTTTTTGCATACTGCAGAATTTGCTATTTGCATGTGAGTGCTTCATGCTACATGTTGGCCAAATTAAGTTCACACAGCTATTATAATAGGCAGTTCCAAACATGTCAGCATGAACAACACAAGGAGCCTAAAACTGAAGCAGCTAAATTCAACCATCATTTATTTATATGTTCATACACAGAGAGAGAGAGATAGATAGACAGACAGATGTAGCTGTAGTAGTATTACATATCATAGTTAATGTCATTACATATTAATATTAGTATAATTATTTAAATTCTTTCATAATATATATATATATATATATGAATATGTCATAATAAATGTCACATTTGTAATGTTTTGAACTTTTGTCAGACAGAATTTGAAACCACGAGTCTCTACGTGTTTTAATAACCGGCGAGGACTTTAAACCAAAGGACACAATGTTCGCCGGTGTAACTGTCTAAGCCGCTGCCCACCTCAATCTATCACAGGGCTGCCTATGGCTCCCAGGAGGCCAGTGCACTGTGCAGCCTCCGCGCCACCTTGTCCCCAACCCTCCTCCCACACCCCCGCCTCCCCTGCCTCACCTCCCCGCCTTGAGTGACAGGCATCCAGTTCTGCCTGACTGGAGCCTCTATCTCTTAACCCTCAAGGACAACTAAGAGGACATATTGTCATCAACTCATCTGTCTCATTCCCATGGCCGCCGCCGCCTCCTCCGTAGACGCACATATGCACTCTCTCTCTCCCTCCCTCACTCTCTCTTTCTCCTCCTTTCTCTCTCTCTCTTCCCCTACACATACAAACACAGGACCAACTGTGACCCACTCACCTGTAGCAACATCTACGTGACCTTTGCTTAATGCCTTCGGGTGCCACACCAGAACCTATTCGCACAAACATCCCGCAGGTCTGGCTGTGCCTGCCTCCTCTCATTCACTCCTTTCACTGCAAGTATGTGTTTGAAACCACAGAGATTGTTAAGAACCGTTTTAGACAGAAACCTTGAACAGAGGAAGTAAACAAGGCGCCGCTTCCACACAGGTCACTTCACACTCCTTCCAGCCTGCAAGGTGTGGAGATCTGAATTCTTTATCTCATACCATGCACCAGTCAGAGGCGACCTGCGATGTGAGAAAAGACCAGCTGTTCCAGTCCAAGTAGAAGGCAGTCTTTCAGTAAATAACAAGGTATATTGTTTGCCGTAATGTTTCTTTGACAATCAATGTGCATTTCAGTACGGTGTGAGGTTGCTATGTAACCTTTTGTTGCGATCAGTGTGTGGGACCGAAACGCAGAACACAGACGCAGCGAGTTTGGCTAAAAGGAAAAGGGATTTATTCCAGGAGTTTACAGGGTTAGAAGATTGGGGTGAGGGAGTAAAGTCTGGGGATTTGCAGGAGGAAAAGAGAGGTAATGGAGGGGGCATGGACCAGAGTGAGGCGAAGGTGGGAGTGTGGCTGCCTGTGGTGAAGCAGAGGGGAGGAGAGATATTGACAACCAGGCAGGTTAGACGGGCAAAAAGGCAGGAATAAGGGGAAGGGAGGGGGGTTCAGTGATCCTGGTGCTCAGGGAAAAAAAATGTTGTGTCAGTGTCAGCATGAAAAAAACAGAAACGAAAAATTCCCAAAATGACTAAGAGTTCAAAAGGTAAAAGAACGTGAGACTACCACAGTAGCTGAGACAGGGATCTGACAGCGAACGGGTGACTTAGCGCGGCTGATATACTGCAGGTTGATGAGCTGATTGGAAGCAGGTGTGGTCAGAGAGCCAAGAGGCTGAGAGAGCGAGCAGGGAAAAATCTCGCCCACGCCAACACAGACGCTGAGACACAGAGGCAGACAGGGGAGTGCTGGAAACCTGGGAGGGGGAGACATGAGAGAGACATAAGAGACCCTGGGGGAAATGCTGGGACATGGCCTCGGCTTTGACACCTTTAAGTGTATAAAAAACTAACAGTAACACCCCCCCCAAAAAAAAATATGTGAAATGTTGTTGATTTATTGTTTTAAAAACTAACTGATCTTATTCATACCTGCTGGGTTTCATTTCAGTGTGTTGTTAGAAGTTGTAAGGACGGTGATAAAACAGGAAGTGGATGCTGAACTTTAGATTGGAATCTGCTGGAAACTGCTGGATCTTTCTGATTGACAATTTTTTTTTTACTGGAATCAACATCATGAAAATGTGATTAAAAGGAGCAATTTAGTCGCATCGATCAAAGGCCACATTCATTAACAACAAGGTTTTTTTTAAAAAAGGGGATATTAGATGATAGAGATGTTATTTTTAAAACTTTTTGTTAAATTTTACAACTAAGGGCTCTAATTTCGTGGCGCAGCGCAGGTGGCGGACCCCGCGCAGTGGTAATTTCGTCCAGCGCACCACCGTGCGCAGCCAGTTTAGTCATTTGGTAG
>JAQMCX010000058.1:17237668-17307679 GCA_029814765.1 Acanthurus leucopareius | reverse complement strand
CCCCGTTGGCGCGGCGTAGGCGCGGCGCAGGGCAGGTGCGCCTCGCCTGCGCCTGGTCTACGAAATTAGAGCCCTAAGAAGTTGAGCACCTGCCAGAAAGCTCTGAAATTTACTTTTGCAAAACAGTTGCAGATTGGTTAGTTTTAAGCCTCAAAACAACTTGGTCAGGTTGAGGAAAACATCTTGGTTTGGGTTAAATTAAGTACATGACATAACATATGCAAGCTAGGATGAGAAAAAGTATTTTGTGGTTTTAAATGGGACTGTCGGTCTCCTGGTTAAAAGTGTTGTATTTTTACCCATCCATCCATCCATCCACCCGAACAAACTTCATAAGTGGTCTTTTATATATAATGCTGCTTGGATTCTGTAAGATCTTTCTCAAAAGCAAATACTTTTCCATCACATTTAACAGCATGGTATAACATTTATGTGGTTACATAGTGGAAACCACCTATGAATGGTCACTTCTTTAACATAAGTGTTTGTCTGATCAAAGAGGGGGACTTTTCTATTGTTACCTGCTGCAACTTGAATGTCAAATCAGTCTCAAGAGTTTAAAAAGTATTTAAAATTTTTGTGACCAAAGTGTTTAAATAGCAGCCTTTGCTCAGACTGAGAGTGTAACATAAATTGGGGCCTTGCCTATGTGCTGGCCTTTTATCTGCCTGTTCATATGGGAAGCTAATTAACTTTTATAGTATATTTGAAAGGCTCTGCAGCCAAGTGACATTTTCTGTGGATTGCTGTTTAGAAACGGAACAAAACAAGCAAATTATGAGAAACAACTCCTCTTTAAATCTCCTGTTGTATATATTCTAACATAAATGCACAACGAAAATAATGAGAATGGGCGTAAAAACAAATTATAATGATCATCCGCATTACAATGAAAATATTTTGCTGTGTTTCAAACTCTTCCCTGCTTTGCAGCATAAATAACTCTGCAAGTTTCTCAATGTACTGAAGCATCCATAAGTATCAAACGAGGCCATACAGAGGCTATTCATTTCTATTTTCAGACTGCCAATTATGGAGCACAGCAGCAGCTTTGGATATTGAACCAGTTGAAGTCAAACTGTTGTAATACATTATTATCTATTTCAACCTGGTATGGTGGGGAGATTCTCACCGCTGGATTTTCATCAAAAGTGATAGCCTGCTGAAAATGTAATTCACTGTTTTAGTATAAATCAATAAGCCTCCAGAATCTATTCCCCCATTCCACCTTTATGTTAATATAAAAGAAATGCTCAAATAGAACTTTAATTCACCACACAGACTTTTAGACTGTTTAATAGCCCCAATTTTATCCATAACTGCTCAATTGACACTTACATTTCAAGCCCATCTTAATTTGGCTTCTCCTGACGATTTTAAGTTCCACTTCTCTTTCGCAGCCAAGGCTACTGTGACCCGTGTTAATGGAGATTGATAGGTTAGTGCCATTCTAACAGTGATCTTCTATTAAGAATTATATCCCATTTGATTGTTATCACTCTTCTCTCTCACCTAAAGAAAGAAAAGTCATCGCCGCATGTGGCGCAGTGTATTTAAATGTCCTAAATGCTGCAAAAAAAGAGCAGGCAGACGCAAAACATATTAAGCAGTGAACATGTAAGAAGAGAGTAAAGTGAGAGCTAATTTTGTGTTAGAGCCTTAGAGGACATTCAGATGTTTCTGATGAGGGATATAAATCCTGATGGACTCCCATCTGAGTGTATTCATTAATCATGCGTCTCATTGCCGAGGCTCTGATTTGCCACTGAGACAGATGAAGATGAACTCAGCAATATATTTCTCATCATAACACAACCCTCACATAAATATTAATAGCATCTTTTCAGCTGGTGGACATGAATCATTTTTCAGAGGGGGAATTTTAAGAGCCATCCATGCATGTCCAAGAACAGTACATAAGCAAGCAGTTGTGATAAACAACACCGCTTTAAGGCAACAGTGAAGAGGAGAGTTTAATTTTTACGGGAGAATTCAAAAGGTCTTTACAAAATTACACGTTTACTTTCTTATTTAACTTCACAGCTCATCAAGACTTGAGTTTTTACTTTAATTTGCCCAGGTGATTGTTATCCTTTATGTTTTGCAGTTTAAGCACTTGTTATTTTTATGTGATTTTTTTTTTTAGAAAACTCTGTAAATATTAGAGCTTTTGTAAGATTTCGGATCATAAAAATACAGCTTGTATTTGGATTAAAGTGAAATATTCTGCCTGTCAGACTTTTAATATAGAAAAATCAATATATTCAAATCAATAATGAGTCAGATGTAGGTGTGAATAGAAAACTATTTACCAACATGTTCTCTTTAAATTTCTTTAATATAATTATAAAACATCAACGTGGTTTTATTTTGTTGTGCTGCCCCCAAGTGGCCAAAAAAATCAGTGAGTGTAGGTTAAATTGTATTACAAATTAATATGTGGCAAGTTTTCTAATATTCCATCATCAGATGGATAACAAGGTTGAATTGTTATTTAATTTCAATTCATTTTTCAGTCTGACTTCAGGTTCCTGTCAGCTGTTTATTGTTTGTTCATGTTTTAATCACAAGCAAACAGCATCAATCACAGGCAGGTGATACGAGGGTCCAGTCGTTATCATTTCCAGTCGAGCATCAGGAGTGGATGTTAGAGTTGATTCATTTAAAGTGCTTTAACAGAATTAGAAAATCTATGTTATTTTAAAGGTTGTTTTTTTCTGTTAGTTTTTTTATTTAGAAACCTGTACAGGAGCATAAATCTTCTCCAAACTTGCTGCTTTTTTTGTGGCATTTTTCTGTTGCTGTTTTTCTGGATCTGGCACAGGAAGAGGACGTCTCCACTCTACAAAACTCTTACTGGCTGATTGTTTTTTTTTTTACAGCTTGGGAAAACAGTTGTCAACACCAGAACAATATAAAGTTAGTAAACAAAAAAACCTGAGATGTGAGCAGCTATTTGAAAATCTGGACAGGTTGTTCTTATATCTAACACTGCAACTGCGATTGTCATTCAAGGTGTATTCTCACTTTTACAATTCCTCAGCACAATACAGTGATACAGTCAATGATGAATACACACTGTCACATTGATCTATTGTATACTGTTAGTATTGTAAGGCTGTGTGTGTGTCATTGCAGGTGTATGACCATCAGTACAAAGCTGTGTTGGATGGAGTAGAGACAGAAAGTACGATGGAGATCGACCCAGTCCAGCGCATTGAAATCTTCAAAATGGGAAACGGGAGCAAGGAGGTTCTCGAGGTGCACGACTTCAAAAATGTGAGTAAAAAGGTTAAACAAGGCCATGTGAGCTTGTCTTCTTTTGCAGAAAGCTCGAAGCTGTAATTGTATCTCCTCCTCAGCAGAGGAAGGATTATGATGTTCACATCTTGCCCTTTTCAAACAGCTGGCTGACAACATTTGTGCTTTGTTGAAATCATATTTTCTTCTGCAACAATGTTTTATCCTGTTATTTTCCTTCGAAACGGAAAAAAAGCGAGGAAAAAAAAAGCTTTGAATCTTGCAAACAAATCGATGGCAATCAAATACAGTGATTCGTATACAGAGATCAGATAATCAAGTCAATATGTGTAGATGTTCTTCTTGAGACACTGCAGCACTGAAAAAAACAAATACAGGTTGTTGTTTTGTTTTTGGTTTTGAGGGGGTTTTTTTAACTTAAAGATTTCCTACAAATTCCATGCAGTAACTCCTTTGCAGTGCAGAGACAAATACCATTAGGAAACCTATATACCTACTGTATTTGTTTCTCACACCTTTTTCAACTGCAGTTTTTGTCTCCTGCAGAACTCATTAACTTACCTTTTATTCCTAAATCCTGTTCGAGTGTGCAGGAGGTTAGATGTGCCGCACCTTGGAAAAAAAGAGAGCGTGCTGCTTGACTGGGTAATGAATGCACTTATTCTCACACCATTATTTTGTGTGAAATGTCGAATTGCAAGGCTGAACGTTACAGGATACACCTCATCCCAAACAGAGAACCTGCATCGAGTTGTTATTGTTTTTTACACAATGGTCTTTGTGAATTTAAAATGGCTATATGATGGAAAGCAAGCTCAATGGTGGAAAACTTTAACCTCTGCAATCAATTTCCCTATTTTCATTCTCTCTCCTTCACCAAGCCCGCTGTGTGTGTGTGTGTGTGTGTGTGTGTGTGGGTGTGGGTGTGCTTTCCACATACCCATACACACACATGCATAAATACACGTGCCTGTTGCTATTTCCACTTCCTGTTAGTGAAGCACATCCCCTGAGGAGATTTGTTTGATTCAGTGCTTCACCATGGAAGACAAAGAAACAAGCGAGTGAGCAGAGTAATTCAAACCTTATTGTGAAGGAAGAAAGAGAGGGAAAAACCACACAAATCGTACAATAGGTTATACTAAGTTGTCGCTCGTGCACTGATGTTAGAATAGATTTTTCTAATACAAAAAAAAGGGGGGTGTTGCATGTTATTACGCAGACCAAAGCCAGCCCAAAACGGTCCTCATCAAGTCTGAGGGCTGTGTGAGGAATGGAAAATGAGGGGATTATACCACCAGGATGTTGGACAACAAGAAAATCCATTCACTATTGTTTCCTAGTCAATACTCCACAAACAGAAGAAAAAGGGGAAAAAGAACTGGAGTAAGAAACATCCTGAGAGAGAACCACCAGGGTCATTTTAATAAACTCATAATAAATATTCTTGACAAGAAAACAAAAGCACGTTTAGGGAAATTGGTCTGAAATTTAGTTCAATAAAATTACAAAGTGCTTTGGTGTTACAGTACAAATTAGTTTATACATTTTACCTATGCAGTTATGATTAGACAAGGGAATCTTTTGCTAAAAGTTTTACTATTTTGCATTCACACTGGAAAAACTTTATATAAAAAAAAACTTGAAACATGGTCACTACTTTTCATGTTTATATTGATTTTTAGACTCACATTTATGAATATTTAAAGAATTTTCCATTACTTTAGCAGGTCTTTCTAATACTTAGCTTCTAATGGTTGTAAACATCCATTCAGTATAGTATTTACCTGCTGCCTGTTCTCCTTTAAAACCTGCTTCTCCTTTTGGAGCCCATCTTTGCTTAAATTGTGCAAGAGGCACAGCACAACCTGGAGAGGTCCTTCCCTCACAGGGCTCAAACTACAGGCAGACAGAATGGGATAACACAAAGAAAGTAACTGTTCCACCTACTGGCAGTTTAAGATCTGCAGTTTGTGTGTCACTGGTCTGTGGGAAGAAACCAGAGGAAACCGGAGACAGAGCTTCTCCTTTACAGGCTGCACAGCCTCACTTCACTTTTGTTCCACCTGGCATGTGTTGAGTGGACAAAACATTTTGTAACTCAACACTGCAAGTATTATTGGCCTTTATCCTCTTTTTCTTCACTTACCAGACTCACTAGATCGGTGATACTTCAGCATACAGCACATCGAGCAGCCACCAGTCCCAGCTGGTTACACCAGATTGAGTTATGGTGCAGCAGTCATCTCGTTTTGGCTGCTTAATGGCGTCTCTCCTTAAGCCTGAGATAATTAACAGGATTTTGCAAGAAACATCTGGTGAATTCAACCACTCTGTTTCCAGTGATTTTAATGTTCATTATGTAATATTTTTAAACCTGCTTCCCAATGGATTCGGTTTACTTTTTCTTAATCCCTTAGTTTTTCATCTATGCTGGTCCCTTTGATTTTCTACAGTGTTGCTTGTAACCTCATGTTGAAAATAACAACCAACTGGTCATGTTTGCAAATTGCTGTGCTGCACCTGTAACATGTACTTTCATGTACTTCATTTAAATAGCATATACAGCAGCTATTAAAGCAACAATGTATTTTTTGCAATACAAATGGTGCTAAATTTGATACATGTGCTGGCTTATATAAAACAAAACAGAGTGGAAAGCACAATGGCCATTTGTACAGAGAAACTCATGTGACAGCCATGTTTTATTGTTAAAGTTTGTGATTTAAAAACAATTTTTAACGGAAAAATATAAAAAAGTTTTTTCATTTTATATTTGCTATTCACGTTTTAATATGCTGCCAACAATTACTGAGGTATTTTTCAGACTTACTTTATTTCTTGCTTTCTTTATGTCAAGCACTCAAATGATGACATTGTGTTTTAATAAGCAGTCCTGTAAATCATGAGCTACATTAAAAATCCTAATTTAAAGCTGTGTCATGATGTACAGCTCATCCCAGTTGTGTAACTATTTTTACTGGCCAGTTTCATGAGTATCTCTTCATTCTCTGCAAAGTGAAAGAAAGAGGAATCACTGAGGCCTTTTAACAAGTCTGTTTTTATTATTCTGTAAACAGTCTGACTCTCATTAGCATAGCTCTCTCAGCCTCAATTCTTGCAGGTTTTCAGGACACCGAGAGCCTGTGCACACCCAGTATTAACATGTGTCCACATATGCAAACAGCTGTAAGTACAGATGTGAATGCATCTGATGCATCCTCAATTATCTCGAGACCCAATCGCACAAACCACATTGAAAATGGCCTGAGATGCATATGCACACACTCTTTAAGCAGTGTGTACATAAATGTGTCCTTGCCCGAACTGAAGGACCGTCTACTTAACTAACATCTCCTGTAAGCACACAAAAAACACACTATCTAAAGTTTAAACAGCTTTAAATGGTGCAAATTTAGCTGTTTTTGATAAAAGCAAAACTTCATAAAATTTTCAAACTGGTTACCACAATTTTTTAAATCATTTTCCTTCTTATAAATTAGAGATTAGGGAGCTTTTTGAACACACTGTTTCAACTAATGTCAACATTTGAACTAAATATATGAAAAAGGACGGCATTTAATAGATGGTGCACATCAAATCTCACATAAACATTAAACAGTGACCAATGTAGGTGACTTCACTGTTCCATCTTCCCTTAAAAAATACACAAGTAGTCAGGTAATGCATAAAAAACCATGTGAAACCTGTCTACAAAAATGTGATTGAGTTACTATCTAAATGACAGACCAACAAGAGAATCTGACTCCATTTTAAAGAAACTGAAGTTGGTAGTTTATGAGAAGGGATGTCATAGTATGATATGTAATGGAGGCTGGTTGAAAGAGGAATCACTCCATACAGTTTAAAATACAGAACAAAAACACTCATAACACACACTCAACCCAAACACACAATCAAACAGAGACACAGACAGTCAACTAATGGCATTGACTCTCTGGAGACACACAACCAACTGAGCAGGGAAACACCAACCTCCTTATATAACCTCCTCTCAGGCTGATTGCCATCAGCTGAGGGAAAACATCACAGGTGAACCTGATAACTCCTGATGAGCAGGGATGAGTCAAACCTGTGAGATCTTAGGATCCCTTTGACCATAACATGTCCGCTGTGAAACCGTGTGATCAGGCTGTGATGTCAGATGCACATTACAGACAAAAAATGTGTATTTGAATAACAAGATTTTCCATCCTCACACTTAATATTTTATCAATTTTTGGACTCAAGAATAAATAAAATTAACTCAAAAAAGGGAAAAATTAACAAAGTGACAAAGCTAGAGGCTAGCAAACTAACAAAAACTTGCAAAAACTTGCTAAAAATATACTTGCAACTATCAGAGATGAGCAGTCTAACAAAAAAAACAGCAAGCTAACAAAGTAGGCATAAATTGTTAAAACTAGCATACAAAGAAAAAACTAACATGCCAAAAAACTAACAAGTAAACAAAAAAACATGCAAGCTGAACGAAAACTAGTAAACTAAGAAAAACCAGTGAGCCAGTGAAAGACGAGCAAGCTAGCAAGCTAACAATAACTAGCAAGCTAATAGTTTTGTATGATCTAATTCTAATATAAACTTACAAAACTTTTGCAGTAATGAACTAACAAGCTGACAAAAAACTATCAAGTCATCAAAAAGTCTAGCAGACTAGTAAAAAGGTTGAATAGTGTAAGGTTAGTAGAGTTTTACATGATGAAATAAAGACATGAATAAGAATATAAAAAAAATATTTCAAGGTGAATCGACACTTTTGGCTAAATGAATTAGCAAAGGCTTTGCAAACCATTTAACCAACAGTTATATGCAAAAGAGGGGAATTTAAAATAAAGGCTAACCTTTTCTCAGAGTGAACAAAACCAAAGCAACAAAAATCTCCTCAGGCTTTTTTCTGTTTAAAAAATTTCTTTGGGGCATTTTTTAAAGTCTATGAGTGCAGAAAAACTACAGATGATGTACAGGATAGTCGACTATTGTAACACAACAGCGTGCCCGGATTTGTTGATTCACAACAACACTGTTAAAGAGGCTGTTACCAATGTACAAGTTAGCAAAACACAAGGTAATGAACGCAGATTATTTAGTGTGGAAAATGAAACACTGTTTTTTTTTTCTTCAAGTTGAGTGCATGAAACCATTTTTTGCTGCAGTGAAACAAGAGTAAGATTGTTTGTTTTATATTTCATGAGTGAGAAATGTCACTTAAATACAAAAATTGATGTTGATAATGTCAACACATGGGCCAAACTAATACCTGCTGACATTATTTAATCTCTTTATTCACAGAAGCTAAATGATGCATGCAGTTTCATGTTCTCTGACTAGATGCAGATGAGCATCTTGCAGATGGATACGCTGAGTGAATATTTTAACATTGTCTTTTAAAATGACATCGCTTTTCCATTTCTCATCCCAGTGTTAATGTGTCTTTCTTCATTTTCTGATTGACCAACCCCCAGTAATCATTGTATCTCATAACAACATCGCCCTCTTGTAGCTTACCAATTCAGTAGACTCAAATTAAACAGAGACTCATCACAATAAAGCTCGGCATAAACATTATGCTTTTGTGCTTGAGACTATTATTGCCCCATCCTTTTTCCGCACAGATGAAATTACATGCGGTAGATTATGACAGGCATCAAATTGTATCATGTCTCGTGCAGCTGGTATGTGGTTTTTCAGAGTGAAAGCTCCACAGAGAATGAATGAAAAAAAAAAAAAACAGCACCCACTTGGTCAAGTTAACCAATTCAAAGGAGATGTCATAGCAATCACCGTGTTACCGTAATTAAATTTAGATTGAATCAAGTTCATTTTCATGGTACCGCTCATACAATTTTCACTTGATGCAATTTTAAAGCAGCCGTGGCAGATGTAGATCCTGACGTCTGCTCTAATGCAGTCTGCTGAATGAGCAGCTCTCCTCTGCAGAAAATAAATTAGATACAATCTGATCTACTCAAAGTCTTTGAGACTTATTCCGGCTGAATATCTTAGATTAACATAGAATGGCAGCGAGAGAGAGAATTAACAGATCTTACTTGCCTATTGAGGCTCTGTGTCTCAGACTGAATACAGCTAAAGCCCACATAGTGGAGGATCATCAGTGGAGCTGAAGAGAGTGACTCCACACTTGACTGAGCAGATTAAGAGAGTGACAGGGACCTATGACTGCCTAATTCAATGGGGGCACTCTCTGTAGAAAACACTTCATTCTCAACAATGTCGCTTGGCTCTCTTGTGCGATATATCCTCCTATAAAGCATTATACAACCGCAGTTGAACACCCCCACCTTTTTACTTCTGTTCAGCATGAAAGCAAGAGCCGTGTTGCAGGGGCCAAGTGGTCATTAATTTTATAACACGCTAAAAGAAAAAAAAAAAGAAAAAAAGATCAAAACACACCTCTACTCACTCATTAGATTTTTCCTTTTTTTTTTTTTTTTTTGACTGTTTTAAAAGCTTTGATTACTGCCAAAAAGCTGAGCGTTTTAAAACGATTGCCCCAGTGCTTATGGGATATCCACATCACAGAGAGATAATGAATGATACATATATCTGAATTTCTAAGTATCTCTTCATTTCTTTTTTCCTTTTTTTTTTTTTCAAAGGGAATTACTGGGATCCGGTTTGCTGAACATCAGAGGTGCTACATCAGGACCCAAACGAGGAAACTACCCACAGTGGCAGAGGTGGAGGCTGAGGACACAGAATTACTGGTACGCCTCCTCCTTCAGCTGTCTGTACCTCAGACTCTCTGAAGTCCGACAGAGGCTGTCATGCATATTGTAGGGAGATAACCAGAGTTGTGTGAGCACCACATAAATTCTCAGCCTGTCCATCTTATCCTATCTCCCCCACCCCTCTCGCTGTAGAATAAACTGGGGTTTGTGGTGCCTGTGAAACCGTCAGAAAGCTGCCCACAAACCCATCGCTTCTTTGTGGCTCACATCAAATGGTGGTTGCTGTCAATCTTGAGCCAATATTAATTTTTAATCATCTCCTCCAAAGGCTCTACCCAAATAGCCTAAAGGCGGAAGGGTGCTAGAGAGGTCTGAGTGAGAGGTAAGCCATTAAAATGGTATTTTTTAAAAGATGATTTCTTTGTAAAATTCACAAGGCTCCCTCTCTAAGTTTAGACTGATTCATTTTTTTTTTTCTCTTATAGTTGTATGTGAACTTCGGCAAAAGGAATGGAAGATATTCAATCAATCAAAATTCCCAATTTTTCAGTGTCACAGTGCAATTCACTGAGTGGGCTGTATGTTCAAAGAGAAAATCCCTCTCACAAATATCTCTTCTGCTTGCATGCTCTTCATTTACATTTCACATTGTAGCTGGCAAATATCTGACACTCACGGCTTCACTTTAAAAACAGAATAAGCCAATTGTAAGTCCAAGCGAAAAAACCCAGGCTCAGTTTTAACTTTAAGAACACAAGCTGCCGCCCTCAAAAAACCAAACGCTGGTTTGTTTTGTTTCTTCCCCTCATCTTAATAACGTCTGATCCACGTTTACAGATACTAATTGCCCAGGCAGCACCATATGCCCGTGCCATTTCTGTCTTCTTTTGTGCACTGTGAAGCCTAATTAGCTTAATTTACAGTTCCAAAGGGAATCATTTAGGCCATAGGGTTTACATACCGAAGCCCATATAACGATTAACATGACTTAACAGATAATTCTAAATCAGGTTTAACAAAATTTACATTTAAAGTTTGTTTTTAAGCTGTGTTTTACATTAAGTTGTTCTTAGCATTACTAAGAATAGATTTGGCTGCTACAGTCTTTCTTTATGAGATGACACTGAAATACGTCAACAAAAAGAGACGTAAATCAACTTTCAGGCTAAGTAAGGCTAAGATAAATAGGCAGGCAAAGACGCAACCTTTTTTATGTATACTAATAAATTATTATAGCTTCCTGTCTGGATTAAATTAACGGGCAACATTGGTTCAGACTTCCATGTTGCACAACGGTCACTGAGAGGTGTTTAAGGTGGACAGTGGTCTTACAGGAGCCAGTTTTGTATTGCAATGAAGGGAATTGTAGGAAAGCAAATCAAATAAGCTGTAAGCAAAGAAATTTTCTTTAAAAATGTTTCCTTATGATGTTTGGGGGACAAACATGTTTGTATCAAAATTAGTTAATAATCTCTAAAATTGTGGTCTTAAAAGAATTACCTTTTGGGAAACACTCTTATTTACTTGTATGCCAAGAATTTTACAAAAAGGTTGGTAAATTTGATGCTACATCCCACAGCCAGTTAGCTTAGCTTAGCATAACAAATGAAAACAAGGGGAAACAGCTGCAGGCTAGGTTCAGAGAAAAATATCTGTCCAGCAGCACCTCTAAAACTTGCTAATTAACCAGATAAATTTGAAATTTTCTGTTAAATGCATTTTAAAAAATGTGTTTAGCAACTAGAAATTTTTTTGTGAGCACAGAAACTTTCTGCTTTTACTGTAACAACTCGAAATAACAGAAATTCCCAATGTAAAACAGATTATTTAGCCACAAATTTTTAATGATTTATGACTGAACAGAAACAGAAACAGAAACAAGATCTTGTTCCTGCAACCTGAAAGATGTATCACACCACTGCATCATGCTGCTAATGCTGCAATGGATGTTTTCACGACAAAAACACTGGGTTTTGCAAGAGAAGCAGTTACAGTATCAGGGGGGCATATTTAGGTAATAAACAGCGACCTTGGCCTGACACCACCAAGGTCTGTCCTCACATCAGACATCACCCCCCCTGATCCGTCCTCTGTGGGAGTCCACCCACATGTGACCCTGGTGAAGATGCACGAATTTCTCCTCATGTGTTGTAACACATGAAGCTCACAGGGGTTAAAGCCAAGCACTAATGGTTCCTAGCTTAACCCAGCTGCAGGCTTTTAGGAAAAAGGGCTCAGAGCAGCCGCGGCAGGCTTTAGAGCCGAGGTGAAAAACAATGGCAAAAATTACAGAAAAACTGCAAGCGGCTGATAAGGAAATGCAGCCCCTGCGAGGGAGAACCAGGTGACAAACATGAATTGTTTGCCAGGATTTTTTCCTCCCTTTTCAATTTGCCTCCTCTATGAAATGTCTGAGGAGTAATCCCTGAGCCTCGTTCCAGTTCCCCCAGTCTGACACAGAAACCACCATCTGCCTCCCTCACGCCCTTAACATTGTCGACGGATGCTGCTTGCTCCATTAAACAGGCACTTAATATGGATGACCAAAGCTCACCCAGCAACCCAAAACCTCCCACTCAGACAACAACTGCAATCAGAAAAAAAAAAAAAAAAAAAAACAGCAGAGGACATGATTACACCAAAGTCCTGCAAGCACACACAGTCCAGTTTGCTTTGTCTTCATGTTTGTGTGTGTTCAGATATGAGCTCAAACAATAACAGGCTGACCAGTGAGTCTCGAGGCCTGGTTCATACCAGAAGTGGCTCAGCAGAATTCATCAGTGAGCAGTTGTGAAGTAGCAACCACTTTTAGGGTTTGTTCGTTAGTTGAGGAACTTGAGCTAACCGCTAACAAGCTAGCCCATCAAAAATATGCAAACTGAGGTCATCATAATAACTCTCTGTGCCTCTTTTGTTTCAAGTGTTTTCAGTTCCAGCACAATCGCTAACATGACAGCCTTTATGTGTCTCATTTAAAAGATATATTTGTCCAACCACCACCTGTCCGTCTCATAATCGTCCGTTAAACGTCCCCCTTTACTTCCACAACTGCAACAGCTTCCTCTATTTTGGATTCTCCAGCTGTCTGTTCCCTCAAAGGTCAGCACCATCAAGACAGTTTGCTATTTGTCAGTGGTGCAAATTTGCATGTCAAAGTTCACCAAAGTTGAACTCAACCCCCCCAAAAAAATTTGCACAGATTTACTTTGTTCCCACCAGCAAATCCACCTGAGATGAATTGATTTTTTTTACAGGGCCTCATTTTTAAGATTGATCTTAGCAAAACCACACATAGAACCACACACAAATAATATTTATAAAATATTACTTTGCCATGAAAACTATCACATTTCTGAGCAAAGTCTGGACTTGTAGTAAGTGATTTTTCTGCTAGTCATCTGGAGGTTTTGCAGTTTTTGACACACATGACTCCAAGCCGTTTGCTGAACTTGAGCTTAATCACCAGTGTGATAGGAATTATCAATTAAAGGAGTGAGAAATTTGCAGCAGACTGTTACAGTTATGTATTGCTGTCACTTGTAGGTTGAGGTCAGGTCATTCGTTATTAATATCAGCGCCAGTTCTGTGTTTCAGCTCACACTCCCAAGCTGCATATTTGCTTTTGCTTGTCAATCCACTATTAAGTCCACTGAAAATATAAGTGTTACCTGACTTCAATCTCCACTACAGTCGCTTTGATCTTTCCTTCCAAAATGGTTTATGTTTTCATCTGGTCAGTGGAGATTTCTGTCTGAACCCTTATTCACGCAGGCGTTATATAAACGGTGCTGTCAATTTAAGTTGATTTGAGATTTAAAGGTTATAAATCAGATTCTCAGAAGTCGAAATAAGCACACTGTTTAAAATGAACCTGAGAATAAATTCAAGTAGAAATCTATGAACAGTTTAATAAATGAGGCCTCAGGCCTTTAGTGCCCTTTAGCTACTGCCAGCATTTTCATTGTAAATTGCTTGAATAGGGGTGTCAAATAAAATTCAGCACCTGGTACGCTGTAATATAACACCCCCTGCTTGCGTTATGTGCAGTATGTGAAAGCTCACGAGTATCATGAGAAAAATCTTTGTTGATCTCTGGCAAACATAGCACCACTCTAAACAATGTGTCATGTAGCCCAGGCAGTGTTTCCCCACTTGGGATACTGTGGCAGGAGAGGGTAAATTCATTAACTACAGCACAACTGGTGTATAATTAAGTTGTGCACTGTAGGCAGAAAGAGTACATACACCAGGAGCAGGCCGCACAAAACAAATTACCATCATTCCCAAGGTTCAACACTTGATAAAAAGTTGCTTGTGTTCTAATAATATATCATTTGTCAATAGCAAAATGGAAAAGCCTTTCAGAAGTGTGTATAAACTGAAGGACTGTAATCATGTTGTCTTTGTACTTGTCAACTGGCATTTAGAAATCCCTGCCCCATGCTAAAATGCTGACCTTTACCACTTCCCCCCAGGCCCTCTCCTACAAGTTATTGGAGTCGTTTCTCAACTGTGAAGTCAAAGTCATGTTGTGAGCCCCCTGTCGTGACCTCCATTTACTTTCCAGCGAAGACTCACTTGGCTTCAGTGGTTAAGAGGTCCAATTAGAGAGTGCTGTTTGTGTTCTTTGAGTTTAATTTCTGCAGGCATGGCGATGGTGAGCGTGCTAGCTCGATGCCAGAGCAGCCCGCTTCCTCGCCCGTACCACCACACAACCCCACTCCACGCCAGTCCTCGGAGTCATCATTAGTCTTCTGGACGGCGTTTAAAAGTGGGGGATAAAAGTGTGTCAAAAGCTCGGGCGAGTCACCTCGTGTGCCAAAATTCAGTTTTTTTTTTGGTTGTGACAGAATTTGCTTAAAGTCTTATTATTGCTCTGCAGGTCAAAACTGCGTCGCTCTGTGGCAAAACAAGAAGCGGCGAGGAAGGCGAAAATTCTAATTCGAGCGAGAGTGACAGGGGTGAACATGAGGGAGGGAGCACGACCCAATATAAATGATTCTTGCTCCTTCTATAGCCCCAGGATTCTACGTCAAGCTTAACTAATGTGCAATTAAGCTTTAGACTGGGAGAAAATCACCTTGTAAAAACATTTGTCAAGTGAACTGTTTTTCTGTTCTGGGTTGCTAATTAACAAGGGAATGGGAAGAGGGCTTTGTTTGTGTGTGTGTATTTACATATACATGAAGAAAATAAATATCTCCACTGTTAGGGGAGAGCATTACCAAATCCCCTTCATATGTCTCTATTAGACAACACTGACATGTAGTCCCTATCATTAAGCAATAATAGTTTACTTTACAGCTCATGAACTACAGTATCAACAAATTAAGCCCACTGATAGTGCTGGGTGCCAAGCGAAGCATTGTGATGGAGGGGGAGGGAGAAGGGGAGGAAGGAGGGAGGAGGCAGGAGAGGGAAGGGGGGGGGGAGAATGCAAGGCTTTATTGTGTCTGTCACATTAAACGATATTGCAGCCACACTCAGAGTAATGAAGACCACTTCTAAAGTCATTTAAAAGTCAAATCATCACTGTCTGTGAATTTCAATGATGTATAATAGAAAGAGCATGCCGGAGGCTTGAGAAGAGGGTGAAAGAGGAGAGGGGGAGGGAGTCCGGGGCAGTGGGAGTCAGGAGTCAGGAAGTGGCTGCCCCCTCAGCGGACAGGGAGGTGAGAGATAAAACGATGAGGCTCGCGTTGCTGCTCCTCAGGGGAGGGGAGTGCAAATGCAGGACAATGCTTCGTGTGGGGTCTGGACGGTTTTTAGCAAACTCTGACATGCTATATTACATGTGTCTATGTTTGTGTGTGTGTGTGTGTGTGGTGTTTTTTTCTAGCAGGTGGATGAAACTGGGGCCATGGAAATGAAGGTGGATGACTCCCAGGTGTGGGTTCCTGCCGAGGAGCCCATCGTTAACACCGCCTTCCTCTTTGACTCCAAGATCTGGGAGATTTGCCAGGAGCTGCCCATCCACTGGATCCATCCCTTGTCTCTGAGCGGTGAGAGCACGGGGGCATCTCTGCCTCTAAACGCACACCATTAACACCTCTCGCTGGAGGGCTTTCCCATCGCACATAGGTGGGGCTGTGGAGGCCGTGAGAGGTCCCAACCATATGAGCCTCTGGCCCACACTTTTCTCTGCGTGATTGTAAAGTTGTGAGTCTGGTCAGTGGGGGGAGAAGCATTTAGATCCTTTATTTAGATGAAAGTAATCCTGCAAATTAAGTTTTATTAAAGTAATAGTCCAGAGTGATTATTAGCTAAATGTCCTTAGATTGATGGTCTTCTGCAGATTTGCTCTTTAGGATTTTTTCACAAAAGGGTGTTTAGGCTTTACTTAAAAATTTAATTAGGAAATTAGGGTGTTAGTATCGCAACAGCACAGTTTGACAGAGGAACTAAAAAGCTCGGGATAAATTCTGGCATGTTTCTCCTGAATGTTAGTAATTAACAATAAACAACTGGGAAAATTGAGTGAACAAGCCAAAAAATTAATCTATTAGTTTTCTCATTATCCTACAAACAATAGAGAAATGGTCTGCAAATGTATTAACATCCCCTCTCTTTTATCTGCTCCTCCCCTGTGAATACAGATGCTGAGGTGGAAAGTGAGGACGCACCTGACGCAGAGGTCACTGGTCAACGTTTCGCCCGTGATGTCCTGGACCACCCTGCTGTGAACGACTACGTAAGTGGGTCCATCTGCAGCGCGTCAAGTGGGGGGACCACACCACCAGATACAGTACAGCGACTTCAATCAACTCCGGCTCTGCCTCGACTCTTTCTGCATATAAATCGCTCACTAATTGATGTTAAAACTGACTTTGTGCACCAGAGGGCATAGCAATTGCTCTATATATCCGTTTAAGTAAGGGCAGTTCATTGAAGACTCCCTTAATGTCTCTCCATTAATTGAGAGGAATATCCAGCCTTTCAAAGGCAGCAACTTGTGCCTTAAAGCACCAGATAGTTCCTCATTTTGCTTCCTTTTTCTGAGGGAGTGAAGAGCAACGCACAAAGGAGCACTCCGAAGGTCACTCATTGCTGCACAGATAAGTTACATATATTAAAAATGCCTTAATTATTGAAGCGTACAAAATAAATTATGATTGCCATGTGGCATACTTTGCTGTTCTGGATGTAAACCATTCAACACTATGCAGCTAATTACCCCTGGCTGTGAGGGAAATATATATATAGAGCAGAATATTACACAGGACTTATGCACTCATATCCACACCAGTAAAATAGCAGGAATAGAAGATCTCAGGAACATACAGATGTGCAAAGACACACACACATGCACACACACACACACACACACGTTCAGCACTTGCAGGTGAATAGCCACTAAAGCTAAATTCAAGAATAATGAGTCAGGCTCGGTCTCCTCCTCCTCCTCCTCAGAGTGGTGAGGAACGGTGAGGAGACACACAGAGAAATGAGACATCCTGTAATGTTGACATTTATCAGGCCCGTCCCAGAAACACCTCCCGCTCAACTCCTCCATTTTTTTCCCCCCAAAGCTTCTCTGTCTTCTCCCTCATCGTCTGTGGCAGGAGATGCAGTGCCGTGCAATTAAAACACACCGGGGGATGAAAAACTCGGCTCTCCTTTTGAAACGTTCTGCCTCTATCAGCTGAGTTATGCATACCACTGCAATCCATTCCAGCAGCAACATGCAGGCTCTGTTTGTGGGTCCGGTGATAACAAAGGCCTTTGTGGCCAAGCAGAGGGCAGGCAGCAGTCTGTAATTGGGAGTCTGAACTCTCGCTCATTCCAGTGGGACGCCACATGTGTTAGCCGAACCTCCTTTTTTTTTTTTTTTTTTTATTTATTTAGCTTCATTCAGAACTCATGTAAATGTGCACACCGAGTACACACTAACAGTCTGCTGCTCACACAATTTCCCTTTCTACCTACAGCCTTTCATCTATCATACTCACTCACACACAGACGCACACACACACACACACACACACACACACACACCAAGGCAGGCATAAAAAAAAAAGAATACATTCACTTCATCTGCGTTTCATGAGTCTGAATTTCAGCCTCGTGTCTTTCCACGTCTGTAAAGTAGAATAACTGTTGTCGTCCTTGTGACAGAGGCTGACAGATATATGAAACTGACCTTTGCCACGGCTGCCATGTCAAAGTGCAGTGTGTATCAGAGGTGGCCCTGGAAATTTCAAACTGAATAACTACCATGTGACAAGGCTGAAGGGATGATACCACTCTCCTTGACCCATATAGCAGAGATGGGCTTGCAATTTGAATTGGCCCCACGCACACACACAGACACACACGCATACACGTGCAAACATGTGTGCTGTGTGTCCGTCTGCGTCACAGTGTTTGTGTTGGGCGTTAAACTTGGTCCAGTCTCACAAAACCTCTGGGCGCCATATTCAGGGTCAAGCTGCACGCCTCTTCTGCATAACAGAGGCGCAGAAAAAGTGAAGAATTCGACTCCATGAATGCAGGAGCTGTTTGTGCCTCTAGAGAAATCTTTATACTGAAGCTAAAGCTCCTTATCACTTTGGTAAACCGGCGGAGTTTACTGAAATACATGACTATCGTTTTATTCAGTTACATCCAATTTCATTGTCATTCCACCTGACTGTGGAGCGGAGTGAGATGAGAATCGGAGATCAGGACAAGTGGCGAGGCATTCTTATGTGTTGCACTGTCCTGTATACAGAAAAACCTCCTCTTTTTTTTTGAATACAAAGCAGGGTGCGAAACAGAAATGTTATCTGTGCAGTTTTGATCTCAGAGTGATTGTGATGAGCTCTGCTATGAGATTTAATAATACATCCAGGCATGTGCTTCTAGCTCATGAAGAGCGGTGATCAGCGTGTGTGAAATAACACCAACAAGTGTGGAGATTAGAGGAGTCGTGCTTTGATTCATTACATCTTATTGAAAGACTGACACAGTTTTCCACTCTGCAGACTCATTCGTATCCAGCGCCTCATATTATGCACGGAGGTGTCTGTGTTCGTGTGCGTGCGAGTGTGTGTTTGCATGTGTATACGTGAGCCTAAGTGTGTGATGAAATCAGATGCAGCAAGGGGGTAATGGCTTTTACTCTTCATTAATGCTGCTTGTTTTTGAGTGACTGCCTCAGATTTCCCAAGGTGAACCATTCTTATCACTGCAGCATCCCAGTAGAGACGGCAGCTCAAAGCCGCAGTGATTAATATGTACCTTCCGTTTTAAAAGGATAGCTCTGATTAATTGTCTTTAAGGTACAATGCTGCCTATTGGCTGTTTGTTTTGATAAACGCGGCATCATTTGAATAAAATATTTTTTTCCTCCTTTTCCGAGCCGGGGCTCCGGATTTTATAACACCCCAGTTTGGGCTGTGAGGAGCAGATAAGATTATCATTGGTCCATTGACAGCTTTCGTGTTGTTTCCATAACAGATTGTTGCCTGGAAGCTGATGACCTGAAACTTGACTGAAACAATAAATCATTAAAAGCCAACCTGCACTTGTCGTACTATAAATCAAACACAGCCACAGCAGATATGATCTGTCGCAGCCTTTCTATGTGTTTTAAGTGTGTCTCACTAGTGTGTAATTTCACTCAATTTATCACAGCTTGCATCCAATGCATGCTGCACTCTTTTATAAGTCACACTGATAGTGAATTTATTGTTATGTGATTGTACTGTGTCAGCTGCTGCAGCAAAGAAAGCAAATAAAATGCAAGTAAAGCCGCTGTGATTGACTGCCCACTGACTTATAGATGCAAGAAAACCCCTAATTCCCATACTTAATGTAGCAGGCGACTGAGCCGTGTGCTCCTGTGGGCCCTGTCCTCTTAAACAATTCCCCCTCTGTTTCTATTCCCAGCGGTGGATGTGTTTTGTTCTGCACTATTGCATGTAGCTGAGTCATTGGAAGTGCTTTGTAAGAATTATGCCAGTTTGTTCTGAATGTGAAGTCATCGACTCCTGAATCTGAGCAGTTTAACGAGACAGCGCCGGATTGTCTCTGGGGATTCATTTACTAAAAGAGATTGAAATGTGGTCAAATGCATACTGAGGGCAGTCGCTGCCTCAACTTGCGCGGTGAGTTAAGTGCCACTTCTCCGAACCCCATTTGGAGTTGCTCTTGATCAAAGGCATGTCACTCAGCCCCCACGAGTCTACGAGGGCATGAACCAACCAGCACAATGGAAAAATCCAAGGGCCATTAATTCTACCCAATTTACCTTTCGTTTGGGTTTCATTTGGCCCCTCTATAAATTCAGAGGCAGCCAGCAAGAGCAAATGAAAGAATCCTTGTTAGGCGATCATTACTCTGCTAATTGCTTTAGGAATGTGCCGTGCACTTAAAGTCAAGGTCAGGGGGAGGGCGCCAAGACGTGGGGAGCTCTAATTTGAATGCTCTATTGGAGGAGGGGCTGCCATTTCGGTGCAGAGTGTGGGCTTCGGTCGGCAGAGTTAAGAGGTCAGAGATGAAAGAAATAGTGTAATTATGCTGGTAACTACCCACGTTAGAGTCCCTTTGATTGAAGATAGCACTGGAGAGAGGCTGTGAATGCTGGATTCAGAGATGTGGCATGGTGCAGTCGTGCTACCTCGGGTATAATAGAAAGGTCAAGGGTATTATATCATGTTTTATGCTCCTGGAGCTTAAATCAAGCCCGCTCACTCCCACCGCTGTCTTGATCTCTTTGTCACAGTCATCAAGCATGGCATAACTTTGCATTTCCTCAGACATCAATCCTGATCTTTTCGCTCTTGTTTGGTTTTTACATATATTCTGCTGATGTACAAGCAAAGCAGGCTCATCAGCTCACACCATCCCCCCACTCTCTTCTTCTTCTCCTTCTTCTTCTTCTTCATCCTCCTCCTCTGCTGTCCTTGCCTCTGGGAGGACTGGCATCCGTCATGTGTGTGATTGTAACCCTGCCCGCTCCTGTTTTCTCTGCAGAGAGACGTTGGAATCGAGCTGGATAACCGTCTGGATGAGCGAGGCTACTGCTGCCAGTACTGTCGCCGTGGTTACCGCTTCTGCCGCCGCTACCACGAGCCCCTGGGTGGCTTCAACCCATGGCCATACTACTACCAAGGTGGCCGGGTCATCTGTCAGATTGTGATGCCATGCAACTGGTGGATCGCCCGCATGCTGGGGAGGATCTGAGGAGGCTGTTTGCTGTCTGAGATTTAAACTGTTTATGTCGGCGAAGGTGCAAATTTTCCCTCTGATAAATATTCCAAACCATTTGTGAGACCAAAGCAGTCCGTTGCACACAATTATTAACCAATCTGAAAGCTGGCCCATTGAGATTTAGTCAGCCTAATCAGTATAAATGGCATTTGAAGCGTTTTGATTCTTCCTTAAAAGGCATTGGTCGTTTACAGCTGTCTAATTTTCTTCGCTTATCTGCCCATTTAGTATCCTTGCAGTTTGATCCTGTTGAATGGGTTCAATTTAGTTTGGAAGATGTCACAGAAACTAATCTGCTTTAAAAAAAAATACTTCAGCACAGTGTGTCCTCATTTTGTCATGCATTCATTTTTTTATACTGTAATGTATAGAAATGTACATACAGTATACTTATATATATAAGAATCTGAGTGGTGCTACACATCCAGCTTTTAACTAATTGTATACATTTTGTTTTATTTTAGTTTTTTTGTGATCACTTTCATTTATATTGCTCATTGAATAGCATATGTAAACCTTTCCTTCACCCTTTATAAGATATGTAAAAAAGCCTAAATATCTTTGTGATGCAGTAAAACCTTGCTGACTTCATGCAGCGCTTCTTATGCACATACATGTAAAAACCATGTTAGAAATTTTGTCAGACTAAAAAAAAACATGTAAAGCAGCAGATACATAATGTACTTCTCACATATCATTATAGCAGTATATGCATTATATTCAAATCAAGACAAAATAAGCTAAAATAATGTTATCAATGACAACTGGCTGCCTGTACAGGATTACAAGAGGCTGCTGAAGTCCAAGCTTTGACTGGCTCCATATGTCATTACACTTATTTTATCTGTGTTTTTGGTACTGTGTTAAACTAAGGAGGTATAATTAAGGATGCACAGATCTCAGCTGTCTTTTGTGATTTAGTTACTGTTGTGTTATCCTCCATTGTTTTCCCTGTTGTTGCCAGCCGCAGAATTGCTTCAAATAGTGCTGCTGTTCAAACAGTTTCTTCTTTGCCGAGGCGATTTTAATCTGTAACACCACATCTCAATCTGTCGAGCTGAAATAACTCTCATCTGCAACTTACGGGTAAGCAAGCAAGATAGGCATTTGTAATTGAAGTTCTGTCATCAGAATAACAAGGTGCATAAATGCCCAAGAGTATTCAAACTATGCCAGATATTCAAAAGTTAAACAGAGACAAAAATGGAGCACTCTTGTTGTCACAGTTTGCTTTTGAAGCTGTCTGTATGTTTTTCTCTCTTTCCTGATTTTTTCCAATTAAAACTTCATTGTATGAATAATCTCAGTTGTCCCATTGTATGAAAGACTGTGATTTCCTTTACGAAACTTAACACCCTGGGGTGTTTATGTGAAAGCTGATGGAGTATGGGTTTGAATCTGACTCATGCAGTCCATAAAACAGACAGATATCCTTCTCCCCTCAGCATTAGTCCCATTGCTCATTAGCAGAAACATTTAGCGTCAAATTAAAAGTGTCTTGACAAGAACCACAAGACATGTATGCTTTTATTGTGTCTATTTTATAACCTGGGGCTCTCTTGTGCATCTGATGCATAATAATGCATTGTTTTGCCTACTTATTAAATCTTGATGTTGACTCATGTTGGCTCAGTGTGATAATAATGTCAGTGGTATCAATAATATTTGGCAGCAAAATGCATTTTGAGAAAAAGAGGGCGAAACATATTACTTCATGTAAATGTATTATGGATATGCTCATAAATGGAGTTCAGTCTGCAACCGTATTGTTATTTTTAAATCAATAATGTCAATAGCCCAAAGCAACGTGTCAAGTAAAAAAATAGTGGCATGAGTTAACAAATGCGATAATTGCAAACATACTTCAAATAGACTGACAAGTGTACCACAAAGGGCCTGAGGCGTTTCTGAAAAGTTCATAAAATCAGTGTTTATATAATTCATTTCTCACTATTTCCTGCTTATCACATCAAATAGTCAAGTGTTTATTAAAACAGATGCATTCGAGACGCTGGTGTTGCTGCTGTTGGCGCTGAGAAATAGTATAAAGTGTTATTTTTTCGTAAGATGCTGTTAGTTGTCTATCTGGCGAGGTCTCCGAGGACTCTGAGGACTCTTTTGTGTAGTCGTGAGAGTAAATTGCCATGGAAGCCCTGAGAGTCGTTCTGAATGGGATGGCTCACCCTGACTGGAGAGGCTGATACAGATATTACAGCTGGCTCCCTGAGAGCTCCTCATGCCTGTTGGGACAAAAAGTCCAATATTAACCATGAAAGTCAAACTTTAAAGTACAAACGTCTCACAATTAAAAATTATCATGGAGGAGACCCAGAAAGACACTGGATGGTGGTGATAGTGCGCGAGTGTCCATACGAGAGCAGGAAATCAGAGTCACAGTCCAGTTATTTTATGCCTAAAAAGTGAATCCACATCTTGGTATCTGATGCATGAATCTCTAGAGGTCATTGAAAGCATCTTGAGGAAACTCCTTGAATCTAATCTTCAGTTTTTGAAGCTGTTTGCATTCAGTGTTCATAGTTTTCAAATAAACAGTCTCTCATGATGTAAATAGCGTGATATAAAGTAAATCAGTGTAGCTTAGTGATCAGGACAGACCTGTTAAGTGACTGCATTTTACGACTGCTGCAAATGTGCAGAGAGGAAAGAAAAACAAGACCGAGTTTAGCTTTAGGAAAAAAAAATCAAAAGATCTACGGTTATTAATCAAATGTTTTTTAATACTTCCTCATCTTTACAACCTAATTTGCATTCCTACCATGTGTGAGTTGGTTCGATACTGTCTAGATAGGAGGCACGTCTATGACAGTGACCTCCTGCTTTGTGAGAGACAAAGAATCCATCATTTCAAATGAAGCTTTGCACAATTGTTTGCCTGCACTTTCCACACTGTCTAGGAAAAACCCCCTCCAGCACTTGTTTATCACTGTTTTGATGAGGAGGGGAAACAAGATCGACTACTCTGCAGGATAAACAGAGATACGGAGCGTCTACCAGGTTAGCACAGTTCAAAGGATTTTGCCTGCATGGCCCGAGGAATGGCCACTATCATCGAGGCTCACATGTGCATTAATTCCTTTTGTTAGCTATCAAAAATGCAGGGAAACTTCACTCCCAGCTGCTTATTTTCATTTCAAATAATCACTCCTGCGTTTAGATCCATGAGTTGCTATTCTGGGGCGAAGGAGAGTGAAAACCAATGTATGAGGAGTGTCTGTATTTAGATTAGTAACCTGAAGGAATACTTAAAATCCAGACTGAGACTCAGGCTCTGCTGAGGACACGTGTATTACCAGTGCCATCTTGTGTAGAGAAAGGTGTACTGCAGCAATTTCCACCCAGACATTGTTGTGTCTTTTCACAATTTTGATGTTTCTTTTGTGCATTTTGAACAATGTCGCACCTTCTGCCTTTAATTTTGCTTCAATGACGGAACCTTTAAAATTTGAAGTGATCCTTTTTTTTTCTTTTTTAAATCTAACCATTGCTGCAGGTTGTTAATTTCACAGACTGAATGTAGCATCAATGGCTGTGAGACTGCAGTCATCAGGTCCCTGTCTCTGTAATGCTGCAGTCAGTCTGGTGACCTGATGGTTAAATAAGCTCTCCCCTGTACTGTTCCTGCTACAGGCTGGAGGCACAATAATGTCAGCGTCATCCTTCAACTGCTCCCACTGTGAGAGGTAGCATGGCACAGCAGTAAACACTCGCACTGTGTCAGTGGCTGCAGGCGACACAGAAATAGTCCTCCTCTCCCAGGACCCGACTCTCGCTCTTTCTTCAGGGTCTCTGACTCACTAACCAAAGGAACAGCACGGACGTAACGGCTGCTAGTAGCCTTTCATTATTTTAGTAATCCATAACATCCTCTGCTTACCATATGGCAGGCGATCGATGAAGCCACTAAACAGAAAAAGCAAAGTGTCCGTTTGGATGTAATGGAGGGTTGTTTTGTTGCTGAATGTGGAGCTTGCGATAATTTGAGACTCCTTTTAAACTATTTTCCCATCTGCAGATGATGTTTTCTAGTGTGAGGAAGGTTGTTGTGCTAGCCGAGGCTGTGGCTGAACCCCCTGTCTTGTTTGTCTGTCTATGTGTGACTGTGCGTGTGATAATATGTTTGTGTCTGTGTGTGTGTGTGTGTTTGTGTGTTTGTGTGTTAACCCTATGGCAAGATTGGATTGTGTGGTACACAGCTGTGCATGTGGGTGTAGACAGAGCTAGGCACAGTAGGCAAGTCCTGCTGCCAGACAGCTTCCTCAAACACACCCACCACCCTCCCCCCACTCCCCAACCCTGAGCACACACACGCACCGTCAACCCAAGCCGATGTCTCCCCCTCAACGCAGACACACACACACACTCCCCCTCCTCACACACAAACACACAAACACACACACACACACACACACATCAACATAACACATGCTCTAACAGAATCAATCCAATTCAGTGTAACCCTTCCACTCGCCAAGCACAGCCTAAACACACACAAACACACTCTTCACTCTGCAAGCTGTGGCGACAGACTCGGCTGTCTTCAGCTCTGGGCATGTCACATGCTAATGTATTCATCCACCCACAGCAACTGGAGGAGCAGTGCTCTTAAGTACAGTCCAATCAGTCTCTGGTCTGCTAATGGCCCCAATCCAGTTTCCTACAGTAGCTTTCTCTTTCTCTTCAAATGCCATGTGGTCGAATGTCCCTCAAAGCTCCAACAGCCCAACAAAAACGACTTTGAGTTTCCAAGGCAGAAATACTTCATTTTCATTATCTTGACAGTGGAAATTAATTGACTTAGTGGCCCCTTGCGAGCTATTTGTTTCCAAGTTTAATTTTGTTTTTTAAAAAAAACTGTGTGGCAGTTTATCTGTGCCTCACACCATTTCAAAACCACTTTGTCTGACTAAATAATGAAAAAATAAAACAAATAAAGAGGATATTCAGTGAAGAAGATTTTGTTTTTAATTAGTACATGGACTTTTTCTTAAAAATCTATTCTATATTCAGCATAAGGGAGGCAACTGACAACCCAAGACAGGAGAGGCAACAAAACATAAGCAGTGAACATAACATCTCACGGACAACAACAGTGCTTTAAGCAAAACACAGGCAGATAGAGGAATATATACAATGCAAAAAAAAATAAAGGGAAAAAGCAACAAAACCCCACACATAGGCTGACAAATTTTGATGCAAATGTAACCCAGTGTAATTATTGATTGTCAAAAATTTGCATCAGCATGTACTTAAACAATAAGTTTACATTCAGAGTGTCTTTGCAGACCCAGAGCCCTTTGGCTGATGTGGGGTTGTAAAGCAGCGTTTAACTCCTGTCCTTAGGTGCCAGTGTGGATGGAGGTCAGTACATCTGAATGTCCTCACTCTGCAGCCACAGTCTGGGTGGAAAATACAACCAATTTAACTGTGATACCACTCAGGATCAATATGGCATCATCCCTGGCAGGACAAAGAGGGCCAATCGCATGGCTGGCCTGAGAGGTCCTTAACAAAGTGGGACAGCAAATAAAGAAGGCGCAGACTCGACTGACCTGAGAGCAGGAGGAAAGGGGGCGAGAGGAGAGGCAGAAGGAGATGAGAGGAGGTATAATAAGAGGAAGGAGAGTAGGGAGAGACAAGGTGAGTAGAAAACAAAGGGGAGGAGACAAACCAAAGAAAAGAAGACCAGAGGAACGATGGGAGGAGAGGAGAGAAGTCAAGGTCAGAGGAGGTGAGGTGAGAGATGAGGAAGGACGAAGGAAGAGGAGAGGAGCTTTAAAAACAGCACTGGTACATCTTTGCACCAAATAACTAAACAAACTTGAGATATGATTTTTAAAGACATACTGATTGATACATTTTGAGACATGATGCAGTACACAGAACATAGCATTTCTGAATGCTCAGCTGTTGAAAAAGGTAAAGAGGTATGTCTGCTGAAAAGAAGAAAACCAAAGCACATTCAGTACATGTTTAAATCAGACACACAACGGGGCATATCTACAGTAAGAGAATATAACAGTGGAATAATGATGCACTGAGCACTCGAGACTGAAACTGAAGAAAATATCAAAGCTGATTATATGGAATGCTATACAAATGAAAAATATTGGTTTTAAAAAAAACTACCAAATAAGCTTCCTGGTATTTATGTTCATATTCTTTATATTTTCCCTCATGTTTACACATGTAAATAGAAGACAAATGTGCCTTTTTTTTATACAGAATTTAGAAATTCACAAAATAAATAAATTCGCTATGGCCTTAAAATTGAATCTCAATTGTATATTATATGTATATATATATATATAATTCCATTTCATATAAACAGGATTTAAACCTCGGAGCTTCTGAAGCAGAGGCTGATAGAATCTGTTTTATCCTGCATATTCTTTCTCTCCATTTTTCCCTCCCTATCTTCCTGTGCCTCCAGTCTGCTGCTCAATACAAACAGTTTTGATGTTGGACTGTCCTTGGTGGACAGAAAATGCCCATTTCCATAGTAACACAGTGTTTTAAGGCCAGGAGTAATAGAGAGTGAATGCATAACTTTTTTGTTTATACGAAAATAAATGAGTAATAAGATGTCTGAAAGTCTGAAGAGCCATTTAGTCCATATTTCATCTTTTTTTTCCCACATGTGTCAACGGAGGAGTCTTGAGCTGTTTGAACTTCCTGTAAGGCACTCTTCAATTTAATTCTGAGATGTGTTTGTCAACTGGACGCCGCGACACAGCATGCATCCCTCATCCATGGGAACAGAAAGTTTATGTGGCTTAAAAAAACACACGCACACACACACAAACGCTTGTCCTCTGTTCGTTCTCAGAAGTCTGATTTCATTGCACCATTTGGCATTCAGTCCCCAGTTTTTGGTTTGTTGCAATTTCTTCTTTAAAGAAAAGTCCAGTGAGATGTAAGGTAGGAAATTAACTAACTGGCACATTTGGTAGACAGGGATCCCTGGTTTATCCAATGGCTGTTCTCCTAGTCAGGGTGCTTGTTTCTATGTGTTTGAGTGTATAAATGTGTATTTTCCTGTTTATCTGTATCAGTGTGTGTTGGGGTTAATGTTTAGGGATAATAATCCCAAATCTAAAAAGTGACTTCTTATAAAAAACTAAAGACTCCCTTGATTTTTTTAAAATTAGGCACGTGGTCACAAAATATGTGAGTAAACAATAAATCCTGAGGCTGAACTGACCAACCTTTAAGAGCAACTCGCTACAAGATCCCTCACTCTGATCTCTGATCAGATCGCTGTGGTAGGAAAAAGGAAAAGTCTGTGGTCAAAATGGATTCAACGGTTGATTTTTGGTTCAGCTTGTGTGGAGGAGTCCTGCAGCCTTAAGCCTCTGCAGGCTCTGTTTTTATCTGGATAAAGTTTGCAGGCAGTTGGACAGACAATGGTACCTCCTGCAGGCCTTTGAATCCCTGTTCGGGCTGCAGAGACATCTCCCCACGCACTTCCAGCTCCTCCACAGGGGTCAGGCCCTCACTTGGGCTGCTGCTCTGGGAGGAATGTCCATTAATTATAGTTTCACTCAAAGCCTCGTGGCCCTGGCTATGACTGGTATCAATGATCACAGTCCTGTACTGCAGCTCTGCCTCCCCTACCTCAATCTCTTCTTTCACGAACGTGCTTGCCGCCAGTGATGGATCGCCGTTCACCATTGACTGGAAGTAGCTGGGATCCAGCAGCTCCTCTTTGACCTGGAGCCCCGACAGGTCGCTGGATTTAAGCACTGTGGCAATTACGGTGCCGGGCTGCTGCGCCACCATGGTCTGCCCGCAGGTTGTGTTAATGGTGACCAGGCGAGGGAGACCATTGAGGTTGGAAGCGGTGGAACTAATTACTCCTGGAGGGGAAGTGCAGGAGGAGGAGGAAGAGGAGGAGATGGCAGAGGAGCCCAGACCGGTGACCAGCAGCTGCTGAGGGAGGCCGTCCTGCAGGCTGTTGGCTCCGCCTGCCAGAGAGGCCGTCTGGATGGTGAGCACGTCTTTACCCCCTGCTGTGGTGGAGGGCACGGTGTGGAGGATAACCCGAGGTGGGGAGCAGTGGCTGGAGTCTCCATTGGCCAAGACAGTGGTGATGGGAACGGACTGAAGAGAGCTGGGTGATGTCAGGACCATGGGAACTGAAGCAGGAGCTGTGATGGTCCTGAGAAGACAAAATGAACAGAAGATGTACTCGTGTTTCTCTGTCGTCTCTGACAAAGCTGCTGTAATTGAATTTTCAGTTTGTACCTTCGCAAATATAGACAAGGATTATTTTTTAATGGAACCCTGTTGAGAAAGTTACCCAGCGCACAGCTGTAATCCAAAACAGCAGCACTAAGGCCCTTATTAATACAACAAACAGTGTTGTCAGCTGTACTGCAGAAGTCATTATTCTCCTTGATTCCTACCTGCAGACAATGTTTAATAGCTTAGAAAAAAAAGCCAGATGACTGAAAATATATTGATTATACAGACTCAACAGCCTGTACAGTATAATGCAGAGTTAGGCCAACACCTCTGTGACATCAAGAACAAATTGCACATTTTAAGCTTTACAAAAGTACTTTATTCTGCAAAATTTCATCCAACTTGTCTAATCTAACTCTCAACAAGACAGAAAACTTATTTTTTCAAATGTGAATCGGTCTATTAAATTGGTTGTTTTTAATTGAGACCAAAAATTTCCTCTGAGCAAGACATTTTACGGTTTGAACTAAACCTGTTTTCTGGTGGATAAAATACGTACTGAGGACATTGTTTCTAAATTATCTCAAATATATCATTGACCTTTCTGTGCTGCAATTTTGCGTACTTATCTGCTGAGATATGAGCCACTATCACTGTATTCAGAATAAGCTAATATCACCCTGGCTGACTCATCGGTCTAGCTCTAGTATAAAAGATCATAAAACCTCTGATCATAAATGAGTGTTTTCTAGCACCTTTTGTGCTATATTCAAATAAAAATGAAATGAAATCATTCTTCATTTAGCTAACAGTCCCTCTATAAAGACCGCTGGATAACTCACTATGTGCAAAACTCTAGTAAAAGTGTGTGTGATCTCAGGAGTGTGTCTTCCTCTTGCTGTCTCCTACCTCATAGCTTGTGCATGGTCTTGTATAATCGACCCTTGGCTGGCCTGCAGCATATGGACAGACTGAAGGAGCTGCTCGGTCTGTCCGTTGACTTCGTGGTACAGACACTCGTCTTCAGGCTCCTTTTTCATCAGCTTCGCTGAGGCATGTTGACCGTGAGCTCTCCCGTGTCCTTTGGACCCTCCGCGGACCACAGAGCGGCCGTTGGCGGATCTCTGATTCCCGTAGCCGCCGTTGGCATCAGAGCCCGTGTCTTCATCCTCAATCACCACCAGATCAGCAGGCATCTCTTTAAACTGATAGACGAGCCGCTGCCCTTCAACTTTAGCCAGGATGCCTCTCTGATAGTAGTACCTACACCAGAAGAAGGTATATAGACATTATAGGCACTTAAATTTAGTTTAATTTAGTTTAGTTTAATAATTTAAAAAGTTTGGAGCAAAAAGGGAGCTTAAGTGTGTGACATTAAAGCTTTAGAAAAGGGCATTCATTCATCTGTTCCTCTCACCTGAGAGCTCTGCCCATGGTCTCATAGTTCATGTCAGGCTTGTTCTTGTGTTTGCCCCACAGCTTTGAAACGGCCTTTGAGTCCACCAGCTTGAAGATGCCTTTCTCCCGCTGTGTCCACTTGATGTATTTGGGACAGGTGTTTTTGTCCTGCAGTAAAGCCAGCAGGAATTCCCACAGGTAGATCGTGTTGCCTGCAAATTGAGGGAAAATCAATTAAATGGTAAACGGACTAAAAATATGTATAGAGCTTTTCTAGTCTCTTTTAAGCTTTTACATCATCAGAATTCACCCATTCATATACACATTCACAAAATTATAAAACAGCAATCGGGAGCAATTTGGGGTTCAGCATTTTGCCCAAGGACAATTCGACATGCAGACCAGAGGATTCTGGGATTGAACAACTGACCTTCTGATAAATGGATGAATCACTCTAGCTCCTGAGCTACAGCCACCCAAATTAATTGGGTTTTACTGCCAAATGTTATACAGCAGCTATGGGGTTACAGGAGCAGCTACTCGTGTCTTGTAACCATTGTTGTGTCAGTTGTGTGTGCGTGTGCGTGTGTGTGCTTGTGTGTGTGTGTGTGCCTTAGAAGGGAATTAATTATAACAAGCCTGGGAGTAGATTACTCTAATTTGTGAGATGCTTTGGCGAGAAGTGGTTAAAAACAGCAACGCTCCCGGTAGTCACTTGAATCCCAGACACCATGACAAGGTGATGTATATGTGTGCAGCTGGACCTGCCGTCCCCAGCCCCCTCCTTGTCGTGTCACACTGTATGGTGCAACTAGGTTTTACAATGAGCAGCACTGGTCTGCTTCTATCGGTAGACCATCAATGTGCCCTCCAGCCTACAATCACTTCTGTTTCCCTGTGAAACACAGCACTCTGAAATCCCCTCATCCATTAACTCGCCCCGATTCAACCCCAGCGGACAGCAGGGGTTGAGGACTGCTGTTTGCACACTCCACTGGAGGAAACAGAGCGTACACAAGAGGAGGAGAGACCTTGATTTTTATTGGCTCATTACAGAGAAGCGGACTAGTTAGTGAGGCTTACCTTTACCCTCTTTGCTCTTCTTCTTGAGTGGCAGGTTAGGGGTGGTGATGGGGGAGCAGGGACGCACCGCCCGCGGCTTCCGCACTATGATTCAAATTGAGGGGTAGTGTGTTAGAATGTGAGAGGTCACAGTGAAATCATCCAATTACCTACAACCCTGAAATTTTAACACAAGAGATAATTCCTGCGGTCTGAAAAGAAGGAGAAGGGCAACAGTGTTACCTTTGGTTTTTTTCTGTGCTTTTAAGGGGCACTTTTGGGGTATCTCATCCATGGATGACGTATCCTCGTCCAGGGACATGTCAAGGGCACCATTATCCATCTGGTCAGGCCTCAGAGGGGCGTATGTCAAGTCTGACTCCAGCAGAGCGCCATAGGAGGGAACTGTACATAGACAAGAAGTAGGAAAACCATGAAAATTATGTAAAGAATGTGTCTCATGCTCAATGTTTGCCACCGTTTTTTGGTATTGTAGAGTATTCTAAAGAGCTTACTCATACGCTTCTCGTCCAAAATGTTGTTTGGAGACTCCATGTTGAGCAGAGCTGCTGCAGCCACGTTTGTCTCCATGCTGTCCTCTGCGCCCGACACAGTTGTTTCTGTTCAACAGACAACAAGAAATTCATTCATATGAAACCCTGAAGGTAACTTGTTTGTTGTATTTAGACACTTTTGTGTTTGGGTCTTAGGTTAGGGGGTTGGTTAAATAACAGGATGTCTAACATGACCAGCTTCCTTTTTATGTGTCCTTTATTTTTGCACAATCATTTTTGTTGCTAGGTGCATGAATAATTGAAGATAAACAGTTCCCTTTTATTAGTAGTGATGTACATCTTTACCTGAGAGGTCCACTCCTCCCACCAAAATGGAAGGTTCCTCTACGACATGGAGGGTGGTGTCCACCATTATGCCGTTGGTCACCTCATCGGACTCCAGGCCTGAGTAGACCTGCAGCAGATCAGCTGCAGGCACTTGCTCAACAATCACCGCTGGGAATACTGACGGGTCGTCCAGCTGAACAGAGAGAAGACACACAGAGAAAGGTATGAGATGTTGTAACGCAAGCAAGGGAGTGGCAGTCTGTGCACGAATGTCTGCATATATGCAATTAAAACAACCATTTATTCCTCCACTACACATCATAAATGTAATATAAAACCCCAGATGACATCAGATTAATGCTATAACCAGATTCGGTCTCTTATTTTTATTGCTTGTAAAATATTGTAGATTCGTGTGGAGGCACATTGCATGCAGGAGAGCTCATTTCTGTGGTGTTGCAGCAGTCCACAGGGACCTGCTGAAGAAGACAGGAACCAGCTGTTTGATTTGGCCTACTTCTCCTGAGAAGTTAATCTTGTGCTCAGAAATTATATAAGCCCAAATGAATGTTAATGGATACATCATGAATTGCAGGCGAGTACCCTCTTCATCATGTCCTGAGCGTGCTGTGGGAATTCTAACCCTGCCGTCTAATTTCAGGCCTAATACAGGAAGTAGTAATGCTACGGGAAGGAACTACTGAAGTTTGGGCAAAACCACAGAGGACCAACTCAGGGGCCCAGCACATCTGAAAGCTCCTCAAACACAGACTTTGTCAAGGGTGCTCACTGGGCACATGCTTCATGTCAATGGTAGGAACATGGGGACTAATTCAGTCCTTTGAAATAGGTCAGTCATACGGTCCTCCAAGACTCTTATTTTGATGTATTTCTGGTTCTAGTGGCCTTGAAGTGACAGTTGTCAATTTTTTCATTTCAAAGAGTCTGAAAAAACATATAACATGAGAAGCAGAGGCAGGTCTGATTTAGAAATCATCAAAAGAAACTGAACATTTTTATGCAATAATCATGGCTTTTGTCTAAGATAAAATGGTTTCTTTAGGTGCATCAGTTTCAACTTACCACCAGCAGATGGCAGCAGACTACATCTCAAAAATGCACTGAAATAATTTCTTTACATATGTCAGTGCCAAACAGTGAACACAACTGCTGTGGCTGTTTGAGGGATGACTTCTGAATACATTACATGCCAAAACTACATTGAACAGCTGTGACGAGGCACTTTAATAAAATGTTCATCTTGAAGTCCTGCTTCTGCAGGCCAGAAATGGGAGAGGTGCATTCCATTAAAGATAAGTGAAATTGAATGCATGCATAACTGGACCAACACGTTCTTAATACAATGCTTCTCGTAAACTTAAACTTGCAATGCTGCCCTAAAAAATACCAACCACAAGGACTAGGTCATTTGCACTGTTATCTTGAGTGGAGGTGATTGAGGTTTTTTCAAAAATTCTTACATCGAAAACACTCAACAGAAAAAACAGTTCATTAAAAAAGGAAATGTAAAGTGATGGCCTGCTGTCCCTTTAAAGTGCGCATGTGTGTTTTGTGTGGTATTTTTCAAAAAAACAATGTAGATCAATTAAGACCACAATCTTACAGTCATGGCCTGATTAAAGGAGGAACAGGATAGAGAAAATGTGCAGTAGGAGGAACATGAATAAAGGCTTAACTGTCCCTTTGCACAAGTGTCCATTGTTGGTCTGGACCTCTGGGGCATACCAGGTGTCTGGGCTCTGAGCTGGGGGGGTTGGAAAAGGGGCAACGGAGCCCATGGATACACTCCCATTTCAGCTACACTTTAACCAGAAAACTAACAGACCGGCTCATTATTTGGACACGGTATTAAAGAGTTAGGCCTCCGGGAGCAGGACCAGCAGTACCTGCCCAAGGACTGTTTATGAGCGATTCCATACTCTGTACATGATGTTGGTGTCTTGTCAGTCGGGAGCAAGATGGCTCCACATGATGTCGATCATAACTTTAAAGATCAGATAGATTATGTCATCTCAGCAGCAAAACCTCAAGGCCCCCTGGGGCTAATAAAACCCTGAGATTAGCTTTGACTACAGACACTATCAGTGTCTCACTGACATGCACTGAATGTTTCCCATCAGTCGGAGCCTTTGGTAGACATATTATGGGATAGCTAGACAGTGAGGCTACCACATCTCCTCGTCTGGGCCTAAATGACGCTTGCTGTCCTTGAGTGAGAGTCAACCATGTGTGCAGACAAAGGCGTTTTGACTATTGGCCCACTGAGCTCCTGAAACAGCAGCACCTCCCGCCACCACCACCCCCCACACCCCACCCCACCCACTGCCCCCACACCCCCTTTTGAACGCAGAAACTCTGAATCTCACACAGTCTGCTGACAAAGCACAAGACATTTGACGCTGCTGTCTCCGCTGTTGTTTTGATGTTCATGGGATTCTGTTTTCCCTGAGAACACCTTCAGACCCATCTTTCATTGTCATGTAAATCAAGTGCTGATATGACAAAATTAAAGAGCATGTTGCAGTGTGAGAGAAAAGAGGTACAGAAGAAGAGAGGTTTTAAGGTGTGAGACTGTGAGAAAATGAGGCTCTTAAGAGAACAAGCACCCGGCATGACACACAGCCTGACTAATAACACTGAACATCACAAAGGTTTAGCTGCTTCTTCCTCTTTGTTGACTTGAACGGTATTTCTAGTAGGGAAACAACAGCGATAAGAATCAGACCTATTTGCATTTCTGAGTTCCCCATTCTGCCTTTGAAAGCAACAGCATCTGTGCAAGCTGTTCCCCCCCACACCCTGCTCTCTTCTGCTTTACCTGCCCAGCCACAATGGAGTCCAACCGTCTGTACACTTTCAATATCCTCACGATCACGATAACTGAGAGCACAGCACCAACGTGGCATGAGAGATATTATCACGGTTAATAATGAGTTCTTTACCTAAAAGTCAAATGTTGTTTTTTTTTTCTCTGTGGCTTTCAGATGTAGAAACTTTACTTTTATATTTATTTAAAATGAAGGGCAGGTTTCTAACCCCCTACTTATTGTTAAATCAGAACTTCATTGTACTTAAATGACACACTTTAGGGAGCTACTTATTGACTGATATAGCATGGCTAATCATTAGCCATCCTAAAACTCCAACACCATTATTGTGGCCAAAATAAATCTTTGCAAAAGCCAGCACAAATAAAATGGCCACTATAGAAGAATGTTAGTGTGCTGTTGCTCATGGGGGGGTATTTCCAGGCCTTGGTAAACAGGGGCATACGGCTTGCATAACAGGCTAAGTAGGTGCAGCAAAGGGAGAAAAAAAACTGCAGCACTGGAACAAAGCAAGACCTTTGAGAGGAATTATCCAATCTCTTCACAGCAACCTTGTAACTGGTCTGTCAGGTTAGGCCTGAACTGGTGCTATTCAGGGATCCAGTGACAACTTGTCACTCTAGGTACACACAACAGATACGAGGACACGTAAACACACACAACCAAACTTACAATCAAGCCTGCTCTACAGGCTTCAAACACGGGTGTGGGGTTGAGATAAATGCTCACCTGACCGGGCCAATGAATAGACACATAGGCACAGGCCCACATAGCATGCACACAGTAACCTATGTGCCATAAACACATTCATGCCCCGGCCCCACCCTCTCCCTCCCACGCACCCTAACCTCACTGCAGGTTTCTCAATATTTCCATTTCTGTGCTCCCAGCAGCCCACACTCCTCTTCCCAGACCTCCTCTCTGCTCCATCCTCCCCTCCGCCTGCCTCGTCCCCTAACATGTTGTCGGAGTTAAAGATCACAGGCTCTGAGCCACAGCTAATCCTATTCTAGTGACCATGCTGTTTAAACAAGTTTTGTTTGCCCTGCTATGAAAAAATCTTACATTTATCAACAAGATCACAGTCTGTCTGCTCGAAAAAAAAAAAGATGGATCGTCAAACACTGGCCCAGAGGTCTTTTGATCAAATTTAAAAAACACAGACAACAAGCCCAGTCTTGCATATAAACAACAAACAATCGGATTAAGGATTTCAAAGTGCAGTTTCTCCAGTGTGATAAGTACCTGATTGATTTCATCCATCCCGTTGCTGGCAAACTCAAACACCAGCTCAGTGGGCTGCACTGCAGTCGTCATGGCGGCAGAGGTCATAGGGCAGGGAGCAGCCTAAAATATCCTGGCTGCGACTACTCCTGGCTCCTTCTCTGCACAAACTTAGCTTCGCCTCACAAAATGGCTTCCCCTCTCGTCCTGCTGTTGTCTAATCTGTGTGATTGGTGCTCCGAGAATGAGAGAGAGAGACCACTTGCTGGGTTTCAGAGGAGTGCTGCGGCCCAGGTGGGAGCAGCCTCGTCCCTCTCTGACACAGAGGCTGGGTCCCGCTGCGCCTGGAGCATCTACACCTGGAAGAGAGAGAATGAGATAAGGGCTAAGGTCAGGAGAGATATTAGATCAGTTTAATATCACTGTGAGACAAGAGAGGCAGGGAAGAGCAGAGATGATACAGAGACAGAGTCCATATGTAAGGAGACAGGAACTCAGAGTGAACCAAGAATTTTCCATTTAAAATGATCCTACAAAGCTTCAGGAAAGACATATGTATCTGGTCTATGTCTATGGTTCTGATGTTTGAGGCTGCAAAAGCCGCATGTTTCAGCAGAGAAATCAGACCACTTGCCAGTTCCTGTATTTCTACGAAACAAACCCTCTGATAAACCCACAAAGTCAAGGCTCGGGGTGCTTCATAGGGCTGATACCAATAACCAATAATTATAGGCTTCCAATTGTCGATACAGGTAAGCTAACAGACAATTTTTCATCGCTGCAGTTTAAAAAGAATCTTAAAAAATGTAGTTTATTTACACCTGGTGGTAAAAAGGCTGAGATGTGCTGAGCAAAAATGATGATAATCACTAGTTTTCCCCTCCTCTCTGAGCTGAACATGTAATGCAAATTATAATCATGTTGTCTTCCTCTGACGCTCTAAACAACATTCACGCCAAAAAACCCCAACATGTTTGGCTGTCAGTGACGCTCTACACCTGTGCAGCAGTTCAACACCACAGGCATGACAACAGCACGTCGCCATTGTTCTGCCTTTCCTGCTTCTTTTTTATCACTACCGTTTATTGGCAGATCAAAAGAACAAAGCAACTTTAAAGGTTTTTATCCCAACTTACTGTTACAGGACAAATGAAAGCTTAACTGTGAAATGCAATGCCCTATTTTTAACTGATCACAGGTTATAATAAAATCATAAAAACTTTTAATTACCAGCCAAAAATGTATCAACATGATAAATGTCCCGAGTCCCTTGTCAAGATCAAGCTAAAAGCATCTGTGCTCATGAAAAAGCAGTCTGTTCGGGGATTTGGGCTTAGTGACATTTCAAATGTTTTCCTGTAAGCCATTTTTGACCTTACTTTTACTTAAAATACCTTTGTTTGAGTTAAACCATGTCTGAATTATACTAAGTAATGAAAAAATGAGGCAACAACTATCAATTAAATGATAGATGGTCTGTAAAACGTCACAAAGCAATGAAATGAAGCTCACAAAAATCTAGAGCACAAGACAACATATCTGAATAGCTTTTTTTTTTAATGTTAAACTACAAAATGTTAAATAAATTCCCATTTACTATAATGTAAGACCAAGAAAAATGACAAATTCTCACATTTGAGGACCAGGAACAATTGGGTGTTATTAAGATATAATTAATATGTCCGGCCCCAAAACACCTGAAACAACACGTACAACACATATGAGTGTTTAGGCAGGAGGATCTCGGTGTAAAACTCAGTGTGATTAACCACTAACACCCCTGGTTTCATAGCTGTCTCCCTCCCTGAGATGAAGACACAGCTCAACACCCTGGATCACAAGGCTCAGGGGGCTGATAATATGATCACATGAGCGGGTGCTGCGATGGGGAGAGGGTCTGAACGAACAGTCCCTCCACGAAACACACACAGACACATCTACAAGAGAGAGAGAGAGATTACTCGTCTGATGATGCTCTGGAAGCCCCTCTGTGCTAACCCCTGGGGAGTTGCTGTGATCTCAGGCAGGGGGGAGGGAAACTGGTGGCCATGTGCTTGTTAGTCAGTGTGTGTGTGTGTGTGAGTGTGTGTGTATGCTGAGGTGTGTCCCAACAACCCGATACCCAAAGGCAGGTTTCAGAGCTGAAGGATGGGAGTGGCTGATATTGGGTTAAAGAATAAATGGACCCCCCTGGGCCAAAACCCCCACCTTCCTCCTTCCTAGAGACCAAAAAGCTGGCAGCAGTAAAGAAGTAAGAGATGGCAATGTTTTGTAGCCCCCCCCAACCCTGACACACACACACACAAACACACACGCACACACACCATCCCTTCTTTTTCCATTGCTGCAGGGTGGAGCTTATTTGCTTTGAAATGCCTGTGTGACTGACGAAGTTGCATACCAAGCCCAGTTGTATTTTGAAGGGGCGGGTTAACAGGAGTGGAGGTGATATAAGATGACTAAACATCTGCAGCTTGTGGGTCACAGGGGCTAAACAAATTTTGAGATTTAGTTCATCCCTCTGCTAAGCTCTCAGACAGCATCGTAACATGTGGCCGTGGTCTGGAAAGCATCACTGTGGGAGACAGAAGAGAGACGGGGAAATGGGCTAGAGTTTCACTCCAGACAGTCTCTCTCTCTCGCTGTCTGTCCTGGGCTGCGTCCATGCCCACCTCTGCCAGTGCTAGCTGCTGCAGCCATCTGTCTGTCTGCTCTTTAGTGCCCGGGTCTTTGCGCTGGGAGAGTGTGGCAAGCCATTACCAGACTCAAGCAGAAAAAGAGGGCAATATATTTTACACAGAAGATGAATAAATCATGTGAAAATCAAAAAAACAAAACAAAAAAACAAAGTTGAAGAAAACTAAAGAAAAACAGGGTGTTTGCCTGCTAGAGTGACTCTCCCTACTTGCAATTTCACATGGACCACACACACACCCACACATTTACAGCAGATGCCCTCGACTGCCCTCTGTGAAGTCGGATCAAGATACACCATGTGGGATGAGGTAAAGTGCAGTGGTCTGGATCATATGGGATCACTCAGAAGTTGCCCTGCCCTGCCTCGCTGCCTCTTCCCAGATCTGAGGACACAAAATAACACCAAAAAAACACCAGGCCTCTGGATTTCTCTCTAACGCTTGTCACAGTTTAATACTAACAGGAGTTGTCAGTGTGTACATTTCAGATTGTGAGCCTGCAGGCAGGACTGGGGGTAAAAAAGATGAGGAGATCATCAGCATCATCATAATCAGATGACAGGAAGCAGACTGTGAGATATCGGCGAGATCAGCAGGAATCAAGACGGAAGTTACCAGCAAATCTTCTTTGTGTTTCGTACGTGTGTCTAATTGATTTTGTGTGTCTGTGCATGTATGCTGGCTGCTTTATTCACATGACAATGTCACAGACTGTGGGAGTGTTTTCGTGTGTGTATTTTCTATCTCCCTCCTGTCAGTGTATCATTGATCTGTATGGCCCAGTTGGCGAAGTGCTAACAGAAGACACGGATACAAGAGAGCCAGCCATTAGGCAGACGCAACCTGCACATTATCCCCGAGCACATGACAACAGCTGCCTTGTCCCACCACAGGGGCAGGGTTGTAGCTGCTTGCACTACGTCATGAAGCAGAGAGGAGGATGACAGCGAAGGGAGGGGGTTTACTGAGATGTTAGTCAATGCATAATACCCCACAGAGCATATAGACTGCCTGTGACTCGCTCTGGGTGGGGCTTTCTTCTGACAGTCTATAGCATTTTAGCGTGATCACCACCAGGCACAGCACCTCGGTGGCCCAGAGGCCTACAGTACAAAACATGTAGCTGTGGAGTCCTGAGTTTCAAATTAAAAATCCTACTTCTGATAGAGATTAAAAATTTTTAAAATAAAGTTTTTTTAAGTGGCAGTTTGAAACGTGCATGAAAAGAAATTTCGAGAGTATCTTACCTCTATACTGTGATGAATCACTGAGAGAAACTTTGATCTGACTATTGAAAAGTTGACGAGTCACAGAAAAACGATTGGATGTTAGCTTCTAATAAGTCAGAGTCAGAGTACTGCTCACCTCCTTAAAATCTCCATCAACTCTACAGAAACAGGTGATCATGCCCCTCAAAAGCCGGACATAGAGGGTTATGACAGCAGTGTACACCAACACCAACACCAACTAACCCTCCACTTCCGGCAGTAACTCTCAGAGAGTGAAACGAAGCCAGTCATATACTCAATGTAGTGGCTGAAGCAGTCAGCTGTAAAATGTCTTGCATAATTTGGAGAGCTCATAGATACTTTCCTCAAAGTGAATAAATCCAAGCCAATGAGTCCTTAACAACAGTGCTTTGAGGAAAGGTTTGAGGTGATGAACACCCAGGCATAACATTTAATGCTGTAGCTTGCTAGCTGCTACTAAATTTTCACTCTGTGCCACTAAAAGTTAAAGATTAACTGATGGCTGAATGTCATCATCTTATTGGGAAACTCGTGGGTTCAAGCTTACCTGCACACCTATTTCATTACCTTTTTTAAGAGGAAGAAACAACCACTTAAATTTTATTTTAGAAAAAACAATGTATTGCTGAATTGTTGCATAATAAGACATCGGGTGTGATGACAAAGAATCAAAAGGCAGTTTTTGTTTGATGTTGACTTTAACAATAATATTCAAAAACAAGACCATGTTCTTAGTTGTTTTGGTAAACATGACTGCACACACTAACCTATCCTAGCTGGTCTGGAATAGCAGCCCTACCTCCACAGTGTCAGCACCAGAAACAGATCTAGCTGCACCCATTATTATTCTAAAATTGGGGACTTCATGATTTGAAGTCATGGTTATGTCTACCTAATGATTGTATGTAATATTCACTCTTTCTCTTTTTCACTGTGTTCACCAGCTAGTCGCTAAATGTGTCTGTTATCTATTTGGAGCTGGAACCTTTACTCCTGAACACAACTTAAATAAATATTGTAGTATCAAAATTGCTGGATATTAAAATTATGTGAATTTACTAATTAGTTATCATAAAAATAATCATCACTAGCATCCCCTTGGATAATCACTACCATGGTTAACTGAGAGCATGGCTCCACCACGGCCCCCTCTCTGTGAACATGGAGGTGTGATTCTGTCCATCCATCTCCTCTATTCCAGCGATTACAACTGTCTGATATATATATATAGTCTCCTAATGTGCAACCGGCTGAGGAGGAGTATGAAGCAAACATTGGCCTACTCCACCCCAACAGCATGGTGACTGCCAGTTGCAATAACAACCAATTAAGAGTCAGGATTCATGAACAAATGGAGCATTCCCAGAAGGCCCCACTTCCCCCTCTTCAGCTGAGCTCATTGTTGACCATGAAAGGAGGTAATTTAAGCCAATTGAATGACTATGCAATGACTCACCCTGCATGTGGTGAGTGCAAACATTGTGGGATGCAAGAAGAGGACCAGGGCAAACTTTACTTATCAGCCATTTTCAGCTCAGGTTACAAAAATGCAGATTTCTATTGGTGACATGAGTGATTGGCAGTTTACTGGGCTCATTACGATTCAGTCACAGGACTTACAGATAAAGGTGTTAGTAGGTGGGCGGTATTCCCGTAATACGATATCTTTTTCCTACACAGGTATAAACGGCACAGATATGAGTAGTAAAAACTGAAATGGAATCAAGAGTCCTCTATGCATTTACTTAACACCAAAGGTTCAAAACTAAAGCAGTGATTTTGCCCTTTAGCATGCAGCTCTGAGGCACATATCAACACTAACAGAAAGACATCTTAACCTTTAACTAGTTCTACAAACGTTTTGCGTTCCCAGATCAGCTTTGCTTTGAAACACCTAAGTGCAAGGTGACAGAAAATGTGTGGGCTTTTTACTGCCGTGTTATTGAATGGTTGTCAGCGCAGACATGCTGTTTTTGCAGGATCCTCTGGGTTCCTGTAGAGGAAATGACTCAGTGATATGAAGCTCACACTCATTCCTGGAGCCCTGTGATAGCCCATATGAGCATCAGAGGATCCTGGACATCATTTCTGGACAGCAGTTCCCTTTTGGGCATATTTTAGCGCAGATGTTGTTAAGCTAAGCTCCAGAGTGTAACAATGGCACTTTCGGTGCCAAGGGAAACAACCATTTTGTAAAAACGGTAAAAACATGGTTCAGTTCAGTTCAGTATGTTAATCCCCCTTTTATCTACATTCCAAATTAACAAAAGAAGCAGGAAAAAAAAAATCTCAACTGGCCTACAGCAGCAGAGTACGAAATACTGCTAGAGAAGTGTTTAAGTAAGACAGTAATTAAGGAGGTGCATCAACCCCAGACAAAAAAAACACACAGAGGAGGTTTTAACCACTGCTGCAGCACAATGTCAGCACCATAAAAACTGCTTTGTGTACAGTATTTTCTGTGCTTTCTACATTTTACTCACCACCCAGCCTTGCACAATACAGCATGTCTCACCATGTTTTGAACTCCAACCCCACTTTATTGAGTTTGAATAAGGGAGTGCTTTCACTGCAATCCTCAGACTACATCATGTGTGGCGATAAAATGGCAGAAACGGGCACAGAGGCAGACAGAGACTTTGGCTAATAGCATGCAGCTGCACAACACAAGGCATCAGAAACACAGACGCTGCACTGGGCACTGTGTCCGAGCCAGTTCACTGCCGCTGTCTTAAAGGAGGAGGCATTCGGATCTGCCGTGCAAGGGCTGAATGAAGACTGAGAGGAAAACGTCACCTCGAGCACAGGATTTCAGAAGGAGAATGGAATTTAATCTCATCTCCTACGAACCTTGTACTTTTCCACTCGGGCTCAAGAGTCGAGGACAAGGACTCATGCTTTCCTGTGACAACAGTTTGCTTGTGCCAACTAACACACTATAAAATATGGCATGACATTTTTTTTTTGTAAGATTAGACATGGACTTTAGTCGGATCATATGGTCTGGATGGAGATCAAGGATTAAAGCTCAGTGACGTCCCCCTGTGACAAAAACTAAGGAACATCTCCAGAGACCAGATTCCACTTCTTTTTTGGTCAATTTTCACTATGAAGATATGTACGAGGAATGTTTGCTGCTGGTACATTGCTGGCTCTGCTCTGTCTTGTATGTACTCTCCTAACATGCCCTTTATAATAGTGCAGCACACTGGACTTTCTTGTTTAGGGCACACAAATGAGATAATGACAGCTAGAAATATCAGCAGCATATTTTAAAAACTGGGTAGAAAACACCCACAAACTGACCTGCTATGAATTTTGCACTCACAGGAACAGCATCACTGAGCAGTGGGTTTCTGCTGTTTCCTGTCTGTTAAACCACACTCACAAGAAAATTTCTTCCTCTGTGTAAGAGCGGAAAGTTCTCAACTCCCCCTCCTTCCTTCTCAAACAACATGCTGTTACTGTCAAAGATATGACTCCTGTGACATAGGTAGCATTTCCTACATGAATAAAAAATAGTTTCTAGAAATATCCTTCACTGGTGACACAAAACACACAAATGACAAACTCAATTGGTTTGTTTTTAGGTAAAAACAGAGCTGATCACATAAAGTTTTAGTTGGTAAACTCACTTGAAAACATGGTTTGCATGCAAGTGTCAAAATCTCTGGCATTTTTAAAAATTTGCAACTATAAACATAATATTTAGGAATATAGGGCTTAAAATGTATTTCTTAAATATGATTTGCAAATGAGATACAAGCCTCCTTCTCTCAGGTTGTTTTACTGACAGTGATGGTGAATTAAAGGATCACAATGGGGCTCTTAAAGCCACACCTGCCATTTGCAGACTTCTTTCCCCGACAATGCTGACACAAGGCGTGCAAACACAGACAGCATTACTAACCCCCAACCCTCCACACACATATATACACACATACACACACAACACACACGCGCGCACACACCCCTTCTTGGCCCCATGAGTTGGTTTTACAGAAATTCTCAGAACAACCAAACTACACCGTTCCTGTCACACACTTATAGCTCAGAACATAAAACACGTATATAAGCACACAAATATGTTGTGTGTTTAACTGAAGCACCCTGCAAAGTTTTATGAGCCACTCAGAAGAACTGTCCTAAAGCATATTCAAGCCATTTAATAATAATGTTCATCCCCTCGGCTGAATTAACTTCTGTTTCTCATTATGAGTAAAACTGGAAATGTACAAATACAAAAAAAAAATCACAATTAATCATTCAGAACAGCAAAGCTTTCATCCTCTTCTAAATCTTGACTTTGAATCAAAAGTATTTTATTCGCCAAAGAAAAGCACCTTTTAACTTCACAGATGCAGCCTATTTGTCAAAAGATACCCAGAGTGACATATTTCTATTATGTGGCAACAAGCCACATGTCACAGATAGGAACAACCATTGAAGTTGTGAAAACAGGACAGGAAATTGCAGCAAAGCTTTAGAACAGACATCTGCGCCCTCAAACATTAATGTGCCTGGGCTGCTGTAATGTCCACAAGGCTGTGAGATTTTATTAAAGCATCTGGACCCTGTCAGCAAGATGCGGAGAAACACTGCACTAAAAAAGTGTATCACTGTTAGGGAGAGTACCATCTTTTTAAAGATAGTAATCAAGAAATCAGTATTTTAAAACAGCAGCGTAGTTGAGATGACTCTAAAGCCTGATCTTCTAGCTGATATAATCATTTACCAATAGAAAGCTCTAAAAGTCCCAAAACAAGATGTGCAAATGCATATTTTGTTTGCTCTGAGTATCATTATTTATTTAAATTTTGGGCCCTGCAGGCCACGGTCAGAGCTGTTGGTGCGATACATGTGGAGAACAGTACTTGTTCATATGTGGAGCATCATTTTTTTCCTATAGGTTTAATTTCTGTATTTCATAAAATTAAAATATGGTTCAGAATGAAAACTTTTTGTCAAACATGGCTAAGCAGCAACAATATCTTGACACTGTTCAAGTACTGCAGGACATGTTAATGGTACCTGGGAAGTAGGACACCAGTTTAAACTGACCATGGCCGTGTCCTTTAACTAAATTATATATCGTCCAATGTACCCATCTCAGAGTAAGAAAAGCGTGTCTCTGTTAAGTTCAGGAAAAATGAAATTATATCTGAAACACTATGAACTTGCAGGTAGGAGGAACAAGTATTGCAGCTCAATCAGTTTCTTCAATTTCTATGTCACAATAATGTCAAGCGAAAACCACTAAAGACAAAAACCTTAAACATGCAAGCCTGTGCGTGTGTGTGAGTTACCTCACACCGCTCTGCTTATTCCTTCCTTGCAGACATATCTGAAATGCTTCATCCAAACTCTGTTGTTTTGGCTGCTGTGTGCAAGCAATTTGATGCATGACTGAACAAAAAAGCTATTTTTTCCTCTTTTTATACAATAAGCAAGCCTCAAGCAGCCATGACATGTACAGGAGTCCAGTGCATTTAAGCATTTCTGTAAAAACTAAGATAATTTTATATAAAATCTCCTAAAAATATAATATCTAAGGCTAGATTGAAATCCTGTAATTCTAACTGTTTGGCATACTGTAACTGCCTCTAAAACGGCTTACTCACACGCCCATCTCTGATGTGTTTACATACATACCAATACTAACATGTCACAGCACAGGTACACTGGCAGAGGCAAGAGAGGATATCATACCCAGAGAAATACCAGCAGCGTTTTCTGGACCCACCTTAAATAAAAACAAAGTGAAGGACATTCCTGTTTCTTTCTTAAGCTATGAGACAGCACACCAATTTCGCCACTGATAGCAGCCATTAGATTATGTAACTTCCCAAAACAGCTACTTTTCTCAAAAGGAGAAATTCCATTTGTAGTTTAGAAACTGTTTGAACTTCACCAAGACACTTTCCACGCCGGCCTCGCGGCAAAATAGTAGGTATGTGTTGACATGGAGAACTGAAATGTCAGGGTTTCAAGTCTGAGTCAGGGCTGGGAGCAGGGGACCCGGCTTCTGCAGAGGAGGCTGCATACCAAACAGGTCTGGACACAAGCGGGATGATGTGTCCACCCATAGTCAGGCATGCAACAGACAGCACGCCTAGAGAGGGAATAAAGTGAAACAGCGATGAAATAATCTCATTTGCTTCATCTCGTCGCTGTGATACACTCTGGGGGTAAAGTTTTTCTTGAAGGTGTAGTTTAACATTTTGAGGATTACACTTACTCACTTTTTGCCAAGAGTCCAACTAGAACATCTATACCGCTCTCACCTGTGTGTACAGCAAATATGTATCAGGAGCCAGCAGCCAGTAAGTGTAGCTTAGCATAAAGACCATAAACATGGGTCAACAGCCAGCCTGGCTCAGTCAAAAGCAACAAAATCTGCCCACCAGCAGTAAGTTAACTGCAACCCCTCTGAAACCTGCTACCTCTAGATTTTATGTTTCAGTTTTTCTCTAAAAATAATAAACAAACAAAATATAACAAATTACTTAGTGAGTTATATTTTGTTCTTATTGGACATAGCTAGCTTGGCTAGCTGTCTCCTCTTGTTTCCACTCTTTATGCTTCACTAAGCTAACCCACTGCAGGTTATGCGTAGCTTCATATTTCCCATTTCAATCTCCTTGGCAAAGCAACTCTTGGCAAAGCAAATAGGCGGCTTTTCTTTAAATCTACTATCAAACATTGTTTTTTTGAAGTGGAAGCCAAGTGGACAAACAGAAATGCGACTTATTTCTGCCCACCTTAAGTCATGCTACAGTACACCTATTAAGTGATGGTGTTTCTTCTGTTGGAGAGGTTAAACCCCTATGAAACATGCTAATATGCAGCTTAAGCAAAGCTGTTTGTGAGATTCCTGCAGATCAAGCTTTGGTGTAACAGCTAATAATGACTAAATCAGCTCTTCTCATCTGATCCCCCTGTAAAGCCTTGCAGATAGGACCACTCACAGTGAACAGCTTAGCCTCCGACAAGCAAGCTTATCTGATTTTACACATGTGGATAGTGGGTCAGTGTGGAATTAGGTATCGCTGTCTAATCCTGAAGCCGGTAAACTTGCGCCCTGTTGTTGGATCTCGGAACAGAAGTGCTGAGTCACTGCATTTCATGATGTCAGGTGCATACTTCAAAAACTGTTAAGCTTGACTGAACTAACAAGCCTTAACTACAACCAATGAAGTCATAACAAATGTCTGGATTGCATGCTTTAGGTATTACAGCATCACTGAATTTATCACTCAGGCACTTGATCTTCTTACCTTAATATGTTTTCTGTTTTCTTAATATGTTTTCTGCAACTAAGTCTGAACGGTACGACGTCACGCGCAAACTCAGATTACCAAAGTAATATCAACAATTTTCATTTGACCTTATGTTTCAGCTGCTGCGAACATCAGTCAGAGGTTCATTTTCACCTGTTTGGACATGTGATTGAGCATGTGAAGAAAGCAGTGGGACAGGCTGCCCAGCACGGTCAATATTTGAGGAGGCTTTATGAAATACACTCATTTATGATAGCCAGGGTGATGAGGAAGGTGCAGCATGGGTGTAGGAGATGAGGACAATAAACTAGCTGGCTAAAAAGACAGCCGTGCTTAATCTGGTTATAAAACCAAATATTTACATGTTGTTACTGTTTAACCATATTAAGAATCTGTAATAATATTATGTGGGAAGTAAAAGGTGATAAGTACATGAGTTTAATAAAAATGTCAGTAAATCTATCACTTTTGCAGGGTGATACATACATTAGTGGTAGGCTTATGTACAGGGCAGCTTTGAAAGGAGGCCTGATAGTCAGTCTCTGGAGGGTCTGGGGTTATGTTGTTCTGACGAGAACCACAATGCAAAAACGCAAAGGTAAACAAGGAGTGGCTGTTGCTTAGGAACAAGCAGAGGGAGAGGGCTTGTAAAGTCGGCCCCGTGGTAGGAGACAGAGAGAGAGGGTGGGCCTCATTCAGCTCAGCAAAGGTCCAATGTGTTTGCAAGGACACATGATGAGCAGGCACGACGAGCATCAACAGTTGGGCTGAATGGATTTCAAGCTACTTCAGCATGTGTAGTAAATTGCTTTTGAATACATCAAAGAAATTCTGTCTAAAAATTGTATTTTTTTTTTTACTACTTTTGTACAAGCAGGGACACTGTGACTCACTGAGAAACCGGAGGGTGATGTTCTGTTAGCATCACTGGTGAAATATCACAGATCCACCTTTGAGGTTGCCAAATACCCCAGAAAAGTCATGTCACATACTTCTAATAAAAGTGATGTGATGTGAAAGAAGCTGCAAAAAAACTCCTTGCAGTCATGAAAAAATAGTTTCTGCTACCCTCATGTCAGCAGACAGTTAGCAGTTAGCTTAAGAGAAAAACTGGAAAAGGGGAAAGCCAGCAGCAGCTAGTTTGGTTCTGTCTAAAGGTAAAAAATCTGCCTATTTGCACATCTTAATGTCACTGATCAACATGTTGTATCTTATTTGCTCAATCTAAATTGTATTGACATGGCCCCTTGTAAAATCACAACATAAAAGATACAACGTTATTTAGTGAACTTTGTTTTTGTTACCTTTGGACGAAGCCAGGTTAGCCGATCCCCCCTGTTTACAGCCTGAATGCTATGCTAAGCTAAATGGCTGTTGGCTGTGGCTTTATATCTCAGAGTGAAATCAATCCTCTCATCATAATCAAGGAAGCAAGTAAGCATTTTTCAAAAACGTCACACAACTGCACAGAGTGAGTCTCTTTTCAGCCATTAAGCTAAAATGAAGGATAGACTTGCAAAATAGATTCAGTTTCAAGTCATATGCATGTAAAGGGAAAATTTAAAGAGAACTGAAAATGTCACTGTGGTGTTTCTATTAATTCCCAAAATTTCATCTCTGCATGCAGTTCTTAGTCTGCATACGATGTAAAGTCTAAGCAAGAAAGCTTGATTTTAAAGCTTAGTCTTGTGTAAGAGTTAAGTACAAGTTTTAGTTGGGTATCAGAGTGTTTTCTGGCGCTCTTCTGTCAGAGCTGTGGTTTGAGCTCTTGCTTTCAGATATGGTGTCGACCACACCTGCCACATGTCGTGTCAAATATTCAAAAAATAGCCCCACGGAGCTTGTAAATGTGTCTCGTTGAGGCTCATTTTCAGATAAATCAAATATATTTAATATCTAGTCATGGCGCATTTTCATTTCAAACACAGGAGGAGTTGAGAGGAAAAAAGTGGCATTTGAAAAGCATGAAAGCATAGCATCAAGGAAAAGGTGGCGAGGCAAGGCATGGCAAAAATAAATTAGCGAAGAAATAAATAAACTTAAATAACTCTGGGCTCCACAACTAAGACTTTTCCACTCAGAGAAGAGTTCAGCAGATCATTTGAGTGCTGCAGTCATTATGGGCATGGCCAGTTTTCCATACGACAGCCTGCTGCTGAGGCTTCCAGACGCAGACACCGCTGCAGCTGGGTGTCTGGGTCCAAAGCTTCTGAAAACCATGTGGGAAATCAATTTCCCTCTGTTCCTGGGTCAGAATGCCTCTTTGTACCAAGTGATACTGCATTAGGGCCAACATGATTAGCATGAGGGAGTGTGAGGGAGGCAGCAGCAGACGCCAGCAGAAAACTTATTTCACCACGGATGTCAGTTGTATGCTCACATGCATCTCACAGTTGGGAGTCTATTTTTTTAACCATGTTACCTCATGCAGGGTGGAACCAAAATAATTGGAAAGAGAAATACTGCAATGTGTTTTCATGCCACTGCATTATATAACATAGCACTAGTAATTTCTAACTGTCAGCAAACGCATCACATTTCTGGATTTACAAATTGCCATGAAGTTACAATTATCCATGCTTCAAACAAAGACAGAGCCAGAGAGCTGTAATGGAAATTATTATGATGTTTTGCATGCTGCTTTTATCTTTTAATTCTGTGCAAAGTAAACTTCGCAGCTCAAACCTGCCTCCACCCACAGATAAACTTTTATCAAGACACGAACATTTACACAATTTTCATGGTAAAGCAGTTCAGTAGAAAAAGTATGTTAATAAAATTTTTGTTTATAACAAGAACTACAATCTAACGTACAGTCTCAATAGTAGGTAACATAACTGACTGCTCCGAGTGAGCTTAGAGTTCATGATGTATTTTTCACTGTTGCTCACTGTCTGTGGGGCAGAATATCACCTGAGCTTTACACTTTCCACGGACAGATAGAGTCGACTTACTTCAGGCACTCTATATACACTTTTTTGTAAATCTATTGTGATCATTAGTGGAAGAACTATCTGAATCCTTTACTTAACTATTACAACCACAATGTAAAAACACTTAATTACAGATACTGTATTCAAAAGTTAAACTTTTCATTAGGCAGCTGAATGGTCCCATCAGTGTTGTGTTATTTATATATTATATTTTGATAGTTTATTATCACTGATACATTTATGTTTAAGGAGCGTTTTAATGTTGCAGATGATTAACAGTTTCACACACTTTTTGGCACCTGATTCGGAATGCTACAATATATTTTATGACACCATTATTGATTTACTGTAAACTCTTAATCTGCATTGAAACTCATAACTGAAGTGGACCAGTTGCAGTCATTATATGTTTGTGTAGTGTTAATGATGTTTCAAGCTAAGACTCTATGCTCCATTTTGTACACCATTACCAAATTCTGTGAAACTGACACCACAGTGTAGTAAATAAATATACCATACCGGCTTTTGGCCTTTACAGAAGTATTTTTTCTTCCCCAGTTACTCAGACATTGTGATGTATCATAGATGATTGTCTTGCAGTGCAACAAGTCCCACATAATCGCTGCATAATGATACCATTGTTATTGTGTGCAACATATTGTGATACGATCATATCATGAGGTACACTGGATTTCCACCCCTATAATGTGGCATAAACTTGAAAAAGTCAAGCGGGGTAAAAGTACCTCAAAATTATATTTAAGTACATGAATCATGTATTTATTTACCTTCCACCTCTAAGCACGCTGCACTGTGCTGTGGTTTGACTCTGCAAAGAGAGCTGCTTGCAGCCATGTTGCAAGCAGCTTCTTGGTTTTTCTAGCACAGAATCTGTGCCCTGACCAACATGGCACCTTGCATAACCGGCACTGTTATCAAAAGGTGTGACCTGATATTCCACATGTCATCTCTCTCACACACACTCTCTTTCTTTCTTTCTTTCTCTCTCTCTGTGTCTGAGAACATGATGCCCTTGTCGTTTACCCGTTCCTGCCAGGTGGGTAATGAGCTCCGTGACCCCTAAAGTGGGTAACGAGTAGATGGTGGGAGCTCAGGTCTTTCACAGCTGCCAGTTGGGATAAGGTGGCTTTAATGTGATTAATTAGAGTGAAAATTTTGCAAATTAGTCTTTACCAACAGATGTGATATGTGAAACTTTGTAGTTATGTGGCAAAGAGTGTATTCAAATAATCCCAAGCAAAAATTAAAATCCTCTGAAAGCCGAAAGCCAACTTTTGGAACATGAAAGGTTATACAGTTACTGAAAAGTCCAGCGTTAAATCACATCACTTTCAGTTCTCAGGAGAAAGAAATGAAGGGAAAAAGCATCGAAACTACTTCCCAAATACAAATCAAGATAACATTTATCAGGGGTGAAAAGAAATGTGTCTGAACAGAGAAAAACCTCTGGCTTCTGTGTTCAGATTTGTTGATCGCAGCTTGGTTCGACATGTACTTCAGAACAAGGGGCAGCCAGTCCCAGCATGCTTCGAGAATGAGACAGTTGCAACACGGGGAGACAGTTGCTCAATAGATTTAACTCTCTTCATCAAGGGAGGTTTACCTGAGTGTACCTACAACACATTAACACAGACACACAAGCGGCATTGATCTGCTATGTCTGGAAATATCTTCTGTGCCTTGCTCAGTGGTTCCTTGACAGTAGCCGTTAGGGCAGAAGAGAGCGTTACACATTAACTTTCCCCACCCAGTTTTTCCCAGCTGGTCACAGGGGTTGAAACTTCCCGTCACAAGCCTACTATTAACCTTTAAGCCTCAATCTATGCCAGAAAAAAAGAGAGTGCCATGGTAATTAAAACAGCAAAGAAGAAATAGAGAAATTGATGTGGAAAAGTAAGGCGACTCTATCTTTGCCCAATATGAAACAACGGAGCAAAGATGGAGCCTTTACTCTGCTGTCTCATATTAACATTTTCCACCGAGGTTTATTAAAAGATACTGTGGGTAAACAAGGCATGTGTATCATTTAGTTTCAATATGACTCCACTGTTTCCCACATCTCCTTTATAAATGAGGCAGTTAATGAGAGGAGATGATAGATGTGTCAGTCATCAGACATTAGGATCACAAAGACAAAATCAAATATCACCATATTTTTGATGGAACACCTTGTAATCAATATTGCCTCATTAGGTAATATTGTAGGAATGACTGTTGGTGCTTACACAATACATTAACACAATGAGAGTTTGAATATATACTCATCAGTTATGTGGACATGATGACTAAATGGGTGAAGAAAACTATTATGCCAGCTAGAACGGTTGTGCAAATTCACAAAATTACATCACTTAACTACAATGAAGCCTTTAAAACCAGGAGAAGACAACACTTAGGCTACATTATGATATAGCCATAAAATCTTAGAGAATATCTTGTGTCTTTTCTTATTTCCATATAATGATGATTTACTGCCCAGCCCTATACCTGACATAAGGACATGAACTGAACAAGCTGATATTTTATGCAAACTTATAATCATAAATCCCCACAGAAAAAAATTATTCTGTCTCATCCGATTTTTTAAAGATGACTCTGAAATTATGGTCTCCTTTTGGTTGTAAATTATAAAATGTTTATTAATTTATCAACTTCAGACTGAACAGAGTGAGCAACATCCAATGACTAAAATAAGTTTACTATTTAATCTCCGCAACTGCATGACTTTTATATTTTTACCTCTAACACATGTAACGTGTATAGAAAAGGAAATACTTTTGATCTTTTCTGTGATAAACAACAGTTTGTACCTGGTCACAGGACACTGAAGTTGGCTTTGAGTTTATCCTAGTAAGGCATAAAAAAAACAGTTTGTACCTGTTTTTACCAAGTAAGCTTTGCATTCTTTCTATTTGAAGCATGTACCTGTAACACGAAACTGAATCAGTCCCTCATTTTTTCATATCTTGGCATGCTGAGAGTGTAGAAATAAACTCCTCCTCCTCCTCCTCCTTGTCATGCTTCTCTACTGAAACGTCTCCGTCACTTTGCCCAAGCCTAATGATCTAATTACAGGCTGAGACTTGTTGACTTTGTATTGAAAGAAGAGCCAACCTGACACTACTGTCCAGCCCCCCTCCCTTTCTTTATCAGCCTCCATGTCCTCTGAGCAAAGCTTCACTAAACAGCACCTCCAGTATGAGTTCATACTCTGAGCCACGAGGGCCTCATTTACAATCCAAATCAGGGTGGGCATGGAGTATGATGAAAAATGTCCAAATGCAAACTCGTGTCTGCCCAAACACAACAGAGCTATTCACTCACTGGGTCATGTGCTGATGCTACATCAAGTGCTAAATACAAATATAGAAAAACTTTTGCTCTTACAGTGTAAGGCCCATTGATCCAACACTTGTAGTGTTTCAGTAACTGATTCTATTGAGATATTTTTATTTTTTTTTTATCACTGCAATGATCTGTTCTCAGTTGCCTGTCTTGGGCCCCAACTGCAAATTACGTCAGACATTACGTCAGCAAAATCAATTCCGAATGCCAAACCGATGAAACAATCACAAGCTTGAGTATTTTGCATTTAACTCCATAAAAAGTCAAAATTGGATAAAAATGTGAAGGTCTGAAGGTTCAGAGCTTTTTCTAGGATAACTACATTGTCCTGTGCAGAACTGCAGCAGCATGTGAAGACGAATTCAATAAAATGTGGGTGTAAACTACATATGTTGCTTGAGCTGTACCTGGTTTTATTCAGTGGTGTGTAGCGTGTGCACAGTGTCTATTGTGGGATACAAGAGTGCAGAGTAGATTTCTGGTGAAACAGGAAGTTCGGTTTTATCTCTGCTGCACTGAGCAACTTTTGGAAACAGATTCTTAACACACATTAAGCTGAATAATTCAGCTGGTTGACAGAGGAGAAAGAAACTTTCAGGCTTAAAAGAGGAAGCAGACTACTGTGGGTTTGAATTTGCATTTAAAATAAAATTAAGGCCTTGTAGACATCCATATAACAAAATGAGCCACATGAAGTTCTGATGAACTGAAGATTTTGACGCATGAAGCAGTGCATGACTGACTCCATGCACCACGCTGTAGAGACTGTAGAGAGCACCAACAGCAAGAAACCGCGGCACTTTTGCACTCAACATTTCAAAAAACAACTGTGTCAAATTTGGGGAGCATTTAAGGATCAAAAACAACACGGTGTGTAATTACTGATTACTACACCATGAAAAATACATGTGGGCTTGGTCCAGGGGCTTGCAAAACACTGCTCCCGCCCTTGCTTCAGCACACCATATAAGGCAACAATTCATAAAAGTAAAGCAACAATCAGACATATCAGCAAAAAAAACATTCATATTTATATTTAAAATCCCAAACACAAAAACTTAGACCTAATACTTGTTCTCACACGCTGTCAAGTCATAGAAACTGTCAACCGAGTTAGTTGAAAAATGGTTTGATGTGTGCAAGCCAGCATGAAAGCTTAATGTAAAAAAGTCCCTTACTCGTATTACTATGAATTTTGGTGTTTTCCTGGATGAAACCTGATAAAAAGAAGGAAGGAAAGAAGAGGAAACATGCAACCCAAATATCAAATGAAAATGCTTGACTTGTTAAAGCTCCCTTAAAAGAGCCTTAACATGTTAAGTGCGCTGATGAGAAAGCTACAGTAAAGCCAAAGGTGCACATTACAGCAACCTGACTACCTAGCTGCTGTTCGCTTACAAACACAACCTCTAAATATACACAGTACAGAATTATGAATCTAAACTTCTTAAAGGTAAAAATCCTCCCCATACCCATTTGCTCCTACTGACAAGAAACATCTAAATACATAAAGATTGAAGAGGAGGAGGAGAATTATTCATCACTAACCTCAAAGACACCGGATTCGGATGACAAGGTCCATAATAGCTACCGAACAAGTGTCGATGTCAGTAACCAATGAAAATCAAGAGAAAAATAGACAACAAAAGTGGAAACGGGGAATAATCCGAGGTGCATTCAGAGGGGGACAAAGCTGTCTAAAGGTGTGGACCACTGGACAGCCCCACACCTCTTTCTCACAGCGGCAAAAACAAAAATGTAGAGGGGGAGAAAAAAAAGAAGACAATGCAATGGCTGCCGTTTGAAGCAGAAAAAGGAGAAGTGTAGTGGAGCAACTTGTCCTCTCCCTATGAGTCACGCAGCATTGTCGCCATTGGTAGGGGAGCCCTGAGGCAGAGCGCTTTCACCTGGCCAATCAGCGTCGAGTATCGGCCCTAAATGCAAATCCTTTCAGGTGAGTTCTTCGCGTGGCAGGGATTGGACAGGGCCTCGGCGGGGGAGGGGAGAGTAGGGACACTGAACCGGAGGGCCACACCTCAAACACCATGAAAGATGATAGACGGGTTTCTCCTGCAGAGGCGGAGGAGTGCTGAAGGTGTAGGTAAACAGTTGGACAGGTATGCACTCACTTTAGACTTTGACCACACAATATGGGCCAGGCAAGGTGATTAAAATCTGTATGGCAGCTCAGAAGTGAAGTTCATGTCTCTCTGTGTCCCATTAAAGCATTTACAGTGATTTGTGAGTCTATTAGCTATGTCAGTGAGCCAGTTAAGCTGCTGACTTGTGGGGGAGTTGTTCTCCCTGCAGAAAGCCCCATAAAACAACCTCCACCAGTAGGAGGTAGAAAGACATGAAACTGTAAAGTCGATTGCCTTTAGATATGAGCAAGCACTTCATCACAGAGGCCTAAAAATTCCCTCCCTCTTCCCTTCCTTCGCATGCAAGATGTAGTGATCATGATCACAGGAAAGCTCCTGATGCAGATAGTCACTGTCAGCATCAGTTTAACAGCAGCAAACTGGAAAAGTTGTCTCAAAGTCTACATTTCGGGTGTTATATAAGAAGTGCCACGGATTGACAGCAGTGGGTGGCAAAGGTCATTTTTACTGACATACTTCTTGTTCAGTTCAGTGCATGCAGATAAGACTTGATGAGAATCTTTATCAGAAATGACACTCCAGGAAGCAGGAAGTGGTGGTCTGTGTTGAGAGTAGCGCACTCTGTGTCTTCACACTTCTGTCTGTACACATTTATACAAGTTTTCCACTGAAAAATACCCATGTGCTTTACTTAATATCAAAAACTTAAGTTAAACCTGGCTTAAACAGGAATTTGGTGAAAGAACAGAAACATAAACTAACACTGGACTTAGTGATTGATATTTTTATAATGAACCCATTAAACTCAACTGCAAATTCAGCAGAGTTTGCTTGTCACGGGCCCCAAAATTACCCTCTCAGTCTCCAGTGAGTGCTCTCATCCTCACATTAATTCCTCCTGGCCCCCATTCAGTGCAGTTCAGCTCAAAGTGGAAAGCAGCTGTTTGCTTCAAGAGCAAACTGGGAGGAAAAGTTTCACCAAACAAGCTCCATTTATCAAACCCTTTGGAAATGCTGTCCAAAGACCCCCCGAGACAGAGGAAACTGTTCACTTCATGTCACACAAACTCTGAAGGCTAATGCACCGCAGCACTACTAAAATCCAGCACAACTATGTAAACATGCAAAAACACACATTAGAATCTGTACAAACACCAAACAGTATCTGAGGCCTGCAGGAAAGCTGCATGCATTCAGCACATAGTTGCAGATATAAAGGATGTAATAAATTGTGATTCACACCGTGTAATTCATGCTGTAATAGCAGAAGGCCAGTGTGTGCCACAATGTTTCTACCATCAAAAGAGTACTTTTTTTACTTGACCTTTAGTCCTAGAAGCCATCAAAGAAAAATTTTGTAATATACTTTTGAGAGCTGCAGTACTATGCTTTGATTGTAAACAGATTCGGCTTGTTCTTTACAAATCTGAAAAGAGAAGAAAACCGTTCTGAAACTATGATACAGTCCAGCAATCACTGATTCTAATCAAACGTGTCTAAAAGTATTTCCCTTACAGAGAGTCTATTAAAAAAGGAGCATACAAATTGATGAGTGGGCATAGCTGCCATTAAAAACATTTCATGAGTCTACTTCAGTGAATAGTGAGGAGCACATTTATTCCTTTATATGCCAGATGTAGTTTTTGGTTTGAGACAGAAATGTGATTTAACGTAATGTCTGTAAATGTCTTTCTAAGGGTCACTGAGACAGAAGGTGGGTGGGGGCTTTACCTGCACTTGAACTAGAATTCAGCCAAATTATAAGTGTTTGTTGAATTCAAAATTGTGACTGTTACTCAAAAATAACCCTCAGCTTCGTCCTTATGATATTTATTAGTTCAAGATTATTTCAGTGTGTGAAACAAGTTCATAACTAATCCAAAAATACCTTAAATTCAAACATGTAATTTAGCAGGTTTAAAGACATTTAACAGCAGATTTCTGCTTCACCTCATCTATGATGTCTGCTTCAGAGACACAAAATAAATTATGGCAATTTTAAAAAATTAATCTACTAACAAATTACTAATTACTAATTATAATAAACAGAATTTTTTTTGGATAGCTATTTGTTGTAGTCATTTAACGTGTAAACAAAACAATCATTTGCTGAACAAAAAGCAGGATTAGTTGTGTTCTGTTTTACATCATAAAAGTCCTGTGTGAGAAATCCATCAGTAATCCACGCTTTCTCAACTTGTGATGAGCATGTGTTATTATTATTTATTTCATAAACCAAATAATTACTTGATTAAGCAGTGAACTCAGTAATTCGTTTTGAAAAAGATTCAGAATGTGTTTGCATTATTAAAGGTCTTAAAAATTCCAAGTAAAGTCCATTTTAATTATATTAGCCAAAATCACAAAATATGTAAATAATTTACAACCGACAGTCTCCATCTTTGAGTCACTCGTCCTGTAGTGTAAAAAACGGAGGCCTCTCTTTTAAAGATGTCAGATAGACAGACGTATATGTTTGTGCAAAAACAAACACTGGACTGTAAGAAAATCACTGCTCAAAAGTTTGGACTCAGATAAATAAAACTAGAAAAGCAGCAGAGAATGTTATTTGGTTACACCAGACAGACACTCTCCTCTTTGGTTTCCAGTGTTTGTTAAAGCACATTCATGTCTTCAAATCTAGACTAAACTGTAAAAGCTTCGCGAGTGGCATGTGAATAATGTGCTTTTGTGTATTTTACAAAATAAAATATGTTTTCAATAATTCCCTCCTAAGAACTTACAACCCTTCCAATTATCTTGTGTAATACTGAGCGCAAACTCACCCAAATTTGCACAACAAATCACATCCTGCTCTGGGGAAAAGCAATAAAAGTGAAGCTGTTTAAATTGCTTGTGCTTCATGATATGTCACTGGGATACAATTAAAATCAGCCAAAAGTGAGAAAAACAGCAAATTCCTGTCTAACACGGTGCACTGTGTTATTGCTTCACTCTGACAATGGTGGTTTATTATAAATGTGCTTTGATGAGCGATGTAGAGTCAGGTGACCGCACGACCAGCAAACTAACCCAAGAGACACACCTTTCCTTTGCAGCTTTACAATGGAAAAGGGGTCAATGGTTACTTTTTTTGTTCTCGTTCTGTATAAGAGAAGCCAATCACAACAGACACAGACCTCACAGCCCCCATTTTATGCAGTGAGTCCTCATTACCTGGCAGAGCACAGCAATGCTTTTGCAATGAGAAGCATTACTAATTGCATGTTAACCTTCTGGCTTGTTTACTTAATGTGAAATGTAATTTTCAAACCTCATAATTGATATTATAACACTGCCATAATTTAACATAGCAATATTAATCACAATAAAATATAATGACAGTGATTCTAGTTGTTATTTGGGTCACTACAGACATTTTATGACAGTTTAATCTACAGGTCAAAGTTTAGTAAATAGAGCTCTCAAATAGGAGTTGTGTGTTTTATTTATTTATTTTTTCCGATTGAATTTGATTTATGTGGCACATTTTTATGCCAGACAAATTTGAATCAAGCACACCACCCCAATAAAAACTGCACTCAGAAAATTCAGATCACTCAGTAAAGAGTTATGTTGGAGGACAGTAAACTTACAAAACCTTACAAACATTTTGAAACAATCCTTGACAGAATGAGATATGCGAGCCTTTGGAGGACGCACAGAATTGTTTGTGTGGCTTGGAGGTCATCTGATGGCTGCTCTAGCTGCTCAAATACGGAACAGGGAAGCTTTCAGCCGAGGCTGACAGAGGCAGCTAACAGGACAGAAGTGCACCCCACTAGAGACAGGGAATGAGGTAAACAAGAGGGCAGCAAGGCAGCATAATTAACCCCACTGAGATGGACAAAGAATAATTGTAGGAGAAAACAATCAAAAACATCTGTTAGGTCTGGATAATAGTGAGAGATTGAAGGCAACCAAGGTGATATGTTAATGCCACAGTTATTTTGGTTTAAAAGTCTGCCAGCTGGTTGAGGTCAGAGTTTGTTGCTGAAACGCTCTAATTTGTTCAATAAGCTACAAAAACGTTATCATTCTCGGACGGTGACCATCCTGTGCTGAGCCAGGAAAGATGATTCATCGTGACGACTATGACTATAGACATACAGACCCAACAAAGAGCTGCTTGGGTCTGATGCTATAAAAACAATGTGATCAGGTTGTGACAGCTCATCTGTATGCATGTGAGTAATTGATTAGCACCTCAGAGCAGAGTTGATGCACAGACCACAGGCCTTTAGCAGATAGTATCAGTGTGATATTCAGTTTACCAGCTATACTCTAATATGAAACCTGAACTATGCTCCGACTTGGAAATGGTTTCTTGGAGAAATGCTATTGACTAAAGATATCAGAGGGTCTCTGTGAGATGATGCTTAACATTAACTAACAGAGTCTGATCATATGTTGAGGCTAAGCAACCATTTTTTCCTCTACTCTCCCTCATACCTGGCACACTGCTCTTCGTGTTTAGAGGAGCAGTGTGGCTTGAGGTTGAATTGGTTGAGAATAGGAGCTTTGTCCCCGCAGATCAAACAGCAAAGTAACATTAAACACACTTAACTGTGAGAAATGACTCAAATGTACGATGCTGTCAAATAGCTAGTGCAGTTTGAGTGTCTGTGGTCACAGCTTAAAAGTTTATGTTTACTAATTGCCAGTTTTATGATTTTGCAGCCTAGCCAAATTATTACATAATTACTCTGATATTATAGACTGCAGAAAAATCAAACTAGAGAGTAATAATTTCATTTGTGGGCTAATTTAAACCTGAAATAATTGGGTGCAATAAACATAAAAATGATCTATCACAACCTTTTAAGTGGTTTAGGAGAACCTGTTTGCAAATAGCTCCTTTTCAACACATCCAGTAAAATCAAGGTAATATTAGCAATCATTTGGACTTGTGTTTCTGATCATTTGATGAATTAAAGTCCAATGTTTACTCTCATTTTAGCTCTGCTTCACTCCACTTCACTAACTCTCAAGGGACATGTCTGACTTTATAGATGCTATATGCTCCACAATACTTAGTAACTGTGTCTGTCTGCCGTTCGGTGCTATTGTTAGGCAGGAAGTTTACAACAAATTTTTTAAGCTTCTTGGTAAATACAGCTGCCACTTGGGGCGAAATTTTTCATGCACTAAATCTGGTCTGTGGTTTGAGGACCCTTGTACATACAAGGGTTAGGTGGAGTTCCCCCAAGCGTTTGACTTCTCTGTGTGGGATGGCCAAAAAACACAAACATGTGACATATGGCACAAAAATGTGACTACTTGTTGTAACAGCGTAAAATTCACTGCTGCCAAATCCACATACACATATAAAAACTAGCTGCTACTTATCAACTATCAAATGCAGAGTGCAGGTCGACAATCTGGATCATCATCATCACACCCGGCTTGCTGCATTCAGACACCAGCAGCAAAGCATTCATTGCTTTGTCGTTACTGTTGTTTCCCATACACACCATCTTATTATAAACATTCACTGAGGTTTTGACAAGTCCATGTGTGTTACACCAGCTAATTTAAGGCTAAGAACATGCTTGTTTCAGCGTGCATCAATAAGCAGCAGTTTCTAACCCGAGAGCTCTATTTTATCTCAAGCTCATTATTAATAAAATGCCACGAGGTCCCAAAAGCATATTGCTCTGTCACTCAGGACCTAGATTCAATACCCATTGGCTGCATGCAGTTAAATAATTCAACAAGTCTGTGTACTGTCTGTCACTTTGAAATCAACCCAAAAGAAACAAACAAACAAAATGTACTAATGTTAAAGACAGACAACTGTCCCTCAGAGATGTGATGAGCTGCCAGTTTTGCAAACTCTATGAGCTCTGCTTACGTTAGTCACACTAGTCGAGAGTTTGTTGACTGCTGAATGCGTAAAAGATCATTTGGTTTCTTTGGGAAAGCTCATGGTTTGAATCCAAGCACCGCTGCCTCAACTGACTCATGAAAGGCCTCTGTGAGCCATTCACTACTACCTCATTAGCTCTAAGAGACATGAAAAATGACAGGGTGAAATATCATTATGTGCCAAAGTTGCAGGCAAAGCCAGTTTCTATTTCTGTGAGGAACTACTTTGTGTGGTCAAACTACAGTCAGCTAGAACATTACAAAGCAAGACATCAGTCCTTAATGTAATTACACATACATCAGGGATACAGCTTTACTACACAGTTTGCTTACATGGGCCTCAGTGGCACCATAAAAATATCTAAGTAATGTGGTTAACTAATCTCATGATGTCAACATGCTGCCAGACTAGTGAACAGTATATCCTCTTATTCATCCTACAACAGTTTTCCCTGGACACAAAGTCATATTAAGGCTACAGTTGTTTGATACAGGCAAAACATCATGTCATGGCATTTTTTTATACTTTGGTATCAGGAAGATTTAAGTTTTTTAAGCTAAATTCTAAATATGAGATGTCTTGTTTAAATCTTCGATTTAAAGCAACAGCTTGAGATTTTAAAAACACATTTACTCATTGTTTAGCCAGGAGTTAGACAGTGAGGATTGATACCAACCTTATATCTGTTCAATATAAAGCTACAGCCAGCAGCTGGTTAGCTTAGCACAGCATAAAGATGGGAAACACAGGGAAACAGCTAGTCTGGCTCCATCCAAAGGGAAAAAAACAGTTTCACAGTATGTATAAGGATCATATATTAACACATCACACCTGTATTTCTTATTTGTGAAATGATTGTGAGTTTACAGGCAGATTTTTTACATCTGTGCTGAGCTACGCTAACTAGCAGCTAGCCTTTATCTGAATATTTCCAGTGCAAACATGAGACCAACATTAATCTTCTCAGATAGACATATTCCGTCAAACAATGTATTTACAATTGCTGCAATTTGATAACTGACTAAAAAGACTTCTGTTCACCCAATGGAGACACTATTATAACAAGTGCTGCTTATCAGTACGTTGGCCATAGCCTGAATAGCTTACAAAGCTAACCTTTATTACCTCATTTTATGATAACTTCAAATGTCAAATACAAAGTCCACTTGTCCTCTTATGCATGCTATAAATAGCCGGACTGCAATCATGTATTACATCATGACAATGCACAGATTCATGGAGAAACTGAGTCAAGATGACTCCTCCAAGTCACATGCTAGTGAGAGGCAGCATGAGAGCAGAATGAGGTTACAGGTGGAATTTCCCTCGTCTCTAATTTCTCTCTGACGTCATGTCCAGTGGCAGCAGTTTACTTCAGATATCAAAAGCCTGGCCTGGTAAAACAGCAGCTTACAATTCAGGAACTTTGCACATAGCAGTTCCCCTGCAAGTCTTCAACAGAAAACAGGCCAACATGGGTTATTTTTTTGAAATGTTAAAAAAGGGGAAGATCAACAGTTTTATTTCTCTTTTCACAAGTTGGTTCCCGCTTTGCTGCAAGTCATTTGAGGTTTCAGTCATGTCATATGAATGCTTGTTAGTCAAAGCATATGAACATTGCCATCTTGTGGCTATTTTTTAAGGCACTAAATTAATTTACACCAAAGAAAGAGTCATTACATAAACATGATGGCCTTAAAAAAGTTTATCATAATCAGTTTTAAGCTTTTGTGAAGAAGTTATTGAACAAATAAACACTATTTGTAGATGCATGTGTGAGCTTTCTGTGTAAAATAACGTCATAGTAGCTTCAGGATATAAATATCTGTACACTGTTACAGGAAGATAAACCTGTTTTTGCAGATAACCACATATGCCAATTTACAAAAGAAAAAAGACGCTGCATTCCCGTCTCTTGCAAGGCCACTCAGAAAGCTTTTGAGAACCTGGAGTGCTGCTTTCCAAATAGGATAAAAGCTCAGATCTTCTTTTTGTGTAGCCAAATCAATATCGAGCAGCCCATTAAGGAAGGCGGACTCGTCTTGGGCATGTAGAAGATGAGGTGTCTGATGTCTGAGGAGCTCCTATATAGAAAGCAGCACAAGACAGCTATGCATTGCTGTCCTCAGTCATCACTGCACTCCTCAGCTGCTCAAACTGCTGATGGTGACATCACTGTCACAGGATAACACAACTACCAGGAACTGCTATAACCTCAACCACACACAATCTTCTATCTACACTGTGCATAAACACACACAACCAACTATATCACTCAAAGCCTGTGCAGCCTTAAAGCTTTCAAAACAGAGAGGAAAGAGGCAAAAGAGAAGCTGAATGCGTGGGCAGAAGCATGGCAGGATGTCTCTAAAACAAGAGCACATGCTTGAAACAAACAAGACGACTCCACAGTGGAGTATATTTGGAAAGTCTTGTTCTGGATAATTGCCTTCAGTGGATTGAAGTTTCCAATTATCCACAAGCCTCTGCCAGTGTTCCCATCATAGGAAGACCATAGGGGAGGGGAGGGTAGACAGGGTGGGTGGGTCCAACTGGTCTTGTCTCTTGTGGGACTGACAAGCTAAAAGCTTGTAACTCTTCCCTTCCCTCTGCGTCACAGTTGTCTCCTCTGAGGGGAGCAACTGCAGTCCACCAATGAGAATGTGTTTGTCTGTCCCATGATACAAGCATCTTAGCCCAAAAATGTAAACATCTGGCAAACATTTAGACTTTCCACAGAGTGGGGTTGATCAACTTTTTGAAAAAAAAAAAGAAGAAAAGTTTGTCAGGCATGCAGACAAATATTTCTAAAAATTAGGTAATGCAGAATGAGAGACACACGGTGGAGTCAGATCATCAATGGCTGCTTAAGTTTTCAGAATTTCCATAATTTTTCATTCTTTATTTTAGGCCAAATATAGCTGCAATGTGGCCTGTAAAATCTCAAGAAAATAGCACGGAATGACTACCAGCATAATACCATTTTTGGCATCCTAGCTTAAAAATAAATATAATCTCTACTAGTCAATAATTAACATTGTTGCCACTAGTTGTCTCTAGATCAATTTATGGATTATCTAACCAACCATTTCAGCTCTTATACTTATAAACTAAAGTCTGAAGGAGAAAATGTGCACATATTTAAGTTGTTCTGAGAAGTCAGTTATAAATGCCGTAATGTTTTCTAGAAAAGTCCACATCTGGCAACACTGACTAAGGACAAAATCCATGTTCTTACTTTTATTAGAGCTCTATTGATTGTAGCATTACTGAGTACTAAAAACTCTGCCCTTGTGTTCATCCTCTCATTGTGAGCGCTCTCTGATATGTATAAATGGATGATTACAAAAGTTGTAGCTGTGGCACTGTCAAGGGAAACATCTTTAAAGCTCTAAATTAAAGAGACTTTGTCAAACAATCTCACACTCTCTCACACGCGCAAACACACGCACACACGCACACACGCGCGCACCTATAGTGCAGTCACATGCCAGCTGACTGACACAAAGAGGAGCCATAGAAATCTAATGTATTGGGGAGCAGAGCAGAGCTGCATCATGTACCCAGCGGGCTGGTACTCACATCATGAGTTCAGTCAGGCTCCTTTTAGTTGTAGTCCGACAAACTTCCGAGTGAGATAGTAAAATTAAAGGCCTCTGGTCCTCTAATACAGAAACTGCTTTGACAATCTAAAATATTCTACTATTTGTCAAAAGTTCTGTTCATTTCATAAGAAAAGTAACAACACGCGTTGATAAAAAACAGATAGAGATTAACACAAAAATTACATTTTTAAAACACGAGAGCAGGCAATAACCATGAAACATGCTTTTAAAATCACACAGTGGACTTACCCCGCGAGGAGTTGACATCAGCACAGCATATTCACTGGCTTTATGCAGGCAGTTAGTGGCTGTCCTCGTGAAACACGGCGACGTTAGAAAAACATTATTATCCCCGGTGCGAGTTGGAGGCAAACGATAGGTCTGCTACAGCTGCATCATCGCTCAGTCACCGGTCAGTTCGCCCTCCCGCTGCTTTCGTGTGCTTCCTGACACAAGGTTGCCGTTTTCTCCGACAGGGGCTGATGCGTGGGGAATTCCTAGCAGTCACATTTTCCTGGGGAATGATTGGCCCGACACCAAGGCTTGGGCTGCAGCCTGGTTGTAGTAAAGCGAGGCGAGGCGAGACGATTCAGGCCACTAATTTACAACTTGAAGCGACAAGCATCCAGGGACGATTGTGGACCAACAGACGTTATGAGGAAAAGTTGTTAAATGCCCTCGCCATATCCGACTGCTTACAAAAAACTGAATATAACGTTTAAGTATAAGTATTTCAATCGGTATCCTGTCATATACGTGGGTCATTGAATGTAGCACCAAAAAACATACAGGAATTTTGCACTGTTAAGTTCACGTGAGCTAACCGTTAAAGAGGCCGGTAGGGCCTGTTTTAGCGACGATGACAGTTTGACAGTAAACCGTTACGCGGTCACAGGTGTGGCTCAACACGATTAACTCAAATTAAGTTGTCGGAGGGAAAAAAAGAAAAATGTCGGTTGTATTCAAAAACAAAAAAACGTTGGAGTTTGGTTTGAGTCTAGTTGGTTCTCATGTACTATGCTAGCACAGGGAGATACTGGTGGAAATGGGCATCTTCCGGGAATGTCCAAGCCCTTGAGAGAGATGAGAGCAATTGAGGATAACTCCTCAACGGGCGGGGTCTAACTTACAGTAACACTGGATTCTCTAGAAATGATGAGCGTGTGTTGTGAAATGAAGGTTGTATCAATAACCTAGGGCTAAAACAATGCACAACTATCATCAATTACATAATAACCACTGAAACACAATGTTGTCTATTTCCTTGGATCTTGCTTTACAGATAAAAGGTTACTCTTTTACCATGTTTTGACAAAAAGCGAAGTTCCCATACCGGGAGTCGAACCCGGGCCGCCTGGGTGAAAACCAGGAATCCTAACCGCTAGACCATATGGGACTGTTGCTTCACTATGTGGTACCATTGCTTTTTGTACTGTACCATTCGTCATTTTGAATTATCTTTTTTTGTTTGTTTGGATGCATTAATTTCGATTGCTATAATTTTCTCTAAAATATTTTTGTGTGACAATTGTCTAACTACCCGGTAAACCGTGTTAACAAGTTACATCAAGCATGCTCTTACTTTAAGAGTGTGCAGGAGTGTAACATAAAATACAACAATTCTACCACCTGGTGGTGTAACAGTGCTACTGTACATTTATACGAGACGCCAGCCAGAAACACATTGTATTAGTAACAGTCGAGTTATGCTTAAAGTTACTGATTGAAAATTAATTCTGTCTGTCGATAAATTTAATTAAAAACAAATACACTAAATAGGGGAGTGGTAAATCCTTAAAAAATACGAATCTTTACCGTGTTCCGAGCTAACTAAATATGGATGCTAAACATATGACGTAATTTTCGCTGGAATGATACAAGTATATAAATGGGGGATGTCGCATCTATCTAAAAATACTATAGCTATATTTACAACAAACTGTAAGGGGTTCACACTAGCATACAGAAATAATCCGGAGTATCACGTTAATTGATACTGTCGGCGTGTGTTTAGCTGGCCACACAGCCCACCAGTTTACAGCCAGTCGATGTGGATGTCCTCTTTCAAGTGTAAGTGGTAGCTCCCTTAGACTAGCAAAGCCAGCCAAATATTTGACAAACTAGCAATCGTTGTCTACCTAGATAGGAGTTAAAATACAAAACGAAAATATATACATATTTCCACACACTTGAGCCGCTTAAGTTTATGCTGAGGATTTAGGTTTTCGTTACAGAGGATGTCAACTCCAGCAAGACGACGTTTAATGAGAGATTTTAAACGGTAAGCGATAAGAAAACAACGAAGAAGTAGCTATTGCTAACGTTAGCAACCTCCGGCTAGCTTGTTAGCGTTAGCCCAAACAACATTCCTTACAAAAACACAACCATTAAATTTGATAGAAGTCGACACATGGTATTAACACTGTTAGATAAAATCATGTTCTTATCCCCGGTGAGGGTAATTTTTCCAATGCTTGGGTAGTAGTAAACGAATGAGTAGCAAGCCATTGACAGGTAACGATAATAGTTCATGTTACGGTAGATAGCGCTGATACCAGCGTTAGAAAAGCAGCTACGAGTAGTGACGTTGATGATGTGTAACTTCTGATCGCTGTTGTAGATTCAGAAATGTAAACGTGTGTTATCTAATTACCTAATACAACCCCCCTCCCTGAACATTCCCCGCAAATTTTAATGCCCCTGTTCATATGATTAATCTGTTATGTGTATTTCTTGTTATTGGGGATACCTCTCAAGCCACTGGCCAGATGGCCTTTCCCAGTCAGATGAAACGTTTGGGTGGATTTACACTGTCCAAATACACATCTACCAAGGGAACTCCTATCCTTGGTTCTTGGTAGATCACTATCTAAGCCTAAGGATAAGCAGCCATCTGCCAAGTAGTCCCTTAAAACCTATAGACATTCGGCACAGTTGACTATAACACATGGCTAATAAACCCTCTAAATCTACGGTATGTTCCAATGAAACACTACTGATGATCACAAAGTAAAGATCTAATCCTGGTCTTCCCACTGTGAAAATCAATCATCACAGTATGCACACTTTGATAAACATTCATTAGGAACGTGTTTGGACTGAGTTCCAACACAGAGGCCATCTTTAAATTTAAATTCAAGGAGACAGTCCACTACAGACAATTTTAAGCACTGTAGTTTTCTACAGTGCCAATACAGTACATTTTATGTTACTGTATTACATAAAATCCAGATGTAAATTCTGATGAAGTGTTTGTTAATGAGAAAACTGCATACTCAAATACAACTTAGGGCTCGATTTTATATTTAACAACCCTGACAGTCTGCAGAATCTAACATATGTGATTGAACTTGGTTGTGCTCTGTGTAATATCACCTGTGTTTAGTGATACCACTGAGCTTTTAATGTAACTTTTAGGCTGCAAGAGGATCCTCCAGCAGGAGTTAGTGGGGCTCCATCAGAAAACAATATCATGGTATGGAATGCTGTCATTTTCGGGTGAGTTAAGTTTGATTTCTTAAAAACTATGACAAACAGGTTTTTAAACATTTTAGTTTTTGGTCAAGTATTCACTGCTTGTTCTTAATAAAATAAGTGATAAAGCTGAAGTTGATGTTTGCAGGTTTTGTGAGTATTTCAAATTGGGGGATGAAAAGTTAATTGGAGCTTTTGTGTAAACTGTTTTTTAACTTGCGTGTTATCTTTCTTTTAGCCCAGAGGGAACACCTTTTGAAGATGGTAAGTCCCTCCTAAAGCTGCTTACGTCAGAATATCTTATCTTTCCAAACCTACCCTGACATTTATCCAACAGATAAACATGATTAATCAAAGGATTGGATTTTGAAAGTTGGATTTGATCAGTTGATATGTTTATGATTTTAGAAGGTGCTCTAAAAGTGTATCAGATGAGACTTTGTTTTACTTGTAAATGACAACAATTTATCAGGTCTTCTTAGAGGTGCACGATAACTATCGGGCCGATAACAGGAAATTATGACATCATTCCGATAAGTCCGATATCATGACGAATAGCCCCAATAACATATATATTTTTGTCAGCACGGCAGTGCCTCGCTCCCACTGAGACCTGAATGACCTGCAGTGAATGCTGCGTTCAAGTGACGTCGGCATAATCAGAAAAACTCTTTCTCACTGGGAAAAATCAA
>JAQMCX010000058.1:17194593-17237568 GCA_029814765.1 Acanthurus leucopareius | reverse complement strand
TAGTATTGATGTCATGATCTTAGGTATATGTGTGTGTTATCGGTTATCGGTATCGGCCTTTAGGAGCTGAAAGTTATCGGTTATCGGTATCGGTTTTAAAAAACAGTTATCGTGCATCCCTAGGTCTTCTATACCAATCAGATGGGGTGTGCATTTTCTATTAAATTTACTTAATTCAACCAATAATTTAGACTTTTTTACTGTGTCTTGGAAAAACAAAGAAGACAAGCCTTGAACTTGAATAACCTCCTCAGTGTCTTCTTCAGCATCCCTGTACAGTGAATAGAGCTGCTTTAAATACACTTCTTTCAGGCTTTTTTTTAGAGACACTGTTTCCCTGCAGGGATCAGTTTGTGATTACTAAATTGGCACCTGAGTTACAAAAATAATTTAGTCTTGATTTTTAGTGTCCTCAGCATCACCAAAACAACCTGTAAGCATATCAAATTGTTGCATACAGTTTCTTTATGGTTATATTACTGTAATGTATTCTTTTTAGTAAATATATCTGAATTCCTATGATGCCACTGCTTCTTATTTTCAGGAACCTTCAAACTTACCATTGAATTCACAGAGGAATATCCAAATAAACCTCCAACAGTGCGATTTGTCTCCAAAATGTTTCATCCAAATGGTATGTGATTTTCGGCCAGGGGCGGGTATTTGTTTAAGTCCACCTTTTTTTATTTCATTTCAGCTGCAGCATTTGATAGCTGTTCAATTAATCCCTGAAAAACTGACTTGTTTCATTCCATCATCCATCCAAAAAAAATCTCTATTTTGTATGCTCCTTTTGCAGTGTATGCAGATGGAAGCATATGCTTAGATATACTTCAGAATCGTTGGAGTCCAACTTATGATGTCTCTTCAATCTTAACTTCAATACAGGTAATTGACACTCTTTTATGCAGATTACGATGTTACAAATCAGTGCAAATTATGTAAAAAAGTAAGAGTAACTAAACTAACATTCTTTCTTGTATATTTTAAGTCTTTACTGGATGAGCCAAACCCAAACAGTCCAGCAAACAGCCAAGCAGCCCAGCTGTACCAAGAAAACAAGAGGGAGTATGAGAAGAGGGTTTCTGCTATTGTTGAACAGAGTTGGCGTGACTGTTGACCTCTATTATTGTTCAAGTATGAACAGTGTCCAGGCCAGAATCAAGAAATCACCGATCAAGAAAACAACTGATCTCACCGAAATAACACGTCACATCTTAAAATCCCTCTCAGTATATTTGTTCCTTAACTGTTGCTAAGTTTGTATGCTGTTGTGTTGTGGCATTCACTCCTGCCGAATGCTATTGTTAGGCAATAGCGTATGTTTGTTAAAAGTTAATGTACCTTGTTATATCTGGGTTACTTGTTACACGCTCCACCTTTTTTTTTTCCTTTTCTAAGACAATGGCAGTCTCTCAGTTGTCACTTTTTTACCTGTGTATTTACACATGAAGTAAACTGGTTGGATGGTAATATTGACAATTAATTAGATGTGCTTGCTGTGTGGTTTGCTGAGAATATACCAACAGTTCATATCTTCAGAAAAAACAAAGCTATTCATGAGTGTTTCTCCTGCTTTCAGTGGCCTCTCTCCTTCAGTTGGTTTCTTTTTGCCTTTTAAAAAGCCTTTCAGAGTGATAAAAAAAAATTAACCTGGCATGGATATTCATCCCACTAACAAGTTGTGAGTTAAACAAATGCCTTTGGGGATCATTTTTCTCTCAAATGTTCTTGTGAAGCCATGCCTTTTGGTTTTAAAATGTTCTTGATATTAGGGAATATATACATGTCCCTCTTCAACACAGAAACAAGACATTAAGTACCCCTTTTCGGGCACTTTACTTTGTTTCATTTAGAGTTTCATAATGCTGACATTCAAAGGTTGTGTGAATACATTTCTATGCTATTTTACAATCTTACAAATCAGCTATCGTAATAGGCTGATTAAAAAGGATGGTGTCTGTTTTCAGATTATAAAACTTTGCACTGGTAACCCATGTAACAAACTGTACATTTTCTTGTAAATAAAATAAATATACATCATTTGTCTTTGTCGCTTTAGAACTCACAGTGCAGAGATATTCCCCTTAATCAAGTTCAGCCTGTTACTGGTTATCATTTTTAATTTATTCAGTTATTACAGCTGTGAAAACAAGCAGACAAGTCAACTATACTCACAAACCAACACATCTGACACTTAACAAAGATCACAGCTTTGATTTTCGGATCCTGGATGCAGCTTGTACGTGTAGCATGATCTCCAGGTGTTGAAAGAGCAAACAACATTGCAGGTATTGCTGAAAAGAGATGTGTCACTACAGTGAGACAGGTACACCTAGCTACAGTTTGATGCTTCTCTAATCCTTGTCAGTCAGCTGTCATATAAGGTTCACAAACAAGCAGTGAAAAGCTGCATATTCTGCCAGGTTCCTTATTCACTGGACAAAAAAGTGAATTTTGGTGACAAAAAAACTCAAAGCCATTTTTTTTAAAATCATAAAATAACAGGAGCATCTTCAGGACATGATACCATGAAGCACTGAACACAAGCTTGTGCAAAAGTGAAACAAATATAGGACATGGAATGGCAGGAGACAAAAAGACAAATTACTTAGCCTAACACCCCTGCTAAAGCTAAAGTACATTTCATGTCTCAGGAATGCAGAAACTACAAGTGATATCTGAAGGATTTTCATTTATTGACATGTTTGTCACACACAAGTATAAATAGAGCAGTTAAACTTGAGTGTGAAATGTAATGAAGTCCAAGTCGATGACAATGTTGTCTTGATTTTCTGTTTTGCTCTGCATGCAAATTTTAGTGAGAGGCCTGAGGTTTCACAAGCTCATATCGTCCCACCTGTCCTTCCTGTAAAAGCTGACCAATAAGCTGATCTTTGTGTACTTTGCGACTGACAACGAGGAACCGCTGCCGCCCCTGTCCGTATGACTTGCTCCGTAAGCCGTATTTCTGAGATATCTGGTGAATCTGCTTGCGTTCATCGTTAGTGAGGTCAGTGGAGAAGCGAAGGTCATCCTGGCGGTCTGAGCTCGCATAGTTACGAATGATATCTTCAATATCACGCTTACTGAGTTGATTTCCAGTCTTGTCCATGTCCATACCCAACCCCTCCCTGGAAAACTGCTCCTTTACTCTGATTGGTTCTGCAATACCTTCTCCATCCCGCCCCAGACCACCTCCTTTCCAGCCCATCTTGCGGAGCAGCTGATTTCCGATGTTATCTTCCTTTATCTCCTGCTTTATGGCCTCTTCCCCTGAGCGGGCCAGGATCTGAGATCGAGATATGGCGTCGTTGTGACCCTCCTTTCTTAGGTTGGACTTGACCACAGCCTGCGTCTGTCTCAAGGTGGCCAGCGCCTCCTTTGCTGCAATATGCTTCACTATTTTTTTGGGCCCAATTCCTGCTGCCACATACTGACCCTCCAAGTAAACCTCACACCTCCAGCGATGATCAGGGAGAACTGTGAACTTGTAATCAGCTGTAACTTTGTTAAATTGAGCTGTGTCGTTAATGATACAAATTGCATTGTCAGAGTTTTCCAGGATAACTAACTCGCTTAGATGTTTCTTTTTGACAACCTGTTGCCCAAAGCGTCCACCGTAATCTTGTTGATTATTTCCTCTGGAGTACTGGGATTGTTGCTGCTGCTGTTGCTGCTGCTGCTGCTGCTGTTGTCGTTGCGCCTGGTTCATGCGAAGTTTCCTCACTGCCTCCTCGGCCGCTGCATGCTTTGAGCTCTTTTTGGTGCCCGTTGCCTGTGCCACCAACTCATCCTGCACGAAAACACTGCAAAGCCAAGCACTGCTGTTAGGGAGCTGGTCAAACTTATAGTCTATCACCATGCGATTAAACGCTGCAGAGTTGTTGAGTATGCAGATGGCATCGTGAGCATTGTCCATAACCACAAACTCTGTCCAGTGCTTCCGTTTGTCAGGCTCATATTGGCCTTTAGAGCTGGGTGTCGGTTTATCCTCAGGGTTGCGGAGTGCAGGTAAAAAAGTTGGAGTCAGGCTGTGCATCTGGCACACAACTATGTCACAGACTATCGAGTGTCTGTATTTGCGCTGTACTGCACGTACTTCAACTGGTTTCAGGAAGAGTTTCACAGCCTGCTCAGAGGCCCGGTCCCTTGCCCCATTTTTACTACCAGAGTATCCAGTAGCAAGATACACACCCTGACATCTCAGTTCACAGGCATAACCTTCTGTTGGTACTTTCTTGTTCTTGGGTAGGTCAGCCTGAGGAATATCCTTCAGGTTGACATAAATATACTCAGGATTAGTCTTGCAGGCCTGAATGCTGCGGCTCAACATGAAATTATAGTTTGGCGAGTCACTTCCGGTCATAAACATTGGGTCCCTAAAAGCAACAGTCAACGCCGACGCTACATTGGAAATCAGCCTTTGCTTTTCATCTAATGTTGACTGAGATACGGGAAGAGGCTGTGATGAAGAGCTCGAATGAGGAGTAGTGGGACTGCTCCTGTCGGGGCTGTTGTAGACTCTGCAGAATGGCCTGCTTGATGACGGCCGGTCCTGATGACTGTAGCCCAAACCCTGACGTCCAGGATCCCGCCCTCCTGATCTGCTCCCTCCCCCATATCCATTAAATCTATAGGGTTGAGAATAAGAATCTACACTTCGAGAGTTGTGGGCTTCATACTTGGATGTGTAGTCCTGTTGTGTTTTAGCCATGAAGTTAGGAGTGGAGCCACGTCCTCCATAACCCAATCCACTTGTACCACCTGAAAAAACCTCTCTGTCTCTGTCTCTATGGGAACCCCAAGAGTCAGAACTGTACGATGGCACTCTGTCAAAAGCAGGCCTCAGGGACGAGGAGCCCTGCACTCTGCCGGCGCTGCTGTAGGAAGAGTGTTCAGAGTCCCACTGTCTCGTAGCATATGATTCACTCCTCCGGCGCTCCTTATCATTCTCCTTCTCATCAGCTCCACTTCCTCCACTGCTTCCTCCACTCACAAAGTGAACTGGCTCGAATCGAGCTCTGGAACCAAATTTTGTCACAGGCATTTTCCTCATGGGCTCGTCTCCTGAAAAGCCATGACACAAGTAAATGGTTAGAAAATCAGAAAGACTGTAACATGGGCACTGATAGTAATTCCTTTAACAACAGTTGTCTGCTCAATAATACCTAAAACTTACAGAATATGCAAGTGTATTACAGGTGTCAGGTAAAAGCACAAGTCATGAGAGTATTTCTTTCTTATCGTCAATAAATTCCAAAATAATAACATCAACTCTCTGATTCCACCAATAAGTTCTGTCTATGAAGCCTTAAATCTTATACAGTCTATTACTCTGTGCAAAGAGAACTACACAGTTGTCCAAAAACTGCCACGATCCACACAAATGACCCACAAGGGTGCTCTGGGTGACATTTTCCATCATGATGATGAACACTGGCACCGTTGTTTATTTTGAGTCAACGCCACATATGCAACCCTACTGCCTTAAATTCTCAGCAGTGTATCAGACCAACAACAATTGCACTACTTGTTCCCATTTTAGTCATTTCTGCCAAAACCAACAGTGTCCATCTGTTTAATGTGATAACTTAGCCGTTTTAAAACATTACTACTACTCGTGGCCTATTTTTTTAGATTTACATCATGAGTGGAAATGAGTGAGAGCAAAAGGCTCTTTGGCTGAAGAAACTGAGTGGTAGGAGAAACAGATATGTTAGGTTTCTATCTTTTTGTTGGACTGGTTGATAATTATTAAATGTTTAATACTTGCAGCCTTTTTCCTTGATGCAACTGGAAACCACAAAAAAAATCCCCTCTGAGTCACAGACTGCCACTGCAACTACATATCGTATGACTGATCTTACAGGTTCCTGTGTTTGGTGTGTCTCAACCCAGCACGTCAGTCTTGTGCTTGATCAAGGAACTTTGTGCAAAACAATAAATGATATATTTTGAGTATACTTACATGTGAAGACCTACTTGTGAACATAAAGTGTAAAAAGACTTTAAAAACACAACCCAGATCGACACTTACTGCCATCAGAAGAAGTAGGTCTCTTTTTTGCTTCAGAACTAGGACTTGGGTCAGAGGAGGGCATTTCGCCAATGCAAGTCCCTTCTGCCATCACCAGCACCGTCAAAAATCAAATCCAGGCCATACCTGTTATTGAGGCCAAAGATGTAAGTTAGACATCACGTGAATGGATGAAATAACTAAACACAACATCTGTATATAATGAGTTAACCCGCCATGCTGCCTGTAAGGGCTCAAAACAAACACCACCTGCTAGCACTAGCAGCATGCAGCGACTGATAAACAACTTATGGGCAGAAACAAAACATTATTTTAAACTATTAAAAAGTCACTGGATATGATGTTAAATATGAGAAAATAAAAGATTTTTTTTACAAACACAAGGCCTCGAAAGAGTGACGCAGTAGGCCGTTCATATTCACAAGCAAATGTTTCAAAGCTAATGTTACACTACGTTTATCAGTATTTTAATGTGCGACAAAATTTTTTATCTTTGTCATAATCTCACCTTAAGGTGTAGCCTTTCGTCCGATTTATATGCCAGTCATTCAGCTGAGTAAGAGACAGTTCATTTAGAGCTAAAAATCAGCCTGGTGTTATTATTCTGCTAGCCTCTCCAAGCTAGCTAACGTTGGCAACCCTGCAGTAACTGCTAGAATTAGCATGCTAGCTGGCTCAGCCTCTAGCTAACCCTGCTTCACCTTAACAGCACCAGCCTGGTAAAACAGTTTCTGATAAACACAGCTTGTTGTCGGCAAAAAATTGAGACGTAAAGTAGAGTCTATCCTCTAACGCAACAAAAAAACTCCCGAGAGCTACAGATACCCATTCAACTAGCTAGGAGGAAGCATCCATTTTCTTGTCCAGCTACAGTAGAATCATGGCGTCTGACACCGCACTGGCCAACCTGACATGACTCCCAGAATGCTTTGCCGCCGGACACTTGAAGCAGGATGTTGTCATGTGTAATGTTGACATGGTTTTCATGCTGAATTGGATATAACTTACCACATTTTAAAGTAGAAAAACGTAAAATAATTTCCTCTGACAGTTGAGATACAATGACTGACAGGATAAGAAGAATTAACCTTTAATGCCCCACAGATCCCACTTTATTTTGACCATGTGTTAATTACTGTGCCATTTTGGTCAGAAAAAAATTTAACTTCCTGGTTAAACAAAGTTTAAAGACAGACACAAAATCAAAACTAAATAATAAACTGAACATTAAGGAATATCAGTTGCTAGATTCACTATGTAGAAAATTTTAAGTGCCAGTCATATTAGCTCAAGTTTCCAAGCTCATAACAGCAACAATTACATTTTTTAGAGGTAACCATGAGTTTCCAACACTGCAAATAAAAGACAAAAGCTTAATGTTTTGATATTTTTTTATTGAAAATGTACATCAATGGAATCAAACTAAAGTAAGATATTGAGTAATTTGTAGTGTGGGAAAGGTTTTGACTACGAGAGGTGATGACTGATACTAGAAAAATGTATGGCATTTTCTGACACCAAAATGTTACTTTACACTCAGAGTCACGTCCAAAGATCATAGGTAATAAACAACAAGTCTCCACTTCAATACACAAAATATATCCTTATAAATTATATAAATGCATGAGTATTTTTTAATACTCCTATCTGGGATTCAGATTAACGTCACCTTTATACTAATATTTGGCAAAAGGGAGCTGAACCCTGGGACAGAGCAAATTTACATTAATATTTTGCACCATTTGAAGAAAAACAGCAATGAAGTTGAGATAGACAGCAAAACTGAGTTATTAGGGGATAAAAACAAGCAGGTCAAAAGGTCAAAGATCACAGCGGTAATTAAATAAAAAGATGCATGCAAAATATAGAAGAGGCCAGTGAATATTAAAGCACAATGTGTAATAATAAAAGGCCATTACATGTGACCTCCATGGTATTCAACAGTGACATGTAAACATGGGCATCATCAAACAAAGTACTAAGCTTAAAATATTGCTTTGGCTTTTGCATGATTATGACTCTACTTAAATTTTGCCATTTCATTTTGATGCTCGGTGAAACTGGAAGCAGCAGATTTTTATTCTAAACTGAACTAGATTGAAGAAAACAACATGACTATTCATTTTACTGTACTCTATTACACATACATCATTAAGTGCTTTTGTCTTTAAAGAGTGTGTTTTTAATCAGCAAGCCTTGATGTTTCAGTAGTGTTTTTTTTCTTTTTTGCTTTGTACCGAGAATACTATTGAAAAGATGAATGCATAGCACAGGTCATTGCTATTTTGTTTCAAGTAAAGATCAAATAGTGATTCCTTTGAGTCCCATAAATGTGTGATCCCCAAATAATGCTTTTTATTAACAGCGAGAGTTTATCTATATACATTAAGACACGAAATAGTGATTCCTTCGAGTCCCATAAATGTGTGATCGACAAATAATGACTTCTATTAATGGCAAGAGTCTATTTATATACATTAAGACATGAAAGCAGATTTTAAGTTTGCCCGGTTCCCAACCTGCCTGGGTTTAGAACTTAATTTAAGAGGTCAGAAATACCATGCGAGTCCACATAAGGCCATATAAACAAAAGGAGATGTGATATAAATAAAAAAGGTTCATACAGCGAGAAAAACCGGAAGAGGTAAAGGGTGCTTAGTTCTTGCTGAAGCTGCAATCCCGTCTTCAGGTGGTCAAGACAGATTAAAAGAAGCTACAGAGACAAAGAGAGAAAGAAAGCTGGCAGTTAGAGAGGTGGCAAGACAGAAAACGCTCTCAAAAACAAGAAACAAGCTTGAGATTGACAAATGCATCCGCTTTCAGGTAGAAAATAGGTTTAGGCTTGATTGTCATTAATACAAAGTCAGGTGGTAAATACACTGAGATTATAGTCGTTCAAACAAAACGTTAAGCATAAAATCACGAGATTATATTGTGCCCGATGTTGAAGTGCAGTGAATGAGTGAAGTGTTAAAATTCCACACAGTCTATTTAAATATGACAATATAGTATGAACAAGTGTGCATGTATTCTCCATCACAACCGAAGTGGGAAAGGTGTTAGTCACAGCAAAAAAAAAGAACAATAACAAAACAAAAACAGTACACATGTAAACATACGCAGGGGTAATAAAGCAAGAATTTGATTGCGAATAGTGAGGTTAGAGCTGCAGTAAAACACAAATACACATTGATCAAAATTATAGCAGAGCAGGTAATGATTAAGAAAACCCTGAAGGATGGGGTCCACAAAGCCTCTGGTCACATTTGAGGTACTCAGTACCCACAAAGGCTGGTCTCTTAGTAAAGCTTGAGGGCTGAGGACCTACTCAGTGCAGAGCCAGGGATTACTGCAAAGGAAAGTGAAAGCACACACACCAGTGAGCTGAGGAGTGGGAAGAGAGGATGGCTGTTTTGTTGATGTGTGTTTTCAAGCCTGGTATCATGTGGAATCAAATTGTTTTAATGCAGTAATGTCTCTGGTAAAAGACAGAAGATACGAGTGGTGGGGAATCAGAGAATAACTGAGGCCAACAGATGCCCTTTGATTCTGAGCTCAAAGAAAGAAACATAGAAACAGGAGGAATTTATATCAATAGGACTAAAGAGGAGAAGGAATTTTGGACTTTGAGATTTTTACCAAAGTAAGAAAACTTTGGATCAAACTGTCTGGTGGAAAAAAGGATGTAAGTAAAGGGAACCTCATGAAAGGAATATTCGAGACTACCAACAGTATTATTGTCTCAAGTTAACAACAGTGAACTAAAATGCTTCATTATATAAATCAAGTATACCAACTTTAAATTTAAATCAAATTCAAAGTTACAGCATTATTGATAATACAAAATGATTATGGTCACAGTTGTAATATTTGGTGGAAAATTGGCCTTTATTTTTTTTTTATATTTTGTTTTTAAGCGTAACACTGATACAAACAACACTGGTCCCTGCAGAACAATGGACATCATGATGATTGACTCTTAAATGTGCCTTCATAATAAGTGGAAAAAAAAGAAAGTTACAATTGCACTGACAACATTAATACATATAAAAACATCACATTTGTGTATAAAAAAGTGCAAATGTGAAAGCTAAAACAAATATGCACATAACACATGACAGTGAATGAGGTATGGGAGATGTGGCAAAGAGATTAGGCTCACAACTACTCATGCACCACAGTTCAGTGAAACAGCATCAAAGAAGGGACATAAATATCAAAACAACTTCTATCTCAAATTCAATCAATTATCAATTCTTTTGGGGTTTTTTTGTGAGTCTAACATGTACTGTCTGTGGCTGAGGTAATTATAATGAGAGGCTTTCCAATACTGTTTATGTACTCTCTCTGCAACAGTACATATTATTTATGCAATGCATTTATTTTTTTAAAGGTCACAAAGACAACAATTGCATGAAAACAAATAATTTGTAAAAAATAATACATCCACAGAATGTTTAGAAAGGTGCTAAATGAAAGGCTATATTTTCCTAAAAAAAAAAAAAAAGTTACATAGGTGAAATAATTATTTTTAAAAATTTGACGGGTCCAAAATGATCGTAACATTTACATTTCAGTGAGTTTACTGACTAGATCTGATATGGCCGAAGGATCTTTAAGCCAATCGAATAACTATATTGATGTCTTGTGTGGTCATCAACCTTTGAGGCTCAGGAGTTTTCCCCAGCGTTAGCGCATAGGTTTTTTAGCTAAAACGTCTGATCATTAAGTATAAAAGTACAATTCAGCATATCTAGACCAACTACACAACAACTGAGAGCAGAAAAAGTCCTTACAGCTTAAACTAAAGTGTTGTTACCAGTTAGATTGTCAAAATTAGAGAAATAAGAGGTTCAATCCCTGAAAAGCGACATTAGCATCAGTGACGATATGCTAAGCATAAATGTTGTCCATATCACCTTTAAATGCTTTAATCATAATTGTTAGTGGCAGTGTCCCATATGCCAAAAATGAAATGTTTCCTTTACACCTTAAGGGGGCTGACAGGAAATGATGTAATTTTTTTCTCACTTATATAAGCCTGTGCTGTTTACTTTTGTTCATAGTGGTATCACAGCTGAATGATATTCTACAAAAAGACCCCCTAAAACCCATGTACAGGACCTTTAAGCCTCTTTATGACAAAGAATCAGTTATAAATACTGCAGGAAGCAGCAAAAATTCAAATTCAAATTACCAATGTTGTGATATAAAAAAAAGACTGATAAGAGTATTTTTGGCTTGGCTATAAACGGAAACGATAATTGCTCTTTTTGCTGTTTCCAACTGAGTAGCAGCTCTTTGATCGTTTGTTGTAATATTAACTGCATTCACTGTTATTATGGTAACCACAGTATTGCTGCGAATGGTACTAAAAGCAACACGTCTTTGTGTCTCATATAACCCCACATCAAAATATCCAAACTATCACTTTGAGGATTTTAACTGTTATTAAACTAGTTTAATCTCAAGCAAATTGAGAAATTGAGAATCACCAATTGGAGCCCTTCAATTTCATTATGGATCAGTTTTGTACAACATTCATCTCAGCATCAATTCTCCTTTGTCTTAAGTCTTTCAATCTACTGCAGATCTTTGAGCACACATACAGACTCAGGTCCCACAGTGTGATGCATGTTTCACTTTTGCTTCAATACATTTCTGCCCATCACAACAGTAGTCATGTATGTTAATATTAAAAAAAAAGCTCAGTTCATCATGCAAAGATCACTAATTATAAAAAAAAATATGGAATGCATCTTTTTTGTTAAGTCTGTATACAGACAAGCTGAATAACTGCTTGTGTGAACCACTTTATAGACAAGCGTCATTCAGCCAAAAGAAAAAAAAAAGTGATGTCAAACTGCTAGCAATGCCCAGCGTCTTCCAGAGAGCAGGGGGGCATGTGGAGGGTTGAGCTATGGGGTGAGGGTGAGGAAGGGGGTACTGTAAAGGATGATGGGGTGGAAACTCATTCACAGCAGGATGGCCACAAGGGAGCACTTTTTCTACAGGAATCCTAAGCTGGAAATGAGAGAGAAGGGCTGTTATTGCTTTCTTTTGAGTTAAGAACATCATTATGACTCACTCACACACACACACACACACACACAAAGTCACACTGTTTCACATCAGCGACCTCACATCAACATTAGTAACCAGGTGGCATTTAGAGGAGATCATGCTCTCAAGCCAACTCAAAGGTTTAAGTGTAGAGAGGTTAAGGTGCAAGTACAGTCAACTGCTTCTTCAAACCGGACAGATTGTATTTGTTTTCTTTTTGAAGGTTTGTCTCACCTCTGAGTTTTAAAAATTATACTTAATTTTATCCTTGTAGCTCTATCTCTTAAACATCAAACTGCAGTTTGTTTTCAGCTACTGTATCAGTCCTGAGCTGCTTGAAGGGTTTACGGATTGTGAGACAGATGTCTTCATTCATTCCTACCCTCCCCTACATTTGAATCTTAACAGCATCTCTTTCTTTCTCTCTCTCTCTTTCTCTCTCTGTGGATTTGGCTTGTTTATCCACTCAAGAGGGGGGATGGCAGAGGGGGTTGTCATATGGTCCTGACATCAACAAAACATGTCATCTATACGAACAGAGATGGGCCCTGAGGCTGTTTTCTGCTCTAGTGTGACCTGTTAGTCCCAGTTCAGCTTTGAATGGCTCTTTGTGCCTTGCAGAGCCGTGCAGGGAAGGACTTGGGAGAGTCACAATAAAGAAGACTGTTGTGAATTTAGGAAGGCAGATGGGGCCGTACATCAAATGTGTGTGTGGGGAGAACTAATAAACTGGTTTATTTAGTAGCTGGCACATGGATGGTAAATGCTGCCAGCTCAAGGATATGATCAACACAGATGTTTCCAATGACATACTGTCGGCCTGCAACACTTAAATTTATGAATAACTGTATGTCACTGAAATGGCTTCATAAAGCAAATCAATGCATAAAGATTCAGATGATGTTTACAGCTTTCAAGAAGTAAATTTGATTACATTAATATTTTAAAGATCTAAAAAGGGTCTTTACATATAGACAGATAAATTTCTAGACCAGATGCTGCAGAATGTCAATTTCAGTGAATGGACAGTAGACACATTATTGATTTAATCTCCAAACGATCAGTAGTGTAGAAATGTAGCCAATTTTCAGACTAATAAAGTTAAAAGAACTTTTACCCCAGTGCGCAGATTTGTGCAGATGTAATTTTTTCCCCTAAATTCTAACATGTGTATTGATTATTATTTCTAACTTCAATTCGACAACAATTCTTTTTAAAGTACATGTGATAAATTCAAAGGCTTGCCTAGCAAATCGGTGGTACATCTTTTATAATTTTAACTTGTTTGTTTTTGTTCATAGTGCAACTTAAGACGAGGGTCTTACCAGAAAAGGTGCCTCATGCAGCATGCAGCAAGTGTGGGAGGAGTTAACTGGAAAACATTATGGACGCAACATAGGTGACACATGCACTCACAGGACAGATTCACATCTATACAACAAGCAGAATAAAATAACTGTGTCTTCTGAGAACTGAAGAAAAAAACTGACTTAACCCTGAAGGTTAGATAGAGACAAAACACAATTATTATCCATGTTAACATTTGCAGTGCAAGATCTCTCTCATCAGTTTTAATCAGTGACCCACAGACAAAGCTAAAGTGGCACATCTGCCCCCCTTTGGAAGAGAAAAACATTTCCAGGCAAAGCTCAAAGAGAGAAGTGGCTGTGAAGAACAGAAATTAACAGGGAAGAAAATGAAGCAAAAAGAACCTTCTCAGTGCAAGTGTCTTCTTCCTTTTCTAACAGGCACGGCGTCACATCAGCTTCAACACAAAACCAGGAGTTTGTTTGTTACGAACAAGAAGGGACCAACAAGTAGCATACTAAACCATACTTGAACACATCTGGCTTCACACACTGTCACGACGCATGAATAATGCTGTGGAGATCACGCTCAAACACTCATGATTAAATGACACTATTAATATACACTGTTGGAGGGAAAAAAACAGCATTTTTGTTGAATAAGTCAGGGGGGAAAAAACACTGTAAAACTGAGAGTTTATACTTTAGGATTACTTCAACTAGATCTGTGAAAACAACAAAACAGTTTTTTTTAAAGGAACTGTTCATTAATAGAGCAAAAAAAAATTATTTCACAAATCTGTATTTAATTTCATGATCTGTTTTGTGCTGATGGGTAGCAACTCTTCAGATATTCAAAAAGGACAGCCAGTCATTTTCAGAAGTCCCCCCTTCCCCCTATCCACTTTTTTTCCACATTGGTGATAAATTAGGAATTTTGGTTAGCTCTCACTGTATTCTCTGTTATTATATGGAGGTCAAACCGGACCATTTGTCTGCTTCTCATAAATTAGAGCAGAGAAAAATTCGGAGAGTTCTTAGGCTTAGGAAGAGCATTAATTACTGTATGCATTAAATCATACAATTATGAGGTGGAATTATTAATAAGTGATAGAAAAACCGCCAAGCAGCTGATGACATTAGTGGGAAAGATCATAATTAAGTTCTGCCTGCAGCATGAGTGCAAAAAGTGGAATTAATGCTCAAGGAGTGTGTTTTTTCAGGATAAAGCTGAATATGCTTAAGTTTAATGTACAACATGGGACCCCAGGGTTAACCACAAATAACCTCTCACATATTGGCGAAGATGTTCATGTGCTTATGTGTAACTTAAATCTTGACAGCAATCCTTTGAGAGGGGACCCATAAACTAATTTGAAAAGTCTGTTTAATAATTTGATATTTCTGATGCTTACACAGCTGGAGGTGATTTCCTGCACCTATGATGTAAAGATGGGTGTGAGGAAGGCACAGAGGGAAGAGAACAATACTTACTTTTTCCTTTCTTTGTCCCTCTTGAGTGTGGTGGAGCCCCCTGCCTGCTGGGCTTGGTTCTGCAAGAGCTCTGCAGCAGTCTTTTTCTGTTTGAACATGTTGAGCTCGTCGTCCAGGGACTTCTTCTTTTCCTCCAGTTTCTTTTTCTCATCCTGGTGAAGCTTCTTTAAACGGTCAAACTTCTCATGCAGCTGTATGATGGTGACAAAACAAGCAATGCTTTGTGTTACACAGGACCAGAAACTTTCTTAAACAAAAATGAGTCATACACATATGCATGATTTTTCTGCTTGAGTTAGGATCCGAGGGGAATGATGATACCTCTTTTTCTGCTTCTTTCAGCTCAGCCTCCTTTTCTTTGACTCTTTGGACAAACATTTGCCTCATTTCTTCTTCTTTCTTTTGCAGCTCACCCATGAACTCGTTCCTCTTGGCTTCATATGTCTCTTGAAGGCTGGCAGAGGAAAAAAGAGAGAAGGGATGGAAATCAATAATAGCAGAAACACATCACTGGACAATACACTACACAACACAACCAACCAGACACTAATATGTGTGCTTCAGCAAAAGAATAAATGACTCCAAAGAATAACAGAAGCTTAATGAAATGGAAAGCATCATAGGAGCAACAGGAGAGGTTGCAGAGCAGGAAGATCTGAGAGCAGCCCCAGATCCACTACCTGAAGGGCTTGCTGTCAGGGTCTGTGTCCTTAAAGCCCATCTCCTCCAGTTTGCAGCGGCGGTACAGCTCATAATGACGTGTGTGAGTCTGCTCTCGCAGGTCCTCCATGTTCACTCTGATTAGCATTTCTCGCAGTTTGACGAAGTCACAGTGATTCTCATTTTCCACTGTGAGAGACACACCACATTGACACATGAACGTTTTTCTCAACACATCAGATGAAAATCCATTCATTATTGATTACGTGATTTGCAGCAAATGTGCAAAAGAAGACGTAAACAACACTAGCATTGTTTCAAGTTGGCTTTAGCTTACAGGAAATAAACTAACGTATTATGACTTCAGAAAACATTTTATAGACTCAGTTCAACAGCAACATGTTCAAAACGGATTAGTGTTCATGTCCCGTGGCTTGTCTATTGATTTTGTTACTGGACTGAGCTAAGCACCACACTCCCACAAACCATGTGACATGATGTGAGTACACTTTGTGTGTGTGGTTAACAGACCCAATGTCGGGTAAAGCCTCCGGCCAGAGATGTTGTACAGTGCAGTCTGTAGGCATCAGGACAGTGATATGGTTTTCATTGTTTGTGCTGTAATCCAGCTCATTGAATTTCAGATAAAACAATGACTGTGAGGTTAAAGTGTTGACTTTCAGCTTCAGGGATGTTTGAGGGTTTTCATATCCATGTTGGGTAAACAATGCAGAAATCAGAGCTCTGTTTATCCAGACAGGTGATGCATAAAAAGGGCTACACTTGCTATACAGATAATTCAATGTGGATGCAAAAATCCTATAATTGATGCTATGACAACTACGGTAAATTTACTGACACAAATCAAACCTGCATTTTTTTTAATAATAAATTAATTTTCAAGTTATTTATTACTAAAATATTCTAACCATTATGGTTCAAGCTTCTACAATATTAGGATATTCTGCCTTTTTCTGTTTTACAGAATTATAAAGTGAATATATTTTGGTTTTGGACGCTTGGTCTGCCAACACAAGACATTAAAAAATGTAACCTTGAAGGAAAATTTTGATGAAGGATCAAAGCAGTTAAAGAAAAAAATCAGCAGCTTAATGAATAGTGGAAATAATTTAGAGTTGTAGCCCTGTACTGAACTGAACCTTAAGATGTTTGGTAGACAGGTCTTATTTTGGGAAAACCACCCAAAAATCCCAAAACCCCAAAACATAGACATACACACGTATAAACACACATATAGACACACATAAAGTTCATAACAACACAGTGCAGTTTGAGGTTTAAGTGCAGATTAGTGTAACTTGAGCTTTGCCTCATTTAAGATACTCAGATTAGCTCACAGAATTATTGTGTCTGCTATCTGCATCATATTACACCCTCCATTATATACTTATCAATTCAGTCTATAACAAATCAATGTTGTCAGTGATATAAAAATGTTAGGCCTGTAAGAGCTACTAACTGCTGCAGCCCTGACATAAAGTATGATGGCAGAGAGGCAGCAGCAGCTAAATGAGGTTATATAACTGGCTATCAACTAGTTTGCAGCAGCTGTGTGAGGCGAGAAGGAAAACGAGGGGAGGGACAAGCTGCAGCAGCTCTGACGAAAGGGAGCATATTCTCGTTTCCTGTGCAGGATGTGACCTAGGCTTACCCTGCACCGTCCCCCAGGGGTACTGCCGGGCCTTCACCATCTTGTTCCCAATCTTCACTTCCTCTGTGCTCCCCACCACAGCAAATGGCAAATGACTCTGTGGAGCAGAGGAAAAAGCAACATGGGTGTACTGTCAAACATACCTGAGAGAGATTTTCCTCAAATTCTCGACTTAAACCACAATTTGATTACTCAGAAATCTAAGAATATTACTTAACAACTTAATTTATGCATCAGAAATTAGGAATATATCCTTAGTGGTATGTTGGTTTTGTCTTACGAATAAAAATCATAAGAAAAAACAGAAAAAGGTTTCTGTTCCATTTACATGACCTGACCACTGAGAGCTAATCTTCACACAGACCAAGAAACAAATTTGACAGAAAGATGCATGGCCCTTTATCAGAACAGAGTCGTAGTCAGACTGTAGAAAAACAGCCGAGAGGCAACTGTCTGACACAGTCAGTTGAGAAGAGTTTAAGGCATTTCCATAGATCAGACTTGATAAACGGCTAAGTGAGCCTTGGCTCATATGTCAGCGAACGCGGGCCCTTTCCCACACTGCCGGCTTCCTGCAGTGTGAGCTGGCTGATTGTGCTGCTCTGAACACACTCCTCCTTGCATGAGGCCACTTCCTGGCAGCCTGAGCTGACACAGAAGATGTCTGTCCTGATTCTACATCACATGCTGTTTATGCCAGTAACGCATAACAGAATTTATTTCAAAACCTACAGGCAAGCAATGTGTTGCATAAACCACTATTCCCATTCGATAAGCAAGGTTCAGTGTGACCTTACACAACCATTCTAGTCATATTTCCTATGTAAAAGCATGTGATGCAGATAGAAAGCCATTTATGGGCCTTACATTCATGGTGGAGTTGATCTCTGCCACAGACTCATCATCAGTGGGGAACTGGTAGATCTGCACTCCGTTGCTGACCAGCTCACTGGTGATTTTGATTTTGAACTTGGCCAGCTCGCTCTTGGAGATGGCATCCGACTTGGCAATGATAGGGATAATATTGACCTGCAGATGAGAAATTAGGAGGAAATAAATATAGACTCAACATAATGACAAAGTACAGATAAAAGCTTTCAGAATTGCTGTTAAATATAGAGTGGCTTCTAGCTCGTCTGTCAGTGGCAACTTTCCTCAACACAGTTACTGTTGTCCAAATATGGACAAGAGTTGATGTCTTTCTTAAAAATTATAAAAAAGTTGGAACATGTCATTACTTTTCAAATTATTCTGTTTTTTAGAGGCAGTAGCTCCAGCAGAACAACATTCAGGTTTTGTAATAGAATAAAATACACCTATTACAAATGACAACAGTTATTCATGACACTGTAAGAATATTTTTGTTTAGTAACAGCACCAGCAATATTCTGTACATAGCTGTGCCTGTGCCTAGCACTATGTACTGTACCTATTTCATTCATATTGCATCCAAAGACTGGCTGCCCAGGATTGAAGTATTAATATAAAATGCAATTAAATTAAGAAAAGGACACTGCATAACCTTCGCTCTTCTCATCATTTTAAGATGTCACAGTACCTCTTTCTAGTTCTAGGGTCTCTGCAGGACAGGCCTTTGTGTATTGCAGACAATTACACACTCTTTAGTATGTAGATATAAATAGTAAATGCAGCAAAGGGAGCAGCAGGTTTTCATCTCTGCTCCAGATCACTTGAAAACTTTCCAATCATGATGTTAATTGTCAGACTAAATTTATTTTAACAAACAAAATAAATGGAATTGGGGTGAAAGGGAACAGACACAGTTATTCTGATAAATGCCAAGTGCAATTGGATAAAAAAAATCAGACTCACACTCCCCCAACTATTTTCTGTTTTATTCTATTTCTTTTCTCTTTTTTTTAAGCTCTTAAACTAGGGGTCTAGTTAACTGAGAGCAAGGCATGCTCAGAGTCACGTACCCAAAGTCTGATGGGGACTCATCCTTTTGCTCAGAAACACTTCAGCAGAGTACTGTTTTAACGCCCCAGTGCAGGTATATGTGTAAACAGAGGAGGCTCTGCTTTGGATGCTGCTGCTGTGAATGCTTGCCAGAGAGCTCAGCTGCTCTGGCAACCACTGAGCTGACCCTTTGTACAAGAGCCAAAAGGTTCATGCAAATAACCTACTGTTGAGAGGAGCTCCCAAAAATGAGACAGCTGCCACTGAGTCGACTGCATTTCACAGCTGACCTACACCGACGCAGTAAACAGACTAGAGACAATTTGCATGCAGGCAGAAGGCCTAGAAAAGGTTGATGACCCTTGACTAGACTTTATAGATCAAATGCTAAAACAGCAACAGAGTGCCAAAGGATTTACAGTGAATCTATGATGCACTACAGTGAGTCTATCTGTGTTCATTGGCATCATATTACAGTTTTTCTCTTACATCATTCTGCTGCAGTGATACTGTGCTTTTAATAAAACGCTAAAAGTAAGAATACAAAAACCACAGCTACTGAAATTGCGAGTGAACTGAATGAAACTTTGATATCACAAGAGTTACTGCTAAACCTTAACTCTTGTTGATCTGTTACTGTTGAAAAACCCCCAGAATTGAAAGCGGGTCTCTGATTGAACAATCTCCAGGCTCAACTTTATCTACGTAATGTAGATAATGTAATGTAAATGTATTCTACTGGAAACTTTCAGAGGAAAAAATGGCTTCTGACTCATTAAGTCAGTTCAATGAAGTCAGGCTCACCTTGCTATCAAGTTTCTTCATGGTCACCAAGTCCAGGGATTTGAGTGAGTGTCCCGTTGGAGCGATGAAGTACAGGCATGCATGGATGCGGGTGTCATGGTAGCTATGTAGTGTGCGCTTGATTTTCAGTTCCTCCTGTAGATATGCTTCAAACTGGGCATCAATGAATTCCACAATAGACTTGTAGCTGTTAAAAAAAAAAAAGAAACATGAAATTAATTTAATAATCAATTATAATCCATTGTGCACTTTTTAATGATGCATTTAGGTGATTCCCATTAACTGTTAAAATTAAGAAATCACATGATTATTCCTGAGTTTTTGTGTTAAGTTTGTCAGCCATCATTAATAAAAACAATGCTAAAGTGAACCACTAACAAAGGCACTCCAGGGCATAAAAGCATTGGAAGCACAGCAGTAAAACTTTCCTGTGATGGCGGCCTGAATATGTTTTTAGTAATATTCACTGTTTGCATGCTGCACTGTTTGCCAGTTGGTCATCATGTGTGGAAGTTCATTGTAACATGGTAATCTTAGGTAACAAGGAATTTTGCCTCATATTTACACTTCGTGAGCCATTTGAGAGAAACTTCCTGATTTTCACTTAATTTTTAACTTCACAGGTTTGTGGAATCCTCACAGTTTTGGTTTCTGTGAGGATAAAGTGTTTTATTAGCAGAGAAAGATCAGTCTCAGTCTGGCCTTTAGGACTTCAGGTGGACCTGCCATGAAGAGTTGCATTTAAATTCAGAAGATCAACCTACTAAATGTTTAGTGTTTTAGTTAATGAACAACGAGAATGATCAAAGTTTCAAATTGTCATTGATTTTCTATCAGTGAATTAATACAATAATTATTTCAACATTAACTGCAAACCTGAAAAGGATGCATGCTTCCGAGAAAGGATATGAGAAAGAGATGTTTGATCTCATTCATTGAGGATTACAGGAAGCCTCAAAAGCATCCACCCTTCCCAGCACACACAAAAACACAAAGACACACAGTGTGTGTAAATACTGACGGATATTCTGCCGGTGGCAGTTCACATGACTACGAGTACAAGCCTTTGTAAAAATGCAGAAAGCCTGTGCTATTCCCTCTATGATTGCTATTTTAATACTAAATAAAGTGTAAAACCAGGAAACAACCACAGGCTTCAAATTACGGAGAGCTTACTCATTCTAGATTTACCTCAGTAGCAGAGTTAGCAATTACAATGTCAATGGCAAGTTGTAACAGTATCTTATGGTTGATGAAATTCTCCCAGACAGAGGACTATAGCAACTGTAATCTATTTTGACATCAGAACGAGAATTGCTGCCTCACAGTTGTATGTTTCTGAAACTGTCAAGTTGAAGTTTACATCCATGTCCGTCCAGACTCATATTAATGTAGTGAAGCTTTTGGAGGAATTTAATCAAAGGTTTCAAATGCGTATTTTGGAAAAATTGAAGTTATCACATTATTAACATTATGAGACCAAAAATAGTTGTCGCTGAGAAAAATGTTGTCTTCACTTGAGACTGTTTTGACAGAGAAGTGCAGAGGACAGACAGAGCACTTTGTCACTTCAACGACTACCAGCCAAAGCTCAGTGTTAACAAAACAAATGAGCTCAAGTGGAGCACGATGCTTCAAATATGGATGTTTCTGCAGAAAGGCTTCAAATTCTAAAACATAGATACTTCACACACATTTTCAACCTTGCAGGAAAGCAGCACCGAAGTTTAAAGGTGGGTTCCCAAGAATAGTGTTACCTATTCAGTATCTGACCAAATGTTAAATATGGTCACATTTTCCTTCTGCTCCTCAGCTACGGTATAAAGTAATGGCCAGAAAGTGGCCAATTTTTGCAGAACATTAGAATGCCACCAAAAAGTTGACCTTTGACTTTTTGGAAAAAGACACTTTAAATATAATTTTTATCACATTAGATACTTGTAATAACTCTTGTTATAATGACTAAACATATTTGTGAGTTATCGTCAAAAATGTGTACAGTGAGCTCTCAATGACCTTGACTTTTATCCACCAAATTCTTAACAGTTTATGCTTGATGGCAAGTGAATGTTTGTGCCACATGAAATGATATTTCCTCCACGTATAAGCAAGATAACACACTTCCAAGAACGGGATGGATGCATGATTGTATGTAAAGATGAACCAACAACCCAAAAACATCTTGCCTCCAACCAATGCAGTTGCCTGCACGGAGCCATAAAAAGTCTTATTAAAAAAAGCATCTACGTCTAATTTCTGTTTTTAAATGCTGATACTCTGAAACTACTAAAGAAAGAGACTTGATTTACATCAAAAAGATTCATTTGCAAGATCAGAATTGAATGAAAGATGAGCAACAAAAAGGTTTAGAGTTCACACTAAGTCACTGTATTGCAGAAATTTTGTATTTGCATAAAGTGTTCATTTCCACTACTGCCTGCAAAGAGAGAACTCGTCAGAGGAAAAAGAGAACTATACAAAAGAAACTAGTGTGCTGAGATCAATCTTTTTCCTCTGGCAGAGAAGTGATTTCTGTACCTGTCTTCTTTGTTGATCTGGTCTCCGAAGCCCACGGTGTTGACCACAGTAAGTTTGAGACGCACGTTACTTTCCTGGAGTTCATAGGTGTTTGACTTGAGTGTGACTCCTGGCTGGTTGTGCTGGGTGGGCTCGCCCTCAAACTTGGTGTTAAACAATGTGTCCATCAGAGTGGACTTCCCCAGACCTGTCTCGCCTGACAATACAGAGAAAGTACATCACATCACTGTTTTTTTCAAACAAACCTTGACCTTGTTCTCTGTCAGTTTTTACTTTTTGATTACATAAGTGAAAATCTGTGACAATAACAGCAGAAGCAGTTTCCTTCACACTCAACTGTTCTCTTAACCAACCAGCAGCTTCTGTTATTTATCAACTACTTAATGAACCCAAAAAAGGCATCTAATGAAGTGAGTATAGATTAAAGGGGGGATTTTGAAAATGAAAAGATAATATTAATTCCATTATCTGTGACCACCTATCCTCCGCAGGGTTTTGGATGCTGGAACTGATGCCAGCTGACACTGGGTGAGCAGTGGAGTACATCCGTGATAGATCACCAGTTCATCACGGGACTAACTCAAAGAGTAAAACAATCATTCACACTCATATTCACACCAATGGGCAATTAAGAGTCACCAATTAACTTCACTTGCATGTGTTTGGACTGTGGGAGATAGCTGGCACATCCGGAAGGAACCCATGCAGACACAGGGAGAACATGCCAACTCAACACAGAAAGGCCAGGTTTGAAACCCAGAACCTTCGTGCTGTGAGGTGACGGTGCTAAATACTGCACCACTGTGCTGCCCACAAAGAAAATATATGCTTTTCAAATGCTTGCAGTGATAAAAAAAACAGCAGAAGTTACTGCTTATTTGCTGATGTATCTGACATCCTTTTACTGTTAGAGGTTGTCAGATGATTCAGATACAAAGCTCCCTCAGTAAGAAATTCTATTTTTATTCATCGCTGCCTGACCTACAGTCTAATCGTGTTATCCCATTTTTTTGCAGGATATCTCACTAGGTTCCAAATGTTTAATCTTTCCTTCAGAATCCAAAGTTACTCATGCATCATGGGTCATATTGCCTATCTCCGAGCACTGTTCAAGTCATTACAGGGAAGTCCTTCATGCTGAAGGCAATATGACATCTTCTTTGTTTCATGAAATCATAATAATAAGACAAAAACCCTGTAACAGTCAAATGTTAGCCAATGAAACCATTTGATTCAACATTTTAAAATGCCTCTGGGAATTTAAACACCACCCAAACTATAATTAAACAAAGATCACATGCCATTGCCTTTAGTAATGCTTGTACTACTGTGAAATGTTGAACTTGCGAGTCAATTAACTGCAGTTACATTTTGAAACAAAAGCTGTTCTCCCACATCATCTTTACTTCCACATTCATAAACAGATGGTGTTCACCTACAGTGTTTAAAACCTGTACTAGCACCATTATAGAGCAAAATCAAACTGGTTGAATAATGAAAAAAAGCACTTATACAATTGTTGGCCTTCATTTTACTCCTTTACAAATACAAATGGACTCACTGTATCCACAACAGCAAAGAAGTTTTCATCTTGGAGGTGAGCGCAAACCATGTCACTAAAAATGGCCACCAGGCATCATTAAAAAAAAATCTATGACAACAAATAAATACACAGACTGTACTTATGTAATTAGGCAGAAAATGTCCACTCATTGCTACTCTCTGTCAGTTTAATATTAAAAACATGATGTGTAGAGGATTGTATTGTATCACCATCAGAAATTGAATCTACAAAATATTAGTTCTATAAAACCCAGAGATTTTAAGTGTTGCATTCAGTGCACACAACACATTTCTGTGTATGCAGCCCTCCGTGTAAACTAAAATTAGGAAATGTGATGTAAAAAACAAACAGAGGGAGAGGAAGAAAACACAGCTGACCCATTTGTTACACATTTCTACTTCTGCCTCTGGATTTAATTTACCACTGAAACAAAATTATTTCAAGTGGCAAGAGTTATTCGACTATATACAACAGGTGCTAATGCAATGTAGCCAAAAATTCAATGTCTCAAGTTCCAGCAACACCTCTCACTATTACACAATTAAGTTAAACAGCACAGGAAACTACAGCTTTCAAAGTAGCCATACAATTGAATTAACACTTCTCTACAAAAGCTTCGACAAAAATAAAACTTCCAATCCAATATAAAATTCAGGTAAATTGCAGGACTCTTATTTTATTAGTTCTAGCAAACTGCAACCACAAAACTGTGAGTGAATAATTTCAGCACTCAATAAAGCCGAGTAAGTCTTGTTAGTTTATATCTGTAAGTTTATAACACACATGCAAATTAATGATGCCATTTAAATTAAATAACTACTTGCAAACATTTCTGAATTTCCTTCCCAGGCCCACAAGATCAAACATTATAGCAACCAAAGCTGAATAACTCAGAGAAAATCTAAGCTGTTTAAACACTGAGGACTATGCATTGCAACTTGTGGAAAAGCCTGACTTTTAATTAGGCATATGAGTAATCTTTTAGCCTATAAACACAGAAGAAACACATTTTAATGATTGACACACATACCAACACAAAGGATGTTAAAGCAGAATCCATGATTGACAGACTTGTTGACCAGCTGGTCAGGCATGCTGTCAAAGCCGACATGGCCTGCCAGAGGGACAGCACGAGCACCTTCACCCTAAGGATAAAAGAAATCCACAAAACATCAGTTATATTTCAATCACTGAACATACTATGCATTAATATGCCCTGTTAAGGCTCTCAAACCTGCAACAAGCACAGAATGCTCTTTTAACATCTCACTGACTGTTTCTTTGTGAAGAAATAACATTATAGCACCAAACAACCTTAAAATGATCAGACTATCCACCATTATTTATCATGTTCGTTTTTGAGACTGACATCAGGTGCAATGTAGCTCACTTCCTGTTTCCTGAGCAGTATTTTTCTTCCCACAGACGAGACGGTTACAAACCACATGTACATATAAGGAAGATGTTATTTCTCGTGTCAAGATTGCTATAAAAATGTTAAAGAGCTATGATAGTAAAGCTGAATGTTATGGCATTGCAGATTGATTAAATAAATGCCAAAACGTATAAGATAATACATGCTTTGTATTTCTGTGGTGACACTTTGACTTGAACCCTTAACCCCACTATTTTTGGCTGGTTGCATTTTCATTTACTCTACTGTAACACTGTTAGTACACTGTCTATCTCTTGACCAGAGCAGAAAAAAGCACAAAGGTGTAAAAGCACTGTTGTTACATGTGTGTGGGGGCGTGAAGCTGCTGCTGAGCATCTCCATCTCTGCAAATCTCATCTCTGCAGCCTTCATCTACATTATGAGGTGCAGGCAGGAAAGCAAAGAATTTAGATTATATGGCAAAGCAAGAGTTTTAGACCAGTTTAACCGCAGTGAACCAGCCATTATGTGGCTTAACATAACACAATGTTGCTTTCCAATGTGGCGTAGGCTTCGAGAGAAAAACATTCCGTTTGGTGGTAAATTTAAAATAACTGGTCAAGCTGATGGTTGGGCAGTTGTGAATTATTTGGATAGTTGAAATTGGGTTTAAACAGCTGAGGGGAGTATTTGTAAAACTTGGGTAATGTGACTGGGCAAACAGCCTTTCCTCTTCAGATGCAAGTGCAACATTCCTGAAATCATTCAAAGCCAAGGTACACACAGCGGGTTTTCATTCACTCAGCCGCAACAAGGATATCAAGCTGAAAAACCTTGCTATTCTGAGCGCTCTCACTGGGTGTAGTGGCTTTCTTTCCCCGTAACAAATACCAAGAAAACTTTACACCCGCTTTAGAAATTGCAGGCCTACAGGTCTATAAACAGCTAGAACCGGTTCTGTCCATATTTTCTATGGACATCAGACAACGCCCGACTGAAAGTTAACGGGACTGAAACAACATAACGGAAATGAGCACCGTAACTGTCCTGAAATGGGAGCGTGCGGAATGAATGGCCTACCAATAGCTCTATAATAGGTTATCATAATAACGAGCTAATACAGACCACCACAGAGTGTATATAATATTTCAAAGCACCCGGTCATTTGAAAGGTAGCTTTGGCTAACGATATCAGCACAGGAAATCTCAGGCATTAGCGTACGAAAATGAACACTGGAATGAAAGTATTTTATTAGAAAGCTACGAGAAAGCAGCCTTGGGCCTTAATTTTAAATAAGCAATTTTGACGAAATTATGAATGCATGCTTTGAATGGTAATAGCTGATAGTCAATGTAAGTCCTTTTGTTTAACAACGCTTTACCTAATTTTGAACTGAATATAAATACGGAAAACGGATGATGACTACCTAACGTTAGTTAGCGGATCCGAAATTGATTCCTCATTGACGTTATATTGTCTTTCGCAGCGCACAAAACGATTTCTGACACTAGTGATGCTAGAAAAGACATTTCAGTAGGTTGGTGTTGGTTCTGACAATGGCACACTGAGTAAAATGGGCTACTCACCGCTTGCCTTGCTATCTCAGTTGACGCCATGGTAGTAGCCGTTAGCTTGAGGACGACACCTCTGCTGCTCTGTTTAGCAATGAGAGCTGCTGTACCGAAGTTACGCCGAAAGATGGCCTAGTAGGATCGTACCACTGTGCAACGGGCTGTTTTTGGCACGAAACTGTGATAATCTTGCTCAAAGTGGGCCTTTGTAGGTAAGACTATTATGACTAATAAATAAATCACAGTTCGTCTTTCTATAATGGACTCCTGTAAAACTATTATTAGAGATGAACACCATCCACTAAGCTCCCCCCACAGGATACTATCGTGGTTTCGTCCATTGCGAATGAAAATTAACCGCAGCGTCACAAACTGTGTTTAACGGCGGTGAGAAAACCTGACGTGAAATATAAAGACAACATACGACTGATTATTTCATACAGCTTAAGAATATTAATTGTAATCAATATAAATATAAGGAGATAAAAGGGGCTGGTAAAATGCCCTACGGTTACATCTCTAAATAAATAGGTTGTACATCATCAATAAACGAGATGGACTAAATTTCTGAATATTTAGGTCGTACAATAATTAATTCGCATACATATTCACTTTAAATGAAGTAAATTATTTATTTAACTATTTTTCTATTTAAATTTTACAATAAAGGATACATTTTGGGAAACGCCCATTCAAGTCGCCTCTGCTACATCGACCAATCAGATGAAGGCAGTGAATTTAAAAAGGAGTCGCGGTCAGGATACAAATTTCAGATCATAACAAACCTCCGGTCTGAGAGAAAGCAACGAGCATCGTTAAACATTACGTTAACTGATTGAGCAAACACAGATTTGTCAAAGTTACTGTCGCATATCTCAAACCTGAGAGTTAACGTTAATACCGGTAAGTTTGGACCCAATGATACCGAAACTGTCACGCGAGGAAGCTAACATTTATCTAGCTAGTTCTTGAGATTTTATCCTTTCACCGAGCAACGTCACATGAAAAGCTCATTTGATTTCATTAAAATCAAATCAACTTTGATTGTTTTTTTTATTATACCAGATAAATGCTATTTACAACAAACTCGGCTAGCTAACTAAGCTATACGTTAGCAGTATGATGCTAGCTGGCATGTAGTCAACGAACGTTTGCATATGTTTTTAAAAGTTACGCAGGTTTTTGTGTTACGTTTTTTTTAAACACGTAGCTAGCCTTGACGAATAAAAATCTAACGTTAAGTAAACTGTATATGCTTCACATGGGACATAAACTAATAACTAAGTTTAACTAAATAAACTAACGTAATATTCTAATGATTAATTATTTTGCTAAATGTCCTTGCCTATAGTATAAGTTAGCTGTTAAACCCAAAAGTACAAAGCTAATAGTTATTCAGTACACTGTTCTGTGACTAAGAAGCTAGAGGGAATTTCACATTTTTGCTTGGAGTAAATCAAAATAGTTGCATGATTTGATTGTTTAGCTCTAAATGTCAATGATGGTTTGGTTCCTTTTGAAGTGTCTAACAGAAAAGTTTCTTCCATGGAAGTTGACTGTCATGTGTTGCAGTAGCTGATATCGGATTTTTTTTGTTTTGTTTTTTTCTCTTTTTCATCAGATGCAATGGCCAATATAATCTTTGCAGAGCAAGAAAACGCACGCCTTCATCCACCTACTTTGAAGATGCGACAGCGGCTTCAGTCTGCTCCAGGTATGACAATGCCAATACTGTGCTCAGATGATTTCTTCAAGCTGTAAGTAGTATTAGTCTGTGGGAATATACTTTAACCTTTTCTCTTTTCCTCATCAGAGAAGCTCTTGAAATCTCCTGTGGCTGCCAAAACCTTTAACACTCCTCTGCCATCTGGTCGAAAGGCTTTTGGTACTGTCAACAAAATTTCAACTCCAGCCATCAATGCACAAGAGAAGAAAATCCTAAAGACACAGGTTAGAATAAACCATCACAGACTTACAAATGTAAAACTGTTTTTCAAACCCTAAGCCTACTTAGCATCTTGTACAACAATGGCTTTTCTCAGAGCCAACCATGCAGCAGAAAGGCTGCTCTTAATTACTGGAGACATAATGTTAATGAAACACTACTTTATTTTTTTATTTACATAAAATATGAGACTGAAATATACTTTCAAGTTTATTCAGGAGTGACTGCTGTTAACTTTTTAAAATGAAAAAGGGCTCTAAATCATTATCTGTCTTAGTGGACTGAGGATACCAGTGAATGGTTTGACACAGTATACTGGAACAAGAAATTAAAATAGTTCTCCCATTTCTATTAATTTAATCAATAAGAACTGTTTTTAATAAAGGATTGGTATTGGGTTGAATAATGGCCCCAAGAACTGAAACTGAGTGGTGAAATTCCCAAAGATTTACAGCCATTTTAAAAACTGTCATGCTGTCGATCTCAAGCTCAAACTGTACATATATTTTTTTTGTGATATTTTGTTCTCCACAGGAAACAAAAATCAAACAGGCTGCTCATACAAAAGTGGAGGAATACCCAGAAATTGAGAAGTTCATCCCTTATGACCCACTAGGTAACTATGACATCAGCTGAATGAGCACATTTCATGTGTGTCATTTGGAGGTGAAATGCCGCCTGAACAGAAACATTTCATGTGTAAATCCCACTGCAGCATCAATTTATCTTTGCCTCTTTTTAATCTATTGAGGCTCATCGGTGGGTGCTACATAAGTGAACTTGCACATGTCATATATGTTAATGGCACTCATGTAAAAGCCTTTAAACTATGTTTGAAACCCAGAAATGTTTGTGTATTTTTACAGAGTTTGAGAAGTACAGCATACCTGAAGATCTGATTCCTCTCAGTGACTTTGCTCTGCCTGGACTGTCCTCTTTACAACAAACTCCACATCCGTGTGAGAACGACCAAGAAAAGTTTGATCCACTTCCAAACCTATCACCTGTAAAGATGCCCAAACATTCAGGTACCATTTTTCTATTCTAGATGCATTAACACTTGTTGTATTGTTTGGGACTGAAAACTGTATTTAATAAAGTAGTATTCTTTTTTTAAAACGAAGAAACACAAGGTGGCCTCAAGCAGTGACCATCTTGGCTGATAAAAATAAGTGTGGTTCCTCAAACAGCTACTTGAGGCTGGCTCCAACAACCATAGATAAGATAACCTTTATTGATCCCACATTGGGAGATTGCATTCCAGTTCACCATTGCATTCCATAGACACCTGTTATAAAAATGCCTGACTTAATGGCTTAAATAATCATGTTTCGAAGTCTTTGAAAAGCAAAAGTTACTATTTGTCAACCAAGTTTAAAATATGATTTAAACTCACTTGTTTAAATTAAATTCAAGCTTTAAATCAATGCATCATTAATGCTGTGACTATTAGTGGCAGCAGCTGGGTTTTGGCCTATTCTGCTGCCATCCAGGTGGTGATTAAAATATGTTAGCTTCATTTTTGGGGAGCTAACATGTGTTCCATCTTTTATATATAGTCACCAGTAAACTCACTGGGATCGTCTATTTTCATTAATCCGTCAAATACTTTGTGTTATTTTACCTAAATTGCAATCTATTCCTCACCTGCCTCTAGCGTCTTCTGACCATGTAGCGTTTAATGAGGTAACATGAATTTTCAATGCAGTGATCAGAACTGAAGAAACACTGTTAACCCCACTGTATCTTTAACACTGTGAAAACAACTAGAACTATAATGTGATGAATGATGGCCATATTTGAAAAAGGAACATATAGCGCTCTATAAAAAGCTACAATTGTCTGGTAGCTGTTGCCACTAAGTATGGGGCATGGCTTCAAAACTACAAGTGTCATCTAACTACAGGTATCTTTAACCCACTGTGTCATTAACTCTGCTGTATTTGTCCCTTCCAGATTGTCGCTCAGAGCTGGATGCTTTTCTCCATACACTTGATGAGCTGACTATCGAACTTCCTCCAGAACCTGTTACTGATTGAATGTCAATGCATGTTTTTACTACTTGTTTTTTTTTTTACTTAAATAAAAGATTTTTCTTTTACTGCTATTAACTTCTGAGTATTTCCATTTTCTCTTACCTCCAAATTACTTCTCTGCTGTATTTAGGGGAATTGTTTATTCTTAACTTAAGTTATTAGTTACCTTGCATGTTAGATTAAAAATTCAAAATATAACCAACAAATGAACAGTAATAATAATTTATAGATAAAGATAAGACTATTGATGCCTGGGTGGAAATTCACAAGCTACTAAGTAAATAAAGTAGTTAATAAGCCTCACCTTTAACAGCTCCAGCAACTGGTTTACAACAGTGATATAAATGGTTACTCTGAGTTATTTTTTTTGGTACAAAAGTATATATTATGTTGACACTTACGTACTTTTATTTAAGTAAAAAAATGAATACAGAACTTTTTCTTCCCAAGTATTTCTGCATTTGTATCTTAGTACTCTTGTGGTGTTGAAGGGCTGTGAAAAGTATTAGGGAAATATAAACTGCATAACTTCCTGCTCCGAAGTCTATCACTGGTCACATGTGAAGGATTCTCGCCATTGGTTTTTGCCGGAGATTAGAATGAACTTTGGCTCATTTCCTCTTGTCAGGGAGAGGAAGGATCTTGACTTGGATCTGTCTTTAGTGTTTATGATACGTCCTGAAAATCACTGCCCAATGAACGTATCCTTTGTGTTTAACAAGGACTGGGGTCCTTATTAGTTAATGATCGATACTGTAGGAGAGTCGGTGTGCGCTTAATAAGCGGGTCGGTATGCTCTCGGGACACAGAACAGGTGAGTAACCTCAGAAATGGTTACATGTTCTATATATATATGTGAGTAAAAGGCGCGGCAGCAGTCGGATACAGATGTCTGAGTAAAACAAACAGTAAAAACATTGTAATAAAGGTGATGAGTGATAAGGGGTCACGCGTATTGTAACATACTTGCAAAATGAGGAACTTGATCTTTACTGAAGACGTCAAAAAATGGCATGTTTGCACATTTCTTTGATTTTTGAAGACGTGTAAATGTACTAAAAAATAAACTTTTTCCTTCCCATGAGACAAGAAATGAATCCGATGGAGTGGAGGAAGACCGTTCCCGGATCACAATTTGACATTGCTATCTCCAAGCTGTTATCCAAATAAAGGGAAGTAGCCTTGAATTCAGCTTGCAGGAAACCGGGCAGAATGTACGAGAGCAGATCCGATGAGGCTGGACGTGACTCAACTGGATCTGAACCAGCTGTCAGCAATGCCGACGCCCACGACACAAGGACATCCAGACAGGGCACCGTTGTGGAGCGTCTCTCGAGATATGGCATGCAGGTCATGCCCAGTACTTTCCAGCGTAGGACGAGGCTGCAGAGGCAGCTGGAAGTCACTGACAGCTCCGAGCGGGGAGGAGGGCTTCAGAAAGAGCCATCGGAGAGAGGGTCGCTCACACCCGCTATGCGTAAAAAATACCTGAAAGAGTTGCTTTTGAGCAACCAAACACACAGCGGGTTGAGCAGCGTCCTGTCCTCGCAAAGTTACAGCGTGTCCACCGAGCAGGACTCAGACTGGGCTCTGTATCCGATGGAGCACGCGTGGATGTTGTCCGCAGTGGAGGGAAACTATGAAACCATACTGGAGTTCATCTCTGAGGATCCCTATCTGTTAACCAGGAAGGATTTTATCAGTGGATACTCAGTGCTGCACTGGTTGGCTAAGAAAGGAAGGGACGAGACTCTGCTCAAACTTTTACGCTACGCAGAAGGTGCGGGGATCCCTGTGAACGTGAACCTGCGGGGCAGCGGTGGGCTCACCCCGCTGCACGTCGCCAGCATGCACCGGCAGTACATGGTGGTCAAGCTGCTGGTCGGAGCTTTCGGTGCCAACGTCGATGCCATGGACTACAATGGGAAAAGAGCGTGGCAGTACCTGAAGGAAGACGCCCCTCTGGAGATGAAGGAGCTGCTGGGGACCTGGGATGATGAGCACACCGGCGGATGTGTGCCAAATGCCAACAAAAACGTCAACAACAACAGCGCTGGCGCAATGAACGCGTATGATGAGGTCGATGACGGAGTGACAGATCAAGTGAACTCCTTTGACCAGAGGAGAGATGGTGGCAGCTCTTTGTTTGGATCTTTCAAAAAGCTGCTCCCCTCTTTTTCATTTCTTGGAAACAAACACTGAGTGGTTATGACACAGCCCCTCAAATATGTGCATTACTTCCAATTGAGGTCAATATTTTAGTGGTTCCCTCTGAGGGGGCGGGGGTCACTGCAAAAGTCTACTTAACAAGTCAACTTGCTTTTAAAATCAGTTGTAAGAGTGTACTGTGAATACTTCTGTAACACTTTCTCAATGTGAATCTATTTGTTTACTCCATCCATTTGTTCTTTAAATAACCTGCCTTTCTATTTAAAGACAGAAACACTCATTGCAAGCTAATTTCTATTAAAAAAAAAAACTGGAGTCCCTTCGGGTCAAGACAATGTTTTTGAATGGTTCGATAAAACTGCGTTTAAGGGTCAAATTATAGGCAGAAACACTTTAAAAGACTGTGATTGACAGTAATGGTCCAGTGGATAAATCCTTCACATTTTCACCTCTTCAAGCATCTAAAATCCTTCAATTTAAAAACATTTTAAGAGGGAGACTTCTCATAACTCATCAGCACAAATAAAATGAGGCTATAACTTGCATTGAGGGGTCACCAAGAGGTCAGTACTACACATTCAAGGGGTTATGTAGCAGCAACTACACTGTTTTCAATGTTTTCTTTTAGGGAAGTATTGAATGACATCTTGTTGAATTAAAAAATACTGGCACTTGAGTAAATTATTTTTCATGTCTACTCTGACTGAATTTAACCTCAAGAAGTTTTTTTTTTTTTGAATGAGCTTTTCCTTAACATTTTGTGCTGGTGACCCAGTTCTGCTCAAGTCAACAACTCAAATCTGGTCACTGACTCTGTAAACTTTTGCCCCCAAGTGCTTAAACACTTTAAATAAACTTTTTGTAGTGTGTCTTGTTACTAGATTAGATTTCTTGAACATCAACACTGTTTTTGGCACAAGCATTAAAGTCAGACCTCTAGTTCTTGCCAAACTAAAAATAACCATCTTTATGAACCAGTTATTCACAAGTGTTTGCTGACTGGTCAAGGGATTAAAACCTCCTTCAGAGTGCTTCTCCTCCTGCTGAGCTGTGTCAGCATTACTGCTCACCATGTGATGTTTGGTCTGCTTCAGAAAAACACTCAGGCCTGTGAATGGATAGTGCTCAGCTACACTTTGAGACAAAAACACCACAGACCACATCATTTCAAGTTTGATCACAGATCGTTTATTGTCAAACATGAGAATAACCAAAGTATCTGTACAAAATGACGGCTGCTCCAGATAACATGGCTCCCTCCCTGTGGTCAGGCCCTGCAGCTGGAGGTCCTGGCAGATGGTGGGATGGAGGGATGCTGGGATCCATGGACCCTCATGTTTACAGGCCAAGCTTGGTCCTCCTCCAGTGTCTCCTCTTGGAGTTGTACCTAATATTAAGAAAGACATTAAAAAGATGTCATGAGATGACTTTTGGTAACAAATAAATAAAAGTACTACTTAGGAAAACTATAAAAATTGAAGTGGAAAGGATAAAATAACAAAGGGTATTAAGTTTGTACACTTGCCTCACCTAAATAATGTACAACACAGATTTATTGTGCCATTAAATGCAATTAATTTTCTTCAGGCAGCCTGTGTTTGCAAATTGTTTACTTCCTCAGAAATACATGCCTTATTGAAAAGTTATAATTTGCCTTAATAAAAGAGGGAGCAATTCTTCAAATTTTGGCTTCAACATACAGGTGACTTTTAAATTGAGATCACAGTTGAATAGTAGAGCTTCAAATAACATATTAACAGATTAAAACATCTTATCTGCATCATGAGCTGCACCATTTACAAATTGTGGTTTCAGTTTCTACTTTTTCTCTTAGCTCTCCATCAGTTGTATTCTAATATTTCCAGGGACAAAAGAGAGACCAGAAGACACAGATTATATAAAGATACTGCATTCAAACAAGGAGCAGTCAAATTAGGGGCAGGCTCCAGGGCTGAGTTTGAACTATGCAAATACTATTCATGCGGCCCAAAATTTAGAGGCATTTATGAACAGACAAAACCAAATCTTGTACAATAAATAGTCCATCCCATAATTTCCTGCAGTACAGGTAATTAGTCCTTTAATAATAAGTACAATATTTTGACATTTAATTGCAAATACTCATCTGAAGAGACAATTATAGGCATAATCCCTTTCTAGTGGCAAACATTCATTGTTCAACTTGTGGGAATCTATCCACACCATTGCAATTTTTGGAAATCCTTAAGAAATGCTTTTTATTCGAAAGATCAGCTTTCTGAACGGGCAATGAATGTTCAGCTACAGAGCTGCCTCATCACTAGCACAGTGAAAAGGAAGTTAAGCTCTATAGCTGAAGGACAATCTCAGCAGGATTAATGACAGCACTCTACTGCACTGAAGTGCTGCAATTGCAGACCTGCTTTACATGAAATGGAGTTCCTTTCTTCTTCCCTGCATTAGCCAGCCAGTCATACCTCAGTGCACTCAATGACACAGGAAAGTGAGAGACAGCACAACAGTGAAACTCAAGTGCACTTTAAAAAAAACAAAAAAAACTACAAACACAAACTAGTGGAGGACTTGACCATCCTCTACACTTTTTAAGGCAAACACTGTGCACCTACTGCTGCAGCTAACCTTAACTCTTGTGCAATGGCTTTTCCAAACAACAGAGCCGGCCACCAAGAGGGTTTGTATTGCCAGTTCATTAAGACCACACACCAAAATGAAAATAAATTATAATACCATCATGAAGGTTCGATGTGCAGTTTTCCTTTTTTCTGATTATTTGGAGGCAGTAGCTTACGGTGCTGTTAATTTCACTGCCATGCACAACATTATTTTAATTAGTTAAACTCTATCCTACAGTATGAAGCACTAAAATTGGATGACAACATAAAACTTCAGTCTCAAAGATAGGCCTTAAGTTGAGCAAATGCGACACAGTCCAAATCCAAACAGAACATTTGAACCAACATTACAAAAGATTCATTGCAGGATTGATATACTACACTGCGGTTTTTTAAGGTAAGCATTCCGGGTGAACTGGCACCTGAGTGTTCATGAGTGAATAAGTACAACACTTAATGAAGCTTAAGTGAATGGAGCTGTTTATACAAAGCCTAGCCAAACGTCACATATGTCTGATAAAACCAAGAAAAGGCTCATTTTCTTCTCGATTTCATTGTGCATGCTTACAGATCCCAACAATCTTAGCTAGTAAAGTGCACAGCACAGAAAACACTCAGACATCTGCGCTCACCTGATCTTGTTGCCAGTCTTCATTCTGATCCACTGAGGAATGGGCCTGTTCTGTTTCTGCTTCTTGGCGAGGAAGCGCTTGATCTTGAATGTCTTGTGGGACGACTGAAAACGAGAAACACCGTTAACAACCATGTCAACAAACCTTTCCGTCTTATAATATGTGTCTGCGTTTTAAAACGCATCCGCTTCACACTTTCAAAAACACATATGATGGAAGTTTACAGTTAGCATGCGTAACACCACAGAGCGGGTACCGGCTAGCATCGTTTAAGACTTTTATATGCTCATAGTCCTTTTTTCACACAACATACAACAATGTGGGGTATTACTGACATATTTATTGATTGATTAACGTATCGGAACAGGTTTATTGGGCCTGCAGAGACAGATGTTTAAAGATTTTGTATTTACCATTTTATCCACAGTCCTTTCCCGACTATGGCGGTGGTCGAAGAGAGAGAAGGAAGTGACGGAGGTCTTTTATTCAAGAAGCGTCCGCCGAACAGCGACACCACGTGGAGGAGGTTTATATTACATCCATCTCAGGATGACAAATGTTTTCATTCGGGTATCTCTAATCATTTTTACATACTATTAAATGCAAATCTAAGCTATGGGTATTGCACTTTAGTATTTTAATTTGATGCTACTTTATACCCATATTTTGGAAATACTCTAGGATATACTCTCCTGTTTATTTCACTGCTTTGTGACAACTGTAGTAACTAGTTACTTTGCATAGAATTTTATGACTGAATAACAATTTAGGTAGTTAAACTTGGCTTGATCCTATCAGCTACAACATTAAACCTCTGTTTGCATGTAAATGCATAAGATAATACCTTCTTAAGGTTTATTACGTGTCAATCAGTTTGGTAATATTAGCCAAGACAAGGTCTGTACCTTTAGGTAAATTGACAGCATCTTGTAGAGAGATCCCATCCAGTGCTCAAAGGATACATATTCCTGATTAACTTAAAAAGGTCAGTAGGGCCTGACAGCAATTTTTTCTTCTCTCTTGTACAAAGGTTCAAGTCTAATTCCTACTCTTAACTTGATTTCCACAGCTTTGATGAATGGAGAAGATAAACAAAACTGTACTACTGCAGTGTTATGAAATAACTCAAATGCCCCTAATTTGAGACAAAAAAAGTAAAGTTACTAAAAATGAATCCTAAAACTTAAACCTACAAGTTTTTGTAATTAAAAATTGAACATTTCACCAGAGGAAAACAAAAGGACACTTAGGCAAAGAACTCCTTTATTTCCAACAAAAAGTGGTTACTGTATGTTAGCATTATCAACAGTGATGTGTTTCTCATGCTGTTTTCAGTTAAGTGCATCACACATTAATTATTCAATGGGAGTCTGAGATTAGAAAAGAGGGAAGGCCACAGGTTGACCACTCTGTTTAAAGGCAGCGTGCAGGCATGGCTGTATCATGGCAGTCAAGTCAGAGATGGCTGTTTCTCCTCAGACAACATATGTAAGGACACAAAACAAATGACTGCAAACCACGTAAATACAGACCATGTACTTAAGAATAGTTGTGCCCTTGAGACTACAACTACTTTTGAGTTACACATCATGAAAAGTTTTAACAAAAGCTATGCACATACATTTGGATTGTCTAGCTTTCCAGGCAGAGTAAGATCTATTTTTTTTATGTGTACACTTTAAACTGAAAACTAGCTATGAATGCTTCAACAGAAATCCTATTTAAGAAGTGTAGAAACAATAACGATGAGCTTGGCAATGTTGATATATTCAGTGTTTGGAAATTTTAACACATGAAGTTATTTTATACTCTCAGATTGTTTGCGATGTTAACAACACTTTACATTAGAGAACCAATACTGAAATAAGGTCACTTTGAGTCATGTGGTCCAAGAAAGCTTTGGCTTCACCTGTGTGTGTGTGTGTGTGTGTGTATATGTGTGTGTGTGTATATGTGTGCCCTCTAGCCAAACTCTTTCCAAACATTACTGTTACCTTTCCTAACAACTAAAAATAAAGAGGGTCACATTCAGGCACAAAGAGGCTCCACAATCACATCTCTAACTCTGAGAATGGAGGAGCTGGATACAGCCCTGCTTGACCTGCAGTGCACGTCACCCTGAGGCGCCACGTTGCTGCTCTGAGCCTCACAGGCCTGTCTACCCCGTCAAACTTAAAACGCCATCATTAGAAATCTGCTCAATCATCTCCTTTATCAGCCACTTTTTCGGTCTCAGTGTCTGGCTTCCTGTCAGTGGAGTTGGACTCGGCTCCGCCTCCTCCCACAACTCGATTGCGGCTCCGGGCACCTGGTTGGTACAGCTGAATAGCAGGTCGGTCCTGATGCAAAAAACAACACCATCAGAAACACCAAAAAATTTTTGTGGGAGTTACTGATTTGAAGAGACTGAAGTCGTTACCTTATTTCGCAGTCTCTCTCTTTTACCACTCTCCTCCTTCTTGTCTTTGGCAGGCTTCTCCGGTCTCTCAGAGTGTGAGGAGTCTCCAGTATTCTCACCCTTTTTCTTCTCTGAGGCACGCTCTTTTTCTTTTTTGGGCTCCTCATCATGCTTTCTGCTTGAGTTTTCTCCTTCCTGCCGTTCTCTTCTTTTCCGCCGATCTTCGTCCTGTCGCCTGATGCGCTCCTTCTCTTTCTGCCGCCGCTCCTTCTCCCGCTCTCTGTCTCGATCTGTGTCACGCTCCCTGAATTCCTTCCGCCCATGTTCGTCCGTTCTGTAAACAAGGCACAAATCCCATTATAGTATTCTGTTCAAGGTGAGAAATTTGTTTTCAAAAGAAATACTTGAGCAACTAACTTCCTTCCTCGGTCCTCTTTATTTTCAGCGTTGTGACGCCTCTTATGATCAGCACTCCCCATGGATCGGTCCTCTTTATTTGGCTTCTCTGGTTTCTTAGACTTTTCCTTAGGCTTCTCAGAATCAGCATCTTCACCTCTGTCTGGCTTCTTTAGGAGCTGCGCAGTTGAAAAATGAAGATAAAACCATAATGAGATGTTGTGGATTGCCCAATATTTTAAACTGCTTCAGTCCAGTGCAACTCATACCTTAATTTTTGGTTCTTCTTTAACATGGTCCTTATCTTTCTCTTGAAGTTTATCAGGTCTCTTCATCTTCTCTGCCTCTTTATGCTTCCTCCTTTCCTCCTCCCTCCACTTACGACGCTCCTCATCACGCAGACGCTTCCGTTCAAGCTCTCTCCTGCGTCTTTCTTCTTTCTTTTCCTCCCTGATTCTCTGAACAGCATTGAAACACGTCATGAAAACAGCCTTTACAGAACAACAAGACATCTATAAGTACAATACCAGACTGCTTTGCCACAGCATTTATTTACCTGTTTATTCTTCAGGAAGTCCAGCAGAGGAGTTGTTTTTTTAGCTTGAAAGGAGAGAATAGCCTGTTTAAATTTATCACTGCAGTAGAATGTCTGTTTTAAAATATATGTCGTAACTACAACTGTGTTTGAAGTGCACTTTTTGAATAAAATGGACTGTTCACCTACCTACAAGTTCCTTTGATTTAGCCTCAAGCTCTTCCAGCAGGGTCTCAGGTGTTGATGCCAACTTTTCTTCATCTCCGTTGTAGTTTTCAAGGAATTTCTTGTATTCAGGATCTTAAAAAAAGAAAATAAATAAAGGATTTTTTGTAGGATTTTTTCCTTCTGGAAAATTTTTTTTTTCAAGAGCTTTCTTTAGTGCTTAGTTTGTGAAAAGTACACTTGATTGAAGTAGGAAATCTTCTGGTCAAATAAAGAGTGTTTTTTTTACCTTTGACACGTTTATTGAGACAACCACTGGCAGTAAGCCAGGCTGTTTTAAGTGACTATTCACAGAAGCAAATGGCAAAGATTTTCACAAACATATACATCAAATATTGGTAGTTTATTGCATGGCAGGCATTGCAAAACTGGACTTAAATTATTAAGTCCAACGTCTCTTTTATTACAGGACATTATCTATACCAGTAAATACCTTTACCTTCAACGATGGTTCCACATTTTGCATCTTTTTTCTTGCTCCTTTTTTTTGCAATCTTTTGAAAAGGTGCAAACTCCACAACAGCAGGATACTCCTGTCCTGTTTAAAAACAAAAATTTGATATATGTAAAGCCTCAATTCATGTCTGAAATAATTATTTTGTTTGTCAATTTATTTGTGAATGCATGCACTTCATACCTCTGTTGTCGATGAACACATATCCATCAAAGCGATCTCTGAAGAGAACTATATCGTCTTGATTTTTAAAATTTATATAAGCCCTTGCGAAGAGGTGAGGGTACAGGCTGAATGGACAAAATAGATTTATCAAGTTAAAATTCAACAGACAGCTTCTTTTTTGTTGTTGTTGTTTTTTTTAAATGATGAAATGTCAAAATATTAACTCACCTGGTGTCGTTGGAGAAAAACTCCAGGTAGTCCACCTCTGGGAGAGGTTGCAGCTGCTCCTCTAGCTCTTCCTTGGTAAGACTCGGTGGTAATCGTCTGATAACAATCTTAGAAAGTAAAAACCCATAAGACATTTGGCTTGGGAAACAGTCAGACTGGGAAAAGAGGGAAACTACTGGCTAATACTGACCCGACGTAAAGTTGTGGACAATATCATAACAGTTTGCCTGGCTTCAAATTAACAGTTTACATAATTTTCAGAGTAGAATAAGCATACTATAGCTGAAAAATCAAAGCTGACGTGGGCTATAAACATCCCATTATTTAATGAAACTACTGATTACTATTATTGACGACTTGTAGAAACCTTAGCTAACATAGCTAGCAAGTGTTACCTTTGTCATGGCCTCTTTCTTTTCCTTTGGCTTCTCCGTCTTTTCTGCATCCTCATACTTTATTTCCACCTTTTTCTCTTTCGGTCGAGTGTTTTCCTTGTCTTCCTTCATATCTGAAAAGATTCTTTGTCCTTCAGTGAAATTTCATCTCATCCCGCAGACTTGTTTACTTTTTTAGCAAGTTAGCCGGGTAGTGGCAAAAGAAGTAACGCTGACTTCCTCTGGTTTTTCATGCAGTTCAGCGTTACTACAGAAGAGGGCGTCGTGTGTGAAAACAAACTTGTGATATTTACATGTATATAAATCAAAATAATATGTAGTTATTTAATCCATTTGTTCTTTATTTTGATTTGGGAATCGATGGACATACTATTTACATTTATTTTTAATTCGTTAAGTAAGAATGACCTCAAAGTCTGCAAAAGAAAACTTCCCTTTTTCGGTTACCCTTCAAAATAAAGCTACAATTTAAGGTTTACAATTTTTAGAACATTCATTTTTGCATGTGATACTTATTGTCACACTAAACGAGAGTTCACACAGTGATAACAATCAGAAAAAATGTATGAAAGCAATTAATATTTTTTTTCTGTTGATTTAACGTTTTTAGAAATATTTAATATAGTCGTAAAAGTATTTTTTCAGTAATGTCTTTAAGCGCATTTGTATTTTTTTATTTCACAGTAAAAGTAATAATTATTAAAATTAATTACATTTAAGGTATTCGCAATATTTTTAAGAGAGCCAGCGAGCGTTAGACCACATAATAATCTAGTAATGAGGCCAGCAATTTATTTTTTTATAGACGGGGCTGTCTTTGGATCGCTAGCGCTCTTATTTTGAAAAAAAATCTCGCAGGAAGTATTACAGCCGTTCCGCCAGCGGTCATCTGGAGAGTAGACATTTTGTTAGCTTCCTAGCAAAACTGTTGAGGGGTCAACTTGGTTGTGATTAAAGTTGCTCTGTCTCCGGACAGTGAAAGGCTGTAATCATGTGGTATGAAATCCTTCCCGGCCTCTCACTCATGTACGTGTGTCTGCTCATTCCCGGCATCGCGACCACACATATTCACAAGTTCACAAACGGAGGAAAGGTGAGGAGACAGCTGTCTGCTAATGTGGCTATAGCCATGCTAACATTCATAGTCTACTGTAGCTAAACGATGTGACAAGCTGTCTGTCAGTGTTTTGTTTTGTGTAGTTTTTCATTATACACTGTGGTCTGTCGTTCTTGCAGGAGAAGAGGGTCGCATGGGTAAGGTGGCAGTGGTATCTGATGCAGAGAGACAAGCGTATATCAGGAACGGGACAGTACTTTGACTCCAAGGCGAGTGTTCACTTATCAGTAATAATAATACACGCAAAGAGAAAAACTCGTGTGCACACTTAAAAAAAATAACGGCAAAGCACTTTCTTTTCATATAAAGCAGGTTTAGCTCAGTAGTGGGAAAGTTGTGAGAAAAACGAGATTGAGGCAAATAGTCAACACTGATGCACATATTTTCGTGTGTGTGTTCTGCATGTTTAATTTTTAAAAAAACCCAACTTAATTCTTATTTTGTTCTAAAGAACCAATAGTAATCCCTGCAATATTGCTGCAGTGCCGGTCGAGATATTTTTGGTCCACAACGCCAAACTCGAATGCTTGTTTTGTATAAATAAACAACATAAAAAAAGAGGAAAAATACTTCAAAATGTTAGGCTGGGGGGGGGGGGGGGGGGGGGGGGGGGGGGGGGGGGGGGGGGGGGGGGGGGGGGGGGGGGGGGGGGGGGGGGG
>JAQMCX010000058.1:17140660-17194493 GCA_029814765.1 Acanthurus leucopareius | reverse complement strand
CCAGTGAGCAGTTGAAGATCCTGGTGAAGATTGGAGCCAGCTGGTCAGCACAGGCTTTGAGACAGGAGGGTGACACTCTGTCTGGGCCTGGTGCTTTCCTGGTTTTCTGTTTCTTAAACAGCTGGCTTAATGATCAGTTCAAACAGAAGGAATGATTAAAGCAAACAAAGCCTCTTTCAGTGTTCACATGAGCATCTGCCTTTGGTTTGAAGACACATTTGAATTCATACATGTAGTAAAGAAGAGTTTTGGTCAGTGTGGCTCGGCTGGTTGTGTTGGACAGGGGTCTTTGTTGGTATTCTGTGCCAATTTTGTTTGGTTTGACATCGAGGAAAAGAAGAGAATCCACACATTGCACAAAATAACAAATATAGGCAATATTATTGGAACATGAATTGAAGCATCAACTTGCATTTTAACGACCTCAAAGGCTCAGTTGGTGGGGGAGCGAGTGGTTTTGGGCAAGAGGAGCTTTTCTATATGCCGTTACCCTGACACAGTCCCTCTCTGTTCAGATATCTGACCACAAGCACCATCCTACTTGTCTCGAGGCAAGAAACACCTTGGATTGTAACAATCACAGAGATCTGTCATAACCCAGGAAAAAAAATTTAAGCTGTAAAAATATTTTGTCCAACACAAGGCAGCAGAAGAAATGTAATTGACCTCTGCACTTTGGAGCGCTGAAGCCTCAAAGATATTAGCATCACATTTAGAAGGGATCTCTTAAAGATCAGTTTCAACAGGAGGAATAGTTAAAGCAAGAAAAATCTCTTTCAATGTTCACATGAGCATCTGCCTTTGGTTTTAAGACACATTTGAATTCTTACCTGTGGTGGTGAAAGGTTCGAGTCATTGCTGCGTGGCTTTTTCTGTTGGACTGGGGTTTCATCGTCAGTGTCCTGTGCAAAAGATTTTTTATTTTAAGGTTACCCAAGGCAAAAAAACACCTTGAATTGTAACCATCACAGAGTTTTTTGTGGTCTACTGTGAAATGTTGACTGCACGAGTGATCTTTACTCACATTCGAGGTTACTGAGGCAGCTCCCCTCTTCCGGCCCTTCAGGAAGAAGCACAAGATTAAAAAAGACTGATGCTACATTGCATTGATGTAACTGAATTTCAAATCAGCTGCAAAAGATGTTTCACCATACAATTAAAGTGACAACAATATGTTTGTGAGCAACATCTGAATGTTATTGTACTGGATTCTTCACATAGACAACTACACAGAGGCCACAAACATGGTTGAAAATTCTCCCGTCCTCTCAGACACTGATCTTCAGCTTGGAAGTTTTCTCACAAAGCTGACACGCCACCACTGTCACCTCCAACTTCCTGAGAAAATGAAGCTCATGTGCACCCACATGTCATGCTGTTTTGAGCTCTTGAAATGTAAGAACTCAACATATTTTCCATTTTAAAAAAAAAAATCTAAGCTGTGCACATTTTTTTTAACAAAAGACAGCAGAAGAAATCTAAATGACTTCTACATTTGAGAGTGCTGAAGCTACAAATGATTTTAGCATAAAGTTGTGTTTACATTGTTGATCTTACTTCCCCCCTGCTTTTAAATAAAAGCAAAAAAAAATTACATTTAGAGGGGATCTTTTAATGATCAGTTTGAACAGGAGGAATGATTAAAGCAAGCAAAGCCTCTTTCAGTCTTCACATGAGCATCTGCCTTCTGTTTTAGGACACATTTTAATTCATACCTGTGGTGTTGAAAGGTTTGACTCATTGCTTGGTGGCTGGTTCTGTTGGACTGGGGTCTCATTATCAGTGTCCTGTGCAAACAATTTTTTGTTTTAAGGTTCAAGAACACCTTGAATTGTAACCATCAGAATTTTTTGTAACCTACTGCTGAATGTAGACTGCGCGGGTGATTGCTACTCACAGTCAGGTATATATGGGCAGTTCCCCCCTGCAGGCCCTCCAGGAAGAAGCACAAGATTAAAAAAACATGATGCTACATTGCATTGATGTTACTGAATTTTAAATGAGCTGCAAAAGATGTTTCACAATGCAACAGAAGTGACAACAATATGCGTGTGAGCAACATCTGAACATTAATGAATTGTTTACACTGTTTATCTTGTCCAACTTTTGTTACAGGAAAAAGACACATTTAGAGGGGATTTCTTAATGATCAGTTTGAACAGGACAAATGATTAAAGCAAGCAAAGCCTCTTTCAATGTTCATATGAGCATCTGCCTTTTGTTTTAGGACACATCTGCAATTAATACATGAAGTAGAGAAGAGTATTGGTCAGTGCAGCTTGGCCTGTTCTGTTGGACAGGGGGTCATTGTTGGTATTGTGTGCCATTTTTTTGGTATGAGGTTCAAGAAAAAAAGAGAATCCACACATTTTGCAAAATTTCAAATAAAGGCAATATTATTGGAACATGAATTGATGCAGCACCTTAAATTTAAACAACCTCAGAGGCTCAGTTGGTGGGGGAGCATGTGGTTTTGGACAGGAGAAGCTTTTCTCTATGCTGTAACCCTGACAGTCCCTCTCTGTTCAGATATCTGACCACAAGCATCATCCTACTTGTCTCAAGGCAAAAAAACACCTTGAATTGTAACAATCATAGAATTTAATAGTAACCTACTGTTAAGAGTAGACTCCTCAAGGGGTTCATAACCACATTAAAGATTTCTAGGGAGTTTATCCTTTGCAGGGCCTTCAGGAGGAAGCACAAGATTAAAAAACATGATACTATATTGCATTGATATTACTGAATTCAAATCTGCTGCAAAAGGTGTTTCACTATTCAACAGAAGCGACCACATGTTTGTGAACAACATCTGAAATGTTGTTGTACTGGATTCTTCACAAAGACAACTACATAGAGGCCACAAATGCCACCACTGTCACCTCCAGCTTACTGAGAAAATGAAGCTCATGTGCACCCACATGTCATGCTGTTTTGAGCTCTTGAAATGTAAGAACTTTACATTCCTTAATTTGCAAAAAATTGTATCTTGTAAACATTTTGCAGAAGAAATCTAAAAGACTTCAATATTTTAGAGCGCTAAAGCTTCAAATGATTTTAGCATAAAGTTGTGTTTACATTGTTGATCTTGCCTCCCTTCATTGACATCAAAAAAACCCTACACATTCAGACTGATCTCGTAATGATAAGGTTGAACAGGACAAATGATTAAAGCAAGCAAAACCTCTTTCAATGTTCACATGAGCATCTGCCTTCTGTTTTAGGACACATCTGAAATCAAACCTGTGGTGTTGAAAGGTTCGAGTCATTGCTGCTTACCTCTTCCTTTACTTCAACTAAACCAAGTGCAACTGTCTGTAAAAAGATTTTTGTTTCAGGGTTAAAGAAAAGAAGAAAACCCATACATTGCACAAAATTACACATAAAAGAAAGAAACAGCATATAACAAAACAAACACACAGTTCTGGTATGACCTACTGTTGAATGTAGACTTACATGATTATTATTCTGATGTGTACAGTATAAGTCATCGTCTGAGTCGGTGTCCTTTAGGAAGAAGTACAAGAGTAAAAAGACATGATGCCACATTTAATTGATGGTATTGAATAAAGATCTTCTGTAAAGATGTCTCACTATTCAACACAAGTGACATCAGTATGTAAGGAAACAGTTGTAACTGAATTCTTGTTGAAGACAACTTGAAATACCTGACCAATCCGTTTTTAAAGAGTTACTCCTCATGACGCTGCCTCCACAGTTATTATCTCTTCATAATGAAAATGAGTGTAATAACTGATCTCGGCTAAATGTAACGGATCATGTGTCACGATACATCTTTAGAGAAGTTTAAGTTCAAGTTCAGCCAGTTCTTAAATTGAGTGTAAAGTTTCCAAGCACAGAAGCACAAGAATAAAAACCCTGATGCTACATTACATTGATGTAACTGAATTTTAAATCAGCTGCAAAAGATGTTTCACCATACAACAGAAGTGACGACAATATGTTTGTGAGCAACATCTGAAACATTGTTGTACTGGATTCTTCAGACAACAGTTTTGGACAGGAGCATCTTTTCTATTTGCCGTAACCCTGACACAGTCTCTCTCTGTTTTGATATCTGACCAAAAGCTCCATCCTACTTGTCTCAAGGCAAGAAACACCTTGGATTATAACAATCACAGAGATCTGTCATAACTTACTGCTGAATGTAGACTCTTGTAGTGATCAATACTCACAGTCAGTTGTGCTCGGTGAGTTACCCTGCACTGGACCTAAAGAAAAAAGCACAAGATTAGACAAAACACAAAAAATGGCCCATTTCAGCGTTTGTTCAACCTCAGAGGCTCAGTTGGTTCAGGAGCATGTGGTTTTGGGCAGGAGCAGCTTTTCTACATGCGGTACCCCTGACCGTTTTGATATTTGACCACAAGCTCCATCCTGCTTGTCTCGAGGCAAGAAACACCTCAGATTGTAACAATCACAGAGATCTGTCATAACTTACTGCTGAATGTAGACATGCATTGACTGCATTTTAGAGCGCTAATGCTTTAAATAATTTTAGCATAAAGTTGTGTTTACATTGTTGATCTTGCCTCCCTTCATTGACATCAAAAAAACCCTACACATTCAGACTGATCTCGTAATGATAAGGTTGAACAGGACAAATGATTAAAGCAAGCAAAACCTCTTTCAATGTTCACATGAGCATCTGCCTTCTGTTTTAGGACACATCTGAAATCAAACCTGTGGTGTTGAAAGGTTCGAGTCATTGCTGCTTACCTCTTCCTTTACTTCAACTAAACCAAGTGCAACTGTCTGTAAAAAGATTTTTGTTTCAGGGTTAAAGAAAAGAAGAAAACCCATACATTGCACAAAATTACACATAAAAGAAAGAAACAGCATATAACAAAACAAACACACAGTTCTGGTATGACCTACTGTTGAATGTAGACTTACATGATTATTATTCTGATGTGTACAGTATAAGTCATCGTCTGAGTCGGTGTCCTTTAGGAAGAAGTACAAGAGAAAAAAGACATTATGTCACATTTAATTGATGGCATTGAATAAAGATCTTCTGTAAAGATGTCTCACTACTCAACAGATGTGACATCAGTATGTAAGGAAACAGTTAAAACTAAATTCTTTGTGAAGACAACTAGTGATACCTGACCAATCCGTTTTTAAAGAGTTACTCCTCATGGCGCTGCCTCCACAGTTATTATCTCTTCATAATGAAAATGAGTGTAATAACTGATCTCAGTCAAATGTAACGGATTATGTGTCACGATCCGTTTTTGGAGTAGTTCAAGTTTAAGTTCAGTTAGTTCTTAAGTTGAGTGTAAAGTTTTCTAGGTTTTTTGTATATGTGTCCTTGTTTCATTGTGTTCCTGTTTTATTTTGGTAAACCCCTTGTCTGTGTCTTGTCCACCCATTTCCTGTCAAGTTTCCCTTCTTTTGTGATTACCTGCCCTGCCCTGATGTGTTTCACCTGTGTTGATCACCCTGCCTGTGTCTCATCATCCTAGTGTGTCTACAGTCTCTGTGTTTTCCCTTTTTGTCATCATCACATCGTCTGTTGTTGCTCCCCTGTGCTTTTGTCATGCCCTGGTCCAGTCATTGTTCTTGTTCTCCATGTGTCTTCTTGGCCTGTAGCATTTGGTTTTTTGTCTTCTTTGATTTTTCTATTTGGTTAAATTTTGCATTTTTGGGTTTTGGAACTATCACCTTTTTTTTTTTTTAATAAAAGCTCACTTTTTGTTGGTCACTGAACTCAGTGATAGAAAACAATTTGCCTTTGGTTTATAGACAGAAATGGGGAATTGCTATGTGGCCAGTTGTGTTGGATGGTGTTGGCCGTTCCATGTACACATGTTTTAAGACAAATTTGTTATCATACCTGTGGTGGTGAAAGGTCTGACTCATTGCTGGGTGGTTGGTTCAGTTGGACTGGGGTTTCATCATCAGTGATCTGTGCAAAAGATTTTTGTTTTGAGGTTCAAGAAAAGAAGGGCATCCACACATTACACACATTCACAGATAAAGGCAATATTATTGGAACATGAATTGAAGCAACAATTTGCTTTAAACAACCTCAGAGGCTTAGTTGGTGGGGGAGCGTGTGGTTTTGGGCAGGAAAAGCTTTTCTTTGTGCTGTAACCCTGACACAGTCCCTCTCTGTTCAGATATCTGACCACAAGCACCATCTTACTTTTTTTGAGGCAAGAATCACTTTGGATTGGAACAATCAGAGATCTGTCATAACCTACTGTTGAATGAAGACTCCTCGAGTGATCAATACTCACATTCAAGCACTCCATGGAAATTCCGCTCTGCAGGCCCTTCAGAAGGAAGCACAAGAGTAAAAAACATGATGCTACATTGCATTGATGTTACTGAATTCAAATCTGCTGCACATTTGTAATCAAACCTGTTGTGGTGAAAGGTTTGAGTCATTGCTTGGTGGCTGGTTCTGTTAATACAATACAATACAACTTTATTTGTATAGCACGTTTAAAAAGAACCACAGGGGTAGCCAAAGTGCTGCACAGTAAAAACATATAAGTAAAACATTTGCAAACAAAGTTGGACTGTTGGACTGGGATTTCATCATAAGTGATCTGTGCAAAAGATTTTTTGTTTTAAGGTTAAAGAAAAGAAGAGAATCCACACACTGCACACAATTACAAAGCAAGAAGCAGCGTATAACATAACGAACACACAGTTCTGGTATGACCTACCATTGAATGTTGACTAACGTGATTATCATTCTGATATGTACAGTATAAGTCATCGTCTGAGTTGGTGTCCTTTAGGAAGAAGTACAAGAGAAAAAAGACTACAGTTATTATCTCTTCATGATGAAAATAATAACTGATCTCAGCTAAATGTGACAGATTATGTGTCACATTCCATCTTTGGAGTAGTTTAAGATCAAGTTCAGTCAGTTGAGTGCAAAGTTTCCAAGCATAGAACTACAAGATTAAAAAAAAAGATACTACATTGCATTGATGTTACTAAAATCAACTACTTAAATCTGCTGTAAAAGGTGTTTCACTATTCAACAGAAGTGACAACAATATGTTTGTGAGCAACATCTGAAATGTTGTTGTGCTGGATTCTTCATGTAACCAGCCAGTAATATCAGGGTCATCATTTTTTATGACATTGGAGTATTCCTACAAGTATTATGATCATTATCATCTTCAGAATGAATTTAATAATGGTTCGCAGCTCAGTTTAATAGATTAGCAATTTTTGAGCTGAATGACTTAGATAAACTGTATGAAGATCCAGACACAAAGTTTGCTCTGACACCCTGGAAAAAGAAAATGGTAGACTTAGCTCAGCTTACCTTTTGTGCTTAAGGCCAGGGTTTACTCGCAGAGTTTGGAGCAAATGAAAGTTCAGGAGAAAAAGGTAAATCCTTACCTGTTTCGTGATCCGTCTCAAGCGGGTTTCAAGGTCAGAAAGACGGTTATACAATTGAGAGATATCTTTTGACTCCTTCTTAAAGGAGTTCCTTATGCTTTCATTCATGCTCCGCCACTTAGTGAGAGGATCAAAGTCAAGGTCTGGATCGAATAGCGTTGATGGAATATTGGGAAGAGACCGAGGCTGTGATGGCAATATTCCTTTTCCCTAAATGTACCAGGAATGAGAGATGCAATGTCATGAATTAGGAGGATCAGAATTAGGATGCCTTAAAGAACTGCACCTGTGGTAATTTCTCATCTTGTTTTAAAACCTACATTATTAAATTTATTGCATAATTATTCCACTTAACTGTATGATTTTATAATGTAGTTAGTCATTTTATACTAAGTCTTTGCCTGAATGACAGTAGTAATTGTTATGATAAAAGATAGACAATAATTTAATGAAGGCTGTTTTTGATTTTAAATAAGTTGTTTGATTTCAATCCAATAAAGTCTGTTTTAATAAGTCTCATTTCTAAGTCTCAATCTTATTTTTATGAAGACAGATTAAAATTTAAAAGTATTTTGACTTATCTCAGTCATGCTTTTATTGAAAATATACCTTACTCTTTGAAGCTGAAGTTAACATTGGTACAAATAAACCAGCAAGAGTGAGCTTAATTTTTTATGTATCCAACCATAAAAATCTCTGAATTAGTGACTCAAGTGTTGATTTAAGCAAAAAGATCCTTAATATCCTGAACAAGTGAGTGAAGTCACCAAAAAGAGTAATATCTCCCATGTCCACATTCTAGCTAGTTTAAATGATTGGATGGGCTTCAAGCATTTGTTCGTATTTATCATAGCATTTAATTTATGGATTGCTGTCATAATGTTAAGAGATTTTTTAAACATTTACACAGGAAGAGCGCTCTATTGGACTCCTTGGGTAATATTCCCCAATGATGTACAGGCATTCACCTACTGAATATTTGCATATTTGTAGCTGACAAACCAAGATGTTGGCACCAAAATGCATCTTGCTACCTATAAGAGAGAGTGTCAACATTAACTGCCATCCAGTCTCCGGGTCCATAGGTAGAGGGCTAAACATGTGTTTATTAAATAGCCTACAGTATTTTAACCTTTGCTCTATTTAACAAAAGCTCAGCCAGTAACTGGACTTTATGGGTGCAGCAGGCACAGTTTGATAGAAGTCCAACCTACCAGGGCAAATTATCAGATGAACCCATTGGTCCTGTTCAACTACATGTTACTTCCTGGAGCCCAAATCTTTGTAGCCAGGGTCTCAGAGAGCAAAATGTTAACAGGGGGACCCTAGCCCCCTGTTAACAACCCCCTTTGTGAAAGGCATGTTTAAGCCTACGAATCTTCACATGGTACCAATCCTAAACTTTCCAAGTAAGGTTACTCTTTACTCCGCTTTAAATGATTCTATTGGATACTGAGTCATAAAAAAGAAATTGTGCTTTCCCAAGGCAACCTCAGTCATGCTGTACTGACTCAAGTAATTTGCTCTGCTTTTATTGGACAGACAGTCTGATAATTGAATCTAAGGCAGTAAAGGCACTAAATGTGAGAAAAGATGAGCTAAAGGAATAAATACTTTATACTGATCTTATACAGATGCATTTATTGCAGAACTTGATGCATTATGGAGACAAGCAATCAGTGACACCAGTAAAATGTCCTATTTTGATTGCAAACAACAGATATTGCTTGTTTCTGTAACAGTTCTTGGATATCTGCAAAGAAGAATTCTATCTCCTGGAAGGATGGATTTACCTCTTTGATGCCGTTAATAAGAGGAGGAAGATTGCATAACTGAGGAGAATAACCCATACTAAACATTGTGTTCATCCCTTCGGCCACCAGCTGTTTGTTACAGAAAGATAATTACGGAGCCCCTGTTCAGCCCTCACATTGCTTAACCTTCCATATACAGAAGCTCGACATGTGGGCAACCAAACCAATCAGCTCCACTGCAGAAAGTCAGAATTGCAAGTAATGTTGATGCTTTAATTGTTAGTGTAATGCCCATCATCAGTGGGTGAATTCATGTACGCCAGTAGAGTTGAATATTACCCAAAGAATCTAGTGAATGGCTGAGATAGATCTTAAAAATGACAAGACGATGAACATAAAACATAAAAGCTTGAATCTTACATCAAACAAGTTTCTCCTATGGGAAGGCCATGTTGATGAACGGCTCTCGATGGCGGCTCTCACAGCTGCTCGCAGTTTTCTCAGGCGACTCTGTAGGTTCTCAAACTTCCTCCAACTTTCTGATCGGCCGCTTGGAGACACTGGTATCTCTATCATTGCTCTACGAATGTTTTCCTCCAGTTCCAAGGCCTGCTCTTCAATTTCTGTCAACTGATATTTAAGATAATTAGAATCATATTAGACATGATTTCAAGGAAATAATTTATGTCACATTTCAACCATTGTTTGTTGAACATTATGCAGCACAAAGTACAATAAAGTACAACAAAAAGAATATATCATTTAATGTAGACATCGGCTCTTTATTTGGACTGCCGTTATTTGCATTTATTATTCCATACACAATATTTGATGATTTACATTTTAAAATACTTACACTTTAAGTCAGCATTGTGTATTGGTCAATTTATAATCATTTGAATTTTTAATCATTTAAATCATATTTTTATGCTCTAATTATTCATTCAATAATAGGTGGTCCAATTTTTTGTAAATATTAATCTTTTCAAAGGCACAGTTGTTGTTATCATTCATAGTTTAATTGTTCATATATTTAAAAATAATTACTGAATTCTTGCACAATGTTTGTTCTGTAAAAGTAGTTACATATAAATACTGGAGGCTACATTTCAACCATATATTGGTTTAACAATATATCACGGTGGTAATTTAGCTTAATACACGTCTTGTAACATTCAAATTATAAATTATTATTATTATTGACTGTGAAAATGAGAAAAATAGACTTTAAATGGTCTAAAATTGACTGGCACTTACTTAACATCTACTTAAATATTTTTAATATGAAACAGAAAAAGTTTGAAACATATCTCAACTAAAACACCACAATCAGTGCTCTAAATGGAAAAAAAATAAGTGCTGGTACTCCCTTTATCTAGCTATTGATGTGTGAATTGAGCAACCAGTACCTAAAAAACATCACGTATTACATTCTGAACTTCTATACACTAGTATAGACACTAGTACTAGTACACACTAGTGGTACACTAGTACCAGTGTACACACTAGTACACTAGTAGGCCTACTTGACTCTCAGATAGCTGTGTCAGCATCCAACTCCGTTCTGACTCCCAAAGATCAGTTCATTTTGGATCTGATTCCAGGAATAAGATATAGCAAAATAAGTGCTCTCTGTCCCAGTTTTGTACGGAGTTTAGGGACAGAATGAAGGAATAGGTCCTGGGAACGGAGACTATGACTTCCCTGTTCTTTTTTGTAGTAAAAGGATCTGCAAATAAGATGGGAGCAAATCCAGAATCGCCTTGTAAATAAAGATGTGCCAATGTTTCCATCTACAAGTGAGACAGTTCATCTAACCTGAGTGTACAGATGCAATAATGAGTGAGAGGTTAAGAGACTGTAATAAATCTCAGTGCCCCATGGTAAACAGTATTCAAAGAATGCAAGTACAGAGAAGAAGCATGCACATTCAAAACATCACCATAGTTCAACATTGTCACAAAAGGGGCGGCAACAAGTCACTTTTTGGCCTCAAAAGAAAAACAAGAAATAATGCTAGAACAGATACGCAATTTTAACTTCAACTTTTTCACTAATTTTTGAAGTTGAATTTGAGGCTTGAAGGAGAGAGAATCATCAAATATAAAACCAAGAAATTTGTAAAGTGATGCACACACAATTTTAGAGCCCTGAAAAGTGGTGATTAAAGGGAGGTTCTTAAGCATAGTCTTGGCATTTGACCATGCCATGTTGCATACTGTGCAAGGCTCAGGGTCAGTGGCTGGCAGATGTATCGCTTATGATCATGGGGAACATAAGGCACCTGACAAATAAAATTGATGAACTTTCCAGACAGGTTATTGAGAGCTCAGTTTTATGTGCTTAACTGAGTCGTCGTAACATGAAAGGACACTGGACTCCAAAGTGACCATCCCTGGATTCCACACACCACAGTGAGTGGCAAAGAAAAGTAGGGGGGTGGCAAATATCGGCCCTTCTTCTTCTTCCTCTTCTTCTTCTTCTTCTTCTTCTTCTTGTTTTGGATTTCTGGCAGACTAGATGCTTTACAGCACACTGCTGCCTCCCTCAGGTCAGTCTTGGTAGCACTCTAAGATAACTCATTATCAGGAGAAAACTCCTTTTGAGTATATAAAGTCCAGGACTGCTTTCACAATCTGTGTCTGGTTTATGGAAGGATTAAGTAGATGTCCCAATGTAACTATCTGAATTCCAGTGCATAAAAAAAGCAGTGAACAGCTGTTCTCTTTGTTCTTTGTAAAGGCGACTTTCCATTAGCATCTGGTCCACAGTTTGTTGTTGTTTGCAGGTTCTGCAGAATCCTTACTTATGCTTGCCCACCTTTGCCAGATCCCACACAAGTCCGCAATGTCCAAATCTCAATCTGGTCATGATGACACTGTGCCCTCTTTCTTTGCCCAGATAATATTTCTTTATCTATACACTCTTTTGTATTGAGAAGTAACTTTGACCCCTCTTTATATTCTCCCACTGTCACTGCCACACTGCTGCTATGTTTTCCTTTATGACTGAACACCATTCAGATTCCCTCATGCATACTCTCAAATTAGTGTTTCTTTTTAGCTACCCTGTCTGCTGTTTCATTCCCATCGACCCTGTCATGGACAGGCACCCAAAGAAAACCCACTGATCCTCCAGTCTGTTCAATTTTATACAACAGAAACAACAATTCCATAACAAGCAGTCCAGGAATTCGCAATGTTGTGATCGCAACATCTTTTTTATTTTTTAGAAAGGCTGCCGCGAATTCAGGCATTTTAGGCCGCAACAATCTTGAAAAACGCCGAAACGCGAAATCCTGGAGGGACTGAACAAGGTCTGGCCTGGCTCCCCAGTTTTGTCTCTTAAGAGTTTCAAAAACTGAGGATGAATCTGACCAAATGGCTGGAGTTGTACAAAGGGCCCCACAACATTTCCCCAGTGGCTTTCCCTGTATGTCATCCAACCTTTTAAAATGCTGCTGCTCCAAAACATAAACACCCATAATCAAGTCTTGACCTTGTCATTGCTCTGTAGATCATTAATGGCATGTCCCTGCCAACACTCCATGAACGTCCAACAAGGGATCCAACATTTATACATTACATTTATACTACATAGCACTGGTGTGAGTGCAATAGCCTATAGGATCCAGCCTTTGACGGTTTTGTCCCTTATTTTAAAATTGGGACCACCACTGTTTGTCTCCAGAAGGTAGGGAGAGTTCTCTATTTCAAGACATAATTTATTGAAGACAATATTTCTTCCAAAACAACATTACTCAGGTTCTTAACCAACTCATAGTTAATATCACCCATTCCTGGGGCTTTCGACTTCAATTTTCAACTCGTTCTGCACAATTCTTCAAGTGAAAAATATAAATTACAAATATCAGAATTATCGTCATTTACATCATGTCTGTACCTGTATTGCTGTAATGTCTCCTTTCTTTTCCTTATCCCTCCTACACCAATATTAGCTCTACTATGAACAGCTTTAAATAGTCACAATTTGTTATTTGAGTAGTTTTATTGAGATAAACCGTTATTCCATTTATCCTCTGTTTCTTCCTCATTTACCTCTCAAATGGCTTAGTTACATCTGTCAGTGAACTGCTTCTGGTCTGCCTGATCAAATTTGAAGTTTTGTGGACTGCCCTGTTCCTCTACAAGTAAAGTTTTTCCAAATCTCAGCAATGTTGGGAATTGGTCACTACCTATTGTATACTTGTCCGAAGAGTCCCATTCTCTGACCCTTACTAATTCACTAGATGTTAATGCTAAGTCTATGTACGAAAGATTTCCTGTTCTGTTATCAAACCCTGTAGGCCTGCACTCATTCAAACCAGCTAAACAATACCTGTCAGTAATTTCCTCCACAGTACTCCCATTGTTATCCTTCGTTATACTGCCCCAAAGGGGTTTGTGAGTATTGAAATCACCCACCTAAATGACTGGTGTCCCTATTTGTTCCATAACACCCTCTAAATCACTTATGTTAATTTGCAAACAGGGACTATAAGAGTTCCTGATATTAATTCACCTGGACTGTCTCCACTCCCTGACTAAAGCACATTCTAGAGTAGACTAGAGTGCCCCCTTCTGGTACTACAGGTCTGATCTTATGAATCCCCCTCTAGACTTTCCATTTTGACCATGTGCTTTCATGCCCAGGGACCATAAAATCTAAAAAGGGTTTAAGCCAAGTTTCTTGTATGCATAACACCTCTGGTTGATCTTTAAATTTATCTGAAATTTTTAAAAATTCCTTCTCATTAGCCACTAAACTCCATGCGTTCCATTGCAAGATGTAAACCATCAGCAACTTAACAATCATCATCATCATTTATTTCCAAGTTTCCATCTTCCATACACTTCACACTTCTGTCTGTGCACCTTCTTTCTCTCCTCCCTCTCTTATATACTTCCACCCTCTGCCTCATGTACTTGTGCAGTTCTTCTGGGCCTAAATATTTTTCCTTCAAAAATCTTTCCGCAGCATCCACCTCCACTTTATATCAATCCATAATATTAGACCTTCTGCTTTGATTTATGGCTGCCCAAAGAACATCTACCATGAATGCCAGTAAGGACTGGTTCCCCAACATTTTTCTTGCTGTGTCCTTTGCCAGAGGCAGAGGGTGCATCCTGCCAGGTTCACCTTGTCCCCTCACTTTCTTCAATGCATCTGCATATGACATCTTACCCTCAGTTCCCATTTTTTCTATTTCCACAGCTCTTACATGATGCTGAAAACCCCTGAAAGAAGTCATATGACTTCTACCACAGTCACAACACTTGACTTCCTCAGCCTGACACTGTTCAACATACTCTCGCACTGGACAACTGTTGTATCCAAGAATCACTCTTGTTAGCACAGTATCTTGTCTAAATGTTAACAGTGCAGCAGTACCTGACTCCTTAAACCAGTGCACAGCTTCAATCTCGGCACCTTTAAGGTTTCTCATTATAACATTCTTTGTTATCTCGGGACTTATGTATATAACTCCTTTTGGAGCTTGAGCAGGTATGACAAACTCAGTGTACCTGTTAAGTAAATGGTGAATTTCATAGCACTCAGCCTTTAAGCATCAGACTTAAAGAACACAAACATATTTCCATTTAGCAGCATTTTTACATTTAGTATATTTCCATTTTTTCTTTTTTGTTCATCCGACAACTTGAGGGGGTTTAAGGCCTTGTCACTCTTGTCTTTAAACTTGACAACAAAATTAAAACCACCTTCCTCATCAAACTTTGATGCTTTCCTTATGTCTTAAATGTCTGATATTCACTCTCACTTCCATTCGCAGATCTATTTCTTTTCTGAGAACTTTCAGGATTTTTGCTGCGCTGCTTAAATGTGCACCCAGCTGAGTTTCGACCAAACTTGTTCTTCTTGTTCTTCTTGATGCATTACCACCAACAACTGATAAGTAGTGTGGATCAGGAATGACAACACTCAAAATTCTAAATTTAATTTAATACAGAAATTACAATAAAAAAACTTAGATTCTCTCTATCAAATTTGTTTTTCTTAGATACTGAAGAAAAACAAAACAAAACACTTTGACTCCTTTAAGTGCAGGTATTCATAAAAGTGTGATATGTAGGCCCATCATTTGCGTTCTTTATAATGTTTGTTTTATCTCTATTAAAATTTCCTGTCTGCTGTCTGAGTAACTGTGTAACTGTGTGCCTATAGGCCTTTATACATACATACATACATACATACATACATACGTACGTACATATACACACATACATATACACACATACATATACACACATACACACACAGACACACACACATATATACATACTTTTTACCAAAAATAAAAACTCTTGTTACAGAGATATTTACATTTTTTCTAGCTGTATGAATGCTCGTTTAGAGGATTAATTGTTTATTTTGAGTTATTGTTGACCAGAACGATATGTGAAATTATTTCCATATTGTTTAGTTTATCTGTAAGAGTTCAGTTCAGTGTGCTACCACTGTATTTAGTGAGAGCTCTCTAGCCTACAAATCTAAATGCTTTGCTTTATGAAGAAGATGGCATCTGTATTACATTTTTCTGTGTGAATACCCCATGTTACAACGTGAACATCTGCGGCTTAAAGACAAGTGCGACCTATATATGTACAAAATCTTTTTTTCTTTTTAAATTTAGTGGGTGCGGCTTATACTCAGGTGCGCCCAGTAGTCCGAAAATTACAGTACTCACACCCACAATAAATATCTCTTGATTTAACACTGACTTGCTGGTTTAGGAGTAAGGCTACTTGCAAATTAAAGTGAAGTGTATCAAGGGACAAAATTTATCCACCCTCATAGCAATAATGCTGCTTAAGTAAAAGAAATTAAACTATTCTTAAATAATCTTTATCGTAGCAAAGCACTACGCTACACCACCAGAACAACATAACGCATTTTTTTCAGTATGTTTTGTTTTGTAGTTACAGATGTCATTGGGACAAAAAAAATGTTAAAATTCCTGGAAATGTTTCTTTAATATCACTGCAAATGCAAATTCTCCTACTTCTTCGTCTTATAATTAATATTAGTAGTGGGGGTGATGGAGGTAATGGTGGTTGTTGTCGTTGTATAGACTATGTATAACATTTAATAGCTTACCCTCATCAGGTCCATCTCCCGAAGCCGAGCTGGATTCAACAGATCTTGGTACATATCCTATCCAACATGTAAATATCCTTAAGTTACAGAATTCAAACAAAGTTTTAATCTGTTTGTCTTATAAAGAAAGTAAATATGAAAGTGCGTCATACCTTCATTAGCTTTGGCCTGTCTTCAGTAATCGTCCTAAACTGAATTTGAAGAGTTAGAAAGAGCGCTAGAAAACCGCTATATAAGCCAAGAACCTTACTACCCATCTTCGTCTTTTTACAAGAAAAAAACCTCTCTCGATTATTTTATGCCTGAATTAGATGGCGAGTACTCAGTTGTTCATATCGTGTCGACTGGTTAAAGATCAACACAAATGTGTTTACCTTTAACCAGGTTTTTATTGTTGTCTAAAAGGAATTATTTTTTTTTTACTTTCGCTTCTTCATCATGTCGTGTTATTTTAAGCCTTTGACAGCTCTTACATCGAGGTGGAGAATTTGGTACATGTCATTTGATCGCATTGGACATAGTATTGTTAGGGCCCAAGCCCTGCCAGGCAGGGAAGGGCCCTATTGTAATTGCTTCGTTTCTTCTTATTATTATTACGTCAAAACAAACCTTAATTTGACCCCCTAAACATGCTCAAAAACTCGCCAAATTTGGCACGCACACCAGATCTGGCCAAAAAAATGAATAAAATGGAAAAATGTACCCCTCAGTCCAAAAATGTGCTCTGTAGCGCCACCTAGGCACACTAAAACGCCCCCTGCGGCCCACAGGAATGCCGTAGAGAGACGGGAGAAAAGCCATATTGTAGTACTCATCAAGACCTACAATTCATGAGCAGATACCCCCTGGGTGAAAATTAAAAGGAAACCGGCAATTTGCGTTTAAAAAATGCAATTTTTGGGCCAAAATTGCACTTTCTACAAAAATCTTCTTCTTCTATGAGGGCGTAAATGGTAGAGCCTTCAAAATCTAATAGATGAAAGAGCACACTGTGCTGAACCAAACGACTTTTCAACATTTTATTTACTTCGAAGCGTTTGGATTTTATAAACCTTCAAAGTTGGAGTGCTCCTCTGTGTTCTCCCATTCAAATCAATGGGAAATGGAGTGTATTGCAATATTAAAAGTGCATTACTGAGTTTGTCCACTGGACGGCACTGTGATCTTGCAGTTGTATTGATGTGTTTGTATTGAGACTGCAGAATAAAAGTTGCCGCTGCCTGACTACACTTGGCGTGTCCACCTCGTATATTACAGGAAAGGACGACAATTGTGTAATTTGACCCCCTAAAAATGCTCAAATTCTCACCAAATTTGGCACGCACACCAGGTCTGATGAAAAATTGGATAAAATTGAAAAATAGACCCCCAAGGTGCAAAATGTGCTCTACAGCGCCACCCAGGCACACTAAAACGCCCCCTGCGGCCCTCAGGAATGTCGTAGAGAGACGGGGCGAAAACCATATTGTAGTACTCATCAAGACCTAAAAATCACGCGCTGACACCCCTTGGCTAAAATGAACAGGAACTTGGCAATTTGCATTTGATAAAGCAATTTTCGGCCAAAATTGCACTTTCTACAAAAATCTTCGTCTATGAGGGCATAAATGGCAGAGCCTTCAAAAGCTAGTAGATGAAAGAGCACACTGTGCTGAACCAAACGACTTTTCAACATTTTAATTACTTTGAAGTGTTTGGATTTTATAAACCTTCAAAGGTGGAGTGCTCCTCTGTGTTCTCCCATTCAAGTCAATGGGAACAACAGGGAACAAATATGCACTTCTGTCAAACTGAGGCCCCTGCAGTCTTAAGTATAAGTCTGGCGGCTTTCAAACTTGTGTCATTGGAAAGAGGACGAAAAAACTTTCTAGAATATGCTATTTTGTGTAAGATTTGAACAAGTTTGAGGTACTTTTCAGGAGGTTTTCTAAATGTTTTCCTCTCTCTGTGCTCTGTCTGTCCACTCTACTGGTCTTGAGACTCTGAGCTGCAGAGCAGGCTGCCACACGCACACACATTATAAAACCTGACAAAGGGCTGTGACAACTCTAAAACTAAAACTGTGATAACTCAGAAACAGTACAAGATAGCAAAAACATGTAAATACAAGACTTAAAGATCAAAGTCTTGTGACTCATTTAAACTTTGAAAGACCCAACTGAAACGAGACCTTGTGACAGTTTCAGAAAACACTTGGAATAGCCTACAAAATATGAACAGGTACATACAAGCCATAGTCCAAAACTTGTTGACAGGCCATGCAAATGCAAATGATAACCTTTAGGTAAAGGGGGATATGATTATGTTCTCACACAAGGTCTAATTCAAATGTGTCTTGGTCTTACAAGAGGCACCTATGTGTGTCACTTTTTTAAAGATTAGATACTATTATGGTGATCGTAAGGTCCTATTGACCCATATTATGTTACGATACAAATAGACAGGTTAAATAGCAACATTTGTATGATGTATTACACACAGAAATGTTGTTTTCATAATTAATTTTCATGAAGTGTAACCTCATGTGACTGGATAACTTGGACAACCAATAAGTCCTTGAACTTGACATTAACTCCATACAACAAACTTTAATTAGCCTCTCAGACATCGGACTTCAGCACCACATGCATGCATTCTGCATCTGACCTCCTCGTCAGCAACCTCATTGTCACGGTAAAGCCAATGTGCACAGCACTTTATACCACATTAGTTTCAAACTAAAGATGTGATTTGCGCAAGTGGGCTAGATGTGCTCTGTGTAGCAACTATTCATCTGAAAAGCATAATGTTGGCCGAATAAAGTTGAAACTATGACAAATTAACAGTTGCCAAGTAAATATTAATGGAATTTCCTTACAGTACCGGTTCCACATTCATCATGTGCTCTTGTGTCTGCAGTGCACATTACACATTTAAAGATCTGATACCAACAAAATATGTCACCTGTCAGGCCAGTTCAGTACAATCAAATGCAGTGACGTGTGTGCACAGTGAACTCAACAGAGCTGATGTTCTTTTCCAGGAAACCTTTGGTTAGACCACACAAAACACAAGTGCATGCATGAATCGATTTTAACTCTTAACCTAGCAAGAACATGGGTCTCATTCTCACTATGTTTTCCCTTAACATTATCAAAATGTTTTCTCTGTAATACAAAATAAACAGAATCAATATTTCTCATTTCCAGTCCTCATTTTTTCTGTAATAATAGAAGTTTATCTGACATCCATATTCAATACCTACCTATAACAATCTGAATAGAACAGAATATCGAAGTGAAAATACACAATAGGTTCAATGACAATAGTAGAATAACTAAACAAAGGAACATTTCAGTCGCTGTGCCTTTCTCAGTGAAGGAAGGAAGGACGAGTTAGGCTGTGGCCCGTTGAACACCTCCCAGATCAGTCAGCCTAGCTGCCACATCTTCCCTGCTTGAAACAAATATGCACAGAGATCAATGCTTAAGTTGCTGCAGAAAACTCAGTAGTAACCAGGGCCAAGCTTTATATCACATCAGCATTAAACTCAGGTTTCTTTAGTACTTTTTCCTATGATGTACCTCTTATTTTATAACACTGTTATTAGTAATCTGACTTGTTCCGCTTAATTATAGTTTTTTTTACATCCTCCTCTTACCATTTCTCTCTGCTGCTCTTGGGCATCTCAAGTGAGTCATATCTCTCGATGTCTGGGTAAACAGCCTTTGGGGCAGGAAGTGAGACCCTTGCTTGGGTCACCATGCTCAGGGGCCGCATGATCAAGTGACCCCCCCAGTTCAATCCACAAAAACAAACTTGTTATGGAGCAGGCAGCAGTCATTGACCAAAAAACTCAGAGTTTTATGTGGAAGGAGGCAAAGAGCAGGAGAGGAATCACGGTTTACAGAGGACAGGTAACAGAACTACAGCTCTGTGGATATAATCAGATGACTTCTCCTATTCACACCACTATCCCAGCTCCACCATTCTCTGCCTTGGCCTTCAGGTGGACTAGCAGGGTGTTACCTGCTCAGTGACTGGGTACAGGCTCTTTTTTTGGACAACAACCAGGAATAAAATCAATTATTACTTTTTGTGTATGGAACTCTTTTGTTTGTTTTATTGCACCAGTTTTACTGTAAAAATATTTGTAAAAAATTAGCTGAATGAAAGGGTTAAAATAGTATCACAAAAACTAATAAAAAGAAATTAGCAGCATCACTTACTTATTACCCAGACCTACTAAACAAGAGTGAGGGAAAACACATCACAGCCTCGCATAGACAGTAATGTTTAAAGGGGGTTTATGGCAGGATCTATACTATGCTAAGGGGTTAGGCATCTTCCACTTTATTTCAGACAATATGAAGAGTGTTGGGCATCTTCAGAATTATGATTACACTACTAAAAATCATGGATAGAATGTAAGACAAAAATACAGTTTTTTGCTTTTTAACTGTCACATTTTCCTTAATCCATAAAATATGTATTAAAAAAAACATTTGATTTATCAGTGTATATCAGTCATTACAGTGCAACAAAATTGGACTATTAGTTGAAATATTTTATTATTTTGAGAAATCAATAAACAATGTAAACAATAAAAAATGTTTACATTAGAAAGTACAGTACTCACTACTAGTAATGTATTACTGGCCAAATATTACTGATCAACAGTGTCATACTCACTGTCACCTCTTTCTGTATGTAAACATGCAGAGAAAAGTAGACATTTGAGATGATGTAGTAACAATATGTTTACATACAAAACTAAGATAAAGGTTGTCACATGTTTGTTGCAACCCTTTTCAGGGTGGTGGTGGACTGAAACACATACATTTTTTTTTAAAACATGGTGGCACTGGCAGTTAATGTCATCTTATCCATGAACTTAGATCACTTTAATTACATATTTGGTTTCTTTAAAAGCCTTCACATCATCATCACCCTTGTTGATCAAAACATTTGCATATTTCAACTTTTGAATTTACTCCTTTTATTACATTCACTGATAAGATAAAAATAATAATAATAATTTCCTTGTAGTTATTTCTTTAACAAATCTAAACCTGCCACAAAGGAGAATATGTAAACACAAGCAGTGGAATTGGGAAGGATTTTAAGGCTTTAAAATGATGGATAGATGGATCAGGCACCTCATCTTTAGCTTTGCAACTTAATATTTGGAAAGTACAACTTATATCCTGTAAAGTCATAGTAGCCAGTGGTGTAATCTAGCTTTTGTGATGATATTCTTCTTTGGTGAAGAGATGAGTTTTGATTGTAGGAGATGGATCTTTGTGAAGTTATGACTCATGGGGCTCTTACTAGCTTTTCCAGTTTCTTTAGAGCAAGCTCTTACAGGTACAGTTGAATGCTCCAGCAAAATGTAGATATATTGTTATCTACTTAGTGTTGTTCTGTCATATGATTCAAATGCTTTAATGTCTCCCAGAAACCTCAGAAACCACACCTTCAGATCAAACGGATTTGATCAGCAGTTTTATAATGGTTGTTGGTTGAGATACTTGGAACAAAAGGTATTGTTTTATTGTTATCAAGCATCTAAGTGACACAAGTTTCTTTCCTATTCGACATGAGGTCTCCAATGTTTTGCCATGACACTTTGCTGATAACCAGACAACCCACCTACAGTTAAATACAAGTGGCTGTGAATATGTTTCTTACTGCAGAGTTTGAATTAAAAACAGATGATTAGCCGAGTTTGTGCTGTTTATTATTAGCCCACTTACAGGAGAGAGAGTACAGTTAGTCCACTATCATTCCTCTTAACTCATCATTTCGCTTATCAGAATAAAAAATGATCCAGCATGCCCTTTTTCCCATTCAAATCTGGGATCATGAATTCAAAACATCTGGTTGCCATCTACACATCTGTCTTGCACAGCAACACTGGTAATATTCACTGGTAAATCAGCCCGCACGTGCCCATAATAACATAGACGCACAGCAGCCCTTTTTCCAGAGTTCAAGTGAAAACTAAAGTGGCTGCAATGCTCAAGAAAGTTGAGGAGAAACTGGCCATGGATATCTTTTTCACTGAGTTAAACACGACTGCTACGTGCCTGATCTGCAAGCAAAAAGTCTTATATAGGTATTTCAATATGAAACTGCATTACATCGCTAAACACGCGACAGAATATAATAAAGACAGTGGAGGGGAGAGGAATACTGCCTCCGATCAGCTTCACGCATATTACAACCGACCTACAGTGATTTCAGCAGGCCTCAAGGAGAAAGCGAAACCTAACCTGACCTCCCCAGGTTCATAAGTTTATTACGTGACATCTGAAGTCCTTTCACATAGCAATGGTCTATAACTCGTACTTTTATTTTGAAGGAGAACTTGGTGAACCGGTAGTTATCTCCATGCTAAAACTGACGTGAAAAAAAAAAGTAAACACTTTCCGACCGAAATTACGTCCAGGCTCTATTTAATTCTTATTTTCAGGTTACCGTGAAGTTAATCTGTTATTTATGATATGCCTTGTATTGTTTAATAGCACGAGTTTATAGTCTTTTCATCATTCACGACTGCGACTCCTTGTGGCTGTTCAATCAATGAGGCTGTTAGTGAAGAACCGAGGGCGGTTGGCAGGGGAAGCTGTTGTTAGCCATTGTTTGTAGCTAGCTAAGTTACCACAGTCGGTGGTAGCGGTCCTGTTTAGTTTTTTTGCAAGAAAAAAACAAAAAACATCGGGGTTGCAGGTAAATAGAAATATTTTCATTTTTAGCCATTTTATCGCAGTTTTTCCAATTAGTAGCATGCATTAATCGTGTTGTGCATGAAGCTAACATGCTAATATCTAATCATCAGGCCGCGCTGGTCATTAAAGAGGAAGCAGGAAGGAAACAGCTAGCGTTACCTTTGTTAGCTTGCTAATAGCAACGTTTTAATATTACACTAAACACATCTGTAGCAGTAACAATACATTTCGTTAAAGTAACCAATGTCATCGTTAAAGTTTAATAAACATAGTCATGCACTTATGCAGTGTCATGCCAGATAAATATATCGGCTATTTATGCACAATTTTGGCGGCCAATATTTAGTGAGCTCTTATACTGACGTTAGCTTTGCATTATTGCTAACGTTATTGTTTTGTTGCTACTACTAACATGTCCTTAATTTGTCTGCATGAGTTAAAATACTTATTTTCACATTTATGCTGTCATTGTTCTTGATTTCATCCAAGACTATCAAAAATACGGCCATGTCGAGATCTTAAAAATTGCTCTTCTTCAAATTAACACATTTGTAATTTCAATTCAACAGTAATTGGCCATAAGAAATAATCAACTTAGGCTAATGCAACCAACAACAGTCATAACATATAGGCTATTATGTCACTGAAAATGTTAATATTTTAAATCTTCGTTTAAAGAGTTTAAAATCAACCAGTTGGTCTTGATTTTGAGCCTGTAGTTTGTGAGCCTGTAGTTTGTGTTGCTGTTAAATTTCATAGCACCACAGAAGTGAAGTGCTCTGTACATTAGCTTTGGTAGATTAAAATATTGGGAACAAGAGCTAACCCAGTAAAAGGACCTTTACCTGTTTGTTAGAATTGATGTAATCTTTTCTAATAAGTAGAAACTAAGAAATTTCAATATAAAGTAGCCAAATCTGGCAGTCTGGCAAGAGATTACAAGTCAGTGTTGCATTATTAAATCACCATAGTTTTAGCCAGCTAAAATACCTGAAACTTGAGTGTATGTGACAAACAGCAGTGCAAAAAATAATTTAAAAAAAGGTCTGAAATCACTGAAACTTGCTGTATTTAACTTTATGAAATGTTTAGCTTCTGAATGCTTGTGGGGTCAGTGACAGTTAGACCTGGAAAAGCAGGATATTGAAATTACCAAACCACATGTTTTGTTAAAGCGCTGAATGGTATTTTGCATGTCACCAAATTGTCATCAACTTGCTTTTCTTGTGCAAAGTTTGATTCTGGTTTCTTTGTTTTTTCTCTCTATAGACATGCCAAGTCTAAAGCTTATATCTGCGACCGACACACAGTACTCAGCAGCTGTGCTTAAATCAATGAATGAGCAGCGAAACCATGGATTATTTTGTGATGTCACTATTATCATTCAGGACAAGAAATTCAGAGCTCACAAAACAATCCTTTCCGCCTCAAGTACATATTTTCACCAGCTCTTCAGCGTTGCTGGACAAGTAATCGAGTTGAACTTCATAAGTGCAGAAATCTTTGAGGAGATTCTCAATTACATTTACACCTCCAAGATTGTCCGTGTTCGCTCTGACATGCTTGAGCAGCTTATAAATGCTGGACAGATACTGGGAGTTAAGTTCATCGCCAACTTGGGGTCACCATTATCGCAAGTTAAGGGTCTTCCAGGTTTGTCAAAGGAGACAGAAAGCAAAAGTGACACATCAACAGAGATGATGCCAATCATCACAGAGTCATTCTCAATATCTGCAGAGGAATTCAATCAGACAAGCAAACCTGCAGGCAATGATGACGATTCAGACAGCGATGTTATGTTTGTCTCACAAACAGTTGCTCCAGCTGGCCAAACAGTAGCCAAACAGAAACCCAGCTCTGGTGAAATCATTGATTTAGATTCAGCTGATTCAGAAACTGCGGCATCAAAGCAGAATGAAAATTCAAATCACACAGTTGCAAAATGTACTGAGAAAGACCGAACCCCCCTGAGAGCAAACGCTGCAAAGCCCCCAAGCATCAGTTGTCCAAACCCCAGTTTACCTAACAACAGCCCTCTGCATAGTCCAGACAGCAGTTCCAATAACTCCACTTCCCCTGCCATAGTTTGCTCAGGAAGTACTCCCACAACACCAGCAAGGTCAAGCAGTTTAACCCCTGAGCCCTCGAGTGTCTCACAGTCCTCTGAAAACAGTGATATGATGGGAGTTCACAAGAAACAAGTCTCTACTTCATCCCAGCAAGGGGATATGAAAATAATGCTCTTGGATGTGTCTGAAGGCCAAGCAAATCAAAAAAACATTCCAAAATCAAAATCTATTGCAGCAAAAAAGACAGTGACACTTAATACGGCCACAGAGATTGATTCCATTTCATCAGGCTGTAAAGTGTATGCCAATATTGGAGAAAATACTTATGACATTGTCCCAGTGAAAGAAGATCCAGGTGAAGGTGGCTCCAAAGCCAATAAAGGCAAGAGGTCGCTAATGGCAACACCTTTAAAGCCCTTTGATAAAACGCCTACTTCACCTAAGTCCAGCCCAAAGAGGAAGAGGACCAAAGCAGAGCTTGAGGATCACTATGAGCTGATCATGGATGGAAAAACTTTTTATGTGTGCATCGTCTGCAAACGCCCCTATGTGTGTCTAACAAGTCTCCGCCGCCACTTCAATACCCACTCGTGGGAAAAGAAGTACCCATGTCGCTACTGTAACAAGGTCTTTGCTCTAGCTGAGTACAGAACTAAACACGAAATCCACCACACAGGAGAGAGGAGGTACCAATGTTTGGTGTGCAATGAAATGTTCTTGAACTACCAGTTACTGTCCACCCACTGCAAGCAAGTCCACAATCAGGATCCCAGCGGCAGGAAAGAGAAAGATGACGCCGACAACAACTTATACCGACTGCTGCCTTGTAAAACGGTGCAGATGAGGCCGTACTCATGGTCTTCTGGCGGGTCAGGGGTCCCTGTCATATCTGAGGATGGCAGCGTGCATCACATAACCACCACTGGCGAAGAGGTCCACTCCTCCACACAGACCAGGATGTTGAATTGGGACGACATCTTTGTAGAGCCTGACGCTAACATGCCTCCTGATAGACACACCCAACCTGCATCAAACATGAACACTTCTCCGCAGGGACCCACAGAGTTTGACTTTGTTATACCAGAGACCTACTGAGCAACACTTGCTTCTCTTTAAATGTGCCTCTTCAGGTGCCCCAACCTTATTCCTTATTCCTTTTTGGTTCCATGTCAGCAGTGTTGTTTTTCCTTCTTTTTTTTTTTTTTTCAATGTAAAGGAAATTTGTTTTTTGTCATTTCTTCTATATTGAGGTTAAGGCAGGAAAGGCAGGGGAGAGAAGAGGGAGAGAGAGGATGACATACAGCTAAGAGACGGGGTTGGAATCAAGCCTGGTTGGCTGTTCTAAGGTCTTTCCCTCAATAAATTAAACCTTCTAACTCTATGTCGGCTACTGGACTGTGTCAGCTGACAAAATCCTTCTTTGATTTTATACAGTGTAAGCGTTAGGGTTGCAGTACTGGTAAACTAGATCTTTGGTGTGTCAAGTAAACAGTACTAATGCACGTTTGAGTTATTCCTGAGCTCCACAGTGGAAGTTAACACTCACTTGTGAGTATGCCGAAGTCAGCTTGAGATTGCAGCAAAGCAGGGAATGAAAGCTCTTTTTTGTCAGTTGTTTCGGCCTAAATTAAAATGAAAAGGAGACAGAGCTAATTGTGGCAAAACATAGGAAATGTGACCATACCCTGACTCATGGTACTCTGCTGATTTGACAGCCTTGATCTTTTTTATCATTGGAATAAATGATAATCACATCAGTAAAATAAAAAAATTAAGTGTTTCACATGCCATAAAAACATAAAATAGTTAGTATGAATAGTAAGATTTCATCTGAAGGATCAGAAGCACAGAGTATTGAAAAAAAGACAATTCAAAGGTGTTGCATTGTCTCACTAGTGTATTTTAACTTTTAGGCCATGTGGCCTAACACAGTAAACGACATTAAATAGCCCACTGAGCTCCCATTTCAAAAAATGGAAATGGGGTTACCTATTTAAGGATTTTATGTGCAATCAGGATGGTGTTCCATAATAAAATAAGTTGTTTGAGTTTCAATTTTATTGTCAGCAGATGCATCAGTCATGAATCTCTGTTTTTAAGGATCAGAAGGAATATTGAGTCGACACATGGATTTTTCTGGACCGATCATTCCTGGTTTCCATTTGAGACTGTTTTAAACCAAGTTCTGTACAATAGCATTTTAATTATGATCTGAATTATTTTTTTTAAAATTACAATTGTTGGTGATCCCATATGTGGGAATTATGGCAGGGAAGATATACAGTGGTTATTCACTTTTTCAGTGGTTGGAGAAACCGCTCTGGTCTGTTTTGTCCATCAAACACTTTCTTTTCTTTTTTATTTGATACAGCTTTTCTTTCCTTTTATATGGTTACCCTGTTTGTCATATGAAACATATTAATGCCAAAATCTGTCGGCTACATTGTGTAGGCTAGAGATTTTGCAGACAAATGTGATGATATGATTGGCATAAACTGAGGATTACTTTAAACTGTACACATGGCACTTAGCATTGGATCCTTTTGTAAAGTTTTTTACTTTTTCACTCACTATGTTTCCATTTTGTCAAAAGATGTAGTGCTTGGTCAGTATAAGTACAAAGGTAGTGCTAACATAGAAAACTATTCAGTCATACAATAAAATCATGCAGGGTTTCTTTTTTTTAATTAACAGATTAACATTGTTGCATGATGTACAATGTTTTTTTCTGTTAATTGCTTTTCCTTTACTGTTTCAGATGAATTTATTAGGTTTATAGTTGTAGACAAAATGAAACAGCTATTCAGTTCATATTACAAATTGTCCCTTCTCTGTAAGTTAGCAGTGAGGGTTCCTGAATGGTAAATAAATTATTCTTTTACAATTTTATCTTTGTCTTGCTTGTCTAAAATTTAGCATCACTTTGTTAGTGATAAATAGGAGCATGAAGTAAGTCTGAACAACTGATTCGACGAACTGTCTGTGCGGCTTGAGAAGGTGAACTCACTAATGAAATTAGACATGGAAACTCTTCCATTAGTTGATATTTAGGTTTAGAACAGTCCATTATTGCTTGGTTAAAAAGAAACACACACTATTTGAATTACACGAAACATTCTTTTAATGGCAAAACAAAAAGGGACTGACGATCAGCACCTGTGAATTTCTTGGTTAAATTATAAAAAGCAGTGTTTAAAGCTGACAGAGGTCTGTTTCATGGACTGAGTTTACCGTCTTTTCCTCAGCGAATAACAGTCCTTACCGTGACTTTCCATGATCTCGCCCCATGTCAGTGAATCCAGCACCGACTGTTTACACTCAGCCTTAGTAATAATTATTCCAGTCAAAGAACACAATTCAACCCAGAGGTGTGTTATTACTACTACTTACAAAGAGACAACAATATATGCTTACCTGCTTTGCAGCATTTAGTGAAAATACAATAAATAAGGTTTGGAGTGTATTGGTTACCCATCCCGACTTAACTACTGCAGAATAGCTTATTTCTTCATAAACACTGCCCTGCAAAGTTCACAACACATTGATCAAGATATTTTGAAACATTAACCAGAGCGTTGATAAATACCTATAACCTGTTTGTATACCTTAGACATAACTGTTAAGAGGAGCGTCTGTACATCGTACTGCTACATTATGAGTGTGTATTGCGTTCATTGCTGCTAAATTTGACTTTCATAATGTACAGCGACACTATGGGCCTTAAAAAAAAAACAAAACACAACTCTACTGTTTTTAATGTTCTAGCTGATCCAGATTCAGAACACTTTCATCTAATTCTGCATTAATATCACACGTGGCTTGTGGCTGTGCTGTGATCATCATCACCTGTACCTCTTGAGGCAGGAAGCATTTATTGTGTTTACTAAAGAGAGGTGAACATAAAGCATGAACAGGAGAGTTTTTCGTTTCATTTACAGAATGAGTCCAGGTGACTGAGTGCTGCAGCACTGGAAGTTCGTTTGCATTAAGGCAGATAGATGTGTAAACAGTCCTGGCTTTCAACTGGTTGTCTCTCTTTTGATGTGTATTTATGTACACACACACAGTGCAGGCATGAATGTGAGTGGTGCCTTGGGAGGAAAACACTTGCTCCCTTGTGTTGAGCTGAACTCAAAAGTTAGCGTGGCTCTGTGGCCATCCTCCTCCTCTTCATCAGCTTTTTGTGTCACAGTTCTCAATGATCGGGAGGAAGAGCCTAGAGAAGTTTAGCATTCAGACCACTCAATCAGCATCTAAAAACACCTGCTAAGGTTTCAGGTGCCTTCCGTGCTTGAGGGCATCTTATGGGCTGTATGGTGGTGGCTTCTCATCGGGATGGTTGTGAGGAGGAGAGTAGCGCGGAGGGATCATTGTGGGCCACAGGTGGCTGGCTCCAGACTGGGAGTCATCTGACAGGCCTGAGGAGTCAGGGAACATGTAGGAGCCCTGCGGGAGAGGCAAAGCTTTTATTTAATTACATATTTATGACTTTGTTATCATGATAACTCCTGACTGCTGCTGAATATTCAATAAATTACTTTACTCAGTCCTAAAGGACAACTGGTTGCACAGCAGTAAAACACAAAAAACAGATAAGAATACAAGCATCCATTAATACAAGACAGAAAACAGAATGCACTCTTAACATTATTTTTTATGAGACCCTTTCTCTGAATGAGATGTCACTGATAAAACAACATTAAATGATCAATAATTAATATTTGTTTCCCAACTCCAGATACATCATGCAGGGCTGCAGTTTTAAAAGTGGCTCTGTACCTGTAGGTCGTGTGCAGAGTAAGGTGGCAGGCAGGGGGCAGTGTTGTAGTATGAGTTGAGGGAAGTGGTTTGTGGAGAAGGCTCAGAGGGGACAGGAGCGGTGATGGCCTCTGGCTCAGATGCACTCTCTGAGACAGCAGAGGGAGTCTAACAAAGAGAACAATATTTAGCAGTTTCTGTCGGTTCAAACCCTTCAGATTTACAGATAAAAATGTCAACATCTCCTACTGACAAATCCTCAAGTAAAGATCATCATCATATAGTCTCAGGCTTATTTTGACACTTTCAGCAGAATTTTAGCCCAGTTGTCCAATTGTGTCTTCCCTGCATTCAATTGACTCACCATGTCTTTGAAGCCTCCTAGCACTGCAGCGGTAATAATGCCCAGAAAGAGGGCCACGATGTTGAGGATGGTGGCGGACCATAACAGGTGGTAGAGGTGCACTACATCCTGGCAGCTGTTCACATCTGTGTACTCATGGTAGCCTCCAATCACCTCCACTCGGCTAGCCCAGTGGGTGGGACAGAGAGGGAAACAGCCTACAGTCAAGCCACAAAAGTCACTAATAAAGTTTTTTCAAACGCTCACCAACCGGCTGTGTGAATTTGTATTGAGGACATACAAAAGGTTTGAGTTATAGGGATAAAGGAGACTATGTCTGTGAAAGTTCAGATGACAAAGACAGACACAAAGAGGACATGAATGGATTTTTTGTCCAGACACAAAATGCATGCAGAGGAAATGTTGCCCTGAAAACACATTTGACAAGGGGTGATTAATAAGTTAATGGCCTGTGGTAGAAAGGAATCAGGTTTGGAAAATGTGGCACATTTATTTTTCATCATGATCCCCCTCTTCATTTACATTCTTTTCATGATCCCTTCTTTGTAGAAGTCTGCTTCTTTGACCTCCTGAAAGTGGTTCACAGCAGAAGTGATGCATCATCGCTGTCCAAATGGCGACCACTGAGCTCCTATTTCATCTTGAGGAAGATGCAGTAGTCTGAAGGTGCCAAATCAGGTGAATGATGAGGGTGCTAGACCAGTTCAAATCCTTTTCCCTAGATAACTGCATGATGGCTGATGTCCATTTTCTCAGACAGCGCTGACTTTCAATGTTTCAATTATCAGAAACACAAATATCACCATAGTTATTGACTTCAATTTTTCTGTGTAATCACATAAACAGTTTGACTGCATGTCAATGTAATGACAGCTGTGCAACTGATCTCCTTCTACCATAGGCCACAAACCCATCAGTCACATCCTGTATTGTGGGTTAAATCATAAAAACTCGACATATCTGCGTAGGTACAATCATGATTTTATCAAAAAAGGGTAAAAATGGTATGAATCAATCATCAGTGGCTGATATGGTTCTAGAAAAAAAGGAACCTACTTCCAAATCATGGATGATTTCCTAAACTTTTTCAAAACATCTTTATTCTGAAGTCCCACAAGAGGATGCTCTCTGAAAAAAAGGTTAAAAGAAAACAAACATTCTTGTTCTAATACAAGTTGCAGTGCAAAAAAAGCCACAAAAATGGCACAAAGATACGTTCAAAAAGTCAAAGACAATCAAAGCAACACAGCGAAGCAAGTAGCCACTAAATCAAAGTCTGTCAGGTCCTTGACTGCTCAGCATACTCACTTGCCGCAGTTGTAAAGCTCGCAGCAGTAACAGGTGTTGCTCTTCACACGCAGGTTACAGGGTGCACGCGATGACGTCTGACAGGGCACCTGAGGGTCAAAGAGTATTTTACAGTCTCTCCACTTTAAGGTCAACTTCGGGGTCCTACCAACGTCCTTAAACAACCTCACAGCTTAACAACAAGCAGCTCTACTGACAAACTGTGAGGTCAAACGTGCATACTAATAAACTGTATTTCTGTTAAGAGAAAATCAAATGTGTTTCTTACGTCGCGGTCAGAGGCAGTCTCACTGGAGTGATACTCACAGCGGCCAGCATACAGAGGCCTGAGGTCCTGCAGTGCAAAATACAACATTCATCACAACAGTTTACTTACAAGCACACTTAACTAGATGAAACAGAAAAAATGAGGCAGGAACTCAAACTTGATTTGTGCTGCATGATTTACAACTGCAATAAATTACCATCAACAAACTGGGCGAACTTGAGGTATTACAGCTCGGGATCAGTTAGTTTTTATGATAAAAATAATAACTTTATTCATATAGCACCTTTAAAAAGCCAAATTTACAAAGTGCTTTGACAATCAAACCAAAAAACATTCCAAGGACATGGAAAATGGAAAAAAGGCAATGAGATATAAAGACAACTTATTATAAAAAAATTATTATGAAAACAATTACAGTTTTGGACAAAATATAATGAGGCAGTCTTGCTGTGTGCCTGATGCACACAGATTAAGAAAATACAGGGGTAAATAAGAGGACATCAACTGTATTTCTTTATTAAACTCTGCTGTGAAAAAGTCACAGATAACATTGAGTTGTTTTAAGTTTATTCATCCAAAAAGTAAAGAAATATCAAAAAATATACTTAATGCTACCAAGCAAAAATACATTTTTTTTGTTTGTTTGTTTTATTTTACTCATCCCTGAGCTCATCAAATATAACTACCTCATCAAACTGGTCAACTCTTCGAGAAAAAATGGTTATCTAAATAACAATTTTTAAAAAATTAACACTGAAAAAAGATCTTCATAATAATCCACTTATCAAATTTATGCAACAGAAATAGGTTTGGAAGAAACTTGCCTTCGTTTTTATACAATACTATAATAAAGCGATTGTTTCCTGTGTGGTATGTCAAACCCCCCTGAGGTGGAGCCTTGTTTATCACTGGGAATAAGACGCATTTGACTGGATGCAAGAACTTTGGATGACAATGATCAATATTGCAAATAATGAGGAATATTCTAGTGTATAAATAAGGATTGTTGTTACTTTGAACTAAACTGTGCAGCCTTACATTTGCACAACAGTCGATGTAAAATCAGAAAGAATTATGTCCCTGACACCAAATAATGTGATTTAAGAAGTTAAATTCTGACAAATTTACAAGCAACAAAAATTTTGATGATTATACAACAAATCAGGAAAATAACCCTACATAAACCACCTCATGTCTTCAGCCTGTCACTGCATCATATTGCTTTTCCTGATTCTCTTTACAACACAACAACACAGTGACTTTTTAAAGTTTGGTACACAAAAGATTTCCCTTCTTCTTTTCACTGACACCACTGACAAACAAAAACTTGCTAATGGGGCTCATCTCCCTTTTCAGCCGGCCATCACTTATTATACCATAATTCTTTTAAGAATGCATTAGTGATTATTTATTGTTTCATGTACTTTGTGTAATGGAGAATGATCTCCCTTTACCACAAAATATATTTATCTCACAGAGGGAGCAGCAGTTGCTAAAGCCTGCCATATATGACCAATGCCCTTGCGGAGGGGGCATACATTTATACATATCTCTGATGCAGACAGTGTATTAAGATTTAATGAGGATGGCATTAATTAATAACCTTATTATAAATCAAAGCATGAGTGTTATGTGCATAATTTATCAGTTTAGTTAAATAAGAAGAAGCCTCTGTGTTACTCACTATGTGCCTCGCAGCAAAAACTCCATCGACAATAGCACAGCAGAAAGCAGCTACCACTCCGAAACTGATGAAGACAATAGACGCCACTAACTGTGAAAGGAAAACAGAGGAACATCAGCTTCATCACTCTAGAGATGGATATAATGATTGCACTATTTTAGCTGTTAAATGCTCCCTCTCACCACTTTTGCATTAGGTTACATTTCTGACACCAACATGAATCCTGCACAAGCGCTTCCCTCCGAGTAGGAATTGTTCTGAATGGGATGATGGTGGAGGGGGCTGTGGTCAGGGTAAAGGGACAGCAGTGACAGGGTGCTGTTGTCACCTAGGTTTAGTGGTGTTCATGGTTAGCATAGCTCCCAGCTCTTTGTAGGTGCTGCAACCCTTAATTCCCACACTCGCCTAATACTCCTCCCTTCACTCCTCAATAAGAAGGCAGCATGTATTCAATTACACATCACCCCACACTGTCTGCAGCCACCACAGTTCACAGGAAGGTACTGCAAGTGACGCAACAGACTCAACAGCTACAGCAAACAGGAACTCAAAACTGCAACAAGATTTTTGTAATGTTAGCAATTATATACATTTATATTTTATATATAACATTTGACTTGAAACAAGGCTAGTTCAACACTTTTTTTGTTCTTTTTCCTCTTTTTGCGGGTTTAAAAAAATACTGCATGTCACACTAATGAAGCAATTCAATGGAAGAACAAGGATTTGTCTTTTGTTAGTTGTAGGGTTGCTTACAGACTACATCAGGTGTTATGGCGATCACTGCAGGTTGGTGCAGTGATGTGGGAGTGTCGGCTCATTTGCAAATGCAGATTAAGTCCTTGTACTCCCTCGTGGCAGTGTTGGTCAGCTCTGCTCAGCCCAGTCAGTCGATCAGCTGACTGAAGGCCGCAGCATGACGTCAGGTTGTTTCTCCAAAAGTTGACCCCGCCTCAACTTTCTGCCATAGGGTCACTTTTTTTTTAGACTCCACCGCAGTCCGCACCGCCACGGTCTAGTCAGATTACTCACATTAAAATGAACGGAAGAACTTGCGTTTTTCACCGCAGAGCCCAATTTAATCTGAATGGGGTCCTACACATGCTGCAAGGCCACCACTGCCATTTAAATCTGATTAATCCACATGTCATGATGAAGCAGATTGGCTGAATTTTTGAGCGTTAAGTCCTCAACAAAAAACTGACTTCAGCTTTTATTGTTACACATTTCGTCATTTGTCTGCATTTATTGAGATACACAACAACTTTTCATAGTTCAAACCTGTATTGAGAAGACAATATGCGACCACCACTAGCATTAGTGGCGTAAATATTCACGCAGAAGTTCAAAGTTCAAAATATGTTCAATTCATTTCATATAAGACAAAGAAAACTTATAAATATTCCTATTTGGAAGCAATGACTTTGTGTATTTTTTGCTGAAAAATTAACAACACCAACAAGCAGTTATGCCTCTGATCTGTCAAACCATAAAAACATCAACACATTTTCTACGCAATAACATTTTATGGCAAACAACAACAAACCCGAGGTCCTGTGAGCTAACATGTCATAGCTCAGTTAGCTGTGGTTAGGCCTACACACACAAACACACCACAGCATCCAAACTCTGCTGCATTATGGGAGATGGTATCATGGCACAAATTCATTCTTCATTTCAGCGCTGACAGTGCCTGTTCGTCACGTCCCACCTGCTCCTCTCATCTGCAGTTTCCTGCCCCACATGCCAGTATGGACATCCGTCCTCCTCTACTTACACTCTATTTCTATTTCTAGCTGCACCTCCCTTGAAGCCCGGGATACTTGCCCTGATACACAAACCTCCTCTGGCCAAGTGGGACTCAGTCTGAGTTCAGTCTGCTGTGTCTATTGTCAATTTAACAACATAATGAAGCCGCAGTGAGGTAATTGGGACTGAAGCACACTTTAATGACAGTGCCCTGTGACTGCAGCGACAAGGAGATGTCAAGCACTTAGAGTGATCTCAAAGCACAAAGGTAATATAAATCCTCTTACCATCTGTCTCTTGTTCTCTATCAAATGAGCACCGATAATTCCCAGAAAAGAGCCAAAGCCCAGCTGAAAGAAGAGGAAAAAGCTGTTAGGGCATTCATGTAATTTGACTGTAAAGCTTTGCTTTCATGGTGCAGAGGAATAAATTAAATGTTTCGGTAATGCTCTGGAGAACCGTTTCTGTATTTTTAAAATGATAAAATCAATTCACTTTTCCAGATAAGCAAAATACACTGTAGATTTATTTAATCTAATTTGAGGTTTGTGAGATCGAAGTTTATCTCAGTCTCATGTTTGTAATTCAATTATGTTTTCCTCTTTGTAAAGCTCTTTAAACTCAAGCTATATGTTGATGATTTAAACCATGAATTTGATGAATTTTTAGGGAAAGTCAGAAGAAGAATCTTAGCTGGCACACAGTTTCTGCTTTCCTGGTAGCTCTTTACATAAGAAGAATGCTGAAAGACGAGTACTGGGAAGAAAACACATTTATGGGCTGAAACACTTTACCTCACTCAGCCTCTAATGACAGTGATGTTGAATAATGAATGTGGGGAAAATTCACCCCTCTGGGACCTTCAGTGTTCATTATGTTCATCAGAGTCAAGAAGCAGGAAGGACTTGCTGCAAACACTCTCCCCTCACTAACACCTCACTTCTTATCAGAGGAGGGTCCAAGTCATTGTCAAGTGATCATTCTGTCTGACCAACAAGTCCCAAGTCAAGTAACAAGTCAAGACAGATGAGTCTCAAGTTAAGTCCCAAGTCAAGACAGACAGGTCCCAACTCAAGTCTGAGGTCAAAACAGATGTCAAGTCCCAAACAAATACCAACACCAACACATTTCATATTGTGCTCTTTACTAAATGTGTTGACAATTTTTAACAGGCTTTCTGCTTACTTAGTTATTTTGAATAAAGCTGGAAGTTGTAGCATTTCCCTCTGTTATTTTCCAACACATAATGTTATGTTTTCTTTCGCAATTCCTTTTCAGTCAAGTGCTGTGTACTATATGAGCAAAATTTGCTTTGATATATATTTTTCCAGCTGTGGCTCAGTAACGCGACATCAGCTCTTCATGGTTGTGTCCTGCCACGTAATTTGATGCTTTTGAATTGTAGATCTGGTAAATTAAGGCCTTGCTGGGAATGAATAGCGTTAACACTGGCTGATTTGGCAAATTAAGGGATATGATTTGATTTGTGTTATGTTTATTTTTTTATTTTTGGCACACTTTTTAAAAAACACTCTTTTTAACATTTTGTTTGGGGAAGGAACTCAAGCAGTTTTAAGGGCAAAGTCTCAAGTCCAAGCGAGGTCACATGTAATCTTTTTATGGATTTTGTAAGTAGAGTCTGGAGTCATTAAATTTGTGACTCGAGTCCAAGTCATAAGACTCAAAACCACACAACTCCTTATTTACTTAGAAGGTAAACAGGCCTGCTGTGTTGTGCCTGCTGTTGCGGGTGCACTCACAATGACTCCTGGGTAGTAGCCTCCCACTGTGATGTTCTGCGTCCTGGTCGTTGCTGCCAGGCCAAAGATCAGAATGAGCACGGATACAATCAGCAGCAACACCGTCACTATTATGGATTTCCTTTTCCTCCTCTTAAAGGAGCCTAAAAGACAAAAAAATGAGGGAACATTATTGTTTGGTGTCTGAAGTATTCAAAATATGAACCTGTGACTAAACTCGACCTAAACCAATAATAGGAACGAGTCTGTGAAACTCCTGACAGGACTGGAGTTTCTCTGGCTTTTAAAAATGCTGCCCGAGGGTCCTGTTTGTAATGTGTGTGATTCTTTAAGGGAATCATGCAAAGAAATCACATTTAAAAGACACCTAGGACACTATATCAATAAATCAGTGGAGAGAATGAACAATGACTTTGACTTTTATCAGATACCATCTTTATATTATTTATTACCATCGTCAATTAATAATGTTTTGCAGACATACAGGAAAAGTAACTTGCACAACAGAGCTCAGTTCAAAATACAAGGCAGTATTCTCAGAAGCTCTCATACTAGTTAGCTCTAAAAATAACTTATGTTGCTCATGATGGCAGATAACTATGCACCCACTGTAAACATAACAAAACAAAATGTCGAATTTTTCTTGAAACATTCATATTTTTGAATTAAAAAAATTACAAACAATTTGTTTGACTGAGAAAACTTCCTGACACACCCCAAAGATCTTTTTGATTCTACAGATGCATCTATTTTTGATGTTTAATTTTTTTTTTTACATCAAAGCTCTTTTATAAGTACTTACTGGTAACAAACTGTCATTACATTTATTTCTAAGAAACTTTTTGTTTATTTAATCTGTTTCAAAAAGTTTAAATTAGGTTCATCCTGATAATATAATTGCAAAAGAGCTGCTCCGAGTTACAGGATCTTTGCTGCATGTAGTCTATTTCCCCTCTTCATTCATAGCCACTTAGCTCTCTGTGTATATATGTTCTGTCCAATAAAGACATAATGGGGGTCAATGCTTTTACAGGCACTTTGTCATATATTTGATGCATGTTTGCATCCTGTGTGTCATCACCAGTATGTGTTGGCCAGGTAACTGTGCACTGTATATTTGTAAACCCAATATTTTCATCCTGTACTATAATTACATAAGTTAACCTTTTTGCTATTAAATCACTGGAAGGAACATAAGGAACTTGCCTTGGTGAGCTCACACTGCAACAGAGCAGACACTCAACACAAAACACTAACAATAAAACAATCTACATAAGATGATTAAAGTATACGACATATTGTAATATGAAAAAGAAATCCTCCTCTCAGCTGCACCTCATCAAAGAGAGGAGTTGCTGTACAACAATATTCAGGGCCTTTTGGTGAAGTTACAAATCAAGAAGGAAGACGGGAAGGAGTGGGCAGTAATTTAAGATGCAGTCCCAGCTATTCTCTTTGAAGCATGTGTTTCAGCATTAGTCTGATTAAGAAATCAAGCTGAGAGAGGAAGGCTCGCCTGCCTTTGGTTGTAATCTACTCTATCAATTTGACCTCTTCTTTTTCAAGCTATTCTGCGGTGTTCAGAAGGCTCCTTGCAGCTCGACAGATAACAACAAATCCTCCAGGTCACCTCTATGCGGCTTTTTTTTATCAATTTGTGGAAACACAAGAGTCGCCAAGCCACAGACGGACATTATTATTACTGATGTTTCAACCAGGAGATCAATAAACGGTGTATCAGTGCTAATCGCTGCACTGAGCAGGGAATGCATATGGTTTTTCAGTCAAATTTTGTCCCCATGGATTGTACATAATGAAGGACACAGCCTCTGAGATGAATGATCTAGAAATATGTATAATTTTGCAGAGCTGGGAGTTATATAACAAAGACATTTATATTGTGATGAGAATGTCTCCTCTGGGGATTGTGTTCATTTAAAATTGTATACTGTATGTTTCAAATGCTTTATTTAAGCTAAATGAAACAAAACATGTTGCTGTTTTGCATTAGTGTAAATCAATATCCTGAGACCCTAAATCCTGAATGATATTTGTGTAATTTGTAATTCAAAATCAAGCATGGCTAGATTTATTCATTATCTGAATTCCCTTTAAGAAAATGTAGGAGTTTTTCCTGATACCATGAACTACAGATTTACATTTATTCTATGTGACGTAACCATCTCAGTATGTTAACATCAAATCTAATAAATGCTCTAGAAGGTGGACACTTTACTTACTAAAACATTTCTACATAAGGTCGGAAAGATTATTGCAAACTTACAAGAAAGGTCCTACCATTTGTGCCACAACATAAATATTGTGTGGAACGAGTAATATTAGAACAATCAATAATTTAACAGTACTCATTGATAAATAGGCTGCACTAAATCAATACAAAATACATACTTATTGGACCTCATGAAAATGAACCGTTTTATTCCTTTATTTTCCTTGTTAGCGGCAGTGTATCCTGCCTAACCTGTCAGGCAAATACCCATTAGAGCCAAACATCCAGGCTGTGGTTACTTAACGTCACCGCACCTGCAGTGACGCGCTGCGGCCTGGAGCAGAAAAAATAAAACGATCTAGTGATGCAATGAATGTTTTTGTCTGCCTTTCTAAGCATAAAGGACGTTACTACGTTTAACAGACAAAAATCTCAATATATTATTAAAAGCTAAGCTTATTAACATTAAAGATATGAGACACCCTTTTAAATCGGATCTCCACTTTTTTGTTAAAACTAGAATATGATTTAATTGATAAAACCTGCTGCAGACACGATGTTGACCTTGCACACACCTACCCATGCTTGTCTCTGAGAGAGTCAGTCCGCTGGATTGAAGACTCTGAGGAGGAGGCATGTTGCCTGGGATGTTTTAACGCAGTCCGCCGGACGATCCTCTTGCAATTAAATAAAAAAAAAAACAATACTCACGACTCGCTGTAATTTGCTAAATAATCGGGAGCTAACTGTGTACAGTCGTGAGCTAACGCAAACAATGCGTTCACTTGCTGATGCATTCTCTGACAACAGACCTCCGTGCCCGCACAGCCCGGGTCCGTCTCATTTACGTCCCCGCGGCTGTTGATACGCCCGTCGGTCTCAGTCTTCACGGTGTGTCGGTGTCGGACGGTGGTGCTCACACGCTGCTGCTGCTGCTGCCGCTGCTGCTGCCGCTGCTGGTTGTATGTGCGCATGTCACACACGTACTCAAAAACAAGTACTCTCAGTCTTGTATGTACTTGTTTCAAAACAGCTTAGCTAACACATACACACTATCAGTTTCTCCATTAGAGTAAGTCGCCGTTATGAGCTACAACTTCCCGTTACTTTCCATCATAAACCTCGGTCAGGTGTATCCTGACTTAGATACCGAATTATGTAAACTCTGTACATTCAGTCAAGCAGATATTCTCCTACTGCTACCCTTCCAGTCGAAAAAAATAAATGAACAAAGTCGTGAAACCGTGAGAAAAATCTCTAAATCTTTAAAATAATTAGCTTCAGTTAGCATGTTTAGTTATTTTGACGGTCAACGTGCAAAGACGCAGGATGAGCGACGAGAAACTGAGGTAACTGAACAAATTATCTTTTGGATTCATGAAACAAAGACTGTACACGTCGTGTATAAAGCTGAAATATTATAATCACTGTGATGATAATAATAAAAAAATTCTAATTATTTCAGAAAATAACGGTGATTTGTAACAGGTGACTAGCATCCAGGGTCAACGCATGAGGGTTTATCACTGAGAGCAGAGGCAAAATGTTCCAAGTAACAGCCTCTTTTACCTCAAATTAAGTTAAACGAGTCAGGTTTACTATTAATGTTGATAGCTTTGCTGTTTGTGTCCCCCGACACGCAGGTGTGGGTGCAGCCGAGCATCGAGCGCCACCATGTGTCAGAAACACGACGTTACGTCAAAGAGCCATCAGACATTAAGGAGATCTTCAAGTCAAGTTGAAAAAGTGTCCCATGCTGCCTTCAGGTACGCCTGCGTATAGCGCTCTATCTCTCTGTGTTTTTTAACCATGTCAAACAAATAAACAAATCCATAAAATAAAAAATAAAGTCAAAACCATTCATTGTTTCACGTTAGAAACGTTAGAAACTTTATTCCTGGCACTAAAGGATCGCTGGCATCCAGTGTTTGAGTACAAATTATTTGGACCGACGTATTGAGAAATCGTATTTTTAGAGAGTAACTTTAACTGTACTGACTTCATTTTGTTAACCCAATTCATTAAAATGCTGAGTTTGTTTACCGGATCAACAAAAACTAAATTTGACCTTTAAAGGAGATTGCAGCAAAAGTGAAAGACCTGCAAACATGACTCTAAAATTCTGGCAGCTCTGTGTAAAGACACACAAAGTAACTTTTGCCAGATAGTTTAATTAAATAATCAAATTCGCATTCTGCTACAGCAGAGCATCCAATACCCGATTTTTAAAGGACGACACTACCAAACCCGATTTTTAAGGGCTGCTTCTGAATACAATGTTATGTTGCTTAAGAAGCAATAACACTGCCCCACATCCCATTCATGTGACAGGAACTTCTCCCACAAAAACTTACAATATTGAATTAGGAAAAGCTGAATAATGAAGTTAGAAATTACGAATTGCTCATGTAAAGTTTAAGAAGCAGCAGAGTGCTCTCGTTGGATGTGCAGAATATAAGGATGACAGTAAACCGCTGGATCCCCGTAAACAATTACTGTGCTCTTGAGCAAGGCACGGGGACTTCCCAGTTTGCCCCAAGTAGTCTTATTCCAGTTAAGAGAAAACTGCACATGCATGGAGTGGAATTAACATTTGGCAAATAGAGGCTCAGCAGCTCCTTTGTGCCCTGGAGCCCCCTAGAAGATTAACCAGGCCATGGAGCTTCTTCCTGCACAAATCACTTATATCTTTTGTTGTGGGACAATATTCATAACATGCAGCCTGTAGCTACAGATAAACTGCAATCAAGGATCTTTTAAATGGAGGCACAGAGACAATCAAGATGTTCACACTTTGCACTGACAGGTGCATGAAGTGAAAGCTTCCCCTGCAGGATGCTCTGCTGACTATTTGCGTCTCTTCAAATGTCCTTATGTGGTGAAAGGATCATTGGCCTTCACTGTAAAACAAACTCACACACACACACACACACACATACACACACACACACACACACACAAGAACTCGTGCACGTTTTTGCCGCGCTAAACTCAAAGAACAGATTTTTTTCCATGACGCAATTTCTCTTTTCATGTAAAAGAAGGGGAAAAAAACACTCCTCAAAGTCCCCCCTCTCCCACTTCTACATGGGGTAACAGCGTTACGTGACCGGAGTGCAGATGGGGTCAGCGATGAGGACTACTTGAACCTCACCAGAGGGAAGCTTCTGGTGAGCAGTTGCTGCAGAAGTGTAGATGCAGATTGCTGGCAGTGGCAACTGGATTAGTATGCATGCATGTACAGAGACAATACCCGATGACAGGTGGTATATCTCTGTTGCTTTTGTATCGTGTAAAATGCACACCCGATCAATAATAATGCATAAATAAACGTTTGAGTGAAGTTAATCATCCGTGTGCCCAAGTGCGCGTACAGTATGCAGACAGGCCACTGACTGGCAACAATGTCTTGTGTTTGGATAAGCTATAAATATTGTATTCAGCCTTTGCTTCAGCCTTAGCCCGGCTTACCAGACAATGGATGATGGTGTGCGTGTGTAGAATGCAGTCCTGTGGTCCAGGTCGATGCCAAAACGTCTCCGGGACCGAAAAAAAAAGAAAAAAAGAACTTTGTATCCCACCCCCCGTTTTTCTCTGTCCAGCGTTCATTCACTATGATGCGCGCCTAGTTGAAGGAGGTCCTCAAGCCGGTCCCCTTTGCGTGCCTAAAACTTTCTAATGAAATCCCCAAACACTTTTTGACAAACATTATCATTTTTTTTCTCTAGGGGTCAAGAAGGTTTTTTTTTCGAGGTATTAATCCGCGTTTTTGTTGAGAAGAATACTTCAGGTATGTCCGAATTTTTATTGATACTTGTCACATCTAAAGTAATTATTAGTTGGTTTTTTTTCTGTCTCTAGATGAAGTCATTCGGATTGCTGTAAAGATTTTTTTTTAAATGTCGTTGAACTTGTCAAGCTTGCAGACTTTAAATAATGTATTTATTTAATTAAACGGCTCGTTAGGCAAGATTTTTATTAGTATGACAACTACCTCTTCTTTCTGCGAAGAATATGGAGCCCAGTTCCACAGAGGGAGGAGCTGAAGAGAAACTCCTTAAAAATCATCCACCAAGTCTTGTAAGTGAAAATAAATAGAAAATAAACATCTTACTAATCACTTTATTCAATTATGCAAATATTAAAGCCGCTGAGGCATTTTTTTCCAACAAAATTAAAGCTCATTTTAACAAACAGCACAGTTATCATCAACCCAATACTCAAATGGTTTCCTAGGCACAGGTCTCAAAGGTCATAGATGCATTTTAAACATTTAACAGCAAATTCTTTTAAAGGTCAAACTCTTACAAATGAAGTGAAGTGTGTCCTGCAGTTCAGATCCTCTGAGATCTGTGTGTCCTGTCCTGTGGATGCTGAGAGTCAGTGAGTAACATCTGGCTGTCAGAGTGACCCTCCAGCTCTGCTGTCTCCAGCTGCTGCTCCAAGCAGGAGGGTCCACTCAGAGGAGGTCAGCTCTCCCAACGAGTGCCAGAAAGGTCACCAGCGGGTTTATAATTTGCAGAAACAGGGGATAGGACCAGCAGTGCGATGTTCATTAATATGCAGAGCACTCCCTGGCAGTTTATATCATCGGTCATACTCGGAGCAGAAGGCATGCCATTTTTTTCCTGCAGTGATTTGAAAAGAAAATAGGTTGACTGCAGAACTTAGCAGTTGAGAATATGTGTGGTGAGGGCTTTTTCTCTTCTTCTTTCCACCAGCCTCACAAAGTGATACTCAAACATGGCCAAGAGTTGGAGGAAGAGCAGGAGGAGTTGGCTGAGCACCAGCCTCTAGAGCAGGAAGACCTCAACTTTGAGAGATGGAAGCGCAGACCATTACCCAAGAGGACGCTCCACCAGAAAATAGACGACTTGAAGACGTACCTGTGGAATGCAGAGACCAACGAATTCATGGGCCGCTCTGGAAAGAGCTGGAGTGAGTGACGAGGACAGACAGGTTTTATGTTGTTGGGGTTTGGGGAAGGACGTTTGGATTATTGCAAAAGCAATTTTTTTTACTGTTTGTGTCTAATTATTACAGATAGAAAGAGAGACAGAAATGTGTTCCAGCTAAATCATCCTAAATAAGTATAAGAGCAGACATGGTGTTTGAATTTCTTTAAAAGATGCACTCAGGCAAAGTTTAGAGGGTGAGAAATGTCTCTGCAGTCCAGTGACTTTGCTCACTGTGCTGCGAGTGTGTGTGTGTCCTTATGCTCAATGTTTACATAGGTGCATGGACAATTCAGAGTGTCCCGACAAAAACAGACTGCCTGGGGACGTATCCCCAGCGGGAGCGCACTGATCCGGGCCTCGCATTGGCCAGGAATCACATTCCTCCACATCTTACCATGCTCTCCACAGACTCTTTCCCAAAGCCTTGGCGACCTCATCGCTGAACTTAATATGCTTATGGCCCCTCAGTTGCAGTTAGACACGTAGAGATGCTCTTGTCTTATTTTTATCCATAGAGCTTCCTGTCAAATCGAGCTTTTATGTATACAGATTTTTTTGGCAGAAGTGACAGAGTGGACAAGTTTGTTGAGTCAATGATGATGGAGCAGCCTCTTGGTATTCCAGGACGGTTGCCATGTGACGCCGTTGAGCCCCCTCCCTCAGGTCCACTGTACACAATGGCAAACACGAGTGTAGAGAGAATATCCAAGGAAAGTGTGTGTTAGTTGCATAAGCTGAAATGCTGGATCCCTTGGCAGCGTTAAGAGCACATTTCAGCTATGTATCCAATGTGTGCACACTTGTGGAGGAGTGGGGCCCATGCGTCTGATGAAGAATGGCCCTGAGTTGAAGTCTGTGCTGTGTGTCCTGTGAGACAAGTGTGTAAGAGGGGACACAATACCAGAGTGGGGTGATTGGGGCTCCTTGGAGCTGGCCAGGCCTCTATGGCTGCAAAAGACCTTCACTACGATGGCAACCGGAGGTTCACTGTGTTCCTGAGTGAAAGGACAGCTGGGAGAATTCTCACTGAGCTCAAACAGAAAGGCCTTTGTGGCTCTGGGGACGCAAGGCTGGCTGCAGCTAGTCCCCTGTGAAAATTGCCCGCACAGCAAAAGCCATTTAATTGGCTTGATTAGCTGCTAATGGACTGTAAATTGAAAAATTGCAGAACAATGATGAGTTCTTAGGTTTCTTTTTTATGAGATCTTTTCGTGGGCTCACAAAGGTGCATTTAATGCCAGAACTATTGAAGTTATTTGTAAGTCGAGACATGAAGGGAGGACAGAGCTTTTGTACCAGTAAACAAATTAGCGACTGTCCTGATTAAGAACAGTAGCTGGAGTCTAGACAAACCACACAGTCTGAGCAAAAGTAGGAATTCTTTATGGTTCACTGTTTTTCTCAAAAAGAGAAGTGATCTATGAAAAGGTTTCTGTTATGGAGGCCACTTTTGTGCAAATAAATCAGAAATATTCACCCTTATAACCTCTGTTTTCCTCTTTTAGGCCTCATCCTTCTCTTCTATGCTGCACTTTATATGTTTCTGGCAGCCATGTTTGGCGGCTGTATGTTTTGCCTCATGTGGTCTATTAGTCCCTACCATCCGACCTTCAATGATAGAGTGATGCCACCAGGTAAATATAACCCCAAACACACACTTCTCCACTGCATCCTTCACTGTCACTTTCATCTCATCTCTTTGCTCCACCATCCTTTCGTCTGTTGCTTCTACCTGAGTCTCAGCACAGTTGACTGTCTCTGCGTCTCCACTGGCAGGTATGACGATGGCCCCACACCTAGAAGGCCACGATATTGCCTTCAATGCCTCTGATCGCAAATCCTGGAGGAAGTACGCAAGGTCTATGGATGAATATTTACGATGTGAGTCACTGCTGAATAATGGGGAATACTGTTAAAGTTTAGGGAGGTCTGATGAGTTTGTTGGGTTTGTTCAAAATTAAGTCAGCATGCAGTGAGTTAATCTTCATCTTTGCTACCTTTGTCCTCTTTTTCCATTTGGATTTTGCAGGGCATGCTGGGAAGGGAAGCCTCTTTGTGGGCAGAGTGCAGCCATTCAGTGTGGGTTTTTTTTCACGCCCTGCTTTTGTCAGGCTTCCTTAATCAGAGGCCTGAATCTGGCAGAGGCATTGCTGTTGCAAGGGTTTATTTATGCCCTGCTCTCTAATTCTTCCTCCCTCCCTCTCTGCCTCTTTCTCTCTTCTCCCCATTTTCAGCTTACAACGATGGCGCTCAGGAGAGGAAGAATATTCGCTGCTCACAGGACAGATACTTCATGCAGGACGACTTGGAGGAGAGCGCAGAGCGGAAAGCGTGTCAGTTTAAGAGGTCCTGGTTGGGGGACTGCTCAGGGTTGCAGGACCCCCACTATGGCTATTCTCAGGGAAGGCCATGCATTCTCCTCCGAATGAACCGGGTAAGATAAGTGTCAGTCACAAAAACCTGTAAGACAAAGTGCCCTCTAAAAAGTGTAGTTGTGTGTATCAGCACAAAAACAACAAAAGAGGAAAGATAAAACAGACAGGACAAAGCGTTAATGTTAATGGACTGTCACAGGTTTTTCAGTAAGTGACATCTTGTGGCCATTTTAGGGAGAGGGTGAAGACAATTGAAGAGGTCTTGGCTAACAGACTGCATCATAATTCATGCAGAATTACATAATAGGAACATTTTGGCTCCTCTTCCATTTTTCATCTAAATTTTAATTTTTTTATATCAAGAAATTTTCCTGCTTGAGCTCAATTTAAAGTGAAGAAGGTGAACAATGAGCATATCCAACTGGTGCAGGACAAACAAGCATACAAAGGAAAATGAAATGCAACTAAAATTTGAACTGAAAGGTCTTTGTCAAGCAAACATCCATTGGAGTTTCATGAAATAATCCAAAATAGGATTAAAGAGAGTGCTGTTACTTTTTTGCTGGCATGATAACATATTTTTCTTACTATTCTTACTTTTTCAATAGATTCTTGGTTATTTACCTGGCCAGGGCAAACCAATAAATGTGACTTGTGGAATTAAGGTACAGTAACCACCAACACTCTCAGGCTTGTAATTGCATTGCAGTAAAAAGCAACTTATTAAAAATAAAGTAATAGTTGTATCACGCAACCAAGTGTGAGTCAAGAAAACAGAACAATTTCCTCCTCTTTCAGAAAGGACCTCCAGAAGCTTTGGGAGAAATCCAGTTTTTCCCTAAAAGTATTTTTGACCTGAAGTACTTTCCATACTATGGGAAGCTCAGACATGTGAGTGGGAATTTCATCCTAAAGAATACCTGCTGCATAATACAGACAGTTTTAATAATGATTGAAATAACACCTGTCATATTGTCCCCTCAGGTAAACTACTCCTCACCTGTGGTGGCAGTGCGTTTTGCAGGAGTGCAGTACGACACTCACATCCAAGTACAATGCAAACTGAATGGAAAGGGCATCATTAATGATTCACCCACTGACCGTTATCTGGGCAGTGTGACCTTCTCCTTGGATGTTGGGGCATAAGGAAAACATGTCGCTGCCACAGGGATGCCCCTGTGACAGTGAGGCAGGAAAGTGTACAAGAAAAAATTATGTTGAAATATTATTTTCCATGAATTTGTAATTTTCCCCTCCTCATCTTTCACTTAAATATCCATGTTTTCTGCTGTAAAACAAATTCCTCAAAAAGTAGATATTTACTCTTGTGTTTCTGTTGTATCTTTGTATCTTGAGCGTGCTACTGGCACCTGCAGCCACAAAAAACAGTGCTGAGCACAGGACAAGTGCATAGAGTGAGTTACAATTCAATTCCTGATATTTTGTAATGATTAGCAAGATTAATCAAACTAAATGACACTCTGCCCGATAGTTAGCATGTCTGGCTATGCAAATCCAATTATGACTTAAAACATTAATAGGCAATTAGAAATATTGTTTTATCAGGGTAGATTATGGTTTTGTGTACACATTTTTGTGTGATAAAGTGTACTAATTTGTTTTGAATTATATTTTTCAAACATGTTTATTGTAAGAATTCAAAGAACTATCATGCAAACACTGAAAGCAGGACTTGTACTGTACTTACACAGTAAAAAATGATAATAAATGACTGCAAATACACTATTACTATATTTTTGTTGAATAGAGCAGTATTTTACATTTATGATAAAGCATCACAAGCCACTTCTTGCCTTCTTTTGTAAAAACATTTGCCTTTGAGAATGAAATACTACACAAGACTGATCAATAAAGAGACATACTGTATTGTGAATTAGTTTGTGAAAGGTCTGTACCATTTTAAAAAGTATAACTATTTTGTGATAGTATTAATCCTGCCTGAACTGTGCTACTAAACTTGGTATCAAAGTTGTATTTATTCCTATTATAGTTCTTATAATAAATACAATGTTCTGGTATGTACTGTAAATTTTATTCCACACACACTTGACAAGCCACTGTCTCAGAAATGGTTTATGCACAATCCTTTAGCTATGATTGGTTTTAATGGTAGGTTTGATTATATTTTACGTCTATAACTTGAGTTATTTTTAACAGTATGTTTATAAGAGCCCTTCTGAGCTCATTAAAGGAACGTTTATTATGTATACACCTACCTCACATAACTCATAAAACACAAAGTGTATATTTATTTGTCATAGCAAGACTAACAATCTGTAACATTGCAGCCATGCTAGTGGCTCCAGGACTGCATAGTGCTGCTTTGAGCTAATTGATAACAAATCTTAGGTAAGCCTGTTAGCATGCTAACATTTACAGATAAGCAGTAAACAGGAATAGCTAATGATAAAGTTATCTTTTATTGATCTAATCTTCTCCTGATAGTGATAGTGATGATAGTGATATGATAGTCTGTCAGTTTTGCAGATGTGGATATGAAAAGTGTTGATGATGATTGGGCCAGATGCAAAGAATTAATCACTAAAGTTTCTAAATCAATTCTCAAGCGAACTTGAATGTCTTTCAGTTAAATGGCGATCCATCCAATAGGTGTGGGACATTTCACTCAAAGCAATTAACATAAACCTTGTTGTGGTACAAGAGGAAAAGTCAGGGGATAACTGAAGAAAGGGTTAACATTAACGACCATAAATAAAGCTATGTGGTCATATGTGTATTTCGTCAACCTTGTCAAAGGCCCAGGTTGATGCAAAGGGGTGGTTTACCTCCTCTATGCTACTCTACACGTTGAGTTTTAACAAGGTCAAAAGAAATAGAAAATGAAGGCATAGAGCTGGTTGATTTGCAATCTACTGTTTTTTAGAAACACAATAGTGAGGTATGTGGGACTCAACCATGAAGCGAAGTAGAAGCCACCGAAACAAAGCCTAACTTCTCATTTAAAACTACTGTCAGTGATGAGCTCAGCATAAGTCAACAAGTGTGACCTCAGGGTAAACTCATTTATGTACCTGAATGCCGGTCATAGCTGGCGTTATGTCTCTGTGTACCACTACAGGTTATAAAAAAGCATGTTAATCAAAGTTTGGACAGTTTGAGCAATCTCAGCAGCTCACTCAGCAGCACGAGTGTCAAGTTTACAGCCATTAACCCTTGAACTTGACGTAAACGTCCCTCTAAAAGTACAAACTGTTAAAATGATGACAGTGATACAAAACAAGAACAAAACTTTATTTAATTTGTTCCCCACTTGTGTTGAACAAGCTCATCGTATCACATTCTTCATCAGCTGGAGACAAGCTTCAAGCAAGCGACTCAGAGGTGCACAACAGAAAGGCACGAAACTGTCAGGGGGAGTGGCTGAGTGTACAGAACTGAGGGGCACAGAAATGAAATGCTGCGACTAGACTTTTTACTCATAGTCTTCATACTTTAACTGCTCATACTGTGGATGTTATTGTACTAATATGAGGAGGGTGATAGAGGACTGTCACGCTACCCAATTTATAGCCTTGAAATTAGGAGCAACTAAATGTAAATTTAACCAAGTTAGATTCTGATTTAAATTTAAACCTCAACACCCACTCACTAAAATATCTAGTTTTTTGACTTGTGAAATAAAAGGATTATAAAGAAACAACATTATAATTAACTCACCAAATACTCAAATGTGAAACCTGGTACTTGAAATGTACAGTTAAAGAAAATATTTTTTAAATCTTCCTAACATTAGTGATAGAAACATAAACATCTAACATCACATATCAAAAAAAATTAAAACAAAAGCTGGTCCCACTGCTGGTAAAGTGTCGTGATAAGTAAGTGTCCCTTTTATTAAGCTACAATTGAATAAATGACTAAGTGTGCAACAGGGATTTCATTTAGCTGTTAATTATGTTGCATGATGGCTGAAGAAACATGGAAACAGTGGTGTCTGGGATATGAATGACAACAGCTTGCTCTTACATTCACGTCATCAAAAATCAATGTCATTCATTCTATACAAGAGAGTAATTTACACATATATTAATGTACAGCACAGAAACCGAGAGGAAAAAGCCTCTCTGGGGCGGAAGGAGGGAAGGCTCTCTAAAGAGAAGGTGGACGGCTACTCACAGCCATAAAATTTAATTTTCAAAACATGCAATCTACAATCAAACGATGCAATATTGATCATAAATGTTTTGGTACTTGATTCAGTCATTGGCATCAAAGCAAAAACCAAGGAGACCATTGGGGTGGTTGCTGGGATAAGTTTTCAACTGTGTACGAGAAATAAGCTAAAGGTTATTTTTAGGGAGACAGAAAAAAGCTGAAATTTAGGATGCTTTTGATGCACTGACGGGCTGCGAAGTGGTCGGGGAGGTGTTTTTAAGAGCTGTGAGGGCTGAAAGGGTACGAGGGGCAGAAGCAGCTGGGTTGGATTATACAGATTGGTAGCCAGTGCGACTCTTCCTCCGGCCAATCAGGTAAGAGATAAGCACAAGGATGATTAGGAAGCTGAGCGCCACGCCCACTGCAATGGGCACCAAAAAGCTCAAATCAGAGTCCAGGAAGCATTCCTCAGCTGACAGACAGAGAGACAGACAAACAGACAGCAGGTTAGTGTTTTAGTCAGCAGGGGGAAAATAGATTTAGCATATTTACTGTCCACAAAGGCTTAGAGAGAGAGGCAGAGAAGCAAGAAAGTAGATTAAAACCTATAAAACATTAACAACAGAGATGTAGTGTAGATTAGAGGAAAGATTAAAAATTACAAAGGCACAAAAAGGATATCACTTGAGAGTTTTTTCTACTTGTTCTAGATGAACATTAGTTTCAGGCAGAATGAACAGAAGAAATTCTTAAAGGACCAGTCTGTCAAATTGGGAATATGCAAAATGCTAAATCAAATTAGAGTCAAACGAGAAAGTCAATACCACTCCTGTGTTTGTTGCTTTAATATGAACCTGCAGCCAGCAGTCAGTTAGCTTAGTGTTTGCATGGAGACCAGAAACAAGAGAGAAAGAGCGAGCTAAGCTCTGTCAGAAGAAAAAATCCACCTAACAGCAGATCTATTGCACACTTGTTAGCATTTTATATCTTGTTCACTGTGAGTGGTATCAAACTTCTCATCTAACTTTTTTTTGTGAAAATAAACATGCATGTTTCCCAAAATGTTCAACTGTTCCTTTATGAATAAAATCAGGCAGTCAGCAGCACTAAACACTATCTGTAAATATCCGTACAACACACTGGTTACATTTTCACAATTAGCAACAGGCAGCAAGGCAAACACTGACTATCCTTTGTGTAGCAAAAATATTGAAATGAGGCAAATTTAACTAGAAAGACTCGTAGCCAGTGGCCATGTTTCTTTTTCTCCCGATGAAATATGCCAGCAGAACGATAAGAATGAGAACAAGCAGGGCAACTCCGACAGCTATGGGAACAAGGAAGCTCTCTGCATCGGCCTGGCATTCCTCAGCTAGACAAGAGTGAAGAGAGCAGAGAGGTGAATGTCTAATAGGCTAAACAGAAGAGTTTAAATGAAATAAAAAGTCATGGTTAATGCATGAACACCTAGAAGAAAGAAAAAGAAATGACTTTGAGGAGCTCCCCGATACTTTGTGCATGGACAGCAGCATGGAACCTTTTTTTGTTTTAAAAAGGAATAAACATTTACTCAAGTGTCCAGGGCAGCAACACATTTTTATTTCAATAAATCTTAAAATCCTAGGAAGCTCCACTTAAGCCTGACAGACACTTTGACATCCAATTTATCAGAGCTAACAGCATGGAAAAATGGATATGAAATCAGCAGTCATTTGTATCTACAGAACACGCATAAAATGATTTTAAATATGATGGTCTTGCAGCACAAATTCCCTTTGCTGAACATGTATGTGCAATGTTCTCAGCTACAAAAGGAAAGGTTAATAATGAGCCGAATCACATCAAGTTACCAGATAAAGTTATCTCAAAAATATTGGAATTATTGAATGTACAAACAGAAAGTTTAAATTGAGCAAGGCACAGTTATTGGATGACTTACTGAGAACACAGGAGGTTAACCTTGAGTAAACATTAGCTTTCATACCAGTGCAGCAAAACCATCTTTATCATATAGGCAACTGAGATCATACAAAGCTGAATTACACACAAAAGCAAAAATCACAAGAAAAATCAAAGCTAAAACTTGATTAAGAGATATTATTCATACACATGTACAACATTCTGCAAAAGCCAATTTTATAAGCAACTTAAAAATGCAAACGTTTCTAATCAATCTCATAATCAGCAACGTTTGCTGTTGCATTGTTCCAGCCCTGAAGAGTAGGAATAAGGCTAACAGTACACAGCCCTCAGCTCAAATTAAGCAACAATACAAAGCTTCTATCATGTGTCACATTGGCTTTCTATCATAGAAACACACATTCTGGGGCTTGCCACCATCCCTGACACTGCATCACTGCAACCTACAATAAATCCCTGACTTACAAACTCCTGAAAACTTACAGCTTCTCACTGTGAGCGCTGTGGTCCTACACAAAAAATTACATTTTTTCTTGCAATAGTAATGTCTATTTCTCACATGATTACATCACCAACTTGGTGTATTTAGGAGTTTTTGTTGTTTATTTACCTTTGCCAATAAACAAACAAGAATTTTTGGGAAATACAATTTTGCTTTCTTGTCAAGAGTTAATTAAGATTGCAGATTGCAAAGTAAATGTGGATGTTAGCTTAGTGATAAGACTAAAAACAGGGCGAAACAGGGCAGATTGTTTCCTCTCTCTAGAGTTGGGCTAGTTTTTCCCTGTATCCACTCTTTGTGCAACCAGTCAAGAGAATAAGCCTATTTCACTAAAAGTCTGACTTTCCCTGTGCTGAACCCTTAATGAATTAATAATGTAGGACATTTTTCCTTGATTTACAATTTGGACTGTTGCTTTGTCTTTTATGAATATTCAATTTTACCAAAAAACATTAAGTACTTGAAACAAAGTTTTCAGGAACTTTAACGTCTCCTGATGCAGCTGCAGTCCTCAGAGCTCAGGTCAAGCCCAGGCCTTTACACAGGTGAGATAATGTGACAAACGTCTCAACATAATGCATAAATGCAAAGAGCGCTTTAGTGCATTTTTATTCATGTACATATATTCTCATTTCAGAGTTGTCTCTGCTGAAAGCGTATATCAACACAATGAAATTCTCCCTTTTCTAAACCTAATGCCATAATGTCTGTGGAGATTCTCAGTCATCCAGGTCATGATTATCTTGAAGAGTCATTAAGACAAGGCAACTGGACTCTGT
>JAQMCX010000058.1:17091772-17140560 GCA_029814765.1 Acanthurus leucopareius | reverse complement strand
CCCAGTCGAGCCATCCTCAGATACATACGCTTCCACCTAAAGAGGTGTGTGTTTGTGTGTGTGTCTGAATTACAGAATGTGTGTTTTAGGAGTATTATTTAAGGCTTAATTGTGTAAAATCTTCTGATTCAGGGTGCGCGAGCGCTTTCCTGGCACTGACATCGAGCGCTATGCCAGTTTCATTGGTGAATCCCTGAAGAAGACCAAGACTCGTGAGTTTGTTCCCTCCCAGGAGGAGATCGCCGCCCTGCTGGTGAGACAGGAAATGAGCACAACTGTCTACTGTCATGGAGGAGGCTCCTGCAAGATCTCCATCAATTCACACACCACAGCTGGAGAGGTACGGGACACATCATCTTCACAGTCAAATGGTAGTCAAGGTCAAGTGCAAGAGCTGATAATCAAACTGTAATGTGCTTTTATAAACTGATCTGTGATTTTGTTCTGCTGCTGCAGGTTGTGGAGAAGTTGATCAGAGGTTTGGCCATGGAGGAGAGCAAGAACCTGTTTTCTCTGTTTGAACACAACGCCTTCACAGATCGAGCTCTGGAGAGCAGAGTGATTGTGGCGGATGTTCTGGCCAAGTTTGAAAGGTATCTCCGTTTGTATGTACAATGTTACAGTTATTTTCTCCCAGAATTAATCTGTAATCACTTTATTTGTGTGTTGTGGTTGTTTTGATGTGTGTGTGTGTGTCGTAGCTCATCCTGGATCTGCTCTGTTTATTCTCCCAGGCTGGCAGGCAGTGAAGAAGAGGAGGAGGAAGGTGAATGGAAACTCTACTTTAAGCTCTACTGCTTCTTGGATGTGGAGAGCATGCCGAAAGAAGGAGTGGAGTTTGCTTTCATGTTTGAGCAGGTGAGCTTAGTTTTTAAATAAACAGACAGAATTAGTTTCATACACATGAGGGGAGATAATGTTGAATATATATATTTCAAGCAAAAATATAATGTCTAATACTTTTACGGTGATTGATGTTTTATGTAGAAAAAAAACTGTGACGTATTTTCTGAATATTGAAGTGCTTCCTCTCCTCCAGATGTTCACTTTCTTCATCTCTCTCTCTCAGGCTCATGAGTCTCTGATTAGCGGTCACTTCCCGGCCTCAGAGGAGACTTTGCAGCACTTAGCGGCTTTACGTCTCCAGTATCTCCATGGTGACGGGGCAGGTAGGGCCGGCTGGAGCCTGGGGAGCGTTTATCCGATCGGACGTCTCCGCAATCGCATCCTCCACTCCACCAAGCCGGGCGTGGGGGCGGCAGGTGGAGCTGGAGTAGCTGGAGACAGAGGATCGGGAGATGGGAAGAGCATGCTGGCGGGACAGGGAGGTATCCCGGCCGGAGCAGAGAAACGAAAGACCCCGAGCTTCCTGGATGGAACCCTGAGGAGAAGCTTCAAGACGGGGTCACTGAAGAAGCAGAAGGTCAGTTGGTGGTGGAGACAAAAAAACCCAAAGATTTCAGCCCAATAACTCCAAATCATGTGCACTTTTTTTATGCTTATGACAAATCAAATCTGTTTTACCTCCAAACAAACTGAAACTGCTGTCTGACTGATTGATTGTTCGACACAGTATTCCTCATTGATTAGCTGACTTGTGTTGTTGCAGGTGGAGGAGGAGCAGATGCTGGAGATGTGGGTGAAGGAGGAAACATCTGCCACAAGGACCAGCGTTCTGGAGAAGTGGACCCGGCTGCAGGGAATGCCTCAGCATCAGGCCATGCTCAAATACATGAGCATCATCAAGGAGTGGCCTGGATACGGATCGACTCTGTTTGACGTGGAGGTGAGAGACTAAGAGGAAAAGATGAAATTCAGAGATTTAATGTGGAGATACCTGATGGGTAACCTCTTCTTCTCCCTTCTTTCTTCTCTGCAGTGTAAAGAGGGCGGCTTCCCTCATGATCTGTGGCTGAGTGTGAGTGCTGATAACGTGTCGGTGTACAAACGGGGCGAACCCAAACCGCTGGAGACCTTCCAGTACGAACACATCACCTTCTTCGGGGCTTCGCAGCTCTGCACCTACAAGATCATCGTGGATGAGAGGGAGATGTACTTCGAGACACCTCTGGTTAGAACATATTATTGATTATGCACCCTTTATTTACTTTTTTAACTCAGTTTTTCAGTTCATGTTTAACTTTATCCCCTCTAGTGCTGCAACTAATGATTATTTTGCTTCTTGTTAGCGTTTTTGTTCTGTCCCATCTTCCTGTTTCTCATTGTACCAGTTTGAATTTGACATATTTTTCAGGCTTCTGAGTTTGCAAGTTTTTGATTGGCTTTAGAAACCCCTTTCCAAGTACTTTTGTAGTTTTAGATGAAGGTCACTGTTTTCAACAATTCCCGTAACTTTCAGAACAATTTCAGGATGAAAGTTTGTCTATATTAACTTCTACTGCTTTGCTTTAATCTAAATTCTGCAGAAATGCAAAACTGAACTGCAGCTTCAACTCTAAACATAATATTGCTTGATCACACAGATGCATATCACAGCCAGGTTAACCCTCCACTTTTTTTCTCTACAGGTTGGAGAGATCACCAAGATCATGAGGGCCTACATTAACATGATGGTGAAGAAACGCTGCAGCATCATGTCAGTGACCAGCGTTGCCAGTAACTGGGTCAGGTGATCACCAAAAAAAAAACCCATTCATATCCCTCGGTTCATCCAGTGGCAACAGATGCCTCAGCTCCCCCCCTCTGCATCGGTCAGTCGGTTTTTAACGGAGGCAGTCGCACCAAAACAGCCAATCCTCGAGGTTGAATCAAAGGGAGGTGGATGAGCGTCTACAGGCGAGGGGTGATCAAATAAGGAAGAAGTGGACGCAGGAGCCAAACGCACACTCTACTGGCCCGGGTTTCACTTTGGATATGGGATCTATTTAGAAATGAGCATGACAAAGAAAAAACAACCTGTATTTTGGGACGGTCCTTTCAAATACATAAACTCCCCCCCTCCCTCCCTCAAGTTGTAGTCCTGCATGTAGATGTTCAAGCACACTCCAAACTCTTCTCCGTTTTCCTTTCTGGACAAAAACTTAGAAATAACAAGCACAACTCAGCCGCCCCGTCCCAGTCTGTCTTACAGACCCCCCCCCCCCCCGCCCCAGTGCACTGCCAGACAGAAGAAAGCCACACTTTCTTAGTTCAATCTGTTTCTTTCTCACTCCTCCGGTTTCAGAGTCTCTCTCTTTCTCTTCTCGTGTCCTCGCTCCTGCTCCATCTTTGTTTGGTATTAAGTTTTATACTGCTGAACTTCGCTCTTGCTTGCTTTTTTCTCTCTGTTGTTCTCTTTCCGTCTGTAACATCAGTGGTTATTACATCTGTTTGTGACTGAGAAAAAGGACTCGATGATGGTTCTTCTTCAGGGCCACTAAAGGGGGGTAAAATGAGCTCCCTGCCCGACACAGTGTTCACCTGTTTGCTCGTCAGTGCCACCGTGTGGCCACAAGAAGACAACACAGCCAAAGGAAGTGGCTTTAATTTTCCTGAACATTATCAAATAGATATTCTTGAGAAGAAAAGGGGCCCTCTGGTCATGTTTAGCTTGACACGGAGAGTCTGTGCATGGCCTCACTTGGCTCTACAAGGAGAACATTATCAAGAGATAAAAAAAAAAAAAATCCCTATCTATGTCTACATATAACACACACTATCTACTGTATATTCACATACACATAAACTGAACCAACATGTATTGTTTTGTACTGTATATCACACATTTTAAGAGTTATTGTTGAATTTCTGTGGCCACTGCACTGTACAGTATAAAGATGCCATACTAAATGCAATGTGACACCTCTCGTGCAAGATACATGCAAGTGAATGGTGTTAATAACGACCACTGTATATCTGAATATGATGCCAATACTGAACATCATTCACTGGCTGTGCCATTAATGTGATTCACAGAGAAATAAGAGGTAATAGTAAAAACACAGACAATAATGAGACTGGCTGCCATGGTGGTCATGTTTTCGTGGTGTTTCGATGAATTTATCATTGTTGTTATCAGTGGGACTCACTCTGCAGCATCAATTGGAGCCATAAATTACTGTATATCCCTGTCTGCTCATGCTATTCTCACTTTTTTTCTTTACCAAGATCAGTGACTTGAGCGATAATGCGTAAGAGCTCCGGTTTGTCTGTGTTTCCAACCTGTTTATGGACATGTGACTTTTTATTACTGATACTACTATTATTACTGTATGACCCCTGCTATCTTAACCACCCTGAAGTGCTGTGTCTGGAATGCTGCTGTGTGTGTGAGTGTGTGTGTGTATGTGTGTGTGTGTATTTATGATGTAATCCAAAAAGTTGTAATGGAGAGGGAAATGCGAAAAGATGGGTGAATTAACTGAGTGTATCTCTTGGAAATAAGATGTAATGTACACGTATGTACATGGCTAAACTTTGCAAAGAATGGTGTCGTGATCGTGAGTTTAAGGGAAAAGCATGGGATTTAAAGGGAGGGGTTTCGGGGTTATTTATTTCTTATTGAACTGTATGTAATGCAAGGTATGTTTGGGAGGATATTGTACTTAAAAATATATAATGTAATTTTTTTTGTTCTCTGTGTAAAAGGAGCAGATAAGACACTGTGAGGATTTGGGCTCAGAGATGGTTTAATTGTGCACTGGGAATGCTGACAGTCATCACTGCTTTGTGTGTATGTGTGTGTTTTATGGACTGATGATGAAGTCACTGTTCTGTCGATATCACCTCTGTGGCACTGCAGGTAGATGCAGCATCCTTCATTTGTAACACTTCCAGAGGACAAAAACACTTTATAAACAAAGGGTTTCCCAACATCAAACATGGACCAATAGTTACATAGCATGAGAAAGTAAAATCTTATCCCAAAATATGAATTCAATTTGGTTTAGAGAGTTTCTAGACTAGTTTCTGTGTCAATATCAGGTCAGATATTTAAGTAAAGTTGAACTTCCTAATATCAGATGGTTTGCTGTCTTTCTGGAGTGCCACATACAGGGCCGAAGTCAGTATTTTAGAAATACTGAGGTCATGATTCCAAATTAGCCAATAACAATGATTTTTTTTTAAATTTTCTGTTCAGTTATTTCACACCACTATCTGAATACTAATACAAGTCTTCCCACTTTACCACAAGCAAAATTTTAGAGAGAAAATGCCAAATTACTCTTTAATTTTGCCTGCAATTATTCAATTTTAAATACATATTTAGTCAAAAATGCTGGAATCAACCTTTGATATTTGTTTTTCTCTTTACTATCATCTCTGAAATGCCAAAAATTTCTAGAAAAATAACTAAAGACATGGCCTCAGTGTCTTTAATGGTAGCTACGGCCCTGGTTGCATACACATAGCCCACTGGGATCCTGCCTATGGAGTTAGAATAAGCAGAACTCAGTCACAGGTTCCAGTTTTATCTTTAAGTTGTTTTGGTTTTGGCTAAAAACGAAAGGAGAACCAGAGGAAGTAACCCATAAGCCATAATTAACAAGGAACCTGGAGCTCTCTGTTCTAGTTATTCTATATCTATGGTTCTGTCTGTCACTGATATTACACTGAGTAGGAAGAAGTTGCTCCAAAGTTGCTGAAATGTGATCAGTGTATTTGCTCAGAAAAGTACAACAAACTGAGGTTAAATTTTGCAATATCTGATCGCAAATCTGTTTCCAAGAGCAACTTCACCACAAAGGGTCCTGTTATCAGCCGCAGGCGGCCAGAGTTGGGCCCATTCTTATCTTATGTTATGCTTATTATCATCAATACATAGTAAAACATATTGTGCTTGTTGAAAAAAAAAGAGAAAGAGAGAGATATGTGTGTTGTTCTTTTTTATTTGTAACTGGCTTTACAAAATTATGCTTTAATAAATTATTGGAATTATTGTCCTCTAGTTTATGATGTCTGTGAATTTATTTTGACACATGCTGGCCAACGAAAAGTTGTGGAAAATAGCTAAGGACACTAATCGCAGCTTCTTAAGTACAATTTTGAGGTAGTTGTACTCCACTTACATTTCCATTTTATGCTACACTTCACTACATTCCTAGAGGGCAGTTTATAAAGATTTACTTTTTATCCCATTAAACCTATTTGTCAACTATAGCAGTTACTTGACAGATTAAATTAAATAGTTTGAGATTTTGGGAAACATGTTCATTTGCTTTCTAGCGCTAAAAAGATTAGCTATGCTGCTAATAAGCTAGCCAGCGGCCAGTTAACGTAGCTGTTTGTCCTTTTACGCTTTTTTATTTGTACAGGTTAAACAAAGAGACATAGTCTGTGTATATTTGCCAATATTAATATTAAGGTAATGACATTTTTAAGTGTTGATGGTGGATTTTGTCACATTTGGACAGGGTAGGTAGGCTTGCTGTTTCCTGCTATTTCCAGTCTTGATACTACGCTAAGCTAACTGGCTACTGGCTGTTTTTAAATGAACAAACTTAGTTTTGGTTCTTGTTTTCTAGCCCAAATCTATACAAAAAGGAAGTCATTTTGAAAATTGCTTTTATTATTATTATTTTAGATGAAAAAGGTCCTGTCATGTTTCAAAGGTTGTTTCTCTCTCATATTTCTCAGTTGATTTAATTTTAAAAACTATGTTTGCTCAGATTATCGAATATTTTACAAAACAAAGAGCCAAAAACTAAAGAAAACTTTCTATTTTTTGGACTTTTCTTTAATTTTGATTCTTTGAAAACAATAATCATCCCCAAACCTCCACATTTAAGGCTTGTGAACCATCCATAATTGCACATAAAGTTTAAAAATTAAGTAAATTAAAATGCTGCTTACAAATGAATGCATAGGTGACTTTCTAACAAGGTCACTGTAATTATGCCTAATAAAAGTAGGTCAGTCAAATCAAATGATCCATTCTGCAGAACTAGCAGGAATTACTGCTCCTGTAGAAAGTTTCATTTTGAACATAGAAGTTTTTCATGTGATTTAATATTCTCACACTGCTTTGTAGATAATTTAACTTATTAAAGGTATGTAAAGTATCTACCACTTACCTGTTTCTTCTAATTATAAAACACAGGAAGGACAAAAATGCGCAAACACACGCCTTGTCCTTTGTCTTCCGTGCGTAATGAGCGTGCGTCAGGGTTCAGCGTCTGGTTCCTCCTCGGTTAGTTCATTTTTCGAGTCTCAGCCGTCGGCCGGAGTACGCAGAACATTTCCTCTTTTTGCGCTCACAAGTTCGTGACGACAAGTCAGATCAATATTTTCTGGGATAATCTGCGACCAAGTGGTTGGATGATGGATTCCCGGATTTTTGTCCCCGCATTCCTGCTTGTTCTCGGTTTGGCGACAGTTTTCGCTCAGACTTCCGCACCTGGCGTAGGTAAGACTGGAAATCATCAACTCTATTATGGCTGAGGAGATAATGGCAGCCAAAATAATCTCTTTCTTTTCATTTAGTCCTTTTTAAATTTGTCATATTTGTTTTTGGTTAGGTCTCAGGCATGAAATAGCGTAGATCATACAAAATCCTCACTTAATTTATTGAGATTTTTCTTTGTATTACGAATTTTTAAACGTCTTGTGTCTCGGATTACATCGATTAATTGGAGTAGAGCAGGAAACACAACAAATAAGATTAAAGTGAATTATAAAATCTAAGCTAAAGGTCATGTTTCATTTCCTGAACCTAAACACAATCACAAGGACAATAAAGACTCTATCACTGCACCTTTACTAGTTTCATTTCTTTGTGTGCTGTTGAAACCTCTCAGGGGGAACAATGAGTCTCTTTTTCAGTTCTCAACCCCCCTCAGCTCCTTGTAGAAACCCGCAGGAGTAGTCAGAAACAGACTGACCACAACACCTTGTTGTTTACACCACAATTTTACAGACTCTGGCTGCACTGACACAAGCCCAGCTGTTGTCCTGTGTAGTCTGCTGATAATAACATGACTGGTATCAAGTGTGTTTACTGTGCTGTGTCTCCATGGAAAACGTCCCAAAAGGATTGACACTAGTTACAAAAACCTCACTGCAGGCCTCACTTCCTCTGCATCTCACAGTGCTTTTAAATAAATATCTCTTATGTTTAAGTCCCTTGCACTTTCTCTTGTGTGGAAAACTTTTTGTACGTCTGAAAGTTCTCAGTGTTTGCTCCAATTTATGGATTATTTTGAGGAGCTTAAGACAAACCAGTTTACCCTTTTTTTTTCTCCCCGCAGCGTGTGAGACTAAGAATGGGACAAGCTGTGAGGAATGTCTGAAAAATGTGTCGGTAAGTCCTGAGAGAAAACTTTTGTCTCTGCTGGGGTTGATTTCATTCTGGGTTTGCATGTGTTTGCGCTTGGTGAAAGAAGAAATATCTTGGGTGGAGGAACCACAGTGAGTCGCTCCTCCTCCAGACCTGTTGGACTGGTTTGAGGAGTAACTGATTCGACTTTTCCTCCCCTCCTTCCTCATATTTTTTTACCTTCTGTGAGTGTGTGTATGTATTCAACAATGTATCCTCCATTATACCACAATACGTGTGGACTCATTGTTTGTTTAAATAATAAAGAGGTCATTGTGTGTTTTTGTAATTTCACAGTGCCTGTGGTGTATCACATCGAAGTCATGTGTGACGTATCCAGTGAGGACCATCCTGCCACCGCATTCACTCTGCCCACTGAACGATGCACGCTGGGGGCTCTGCTGGAGTAAGAGTCCACTCACACACACTCACACACACACACACACACACACACACACATGGAAAGCTTATTTTATTCTATATAATAATTCCACATTTTTTAAAAAGTTATTATAAGAAGTTTTAAATGACCACAAATGCATTCACATACATTCAAACACACTTTTATCTGCATGTTGTACATATTTTTTAACAAAAACTTGTAAAAAGCAGGAGAATAAAAGTTCATACAAAGGCTTCTTTTAAAATCTCAAAGCATTATAAACAGGATTATGTCACTCATCACACCCCTACTATAACTTTGAGTGCTTGAATTAACATGAATCACTGTTTATTCAAGGCGTTAAGTTAAATATTATTCCAACTCAACTACTGTACAAACAATTAATATTAACTCAGTACAGTTTTGAGGTACAGTTGTGTCATTTGAATCCTTCCTTTTTGAGTGTTAATTGATAATGATGAAGATAAAGATAGGCTCTAGTGATAATTGAATCACATCAGTAATCAATTTAAAGGCAGTTGTTACATATGAATTTTCTCTTTATTGACTAATCAATTGATTGACTGATTGTTTTAGTTATGCTCTTTTGGTTTTAAGATGCATTTATATATATGCAGGTTACATAAGAACTTATGATTACTAGAATGTACACCATGGCCAAAGGAAATACTCGTTTCTGATTGGCTGGCAGGTGTCTGTAGTTCCATTTTATAATTCCAATGCACCAGGTAACCATAGAAACAGCACTTTTTAAAAACACCATTACCCGTTTGCCAATAGTAAGTGTATATCAGGACGACCTAGAATGTGTTAATGTGCTCATTACACTTCATAGAGGTGGACAATATGGAAAAAAATCCATGTGATATGACAAAATGTATTTTCTTGAAAATCAAATAATAATGGATTTCTGTACTTTGACTTAAAATATTTCCTGATGAAACTTGCGTTTTTCACGACTGGACATTATTTCTCATGTCAGAAAAATAACATTAAAATCAGAAACAAAACAAGTGGAAAGATGGATGAAAGATTTAAAAAAATCTATTTTTTGTAACTTGACAGTAGATCTGTGATTATGCAACCCTGCATAACTTTATCATTACGTTTCTCTGTGTCCGTCTGTAGTGAATTTCCAGATATTGATAATCACCTTAGCAGTGGTTGGTGGAGTTATCATCATTGCCTTCCTGGTCTGCTTGTTCTGCTGCTGCAAGTGTGAGAACTTTGGGTAAGTCAGCAACGAGCTGTGGTCGACTGGATCATTTTATGACTGTACAATGAGTGACAATCTGTGTCACTCCTCTTCTACGTGAGGCGGAAGCATCAGACTATATTTTAGTTAAGTTCTTCTTCTTCTTCTTTCAGGCAGTGCTACCATTAGCTGTTATCTTTGGATTAATCTCATCTCTTAAGATCTTCTCAAATACAGACACAACAACAACCACTGCTGTCGTCTACAGCAGCTGTACTGATAAAGTACTTATATAATGAACTTAAAGACCAGACCTTAATTATGGCTTGTTGGAAATGATTGTTTACTGTAACCTGTTATGTAACGTCTGCAGTTCTCTATCTTCTTTTCATCAAACATGAGACATGAACAAAATAATAATATACGCACTTACAATACCAGTGGAATAATGAAAAGCTATTATTATTTTTCAAGCACTGACTTTTCCTGAAAGTGTATTTGAGTGGGAATATTCTAAAATCATATTTTTCATAACTAGTAGAAATGTGTCCACAGTAAATATTTAAACAACTTAGTTGTATTTCAGGTTTTGTGGCTAATCTGGTTTTGCACCCGTTTCATTTATGCTTCTATAAATACCAGTCTTATCCTCGGAGATATGCACACATGTGGAGAACATCACATGTGCATGAAGCAGGTTTCTCTTGGTTTGTGAGGTTGTCTCCTGACAGTAAAAAAAAAGGACATGAATAAATATAAATATGATAACCACCTAATCAGCATAAGTAGAACATAACCACTGTAGACAGTAAAATGTGGATGATTTTGCCTCCCGGCTGGTTTCAACTTTACTTGGTGATAGAGATATGTGACATGTTTAGGCCCAAGTCTAAAAATGGCTATGGTTACGTATCAGGACCGAGAATGTTGAGTTCAAGGGCACACTTGGTATCAAAGATGGTTTTAGCACAGGTTTGTTGCGTTTAATTCATGCAAGGTGATGTCATTTGATCAAAACAAGTGTGTAGCACTGCACTATGTGTCTAATCATGTCAAGATAATATACTGTACTCATATTGTGCATTTCTGTTAGGTTATTGTAAAGTTTGTGCACCTGAAACACACACACTTCATACTTTCCAATGAGCCATCTAACCACAGCCAAACTCTGGTCCTGTGTTTGTGTTACAGATCGAAGAGGTTTGAGGCCAAAATGCAGAGGCAGGCCAATAAGTTGAAAACCAAGCAGGATGAAAGGTGAGAAGCAATGTTCATTGAGTGTGTCACACAATGTCAAACATGACCTGGTTTATTCCTTTGTGAATGTATAGGATACATCTTTATCTTTATTTTTAGTTTAACAATAGCTCATCCTTTGCAGAAGATGTTTCAGGAAACCATATCTTTCTCGACAAATAACCTCAAATACACAAATAAGCAGCATAATCTGAGTTACTGAAAGCCATGGGATCTTAAATGTACTTGAAAAGATGCTATTTTCACACAGAGATCTTCACTTTGGCTGCTATGCTAAAAGTGTTAGTGTGGGGTTAGTGAATACTAACAGGTTTTTTTTATTTTTGGGTGAACTGTTCCTTTAATCCAGAGTAGTCTGTTTACAAAGCTCTAAGTCAGTCCCAGTGTCTCCTCTTCTTTCCTGTAATTCAAATATTGCATAACAAAGGAAAACAAAATAGCAATTAAGTCTGATTTTTAGTCCACATCTAAACTCAAGCTGGTCAGCACGACCTTTTTGCCCCCCATAATGGAAGATTTTTTGTTTTATTAACACCATTGCTACACGATACATAAATAGTTTCTCCCCTTAGAGCTTTCTTCCTCATAAATCAAAAAAACTCATCCTTTTTTAAACCAATGCTGTTCAGCCTTGAAGTATATTTCCTGGTGTACTTTTACATTTCACTTCATATGCATTTGGTTCCTTATTCATATTTCTGTATACACAGCCCTTTTTGACTTGTGTATAAGTTTCTCATGTAACTGTTGGCTGGCCCACAGCAACAGTGTCTTAACCATAATAATTGTCTCATTATAGGCTGACTGTAAGTGCTTGTCCAATATTACAGTGTTCGAATTAGCTTGCTCAGCTGTGGCCATGCCTTTTTAACGCACATTAAATTTAACACACGCACACACACCGTGTTACATATTTCAAGTCGTCTATTGGTCACGTTAAGTAGGTTTGTCTCATGGTTAACAATGTACAGGACACCTGACGCGTCACCTGTCCTTGTTTCATTGTTGGTCATGATCCATATCAGTTTCCTTCATAGCACAACACAAAAGCAACACAGATGAGGAAAAAAAAATGCACACGTCAAACCAGCCCAAACTGGTTTGTGACCATGTGACTTTTGGGAGTGTTTGATGTCGTGAAAAATATTATCAGTAACTGTGTGACTCAGAACAAAATGTTTTTTTCCTTACAGGAAGGCAGAGATGAAACAGAGACATGACGAAATCAGGCAGAAATATGGTGAGCTCTCTCACTTGCAGACACACTTTTTCATTGTTTCTCTGTGTTTTAATACACATGAATATATTGTTACATATTTCAGATATGTTTTCCTGTTCCTTTACAAGAGAAGCTAGATGTGCACTTCCTCCATATTTTTCTCACATATTTGACAGACATTATTATCTCACTGTTGAGAAAGTGCTTATTTTCCTTCTTGCTGAGTTTTAGATGTAAAGAAAAACACTACCCTCATGTTTGTACAGTAAATATGAAGTAACTGCCAGCAGCTGGCTAGCTACAGTAAGCTTAGCATAGCGACTAGAAACAGTTGGAAACAGCTCAACTGGTTTGGTTGAAAGGTTACAGAGTCCACTTACCAGCACCTCTGAAGCTCAAATATTAGGACATTACATATTTTTAAATCTGTAAACAAAAAATTAAATATGAAAATGACACGTTTCAGTGCCATAGAGAGTTATGTGCTAAGCTAGTTTTTAGCTAGCTGCAGTAACATGGAACCTAATGTGGTTGCCTGGTAACCCCATAGTGACCTTCCAACATGGCGTTTTTACACTTTGGTTTTTGGATTTAAACAAATAAAATATAAGGCGTTAATTTAAAATGTGTTGAAAGGCAGATTATGGTCTTTTTAGACAAAACCGTCTGTTTCCCCGTGTTTAAACTTTTTGTACTTAGCTTGGCTAACGGGCTGTAGCTTCATATTTAACTGAGAGAAACAAGAGATGTCAATCTTTTTATCAAAATTTATCAAGAAAACAACTGAAATTTTCTCTTAAAATCTCCCAAATTTCTTAGAAATGAATGCATGACTAGCTTTACTAATTGTTTCATGTTTCCCCAGGTCTGAGTGGACCAAACCCATACTCAAAATTTTCATGAGAGGATCTGTGAACTGAGAATTACATCAAGACCCCTTCTGTTTTCCACTGAAATCTGACCTCTGACTTATGGTTTTGAATGTAGACTTGACCTGAGAAATTATGTAAACTACAACTAAGATCAATCTTGGAGAAATTACGGTAGTTTTTGTACAGACGGTCTCTGGCTTCATTCAGCCAATGAATAGGGATATTGTGTTCAAAGTAATGATCCAAGAGGCTGTTACCAAAGGCTAGGATTGACACATGTAGCAGCAGTGTTCTTTGAGGCTAATGTAGTCTATCCTCCGGCTGTGATAGCATTAGTCTACTTATTCTTTTTATAGGCTTAAGTCTTACATTTAATTTCATAGAATGGAAAAAAATCCACTTGTAAATGAAAAAAATTCTGCTAGCTTACTTCAGAAAATACGGAAATATGTTGTATTTCCAAGTTTTCAGATTTAATCTCCTGTGTTCCTTTAAGTTGCTGCTTATTTAGAGATGTACTTTAAATTAAAGCCAATAGTTACCTATTTTTGTATTTTTTTCTTCTTTATAATCTTGTTTTAAATGATTCATCCCTATTCTTAAAATTTCTTGTTAGAGGTAACTTCTATTGTGTTTGCTTGTGAGTTTTGAAAATGTAAAAATAAAATCTCAAGCTTTGCACTCTAACTTGTGAAGTAGTCATTTACTCTAACTAGTGTAGATAGTTGGGAAAGGTAGATGTCAGATATTTGCACTGAAGTTTGTCTTATTCTAGCATTGCCTGTGTATCCTGTAAAGATGCTTAAACCTAATAAAATACAAACTGATCATTTAACCTTCAGCAGAACTGAACTTTGTCTTTGACAGATTAATTATATATTTTTGCTAAAGGACACTCAATATTACCAAAAGAAACAATTAATTTTAAATGAGGGAAACTGGTAACAGAAAATACTGATTACAAATTTATGATTGGAAGAAAAATGCCAGAAAGGCGAATGAAGGGTCAGGATCAACAAATCTTATTATGGTTGAACACAATTTTTTATGAAAAATATTGCATTAGTTAAATTTGAACAATAAGTCATTGCAGCTGTTGAAACATAAAGTTTAATGATTGTAAAGATAATTTTACCCTGTGGCACAGTACACCAGCTTCATGGTGATGCTGTTGCATGACTATTTATATTGTAGTAATTTTGCAACATCTTAGCCACTAAAAGTTAAAGTTTAAAAGAAACTGCAGTAAAGAGACAGTACAACAAAAAGGAAGCTTTGAAGAAGCTTCTTGGATGAGAAGTGAAACGTCTTCCCAACAAATTTCAACAGAGTCCAGTTGCCTTGTCTTAATGACTCTTCAAGCTAATGCCATAATGTATCATGTGAGAAAAACAGATGACGTTTCTTTCCGAATTTACTCTCTGACTGGAGTTTGTGCAAATGTAGGAGACCTTTTTAACAGCAAACATTTGACATGCTGTAGCAGCACCAGCACATGAGTAATTATTAACACTAACGATGGCTTCATCTTATGCTGCTTTGTCACTTTCTGGGCTTTTACAGCTGAATGTCATCATCAATGTCAGTACTTTAACCTGAACTTTTACTGCTTGACATATGTCAAAATGGCTTCCATACAGAAGGTCTATTAATGTTTAAACAGCAAACACTTTAATGTAACATTCTTTACAAGATTTGAGCCACAAAACCAGGACAATAATTCCAATGTTTCTCCTGCTCTACAGGTGAAAACATGGGCTAAAGCATATTTCTTTTGACAACTTTCCAAATGGAGAGGACCTTCATCCTTATTATGAATTACTGGGATCAGAGAAAGAAAGCTGATTGACCATCTTCCTTTGATTTGTAAAGGAAAAGTTTAAAAAAAAAAAGTTTTTTATTTCTGGATGTAAATAATTATGGGGATGAAATGTCAAACCATATAGAAAGTTAAAAACTAAAACATTCACAAAGATTGAATAATGACAAAGGAAAACAAATAGGGAATGTCTGCAGAGCAAGTGCATGACCCTGCAGCAACAAAATCAAAATTTCCACAAATTTTGTGCTAAAATTTATTTAAAATTTACACCTAGTGGCCTTTAAAAAAGTCCCACTGCAGCAGATAACTCCAAGAACTCTTTATATTGCATATTAAATGTCACTTTTCATGTGATTATATTTTTTAATTTGAAAAGGGTCGAGTGGATCTTGCACTTGCTCATTAACAAAAAACAAAACAAGGAAAGACAAGACATCCAGGAAACAACAAAAACCCTCCATAAAAAATGGGGGCTAGACAAGTCTGGTCCTTGAGGAAAAACACCAAACCCTCAAGACTTTACATGCATTTTACTATAATTATGGTTTCATTAAAGGCCCTTTAGGCAACTGAATTTAAAAAAATGCTCTCTATGCATTTCATGTCTTATAATGAAAATATTTTGAAGTCAACGACAGTAAAATCTATTTTTCTGATCAAAAACTGTATCTCATGTTTTCCCAGCAGAGACTTGAGTTTAGATTTTAACGTTTTTACTTTTAAGTAATTTACCAATTAAACATGAACATGAACCCAAGAACCAGGTTTGGGAACCCAGGTGGATTACAGGATTGATTTCAAACTGAATTTAAAGGGTCTGATATCCAACATAAGTCTTTCTTCGACCGATCACATATGCGACCACTACAATGAGAATCAAGCCAGCCAGAGCAGCGCCAACAATGACTGGGATTAAGATGCTGGTGTCATCCAATGAACATTCATAGGCTGCAGATAAAAAGAGAGTCAGTCAACAGGTGGAGCAATGATTTGTCTGAGTAACAAGAGACAAGACTGAAGCAGCAAGACGGCAGGTCAGATTATTGGCCATTAGTTATGCTGTGCCAAAATACTCTAAACACTTAATTTTCTCTTTTTAAAGCTGTCAAAAAACATTGTGCTCATTCGGATGGACATCTTTGACATGTAAGATAGAAAAATAGTAGAAAGTAAATATTTTTTGTTTCCTTCAAAAAAGTCATTCCATTAGAAACACTGTATCATCAGATTTAAAATATGGTGAATAACTGCTATGAAAAATGACCTTTTCATTAGGATGCTATCTGCACCAATTTTTAAATGAAATCTTCTTCTCTACCACCTCTGGAATCATCAGACTGAACAGTCATTTCCCTTCAACATAACTCAGAGTGTCATGGCTTGGCCAGTTATCTTTTAAAGGAAACATTCAGGAAAAACCTACCTGTGCTGAAAACACCCTTTTGGACTCCAAAGGGCTGTACTTGAAGGTTGAAGGTGTAGAGGGTGAGCAGGCCGGTGATGGTGTAGTTCTGCTCCTTGTTACACATGTAGGAGCTGCTGATAGCTGCCTCCCACAGACTGAGGTTGGTGTTCGCCTCAGTAAACGCTACACCTTGAAAGAAACACACACATAAAGGAAAAAAATCAAAATCATTAGCTTTCCTGTCAGTGTGGTGTCTGGTCTATGTGGGTGGATGTGATTCTTCTCATTACCAGAGCTTGTCTTTCCAGTGATGTTCAAAGCATGCAGGCGGAATTTCTTCGTGTCCTGTCAAATTGAAAGTACGAGTTCAGAAACAGAATAAATTGATCAGATTATTTATTTATTCAGGGGGTTGTGCTTTTTGGTCTTTTACTTTATGATAGGACAGCTGTGGAGAAACAGGAAATGGGTTGAGAGAGAGAGGGAGATGACATGCAGCAAAGAGCCGTCAGGGGGAATCAAACATGCCACCACTGCAGTAAGGTCAAGCAGCCTCTGTACATGGTACATGTACATGGTCCCCTGACTGAGTTATATGGTGCCCCCATCAAATGTTTTTATTATGAACAAATAATCAAGAAAAAAAAAAAAAAACACCTGAGAGTTTCCCTTGATTAGACTTAAGACAATGCATTCTCGCTTCCTGTCTAGTTTTGAGACATTATATAATGTTGGTATCTGAGGTACGGTATTTTAATCCATTTTATTCAGTTTTTTCCAACCAGCGATAAGAAAGAGTAGCAGAAAGGAAAGATGATGGTAAAAACTAATTACTTACATTGGTGAAAGTGAAAGTCAGGTTCATTGTGTTTGACACCAACACCAATTCACTGCTGTTGACTCCACATGATCCACTGTACATGGTTTCATTGGGGTTGAGGTTAATCTCCTGAATTTTCTATGCCGGAGGAAAGAAAAGAAAATCAAATCAGGCACACCTATGGGAGATCATCCTCTTATCACCTGAAAGGCCTTAACAAGATTACAACATTATAATTCTGTTTATGAACATACATCTGCTTGCTTGATACCAATCCGCAGGCCAAATCTGGCTAACAGACAGACTGTGCTGTTGTCATCAGGCTTGACGCTATAATTTCCAGTTTGGGGTGGGGGGAGGGTGGGAGTCGGAGTGGTGGGAGTAGGAGCGGCAGTGGAAGTAGAGTTGGTGACAGGAGCTGTGGTGGCAGTGGTAGTGGTACTGGTACTGGTACTGGTGGTGGTGGTTTGAGTGGTGGGGGTAGGAGTGGGTACATCAGCAGAACAACTGGTAACTGTGGAAAGAACAAAATAGAAATTAGACAATCAATGAACTGTAAACAGGAGAAAATATTAAATGAGACAGTGATGCTGCATCTTAACTTACTGCTCTCACTCCTGCTGCCATTATTGACAAAAGCCTGTATGAGCACATTCCACAGCGTTTGATTGACCAATTCAGATTCGATCATGTTGTTGCTCTTGCAAGAGTAGCAGGTGTCTAGTCCTACATCTGTGATGTGAGGCTTCATAGCAACAGTTTCAGTCTCTGAAGGAAAATTTAAAAAACACATCAGGATCAGTACAAGGCCATTTGCCCATGTGTGTATTCTTTTTGCTGTGTGGTGTGACAGTTACCATTTGACACAGAATTAGGGAAGGTGATTGTGTCACTGAGGTTGTAGGAAAAGGTGATGTAGTCTGCCTGGTACACTTTTTCATTCGTGGTGAAGTTTACACTCCAGGAGTGACCCTCTCCAAAACTAATTTTCAGCACTGAGCTTTTGGCATTACAAGCACTTCCCTCTGTTGTGGCTTTGTCAGGAAGCTCAAACGTTACTGTTTCACTCTAAAAGGAGCAAAATATAATCTGGTTTAACATGATTATATAAATCTAACAGTAAAATGTCTGTCAATCTGTTGTTTCTCTGTTTCTGCCAAACTGTTTCTTCATCATCTAAAACACTTAATCTCTAAATATGGCATTAATATTTTTTGAGTAGTCGTGGGTTTAATTGACAGCTTATATGAAAAGTCCATAACAGACTTACTACAGGTTAGTACATTTCTTCAAATTATATTCATATACAATATTAACAGATATGCTTTCTATAGCACAATAACTCCCTCGTAAAAACAGACAGAAGACAAAACAGTTGCAGGATATGCACCAGGAAAACTCAGACTAAGGCTGAGTAGCAAAAATCTATTTGCTTTGTAATGACTCCCCTCATTTCCATGATGACATATTCTTTCACAGGAGTTTTATAGTCAGTCTGTTGAGGTGTCCTGATGACAGCTGAGCTGCATTGCTACTACTTTGCAATACACTGGAAAAGTAATTTCATTGGGATACTGTGTAGCTTGACGTACTAAATATACCAAACACAGCTGGTCACAGCAGAACATCTTGTGATTGGTGAAACTAAAACCAGGCACTCACCTTATTGCCAGCTACTTCATATGACACTGAGAAGTTGACCATCAAATTGGCATAGAGGCATAACTTTTCAGTACTATCTGTAACATTCACCTCGATGCCATGTGACAGCTGGAATACTGAGAGAAAAAAACAACAGAAAAAAATATATTCTCACTGTACATATTCTGTAAGAAAGAATCACACGACCCTGAGCAAACTGAATTGGATAACAAGGAAACATTTAAAATAACTTAAAACAAGGCTCTGTGTCATTACCACTAAGAGATTGCATACAATTTAACCAGAGAGAGAACAAGGTCCTTCCGGATTTGCTTTAGTTTTGAAATGTGGGTCTCTTGCAACAATTCATAACTTATTAAGTGCCACTTGAACTAAAACTCACGTTTGTTTGTCTCCTCGCTATGCGAGATCTGTCTTATTTTTACTTATGGGTCAGTTTCTCAGACACAGATACAGTTTATGATAATGTATGATAAAAGCATTTGCTGTGGAAACATAGCTGAAATTCCTGATAAGGTCATGGACCCTGATGGTTCACAGAACTGGGTGTTAACCATGAATCTATTGGCATTAGAAATTAACCTTTTAGAAACACTACGCCGTTATGAGAAAACTATAACATTTGTAACTCAAAACAAATTTAGTCAACGCTTGCTTAATCACAACGTTTCAATTTTGCAATGCAATGTTAGCTAATGTCAAAATACGATTTCACGGTTGTTTCCTCATTATGACGCTCGTTTGAAATGGATGGTGATCTTGTTAAAAGTAATAACCTTTTACTTAATAACTCCTACTGCTTAAGACTCATACTCTACTCCTCTTCCAATGTATTGTTGTGAGTTAGCTAGTTTGCTAACTCAAATAACGTTAGCTTTACGGTAACTCCTTTCAGTTGTACCGTCACGTGCCTGCTTACTGTAAACTGAAAAATGAAACGTTAGCTAATATTGACTAGCTAGAGAACATTAACTTACGTGCGTTTTATGTTGTGCTAACTTGGTTTTAGGCATTATGTTAATTAGCTACATCATGGTGTTTGTGGCTTACATTATTTAGCAGGAGACATGACTCAGACGATCTTAATGTTTCATCACAAACTCTCACTCTACCTTCAAAACAAGTGTTATCCAATCAGCTAGCTAGCGGCTAAGTTAGCAAACGTATAACTGGCCAGTGTGTAACCGAATAGCAGTATAACACGAAGCTAGCTTGACAGTTACATTTAAGACATAATTTTGTTGTATAACGTTAGCATAAAAAATAAATAGCAGTGGTGTCGGAAATGTAGATTTTTAGCGGCGTCTCAGATTGATGTTATTGACGTATGTAACAATTAGCAATAACGCTAGCTTCATTAGCAAAACATCACGGCTTGACTGCACCTCGACTGAACACTTTTGTTTTTTTGGCTGTAATTTGCAGTAAATTTACCCTGAGCACACGTATTTCTATAATTTAGAGACTACTTAAAAGAAGATATTCTTAAATGTCTTTTCCAAGACCTGCATTTATTATAAGCCGACGGGCCCAGTGTCCCATCAAGTTTAATCCTATCACTTAGCAAAATCTAAAAGCTATTCTTACTTTTAAAAACTAATTCAAATACTATTTATTGTGATAATACGCACCGATTCCAAAAGCGAGGAGGAGAAAATATCGGTGCATGGTTGCCTGGTAGTTTGGAGTGTCAGCTACCGAGAGAAGACGGATAAACTCGACGGGGATAGCGGTGTTTGGGATGAAGCTGTGCCGCTGCCGACTGTACCAGGAAATGGAAGTCATATGACAGACACCACTGTGTCAAACCAAAGGAGCTGTGGACTGAAACCTAGCCTATCAGACCAAAAAAAAAAATCGTTCTTATAACACAGTGGATGTGTTTGGGAATAAACGATTGATAAGAGAAAACCCGTCTGAAACTGATATTTTAATCTCTAGCAATAAATCTAACAGACTCAATACAAACAAGGGCATGTCTAATCAATCATATTTTTCCTCATGACCAGGCAATCCATTCTCACCCCACCCACCCCACCTATAAACACACACACATTTTTTTTTTTAGCAAGGTCTGCAAGCCCCACAGGTAAACACAAAAAATAGTGTATGCATGTAGTATGACACTAAGGAGGTTGGGGGAATCGGCCTTGATGCCATTGTGCTTTTAGTATATTTTCTAAGTGTCTTAAAAAAAACCCCTGAAAAGCAGTTGAATGTCAGATGAGATCATTTAAAATGTCACCTTTGTGAAGTATGAACAAAAAACATACAAAGATAGAACAAACAAGAAACTTAGGCATACACTTGTAAAACTGAACTGATTTAGCAGCTTGAAAACATCCTATAACAAATAAGTGCTCTTTTTTTTTGGCACAAACGCTGCATTGAACGCTTTCTGTGTTCATGATCACAGCTTTATCAGATGGCTACTTGGCCCTAAACTTTGTAAAACTTTGCTGCGGGATCACACATTTGGTACATATTTCCCAAATTGTCCCTCCTATTCCCTCCATTAAATGTTAGTCCAATAGTCCCACATTTGACACCAACTGAAGAAACAACCATCAGTTTAATTTTTTTTTTTTGATCCTCTTTCTCTCCAACGTGTGGTACAGAGCATTGTTAAGTGTGTCAGCATTTGCCTGGGATACTGAGTGAACAAAAAGAAAAAAAGTGACTTAATAACAAAGAGCATATTGATTCAAACTGGACAAAAAAGAATCTAAGTTTGAAAATAAATATTTTTCCTCTCCATTAAAAAAAAAAAAAGAGCAAACGGAACAACATCTGTGTGTCTTCTTTGTCTGTCCACAGTAGCCCAACTCTCTCAGAGGCACTGAGAAATATGGACAATATCTCTTTTCAATGGGCATGCAGTCCACAGGATCACAAGACCCCTGACAAAAACCCTGTGGAGCAGTATCCATTCACTTGTCGGTCGCTGGGTTGAAGATGAAAATGGTTAACGTCCCCTGGAGCAAAAGATTTAGAGACTGATCACCTCAGCCTGGCTGGACCATCTGCATCTCTTTTTTCTCGGTCACTTTTCCTTTTTCTAAGCCACATAGTTGTACTGGTTGGAGTTCTCCTTGTCACGTTCCATATAGTCCCTGTCAATAAGAGACTCTATCCTCTTCTTCAAGTCAGCAGGCTGTAAAGGCAGAAGGGAGGTGGAGGTTAACTCGTGAGGCTTTTGCCAGGATTTCTGGTTATTTTTATACTTTGAGTTGTGAGGTTGTCGCAGTGAACAGCCAATTCATGTAAGCCAAGCCACTTGCACAGGGTAACTTACTATACCAAAGTCCTGCTTGTACAAACCCATTTAGATCTGATCCTGGTAGATAATTTTTCAATCACCATTAACTCTCTGACAGTATTTTTAGCAAATAAGGGTGGTAAAAAAGATGGTACTTAAAATTTGAGCCAACCATTTTACTTGACTGACCCTCTAGAATGTCTATAACAAGTTAATAAACGGGAAGCTATATAAGGTACAGAAAAAGCAAAATTTATCATTTGATATCAGATAACTGCAGATATTTATGTATTTTTTGGCTATTAAATTTACAGAAATATCAAAAAAGACATTTTTAACATTTAAATGTATTTAGAAACAGTGATTCCAGTTTATGGTTTGTCCACCACAGAAGGGAAAAAGTAATAGTTAAAATTCTCACAAGCACATTTTGGGCTTAGAACTCTTAAAACATGATCTTAAAAAATTAAAGAAACATGCATATAAAAAGAATACCAGGGGATTAATCACTACAGAACATTCATATCATACTAAAGTAAATTAAATCTCTTTGAACCCTGCTGAGGAAAAAGCACATACAGAAATGGCTGGATAAGAACACAACAACAGATCCTGAGGGCGAGACAATAATAGAGAATTTAAAATATTCATATATCCAAATGGGTAAATTAAGCATTTTTCATAATAAAGATACTCAGCATTGTGCTTATCACCTTGACGGGGAACTTGAGCTGGTTGTACACTTCAGACATCAAGAGATTATGGCTCAGAGTCTTCCTCATCTTCATGATCCGCACAATGGCAGCGTCAATCTGATACTGACGATCCTGAAAGACCCTCTCTGTGGTGCTGGCTTGCTCCTCCACCTGGGAGAAAAAAAATTAATGAAAATAAAATTGGCAACACCTCAAAAGCATTGGATTAAAGAAACTACTAAAATTTAATATTTTATACCGTTTCTTTCATCTGGATCTGGTTGATTTTGATTCTAAAGAGCTTGTGTTTGAAGTCATCATTGCAAGAAAACTTGTCTCCGTCCTCTACATCTTTGCTTTTGGGGATTTTGGTGAGGACACGTGCTTTTCCACAAGCAAGTGACTGCAGAGTCCGGCGCAGTTCGCTGTCCTCTGTAAAATAACATACACCGACAGTGTTTTGGATGAGTGGTGCTACATAATAACTACTTGAGCACCTCTATTTCTTCATCAAAGTGCTGCCAACCAAACTCTGTTGTGATCATACAGACCAATTCCTGTTGCCAGTTTGATCTCCTCCAGGGTGAACTCCTCTCCCTCATTAAACATCAATAGCACAAGTGTTTGGAAAAGTGACACCTGCAGCTCTTTCTTGCCCTTTTGTAAGTAAAAAATCAAAGAGAACAATTAATATTAAGGCTTTACTTCCAGAGTGAGCAATACACACTAGTGCATTCTTACAAGTCATTTATCTACCTCTTTAAATTCAGCCTTTAAGACACAATGGCCGAGTGTTGACTGCCACTGCAGCTTCCTGCCACTGTGTTTGCCCAGGTAGAAGGTCTTGAAGATCTCCTGCAGTCGCACCATCTGGACAAAGATAAAAGAGGCGTTACAAAGGAACACACAGTATATTTATTGCATCAGGTTATAAAAAAAAAAACCCAGCACTTTCTGAGGGTCAATATTTGCGCTGCACTTACTTCAGGAGGCAGGTGTACCTCCATTGGGACATAGGTGGGCCAGTAACCCATAGTGAGGATGTTCACTGTCAGCTCAATGTTGCCAGGAATGTTCTGGCACTGCATATACTACAGAAACACAAACAAGACACCTGTGAAATCCACCTGTGAAATTTACCTTCCACCTACTGAACAGATCTAAGTTATTATTTTGGGTCAGCTCCACCACGAGCGGTGTTGTTGAGGGCATTTTGTTTCAGGTGCAAGTGAAATGAAGAATTAAGATCCATGAGGCTCAGTCTAAATAACATTATAGGAGTTTGAGGGCTAATTAAATTCCAAAACACTACTTTAAATTTACAACTGTGGAAACTTTCAACACTGACAACCACTATATTTTGTTATTTAATTTAACATTTATGTGATGATAAATAATTAAGTGTAGGGCTGTCACAATATCAGATGGTCACAACACAGTATTGTGGCCTGAGAAATTCATGATAACTATTTAGTTCAATATCTTCAGAAGTTTAAATTGAGTAATGCTCTGACTAAAATTCATCTTAACTTTGGTAATATTATTGTTAATGTTTCTGTGCAAATGCATTAAAATCAAACACAAGTGCAGAGAGGTGGAGAGAGAGTGTTGACCATAACTGTGCAGAAGTGAATAAAATGAGCAAATACACTTATTTTATCTGTTTTATAGCAGGTGGCAATCAGCCCTGAGGTGCATTATCGTCACCTACTTTGACAAGAAAATGATTTAGGAGGTGCTGCACTGTTCTTACAACATCATCATGTGTGTCATATACACAATACTACCATTTCAGTTTTTTTAATATCATTGTTTCACCAACACACCAACACCAATCTCATGTTCACACTTCTTCAGTGTGAAAAATGGGTTTGTTTTTTTTTGTTATTATTCAAGGGGTGTTTTTTGAGAGTTGAGTGGACAAAACTAGACATTTAAGGTTGTCATATTTGCAGCCCCAACATAAAGTATTTGATTTGCCACAGCAGTTCATTGTCTATTGATTCTGTATGAAATGCAGAGAAAACAGACTGAAATCATTTGTAAACAAACTATGTTTACCATCAATAATTTCATGAAGTGTTGCAGAGCCTATGTAGTAATGTCCTTTATACAATAATGATCTTCACAAAGTGGTGACCCTCACTCCATCTTCGCCTGTGAACAACTGAGCCTTTCACAGATCCCCTTTTCATACCAATTCATTACATTATCATCTGTTACCAATTAACCTGTTTAACTGTAGAATTTTCCAAACAGGTGTTTTCTTTATGAGCATTCTGCTTTGTAAACATATCTGTAACTGAAATATAAAAGTGGGTTGTATTCTTCACACAGTTGCAATGTCTGCCTGAAAACTCTTTCTTAAACATCATCTCACTGTTTTAAGAATTATAAAAGTAAAAAAAAAACAAAACATGTCACACAGGTATTCTTAGAGTTAAGGCCACTTTTGTTGTTCTCACCTGTTTGAACTGCACCATGATGTCTTTAGAAAGCTCCATGTCCTTGAACATCCCCTCCAGTTTGCTTGTAAATGCTGCTCCACATTCTGAGGGAGAACAGGGAGAGAAAAAAAATCAGAAGTCAGAGTGTTTTCAAGGCTAAGAGTCCCTTCCTGTCATTTATTTCACGCTGACTTTTTGTGTTTGTTGAGAAGTGACACTGATGGATTAAACTGACCATGTTTCAGCTTTGACAACATTGATTTTTCAGCATCCACAGAGGCGCTTTTCCCAACCAGCAACCTCTTGGCCAGATCCTTCTTGTAAAAGGCCTCAAAAACATCTTTTCCTACAATAACAATAGATAATTAGATTAAGAGTAACCATATTGTGGAAAAATCCTAAACTGACACAAGTTTGATAATGATTATTACCATAGATAAATCTAAAGATAATCATAATCTTATCCAGCATCTTCTCCAGTTCTTCGTCTGTTGCCTCTTTGTTTCCTGCCCTCAGCTTTGAATCCACGTGTTTAGCTGGAAACAAAAGCGTATTATAGTTTAAGTTATGTCATGATTATGACTGACTGTATGCACATTTACTGATGGAGCAGCAGTTATGAACGGAGAGGAAATGGAACTGACCAATGAGCTCTGCTGGTTTATTTGGCCGTTTGTTAATGAATGTTTCAAAAGCCTCCTTCATGGCATTGACAAACTTCTCGTTCTTCATGAAGCAGATGTCGATGATGTGATCCACTTTGTCTTTGAAGTCGAGCAACTCTTGCACCATTGTTTTGTCTTTTTCTGGATTGATGACGATAGTGCTTCCAAAAGCCTGAACACGATTTTCAGGACATTGGAAAACAATCACAAACAAATACCAACAGAAGATATGAAACGACTTTTATGGCTGTAAACAACACACCACCATACCTTTATGTACTCTATCCATTGTTGCAGGAGGACCTGAACACCACCTCGCACTCGACTGAAGAGCTGATAGAGAAGAGACAGATCCTGGATTCTGTTCTCATCCAGCAGATGAGTCAACCCTGGGAGTTTCCAATAACAGAGAATCAGAGGTCAGAACTCTAATTTGACAGACAGGACGGATATCAAAAGCTAATAGCCCCATGTAGATTATTTTTTTGTTGTCTACCTTTTTGCAGAGTAGCTGTGAGATGTTCACCAAGCAGCTGCTTCTCCACTGTAGCAATAAGTGGTTTTCTGAGAAAAAAACACAAGCTCACGTTAAGAAATAATGTTGTTAAACTGCAAAGGAAATACTGCAGTCCAACACTCACTGTGTGCTCTGGTCTAGATATGTGATGACTCTGTCGGCCTCCTCCTCCAAGCGCTTGTTGACATGATGGAGATATTCTGGTACCTACAACAACAATACACACACACAAAGGGGGGGGGCATTGAACCTTTTATGTTATTGTCAAATCTAAATTACTTTAAATCCACATTTCATCTGTGCCTGAAGAGATAAATTTCACCTATAAAGCTGATTTTCTAATAAAGCATTTCTCAAATGCAGATTACAAAGTGCTTCACATAAAGGAGCAAATTTAGTATATTAAAAAAATCAAATCAAATCAAATTACCAGGACCATAATAAAACTGATAAAAATATTTCCACTCATTTAAAACAATAAAGAGACAACTACAGTAACATAAATCCAAAGTGTCAGCAAGTAAACAAAGCTGCTATGCTTGTTGTGTCACTCAAGTAAACATTTTCCAGCTGAGACAAAAGAAAACCTTCATTTAAAACAATTTAATTGTGTCCATCATGCATTCTAATCACATCATGCTATGAAAGGATGATATGCTGGTTTTTGAACAATGGATGTTTGCTTGTATGTGGATTAGTTTAAATGACCACTCTTTGTTTTTTGAACATCAACGCGAAAAGGTGTGTCGGCTTCAGTCTGAGGAATTTTAAATCAAGACCAGACATGACAGGTCATGTTCTGGATGCATAAGTATTTGTGCTACATACAAACAGAGTATCAGATGGTTTATATTTGGCCAGTTACTCAGTGAAATAAGAAAAATATGCCTACAAGTAACAAAGTAGGCCCCAGGTATGGGGGTCACATAAATCACCTCTCTCTCCTGCATCAGCCTCTGTCCCTCTGCAGCGTATAGTCGATTAGTTTCCTCCAAAAAGCGGTGCTCAAAGGAGTCTTGATAAATCTGTCATGGACAGAGAGAACAAATTTCATTAAAGACATTTGTCAACAGGAAACTGACAACTCATCACACCCCTGTGCAGAGCCACTCTTCTTCTGAAGTACAGGGGGGAAAAAAATGCAGGTGATCCAGGCTTTTTTAATTCAGCTGATACTCTAATTGTGAGTCATTATCAGGGCAGTAATGAAGTGGTCAGTTACCTGCAGGTCAGAGAGCATGCTCAGCAGGCTCCTCAGTAAACTGCGATCTATGGCCTCTCCGTTCCGTTCTCTCTCAATTAACAGCAGAATCCCATCGATGGTTTTACTCTGGACCTTCAGATCACTGATGATGTAGAACCTGAACAGCTCCAAGCCCATGTCCCTGCAGACCAGAGCAGCTTGTTCAACACCCACTTTGAACAGAAACCAGCCTCACACTACAGCAGAGCAGCTGACAAAAGGGATCACTCACCAGATTGATGGCAGCATTGAATTTTGTAACACATAGGTGCGGTCCAAAAACAAAAAAATACTCCTAATCATGATCTGTGAAATAATGACAAACATTCACTATTAGAAAACAAGCACCGGTGACATTTTTCAACCATTTTATTGTTTGATTCAAAATTATGGGACATTGCATAATATCATCTGTGGTGCTGGAGGGGCTGTGTAATGTCTGAGAAAGTAACCCAAATCTTGACTTGAGTTTGAGACTTAATGCTTTTAGCAGAAGGCCTGTGTTATAAATATTACAGGGGAATTCCTTTTTGTTTAACTGGAAATCCTGTGAGACTCGTTCTAAGTCTCGCAGGATTTCAGAGCGAGACTTTTCCATAAGCGAGACTTGTGTTTCCTGTTGAACAGTGAACAGGAGTTTTTGCTTTAATGAAAAGGTCTCTCCCTCTCATAAGTTACGTACTATAATGTTGTCGGACACTTAGAATTACAACTGCAGCCCATGAGCTGCAAAAAACACTGTTGTAGTTGCCCTTAAGAATTCAATTTCAGCTATTAGAGTCATCTTGCAGCTCCCCCCTCAGGCAACCAATTACAATTACAAAACATTTTGGTAAGTACCACTCATCTGCACAAGCACCATGTAAAAACAAGGCCCAGATTTACATTAAACAAATGCTGACATCATATTTGCTGGGTTCCGGTAGCAGACTGACAGTTTGAACTACAATTAAAATTTTCACACTGACAGTGACCTTTTTGTTGCAAATGGCATCTGTTTTGAGTTTGGATGGTTTTTTGTGGTGTTTACAGATGGGCAGCTCTTGCATATGCATACAGTATGATGGTGATATTTGCCAAACAGGCTATGAACCAGGCAGGGAGAGGGTGAGACTACTGACAAGCCTGAGAAGCCTGAGAAGCCTGAGAAGCCAGGATGCTTGGCTGAAACAAAGGGAGAGACTTAAAAAGCAGTATAATTTGGCCTATTTTTTTTAGGACATGTTTCTCACAAGTTGTCCAACTTTATACAGGTGTAACTACAAATCAGTGAAATATCTCTTTTAACATGGAACTTAAAGGTAGTGTTAACAGGCCTCTAAAGCTTATTTAGGTTATAACACATACCATTTGTCTGCAGTGATCTTGCCAGCATTTGTCGATTTTCTTTAGGAAAAGCACGCTGTCCAGGGCATCCGTATGAATAATGTTAAGATAAACATGGACTCACACACCGTAATTTGACTGTATGATCAACACAAAATTAAAGGCAGAAAAATTACAGAAATTGTAGATGAACAGAAACTGTAAAGGATATTCTCTGAATTGATCAATTTGTGCCTTGATGTGGTCTTCACACACAGCCCTCAGCTGTTTGTAAAGCTTGGCAGATATCTTATGGGAGCACAGGTTCTCAACGGCCTGAAGGGACAGAAACAAAGCATCAGAAACGACTGTTTCTTTCACAGCGAAAGGCTTCAGTGAGCTGCCTCTGTCAGGTCAACAGGTGAGCGGTGATACCTGGTAGAGCTCCTCCAGATTGTACTTGATTGAAGTGCTGTTCTGTATGGCCTCCACCGCCTCCTTCAGCTTCTGCCAGGTCTCCTGCGTGTAGTTCTCAGGCAATTTGGGCTTTTCTGTGTGCAAAACACAAATTGTTCTGATAACATGGTCAACTTTAGCAGGATCTAAATGACAGTACACCTCACTGGACCATAATGCCTGGTCACCACTACCACTAAAACAAATATGTCTCCATTAAAAACATAGTGACGGAGGTTTTGATTACTTTAAGAGAAAGATATGACAAAGGCTTGGCAAGAACAGGAAAAAATCTCTTGACGTTCATATAAAAGCAGCAACTACTATAACTTAGATATTTTATATTATGCACTATCCTTAGCAGGTACTATGCAACTTTTAAAAACAATGAAATGCAAAACACCCATAAATTTGATTATTTTATTCTTCTAGGAGATTTTTACTATCTGATATGTTTTTATTAGTCCTTTAATTGTTTCCAATAACTTTATATTTGCTTAATTGCTGGTTGATTTGCTTTAGATGCCTTGTTTCTATGCACTGGTGTAAATGTTTGTTGTTCTCAGGTCTTTCCCGATAAAAAAAACTTGTTCTTGAAAAAAACAACTTGATCAAATAAAAGAAGCTAAATTTGATTGGAATAATTAATATTACTTTAACAATATGATCAACAATATTATTATTATTATTAAAGCAACTTACACTTTAATGCTTCACACCGTTCCTAATTCTTTAAGTGTCAGAAACACTAAATAATTATTTTGTTAATTTTTATCACTTTTTGTTTATCATCGACTACAGAAATGTGAGGGATAACATCACTAGCTAAAACCATCACAATATGACAATGTAAAATTGTGATTAACAAGTTTAAGTTATTATTAAGAGCCAGGTCTTTTTTGATAATCTTTATAGCAACCCTAATTCTATTTTTTAAAACCTTTTGCCATGTGAAGAGGTCTTCTATTCAATCAAATAATCATTTCTCAAAAATATTGAATTCTACATTTCTTCTGATTGAACTGACACTAATCCCTATATCAATATATTACTGTTAACAAGGTAAACAAGGAGAGATGTAGTTTAGACAAGCTTGACAAGATCCAAGTAATTTTTGACACATTTCTTAGTAAAATTACTGTGTTGACCAAACAGGTAGAAGAATCAGTAATTCACTGACTTGTGTAAGTTTTTAATATTTGAGCTTTTGAACCATAATGATTAGGCTAGGAACCACAAAAGACCATCACAAATCAGCCCTCGTCTCATAGCACAATTATCCTACAAATTGTCCAATAAGGACAAAATCACAGAGACTGAGGACGTGTTAGCAGTTGAGTTTGAGTTGTAACTTATAATAGCTGTCAGTGAATGCTCTGGAGCCTGAATCACATTATCCACCAGAGTTATCTGCTACCTTTGAAGTTCTTGATGACTAGTTTCTTGGCAGCACCGGGTTTACTGTTGGAAAAGGTGCCGGAGCCTGCGGCTTTGGTCAGTCCGTTTGCATGGTGCCCCACGCCGCCGGACAGGAACACGGCTTTGCTTTTGTTATTGGAGCACGAAGCAGCGGCAGCAGCCTCCTCAGCCATTTTCACATCCAGTCCAATGAAATCCACTGAATCCTCAAACCTCAACTTCTTCTGAATGTGCAACGGAGTGGGAGAGCAGGAGGAAGAAGAAGAGGAGGAGGAATTCAGGGTCTTGGGAGGCGAAGAAGAGATCGTGTCAGTAGTGTCTTCTCTCTCTGAGCCGTTTATTTTCCTCTTCTTCGGAGATGTGATGTTACCGCTTTCGTTTTTGACATCAGTAGCCGCTGGTCTAGCCTCCTGGGTTGGCGGTGGTGGGGGATTAGGGGAAGATAAACCTGTTGGAAACATGAAAAAACGGGAATACTAATTCTTAACAGCCAGTCTTCTGATCCGAAACTTCCTAGCTTGCCGGCGGATGAGCTCAGTCTTCGAGAGTCTCTTAACACAGAGAGATTTTACTCAAGTCCTTTATCCAGTATAAAACACACAATAAATTGCAAACTACACAGCTCCACTTGAATCTAGCCTTGTCTCTTTCTTGTTATTGCTGGCAGAAGAAGAAAGATGGTTGGCTATTGCTTCCTCTTTTTGCCTCGCTTGTCTAACCGCGTTGCACCGTCGTTCCGTGAGGGCGGTTAGGGAAAGCGGCCGTTAAAGAACATTATTTACAAAAGAAATGTAACTACGGCTCAAATACGCTCACATGATAGTTAAACAGACGTTGGTTAACACCAGAACAATTTTCGCTCGTAAAAGCTAGTCGGTGACCCCACCGGAAGTACTTTGTACAAAAGTACTTTTTGCTCCAGCGTGTTTTTTTTGATACTGACTTCAGTGTTGTAACTTCTCTGGCCACCAGATGGCGCCACTATCAACGTAATGACAGTTACTTAGTGACTTAATGTGAATTTACCATCTGGTAAAATATTTTCTGGCAAATAGGTTAAAACTAAAATGGTAAAAATGGCAATTTTATTCAAGAAAAAACAAAAGCATTTTGCCTCCACCAATCAAAGATTTATTCATAAACATCCTCAAAGGGAAAGGAGTTTCCTTTTGAAACTTTAACCTACATAACATTGCTCTCCATAAAATCACTATAATGTTCCTTTTTCTGTGGTTTCATTCTACGTTATATGTCCCCAATTCATCTAGATTCATATTTTCTACTACATCAGTGTAACCTTTTTAGCTCTCTCTTTTTAAAACTTTTTTCCGTTGCCCAGATTTATATTTTGAAATGTTCACATTTTACATTTTTCCTCTGTTTTTCTGTGTATATTTTTTCTTTCTTTTTTTTTTTTTAAAAAAATATTTATTTTAATATACCTATACTTTTCACAGCCTATGGAGGTCATTCATTGAACCAACAACTGTAATGTGAATGATTACATGAGTGACAAGTTTCTGAGTTATGCGAAAGAATTTATTGTATAAATAAAGGCGTGCTTTGCTTAATATCTGTGTGATATGCAAGAACATAAAGCCTTGTGATAGCCTCTAAAGAAACTGCCAAAGTGATTTCATAGAAGATAGTGTACAGAATTATCCTGTAAAAATGTAGATTCTACAGTGTTTATTAATTCACAGGCGTGTAATTGAGGAATGATCAGGAGAAAGATCTCCCATATATTCCATTAGTGTATTTTGGAGTGACTTAAAAAAGTATTTGACATCAACTATAGACTCAAGTATAGAAATGTATCCTTTTTTCAACATCATTAAAAGAAACAACATTTTTATTGTAATATTTTGATTTATAAATATTTGTAATCTTGATTTCTTAGGGAGAACAAACATCTCACTTTCTTTGAAAAGAGTAAAATCTTTATTTTTATATAATTTTTTTATTTATCAGTTTTAACAATTTTCAGTGATGGGTACATTTCATTTGTGTCAACTTGTGCACAATATTCTTCGCTTTTTAAGAAACATTTTCCCATCAAAAACAACAACAAAAAAGAACAAAAAAATACAACAAAATAAACAAAACCAAAAAGAGGATAAGGGAGAACAATCATAAGAACGTTTAAGAACTTTAGGGAGTGACCAATACATTGACTATAAATGTTCTAACTCAAAATTAAATCATGCCTCTTATCTTTTATAAACACAACCCATTTTTCCCAACATGTTAGAAACTGGTCTTGTTTTTGATTTATAAATGCTGTCATCTGTTCCATTTTATAAATGTCAAGAGTTATATTCCACCACTCTGATAGGGTCAGTGTGTCCCGTGTTAACCATCGTTTAGTTATGGATTTTTTACTTGCAACCAACAAAATACTTAGTAGAAACTTATCATTTCTTCTCCATTCTTGTGGTAAACATCCAAAATAAACAGTTTTCAAACTAAAAGGAATGACACGTTTAAAAATATCTTGCAGAGACCCATGAACATCCCTCCAGTACTGTCTAATTAATGGGCAGTACCAGAGAACATGGAAATGGTTTGCCCGTTGTTCGCCACACTTTCTCCAACAGACAGGAGGCCTTCCATCATAGTGGGTTTTTTGGCATGGAGTAAGAAAGTATCTTATGACGGTTTTCCATCCATATTCCTTCCATCTCTGTGAGTTTGTGCATTTCCACTAGAATTTCCATATTGCAGTCCATTCCTCCTTGGATATAGTAATCCCTCCTTCTTTCTCCCACATTGTCTTTACATATTCAGGTGAATGACATTTATGATTCATCAGCCATTTATACAATATTGAGATAAGCTTGTTATTATATTTCCCATTTAATGAATTTGTGAACAATTTCAATAAGTCCATGTTGACCTCTGACACTGCCTCTATATTTGTGTCTATATAGTGACGTATTTGTAGATATTGATAAAAGTCTTGTTTCTCCAGACCATATTGACGTTTGAGTGTATCAAAACTGATTACTGCACCATCTTTAATTAACTTGCTTAAGGTTATTATCCCTTTAGAGGCCCAGAATTTGAATCGTGAATCCAGTTTGTTGGGTGGAAAGTCAGAGTCATACGCAAACCATTTTAACACCATAATATCTTTTTCCAATTTACATTCTTTAACCACATTTTTCCAAACAGACACCGTGCATTCAACCCAAGGGTTATCTACAGTGTCAATACATTTTTGAATATCTCCATCCGCCACCGTTGCTTGTATTGGGAAGGGAAAGGTTTTCTCCTCTATATTTTTCCACTGGGCAGTATATAGGCTGTCACACCAATTTATCAATGTCTTCATCTGTGCTGCCTGAAAGTAATCCCTCAGATATGGCAGGCCCCATCCTCCCTTCTCTTTGGCCAATTGTAATGTTTTAAGATAGACTCTTGGCTTTTTTCCCTGCCATATGTATCTCGATATCTTCTTGTTCCATTCATTAAATTGAATTCTGTCAATTTGTATTGGTAGCGTCTGAAACAAATACATTAGTCTTGGAAGGACATTCATTTTGATAGATTCTATCCGTGAACCCAAATTTAAATACGGAATTAAATTCCACCTTTTCAAATCTTTGTTTATCTTTTTATTCAATGGAGTATAATTAAATTCAAAAATTTTTGACAGATCTTTTGGTATGTTAATACCCAGGTATTTTAAGGATTCGGCTTGCCAGATCATAGGGTACTTAGTAGTTATCTCCACCGGTGGGTTATAATTGTATGAAAGTGTTTGGGTTTTACTCATATTTATCTTATATCCAGAAAGCCGGCCATATTGTTCAAATAGCTGCATAAGTTTAGGAAGGGAGTCTGTCGGACGTCCTAAATACACCAAAATATCATCCGCATAACAAGCTATCTTGTGTTCCCTTTCTCCAATAGTTATACCCTCAATATGAAGATTTTGTCTCATAGACTGGGCTAGCGGTTCTAAATATAAAGCAAATAGGAGGGGAGACCATGAACAACCCTGCCGTGTACCTCTTTCCAAGGTGAAACTGCTTGACAAGTAGCCATTAATTTTTATCCTTCCCCTTGGGTTTGTATACAAAGCCTTAATAATCTCAATAACTTTATTATGTAATCCAAACTTGTGTAATATTTTATAAAGAAAATCCCAATTTACAGAATAAAATGCCTTTTCAGCATCAACACTTATAAGTACAGCCTCTGTTTTGTTCTTTTGTATATGATTTATAATATGCAGAGTTCTGCGTATATTGTCTTGTGTCTGTCGGTTTCTTATAAAGCCTGTTTGATCATTATGTATTAATTTTGGTAAGAATTCCTCCATCCGTCTGGCCATTATCGCAGTGAACAATCTATAATCTATATTAAGAACTGATATCGGCCTGTATGATCCACACTCCGTTTTGTTCTTGCCTTCCTTTGGAATTGCAGTAATAATAGCTTCTTTCCAACTCAGAGGTGTTTGTGCCTTTTTTAAAGCCCAATTAAGTGTAGGGAGTAATATGGGGATCAACTCAAACTTTAATTCCTTGTACCATTCAGCCGTATATCCGTCTGAACCTGGTGACTTGTTTGTTTTCAATGGCCTTTTTAAGCTCCTCTTGTGATATATCTGCTATCATCTTTTCATTCTGTTCTTCGGTCAGGTTTGGCAGCTCCAATGAGTTAAATAATCTATCGATGTCGTTAGCACTTCCTCCAGGGACTTTGGAGTATAATGACTTATAGAATATCTCATGTAGTATCTCATGTCTGATCTCTTGTAGTTTAGTTTTTATCATTTTTGTTTTAGGGTCTTTGATTTTAGTTACCATATTTTCTGCAATTTTCTTTTTCAGTTTCTATGCTAATATTTTCATTGATTTTGATCCACTTTCATAGTATTTTTCTTAATATCTTGGGTAGCTATATTGTTTATTTCATTTCTAATCTTTATAATTTCTTGGAAGACATTAGAGGCTGATGATTTTTTATGTTTAGTTTCCAATTCTCTTAATTTGCTTTGTAAGTCTTCCATTTTTTTAATCCTTAATTTATTCTTATATGAAGCTATTGCTATAATTTTCCCTCTTATTACAGCTTTTAGTGTATCCCAGAGAATAGAGGGCGAGACCTCTCCGTTGTTGTTTATATCAAGGAAATCTTGTATTTCTTTTTTAGTTTTTTTTTTAAAATTGGCATCTTTAAGCATGCTTGAATTTAATTTCCATGTTATTATTTTGGGGCACAATTTTAAATTCACAATTAAATACAAAGGTGCGTGATCACTCACATCTATTGTCCCCATATCACATGTCTGAATTCTGTCTTTATCTTTTGCAAAGGTTATGAAATAATCTATTCTCGTATAAAGAGTGTGGAGCTGAATAATGGGAGTAGTCTCGCTTCCTAGGAAAAAGATCTCTCCAAATGTCAATCAAACCGACCTCTTCAAAAAGTGTTCTTACTTTCTTATGTAATGTGCTTGATTCTAGAACTTTTTTATTGAAACTGTCAAGTTCTGGCCGCAAACGAATGTTCACATCCCCACCACATATCAAAAAACCTTTTGTTTCCGTTACCATTATATTCACGATTCTTTGGAAGAAACTTAAATCGCTTCCTGGTGGTGATATTCATTAGATATTCATTAAAGTTACTGGATTACCCTCTATATTCCCTCTCACTAATATATATCTTCCCTCTTTATCTTTTACCTCGAATGTCTTTTCAAAATTTAATTTATTTGAAATAAGAATCACAACACCTCGTCTACGGCCTGATTTGTATGAAGAAGAAAACATACTTGTAAATCCCATTCTTTTCAGTTTCTCATGTTCATCATCGTTCAAATGGGTTTCCTGTAGATATACTACTTATGCATGGTCTTTTTTTACTTTAGATAGAATTCTACCACGCTTTATTGGGTTGGTCAGCCCGTTTACATTAAAGGAAATAATTTTTACTTGAGCATTATTCATAGCTTACGAACCAAAAGAATATTATATTCGGGTACAGTAATAATTGGTCAGCTCCCTGAGTGAACACGAACTTTGAACAAGAGAAAACAACAACATAACCAACAGTAGGAAAATAAAAAAGTGACTCCAAGGTAGGGGTCTCTCCTAAATGACCCTGTGCAGTGTTGGTAAAAACCTCCAATAGAAGGGGTAAGCCTCTCCTCTCTAAGGGATGAGGGCCCCTCTGGCAGTTCTGTGTGTCCATTCTTCAATAATAGTATCCTACATGTCTCTCTAAATGGATTTCCTCATTTACTGGAAAAAGAGATGTGTGGCTTATTTACCTCTCTTCAAGGCTTAAACTTTTCAAGGCTTAAACTTATCCTTAATCTTCTGTGCCAAGTGGTGAGAGCCTCCTGTAGATCTGGAGTTTTTCCCGGATAGTTTGTTCACGAACCTCTCCAACCTCCAGTCACTGTTGAGCTCCAACCACAGTCCACACTAACCTGGCCAGCTGCTCCGCTGGGCTTTCCCTCGTCGTTATCTTGGTGACCAGCAGTCCTCTGGCGATCATGTCTGTCGTTGCCTCCTCCGCCGACTGATATAACCGGGTCTCATTCTTGTAAAACACTATCAGTTTGTAAGGGAAGGGAGTCTGAAATCTAAAGTTTTGCCGTTTCAGAACTCTTTTCACTTCAGCGTACTCCTTGCGCTTCCGCAGAATAGCCGGAGGATAGTCCTGGTCAAAGTAGATTCTCCTTCCTTCCCAGAGTACCGTCTTTTTAGTCCATGCTTTACGCAGAACTTCTTCCTTGGTTGTGAAATATGTAAATCCAATTATTATTGAGCATGATTTTTCTTCTCCGCTCCCTGATGGTTTGGGTCCCAGCGCCCTGTGCGTTCTCTCAATACCGAGGCTCGTGCTCTGGGGAACGTCCAAACTGTCCCGAAGCAGTTTCTCCACGAAATTTACCATCGATGAGCCATTTTCAGCGGCTTCGGGGAAGTTATATAATCTTAAATTCAGCCTACGGGATCTGCTTTCTTGGTCGATTAATTTACTTTCCTGCTCTCTCAAAACTTTTATCATTTTGGTTAGCACTTGCTCCACATTTTGAACCCTGTCTTCAACCTTTTCTATTCGAGTTTCTGCCTCCGTTATTTTCTGGTTGACAGTGGTTAGCTCCGATTTGAAGTTCTGGAAATCCTTTTGAAAATCTCGTAATTCCTCCAGCACGGTCACCAACGTTTTAGCCGGGAGATTCAAGGCCTCGTTAGCTGCAGCGCTAACATTAGCTTCATCGTTAGCCTCTGAGGTACTCGCTGCTTTTTCTTGGCTTGGTCTTTCTTCAGTCTCGCCTTTTTGCCGTCCATCTCTTCTCCCCATGTTCGCCCCGTTTATCCCTTATCAATTACTGAGAAAATAAAAAAATCTGACACTTTTACAGGGCGATTTGGTAAAAATCTCCAGAGAGTTATCGGTCTAAGCTGCCATAAGGAAGATGACGTCACCGGAAGTCCGAAGCTCTCAACTTTATTTTTGAGTAAATGCTAGGATAATGCACAACTACTGACTACCACTCACTATTGAACTAAAAGACATAATTTCTACTATGACTATGAAAACAGCTAAAGATTTCACAGCATTCTTTGCTTATTGCAATGAAATATATATTCGTTGAATTTTACTCTAAAAGTTGCTCAACATGGTTAGAAGATGGCAATATTGTAACATGGTAAAAACACAATTAAAAATCCAAAATTATATCTTGGGAATGTGTTAGGAATTTAACCGGATGGAACATAAATTGAATGTCCCAAAAATGACCTTATTGAGTTGTCTTATTAATGCTGGGTTGGTGTCCGCTACACTATGGTCTCAAGAGACTTATTTGTAGATCTGGGTATGTTACATAAATTTACCAAATTACATATCCACTCTAAAGTGCTTGCCGGAACTGCAGTTTAGGGGGAACTTGTGAGCTATTTTGCCCCTGTCATCTGTGAAACCCATAGAATACGTAAATTTTCACCACGACTGATGCATCTGCCACGTTTCATGAGTTTGCAAACATATTAAGTAGTTCAGAACTGTAATGTCATTTTTTAAAACTCTAGATACAAAACTTACAACCTGTAATGAAGATTTTAATTTTTTCTTAATTTGTCAGTTATTTTTCTTTGACATCACTTCTTTTCCTCCCCTCTCCTCAGCACATCACTTCTTTTTCACCTTTTGCTCACTTCTCATTGGTTCTCATAATTGAGTTTATTTAAACCCTTAACACCCTTTCATTCACTCTCCCTTTATCATCACATGGGGTGGCAGTGTTGGTATGTATAGTTTCTCTCTTTTTCTTTAGCGTATGATTAATTTATCTGAGAAGAGAATTATTTACCCTTGTTTCCTTGAAATAGAAATCTTATTTATTGACTTAAGTTTGAATATTGATACTTGTTTCTTTCAGATTCCCCAACCCATGGATGTGTTTCCCTCTGTGTTAAGTTCAATTTTTATTCAAAGTAAACACAAGAAACATGTGCTCCAGAAAATGGACCAGACTCAGTGAATAACTCCCTAAGCTTAACAACAACCTTGCGACCTGCCATACATAACCAAAAGATGAATATATTTTAAACAAATCAATATCACCTTAGGTCCTGTTCATGCAGACTCTAAGAGATATTAATTGTCACATGACCAATTAGTCTGTAAATTTTCAATCTATTACACTGCTTCTACTTCTTCAGTATATACTTAGGCCCTGTACATTCAGGCTCCGAGTAATTTTTAATTAAACACAAAAATTCTAATACTGGATCTGCGCCCAATGAAGAACCTCCTTAGTCCTATGATAACTATTAACTATATAGACCAGTGAGCAGTGATAACTAACATGTCTTTGGGGTCATCAGGTGGGAACCTCGTTTCACTGGTGTTTCGTCTAGTTGGTCCCACAACACCTCCAGGAGGCTAGACAGTGATCACTAGCATCCCAGAGTCACCCCCCTAATGCCAGCTATCACCGCTCCTCACACCAAGACAGTTATCTCTTTTACTTTGCCTATGCCACCACAAACAGCACTATCATCAACTACACTCGACAAACAAACTTACTTAAAAAGTCCTATAGTCACAGACAATACCAGCCAATACAAGACAATACTGGAATAACTCACCTGGAATAATCGCATGGTCTCAAAGAGGCTCACACAGGCCAATACGCTTCCTTTTCCTGGATTTCTTCCTTGTTTTTCCCAAAAGTCTGTCTAACTTAAGGGCTCCCCCTGCTGGGCCCCCAGCTAATATTACTCCTCCTGATCCAAAACACAGACTGGCTCTTACTGCCTCATGCGACATTTTCTTCACTATTTTCCTCACACTCTGTCCCCTTCCTCCTAACTCCCTCAACAAAGAGACAACAGACCTTGCTACAAATCCTCTACACCCGACGTCCACTGGACAAATTCTAACTTTCCATCCTCGCTGCTCCGCTTCTGCCCCTAACTCTACATACCTAAGCTTTTTTCTTTCATATGCTCCTACTACTACATCCTCCCAAGGAACAGGCAGCTCTATGAAATAGACTCTCATTCTACTCCTAGACCACAAGACTATATCAGACCTTAGATTTGTGCAGGCTATTTCCTGGGGAACACCAAGCTTTCCTCATAAGTCTACCTGTATCTCCCAATCACAAGCATCCTCTAAGCTGCCTTGCCTCCTTATTGTCTTATTAACTTTCTCCCATTCTTGAACAAACTGGATTGCTACCCTATTTGTCTTAGACCCTCCTAAATTTGCCTGCCTTTGTATGTCTTCAATGCCTGCATCTAAGCTTCTTAATACTTTATTATGTCACCACGTATACTGGCCTTGTGAAAGACTAACCTTACAACCTGACAAAATATGCCTTAGAGTTGCAGTACCTGAACATAACGAGCATAGCGGGTCTCCATTTACCCAGAGTTTTAGGTTCTGGGGAGTTGGCAATATATCATATGTTGCCCCTATCAAAAATCTAATACTACTGTCCTCCACAGCTCTTTCCAACTAAGCTTCTTCTTCTCTACACCTTCCCAATTCAACCACTGTCCCTGCTTAGCCTGAGCCACTGCCTTTGTACCCCTCAATATTTCCTCCTGTCTACGAACCTGCTCCACAACTAGCTTTCTCTTCTCTTTGGGACCTGCTCTACTCCACACCTGTTTGTCTGGGCCAAGCCCCAAGCCTCCCCGGCCTATTTGAACATTACTCACAATCTCTGTATGCCTAAATGTTGCTTCTGCCTCCTGCTCTGCCATTCTTGGATTCCATTTTCTCCCCTTGGTTGGGTTTGGAACATTTGGAAAGTTTAAAGTTAACTGTAATGAAGTGCTGACTACAGACATAGGCTACATGTGTGGATTTTGGATCCCACAGGCAACCAAGCCCATCTTGCTGGATGGCTCGCAACCACAGTGTTGTCCTTCAGAGCTATGTGCTTCGGTTGGATAAATATAAAAGTTAAGATTTGGATTTTTAGGTTCATTTGTAGTGCAGAAGGGCACACACCAAGTCTTTGGTATTGTGGTTTGTGTTTTGTTTTCCCCCTCCGCTCAAAGCGGATGTGACGTTTTGTGGGTGTTCCTCTTGATGCAAGCTGTATCTATCCGCCTTTGCTCAGTATGTTTCATGATTCGTTGAAGAATGGCTTTCTCCCTAGAACGTTAACCGAAGCCAACATCACTCTTATACTTAAAAAAAGGGAAGGCTGATGATGAGTGTGTATCATACAGGCCCATAAACCTGTGAATTACAGACCTAAAGTTACATTCCATTCCATTGTTGGCAGAAACTAATGGAGCAATATGAGGAGGCTTCTCAATGTGATCCAGCTTTCCCAATCTGGCAAAAAGAAGGTGTATATGTATAGTCACTGGTACAGCAAGTGTGGCCACACCTGTTTTATTACTGTCGTCTTTGCAATGAGCAAGCTGTTGGTTTGAGGAATAATCTGAGGGTGGGATATGACCTAGTGGTCACATAATTTCACAAAAGACTCCACTGCTTGCTAGTGCAACTAGATGTTAAACTTATTTTTCTTTATTTTCAATAGAGGTTTTTGTGATATTCTGCTGGTCCAAGTGAAACCTGAATTGTTTGAAGGAATAGCATTTTATTTTATGATTTTGTGAAAATTTAAAAACTATTTTATATTGGTGTTTATTTTAATAGCTTATCCTTTTTCTAGGACTGGGTCCAGCTGTAGTCTGTCACTGTTTCTTCCTCATTTAAAAAATTCTGTACGTTAGCGCAACACGCTTTTTTTGGTAACTTAATTGTACAGTGTTGTCTTGTTTTTTTTTTTTGTTTTCCTTCTTTATCTCTTTTAGGGCATTAGTTACCTGGGCAACATGTAATAGATTAAAGGGCACTGTGCATTTTTCATTAGCAATAGATTGGGGCTGTAAGCATCTAACTCTCAGGACCTGTTTTGCAGTGCAGTTGGAGTGACATTTGGGGTGTTGTTATTCCCAGGGTATACAGTGTGTGATTTTTAAAGTGTGCTGTGATATTTGCTCCTGGGACTTGAGTTTCTTTTTTCTTCCTGAAATGGGTCAGAAAGTCTACTAACAGTGCTCAAATTCTCCTGTATGCAGAACCGATTGTGATTGGAAATTGCACTAGGTCCAACTTATGGTCCATTTCTGTTCTATGATGCGGTTAATAATTCCCACTGTTGCCCATTACTAATGAGACTGTTTTTTATTTATTGTAATTGATAACTCAACAAAGAAACATACTGGAGAGGACATCTTTTCCTTTTAAAGACTTGGTAATATAATTGGGTATAACCTAGCATAAGATAAAACAGCTAGGCATAAATTATTCGATTTTCATCATTCCTGAAATGATCTTACTCAGTGTGTTCTTTGAGCTCTATGTCTAGGCTTGGTTATTGTTAAGTTTGTTGAACATTTTAGACGCATAAAAGACTGGAGGTACATCCAGTTACTTGCATGTGGTTAACCTGTGCATAACCAAACCCCCCTCTCTCATACTTGGCATCTTTTAGTCACATGTATGGCCTTAAACAAAAAAAATCTTTTAACCTCCCCCGCTAGCCATGTGCTGTTGGCAGCAATCTTTGATTCAGCCATCTTTGTTTTAGATTTGTTTGCTTAAGCCAAGCAGTCTTAACCACCATTCTGAGTCAGTCATCTTGCTTTTGTCTGTCCAACAGACAGACAGACAGAGAGAGAGACAGAAGACCTAATTATTAACCTAATTATTAGTTATATTTGATAGCCAACCCGAACATATTTGGTGCACCCTTTTCAAGCAGCACGATCCAACATATTTGGTGCTCCTGTGTGAGGTGGTGTAACCAACATATTTGGAACCCAAACCAGATCCACAAGTTTACTTAGGACGCACACATCTGTGAGTCATAGGTGGACTCCGGTACTAATAAAAAATAGCACTACACACCTGGTGCCCCCTGATATTTGAATGGGCTTCTTTTTTAAGGGGTTGCCTATATTTACATTACATACCGTTAGAGTAGCTCTTCAGTTTTGCAAGTATGGTTCATAAAATAAGTAATAACTTTATTGTTGCAAGGCAGTTGTTCACAAGGAGGACAGTGATGTGACAGTGAAACGGTGAAACAGCAGACATTTGATCATTCTAGACAATAAAAAAGTAATAATTAATGTTACTGACAAGATTTTAAACATTTAGTCAGTAAAAAAAAAATCAAAATATTTCACCCACCATCACCCAATTCGGTAACTGGAAAAACCCTGTAATAGGTGAATATATACATTTTAAATAACAAAATTTAAGCAATGCAAAGAATTAGAATTAGAATTATTTTAAACATTTTTCAATCGATGTATTTTATTAAAGCAACAAAAAAACCCCTCTCTTACATGGAAACTCATAGCCAAAAATGATGCAAAGAATATCTTTGCAATTTCAGGTTTTTTTCCTTTTTTTTATATAGTTTTAAATCGTCAATTTTGCTGAAATTCAAGATACATTTAAATGGATCCTGCTCAATACACATTGCTTTTCCTATCTCATTTAAATGTTGGGTTGATAAACTTGGGTAACTGATAATTGAAAACAAAGCTGTTTATCGCATTGACAAACACACTTCTCTTCTGTTTAGTGCAAGAGGCTGTATCAAACCAATTTCTGTTGTTGTTAAATATATTTTGAAAGCAGAAAGACAAACTAGTGCCATATGTATGCAGAGTCACATTTACCACAGCTTGTTTCTAATTAAAAGAATGTAATTTTGCCTTTCTCCCTAAATACATAAGTGTGTAGGTATGCTGGCTCAAGACTACTGCAACTTTTTTTTTAAAAAAAGTAGTAGTTATCGAAACATTGTCAGTTCAGTGATTTTTCATTATTCACATGAAAAATAGATTAGAATTATACAGCAAAGGTGCAGTCCAATTTAACAGGTGAGCCACTGGTTTAGTTTTAAAGAAATTTAGACCTGTATTTATTCATTGTTTCACCTCCTTTAAACAAGACAATCACTGTAATTCAATTTATGGAGAGCAATTGTGCATGATTTACTCACCAAACCACCACAACAGAGAACAAGCAGTCATAACAAACATAAACAATAACGTTGCAATGGATAGGGCTAAGTTAATTCTAAATATTGAGACCAGACTAAAACTAACTGATTTACCAAAATTAAACCTGCTTGTGCAGTGTGGGGCTTTTAAGCACATCTCACAAACTTTATCAGTTAACAGTTTAGATGTCATCAAGTGACCTACAATAAATGGGACTCAAGTCACATGATAACCGGTGATTGTATATGGGTGGAGATGTTTCTGTGCCATTGTTACCTCTGGTGCTGTATGTTAATTTCTCTCTTGACCTTTTTCCTGGTGTCAACTGACTTTGACCACGACTGGGGAGAGGACTGGGAGGTTGTTCTGAAGGGAAATCAAGGATATCCAGTGCTATAGGCAGATTTATAAGGACCACCTCTACAGGTGCACAAACTGCCTCATTGTTTTTTTAATACAAAAAGTGTTCTGTTGAAATTGCCTAATTTTAAGATCATTTCACAAAGGGAACTTACATGAGCCATCAACATCTTGTATCTCACTTTGTCTGCAGCTTTGTAAACAGCTCTCTCAAGAGAAAATACATTAATAACTCGGTCACTAACTACTCCATTTTGGTGATGTCAGCAGATAACCACTGCACCTTAAAATGACTACATTCATTAACAAAATTTTTTCAATCAAAAAAGTAAAAACAATTGGTTTGTTTTAATGATGGCTACAAATATATAACAATGAAATATTTGAAGGTAAAAATAAAATGATTCATTAGGAAAACAAAAAACATTTTCCACTTTGGCCTGTGCCATACTAAACCATTACAGTTACCATCAACAAGTGTTCTCATAGGCTAGTGAGAAATTTTCATGTTTTCTTCAGCTATTTTGCTTGAAATGATTATAACCCAAAAAAAGGGGAACAGAGACCAGTGGTCTTTGTAACTCAGTGGCACCCCTCAAAATGTGCTCCAGGTTATGATTGTCAACTTTAAAATGTATTGGACACTTATGGCAACAAACAGCAGTAATAAACCAAACAATCCACATGATTTAGAGAGATTTTGGCTTTGTAAAAATTACATTCCCCTAACTCAATTTCCCCAATCCTTTCTTTACCTAACAACCTGCTAGAACCAGTTTATGGTGTACCCAATGCTTTCTTCCTAAACTTTAGGCCCCAAAATGTTTTGATGTGAATCCATGTTTCAAACCAAAAACAAAACATTAAATCTGGTTCTGCACAGACGACTGAGGGGCACACTAGCAGCATTTTTAACAAGTTCAACAAAGAAAAACATACAAAAGCCATGTTGGATGAAAGTACAGTGGGAAAAGTTATGCAAATTTGAATTAAATTTTTTTACAGCTTCTACATTTTTGAGCTGTTTAGAAGACACAAAAATAAATAACATGGTTTTTGGCAATAATTGGATTATGCTTTTTCACTGTTCTCTTTGGGATTATCCTCAGTTCGCCTGGCACTTAGATTTGCCATTCCCCTTTGGACATCCTGGGTTAAACTTCCAATCAATTCTAAACCTGAATAAACATCTTTTTTGACCTTGTCTTGAGTGTCTCCCTGCACTAGCTGTACTTTACTTTCTATATCCATTTCATACAAAGCCTTCTCTCCATTCAGGAGGTCACTGTGCTCCTCCTCATGGATCTCTTGGCCTTCTTTCACCTTGTGCAGGATAATAGGAAGCCTTGCATCTGCATCCGTATTCTCCAGCAAAGCAATATCACTCTCCTCATAGTGGGGCAAGGGAGCGCCCTCCTCCAACTTCTTCTGAAAGTACAAACGTTTGGCCTGTCCACAGATTGACGTCTTCTCCAGAATCTGCTTCTCTGCCAGACGTAGCTGGATCGCCACACGTGAATGGGGCGATAGATCAGGTTTCTCAAGCAGGGAGCAGTCCTCCTATAAGAGACCAGGTCAGGAATATGGCAATTCAGGAGAGGTGTAAATACCTTTGACTTAAGACTTGTTTGAACAACCCTTTGCGTGAGCTAGATCATTGAACCATACAGAATTCTTCACATCCTTGCAATAAGACTCCCCAAATAAAAACTTTTAACATGAGATACCTACTCCAGCCAACTGACCTCTGATGTGATCTTGTAAGTCTTGAGTAGCAGAGCAGCTCGAGTCTCAAGGAAAGTCCACAGTTTGATCTCATTCTCCCAGCTGACAGGAAATTCGCTGTTGCCCAGGGTGAAGATCTTACTGATGGCATGATCTCCAAGCAGGTAGTCCTTCAGTTCCTCTGAAATCGAACATTTTGAAACAACATTTTAGCATTTTTTCAAAAGACCCCATAGTCTAACTACAAGGTAATCTCAGCAAAAGGTGGTTATGAAGAGACTAGAGACTGGAAGAGACTATGAGAAGTAATTGCCTCATATAATTTGAGCCTATAAAAAGGAAGTTCAATTCTTCTTCCATTAACAAAACAGACATAAAATTACAACAATGATGCTCAGCGTTGTATTTATTTTTACTTGATTTAAATTGATCTTAGAGTCTGCTGCATGATAGCAGGAAGTGCAACAACAGCCAGTCAATATGCAGGCTTACAAGACAAGGTAGAAGCCTATCTACAACCCAAAACATTGTTTGAGCTACCGGTGAAGACAGTGAATGTGAATGTGATTGTAGTCTGTAAAAAAGGAAAGCTACTGGATTAAAAAGAGGCAAAAAAGCATTTTTTGCCAGGTTTTTAAAAGCCAGATGTGCTTGAATATGGCACATTGATTGAGGGCAGAAAAAAAAAGGGTCACAAAAGTGAGGGCTTTAGTGCTGAGGAAAGAGATGTGTTCATGTACAAGATGAAAGCACGCATTATCAAAAAGGCAAACTCTACTGAACAATAACTAAAGTAATGGCTGATTTAGTTGTCCTCTAATCTTTATGAGATATGGTGTGTCAGATCCATGGAAATTGATTTGTAGTTAAGTATTTAAAATTTATCTTTCACTAGAAGTGATTAACAGGGCTTAACAAGCAGACATGCTGCTCCACCACAAACACTTAAAGAACCCCTCTAGTGAAAATCAAATTTTAAGAGTCTCAACATGCCTGTTCGGTCTTTTTTTTTACAACTTACAAGGCAAACTGGGGTTAAAATTAGCAGTCAGTGTCATGGCTGTGGATTTTTCCCTTTTAAAATATCAGTGTATAGATGACGGTCTCAAAAAGGCATATTCAAACAAAGGTTTTATACATCACACACCAAAATGAAACCTAAGGCACATGTACAGATCACCACCGTGAAACAAATCAGACCAGGACAGTTCGAGCAGAAGCTACCACTAAACTGATCCATACAACATCATTATTAACTGACTAAGTCAAGCCTAAAGGTCAAGAAACGGTATCTTATACAGTTGCATTCAAAGTTGTGAGGAGTGATGCACAGTACACATCAACATTCTGATATATGCACTTGCAAGTGCAAATGTGTATAATTTTGTCCTGTTGTTCTTGTTCCTCAGTCGCTTTGTCTGGGTCAAACATGCTGACATTGTTTACGTTATGTAGTGAGCAAGACAATGCAAAGAGAAGAAGATGAAGGTGCAGTGGAGGGAAGTGATTGCTAAACATGAACATGTCCATTGTCACAGATCTCATAAATATTTATAAAACAGCACATGCTTAATGAGGCCAAAGGTATAGTGTTACATTTAAGCAATTTAAGGACATGAATAACATTTTATCTTGAAAATAATGTCTATACATATAGTTTGGACTCAAAGCAGTTATTTTAGCGCTTAAATCAGTGGCAGGAAAGGGTCTTTAAATGTACAGTAGGGCACAGATTTTCTGCAATAATCTTTAAAACATCTTATTTGTGATTGTAAGTTAGTTAGAAATGCCTTGAAATTAGCACCGGAAATACCTATTGTCTATCATCTATTCCAGGGATGTCATGATATGAACTTTTTAGTACAATACAATATAATACAATATTGTGATTAATATCAAGATACCATATTATGATACTATAATATTGCGCACCCTGCGCAATGGTAATTTCGTCCGGCGCACCACCGTGCGCAGGCAATTTGACAATTTGGTAGATTGGGCTCCACTGAGATGGGTGTGGCAACGCACCAGGGGGAGGTGTCAACAGATTCAGCTTGGCGCAGTGACAATTTCGTGCCAAAACACTGCGCGGAAGGTGCACTGAAAGCTCGCCAGCTCCAACCTGGTCTATTCTCGGCGCAGGCGAAGCGTGCCCGGTGTAGTGGTAATTTGGCTGACAGGCGCACAGTGCGCACACGTCACCAAAACATCACAGGCAGGTTTCCAGAGTGTCAGGCACATTTCAATGCAATAAACAATCAC
>JAQMCX010000058.1:17060525-17091672 GCA_029814765.1 Acanthurus leucopareius | reverse complement strand
TCTTCTCCATTCTTGTGGTAAACATCCAAAATAAACAGTTTTCAAACTAAAAGGAATGACACGTTTAAAAATATCTTACAGAGACCCATGAACATCCCTCTAGTACTGTCTAATAAATGGGCAGTCCCACAGAATATGGAAATGGTTTGCCCGTTGTTCGCCACACTTTCTCCAACAGACAGGAGGCCTTCCATCATAGCGGGTTTTTTGACATGGAGTAATAAAGTATCTTATCACAGTTTTCCATCCATATTCCTTCCATCTCTGTGAGTTTGTGCATTTCCACTGGAATTTCCATACTGCAGTCCAATCCTCCTTGGATATAGTCATCCCTCCTTCTTTCTCCCACATTGTCTTTACATATTCCGTTGAATGACATTTATGATTCATCAGCCATTTATACAATATTGAGATAAGCTTCTTCTTATATTTCCCATCCAATGAATTTGTGAACAATTTCAATAAGTCCATGTGACCTCTGACACTGCCTCTATATTTGTGTCTATATAGTGACGAATTTGTAGATATCGATAAAAGTCTTGCTTCTCCAGACAAAGAGTAAAATCTTTAGAAATAAAAACAGGTCTGAGCTTCATAAGCACATAATACCTGTTTTGAAACTGGCCCTTTCATAATCCAACAGGCGCTACATTCAAGTTTGATTGACTTTTCATTTGTTAAGCTGTCAGTAAATAAGATTAAGAGCGGCTGTGCCCGACTGAAGGTGCAAGTTGTTTCTGTCAAAAAAGTCACCTAGTTGACAGGAAAGGATGGAGGCATGTCCTAAATGGAATCCGACCTTAATGCCGTTTAGCGAACACAAGTGTCGTAAAGTGACGTAACTCTACACTACTGGCCCTCCTGTGTGAAACAGGCGTGGGATTGCAATAGCATTACTTGCTAGATGAATTGTATTTTGTTGTACACTTGTGTTTTCTACACACGGTCTGGCACACGAAGGTCGGACAAATTTTGAACAACTGAAGACGCGGTGAAAGCGACCAACGAGAATGTTTAAAAAGTACGTTGCTCATTATTTCAGTTGCATGACGTTAGCTTACCACAGCTAGGTGGCTAACGGTAATGATTAACAATCGCGTTTTCCTGGTTTGTTGTAGGCTCATGCCAAGTCGACGTGGTCGTAGTATAGTAGTATAATAGCATCGTTTTAATGTAAGACCCCTCGTTTTTGTGATATATAATATTGTATTTAAATGTGTCAGGGCTATGTCTAGTAGTAATTTATAAAAAATACTGAGTAACCCATACTACGTTAAACCCAAATGATATCATTTTACTGACAGCTGCAAACGTCCAGATAGATTTCACTCTAACTAAACATATTTCCTCTTAAAAGTGGAACCTTAAAAGTGTATTGAATCAAGAATCACAATTTTGAAGAGTAATTGTCCACAAACTTTTGAAAAATATCTCCATTTTCATATTGATTGAGAAATAATTGATACTTTGATTTACACCAAAAAACGTGTGATTATCTGCATTCATAAATTATTAAATCACTTTTGCATTATATTAAGGCTGAAACTGAACTCTGTTTTCACTATATTAGCACATTGTGGGTATTGATATTGGTTTTAAAAAGAATGTTGAATCAGTGCCCCCAATTGTGGATTAAATGCTTTCTGTCTGTGCTTGCGATTTGCTGTATATTCATTGACACATAATTTAACAGAAAAATTTTAATAAAAGCTGTGATGCCATAAAAGAAAGAAATTTATGCCCATTTGGTGGACATGAAAAAGAACGTTTTGTTTTCTAGCTGCTTTTGTCTTTTGAAGAAAAATATTTGTTGAGACAATATTGTTTCCTGTTTCAGATTTGATGAGAAGGAAAATGTGTCCAACTGTATCCAGCTGAAAACATCAGTGATCAAAGGCATCAAAAATCAGCTGTTGGAACAGTTTCCTGACCTTGAAGCATGGCTAAATCACATTATGCCAAAAAAGGACCCCGTCAAAATAGTGAGATGGTATGACTTGTCATTTTTTTTCCTCATTAAGATTCACACAGTATGTTTACAGTGGTGGTGAATCTTCTATTGTTTGTAATTGTTATTGTTCTTCCCATAGCCATGAACACATTGAAATCCTGACAGTAAATGGAGAACTGCTATTCTTCAGACAGAGAGAAGGACCATTCTACCCAACCCTCAGACTGTTGCATAAATGTAAGATCTTTTAATGCTAGCAGATGATGATTTTGTTTGAGTTCTCTTATATTGATAAGAAATGCCCTTTCTTTCATAGATCCCTTCATTCTTCCACACCAGCAAGTAGACAAAGGGGCCATTAAATTTGTCTTGAGTGGAGCCAACATCATGTGCCCTGGGTTGACGTCACCAGGCGCTAAACTCTACCCAGCTGGAGTTGACACTGTAGTTGTATCCTTTAACACATAATGCATCAAATGAAAACTGTTAAATTTCTTTCAACTAATAATTTAAAAATTTTACAGTTCTTTGATATTTTAAATAAATTACCTATGAGTTTGTCTTTGACAAGTGCATGCAGGCAATAATGGCGGAGGGAAAACAACATGCACTTTGTGTTGGCGTAATGAAGATGTCTGCAGAAAGCATGTAAGATTTTTTTAAATTTCTTTTTGCCAAAAGCAAAAATGTTTTCACTGTTACTGTTGTTCTGATGATTGAACTTGATCTGTCTTTGGAAAACAGAGAAAAAGTCAACAAAGGGATTGGAATTGAAAATGTTCACTATCTGAATGATGGATTGTGGCACATGAAGACGTATAAATGAGGACATCAGCAACTGCAGCAGCCGCCCCCGCCACTCACCCCTGGAAAGTGTGGAGCTTTTGACAGTGAAGCATGAGCTGCCAGTCAACTGTTTACACTTATGGACTTATAGCTGTGTAACCCGCTGGAGGCTTTGAATCAATCACTAGTATGCACAAATAAAAGAAAGATCTTGCTTTAAACCTTAGCAATGAGTTAGGATGTTTTTTCCATAATAACCTTTGAACATACTGTGATTTAATTGGCCTGACAGAAAGTAACACTCATGCACCTTGTCTGAGCTCTGTTTTTAGGCTTTTGAAAATCCAACCTGAAACAGAAGATTTTGGTCAATCAGGTCATTTTAGAGAGAAGGCGCTCTCATTGGCTGTTGTAAAAATGCAGATGTCCTTGCACAATCTTTTAGGTGGTGAAAGTCTGACTGAATGGTGGAATACATAGCAAAAATTCCTGAAACTGGGCAAGACAATCTCAGTTGGTAATTAGCAGTTAATTAAACTGACAGTGCCCACATTCATCATGTTGCCTATCATTTTGGCATCTTATCAAATGGTAGACATGACAAAATTGTAGCATTAAATACTAAAGGATTACTTGGATTACTGTCTTTTCACACTGCTGTTGCCTGTCTGTCTATGTATATACAAGTATCAGTACAGGATGTGAGCATATGTAAACAGTGAGGGATTTGCACAGTGACAGATGTTAGACTGTTATCATGCTTTTCCCTTAAGTGTCAAAAGCTTTACACTGTAATTGCTGTCAGGCAATAGGTAAAATTATTCCTCCTTATAAAGGCGATCATGTCTGATCAGATTCACGGTACTTCAAGGTGCTGTTGAACTGTGTGACACCCACACTAGGTGTTCCTAATATTTGTCCATTCCTTTTTATATCAATGAGGTTGATGGAATTGGTTACTCTTTCTCAGTATCATTAATCTGTCATAATTTGACCATATATTTCAACACCATCAGAGCAGCAATGATAACTTTTTTAAAAATAAATTGCAGCATTCAAACGTTTCATGTCAAAATACAACATGGTCACCAGCATTACCAGTCTTTGTGGCAGTCCTTTAATAGAACAAATATCTCCCATTATCAAAAATTATTCACAGCATGCTCATACACACCAATAACATCTGGAAAGCTACCAGCGCTCTTATGCATGATTTTCACATTGGCTAACTCTTCATTCTCTTTCTTACCCTTTAACCGTTACTCATTAGATCATTCAACACCCAAAAACCATTTGAAGTTTAATCAGAATTTAAAAAAAATTTTTTTTTTGGATTACTTTTTTTTTTAAGGAGTCATCAGATCAGTCTGATGCCGGTGTGTTTTTAGAATGTCAGAAGGTTTATGCTGGATTTTTTTAAATTAGACAAAGAAGTACATACTTTGTCCACAAGTCAACATACTGATGTATTTTTTTTTTTCATTTTGCTGTGAGGACCAGGTATCAAGCATAATGTGGAGAAAATGCATTTCACCTGGAGTTGGGCTGGGTCATGATATGTTTGACTCAATTATTGATGCTTCTGTACAAAATTTTAATCAGTTAAGTGATGTACTCTTAGAAATTAAAAGGAGTTCCTCCTCATAAAGTTCTTAAGATGGATGGGCACTTTAAATGGGTAAATAATTTCAGAAACTTGTTTTTCTCATAAGTATCACCTAATAATGCTAATGTAACTAAGACCACAAAAAGACAAACATTTGAGATACAAAAAAATACAGAGTAACCAAAACTTGCAGATAATCTTATCATTTGATTTCCAATCTTTGTCTTCATTCAAAACAAATGCACACCCATCAGTTCTCAACCTAAACCACGGAGGAATGGGGTGCTAATTGTGCCAAGTGCAAAATGTATAAATTACATTTAAGTGTTATTCCTACCCAGGATCCAGTTTTACAAACAGCATTAGAAAACCATGTTCCCAAAATTAAGTTTGCCATCACAGAAGCAAAAAAAATTTAAAATGTTATATCCAGCTTGAAGAAATGAGTTCTAGTCATTGTCTGAACCTTCAGGTGGGTAAAATGTTAATGAGTCATGAAAAACATGACCATAAGGACGAAGTCTGTAAACTCCAAACATCATAACCTGCATTTGATTCGGTGACATCCCACTGAATGTGACTGCCATGTCAGAGCAGCAGCCCTCCACTACGTTAGTGGGGTTGTCCTTCATACTGTCCTTTATCAGAATGTCCACGCTTTTACCATTAAACAGGCCTTTTCCATGTGCATCTTCTCCATTCTCTGCAAAGACGCCTGTATATTTAAGACACACGGCCAGCTGCTTGTCCTCACTCAGCTTCCACAGGGCACGTCCTCTTTCTGGACATTTGTCTTCATCCTGGAACACTTTCACTAGCCTTTTCAGTGCTTCATAGCTTAGAACAATGCCACTTTCATATGCCACATACTCAAGCTCTCCAGACTTCATAGTATTGCCCAGGTAAAAGGGCTCGCTGGGATCCTTTGTGAGCACCAGGTATTTGAGGTTCTCAATGATCGCAAATGTAGTAGCTTGTGCCACAAAGAACCAACGCATGTCTCCAGCGTTCTCATAAGCATGCTTCAGAGCTTTACGTAACCTTGCCCACTCATCTTTTTCATTTAAGTCTACTGCCTCCAGCGCCTTGGAGGACTCAGAAGTGTAAAACACAGCCTTATCACAGTGTTTGCTCCAGGTGTCGATAGCAGTAGCCCAGTATACAAGGATCTTGGGCTGGACCATGATGACGCAAGAGACCTGGACTTGATTGGCTAACTCCTGCACCTGACTGCCAGAGAGGTGTGTCAGCTCATCTTTACTCGGGGCCTTGACATGATGATGATGATGGCCCTCTGTCTTGGACACAGTTTCGGAGCTAAAACTACCCAGGAATGACAGCACCAAGCAGAAGATGCCTCCCATCATCATCCCCTTCATGAAAGAACCTCCTTCAGATAACATTTTTCCGGCAGGCACTGGATGAGACAGAAAATGGATTAATGTATTGTAGTAAAGTTCATCTCAGTATTGACCTATTGAGAGCTAAAACAATGACTTCATTATTCAATAAGACTGCTATTTTTGATAATCAGTTCATCATCTTAGTCAATTTTTTAGGAATAATTGCAAAACATCGCCTATTCTCAGCTTATCAGTTGTGAGAACTACTTGTCATACTGGTTTCACTTGGCCATATGTCATAGCAAGTTGAATTCTTTTGGGTTTTGGACTTCTGGTCAGATAGAAGAATGTAATGTATAGTGAATAGTGTTTGTAGTGACCTGTTGTTAATGTACTACAAGGACAAAAAATATGAATGCAAAGTTTAAAAAAAAGCAGATTAACCCTGACTAGAGGCATTCAACAAACTTTTGAGCTGTTTGTACAGCTAAGATTAATTGTCTTTTATCATTCTGTAAATATGGCCAAAACCCATTTGTGAGTTTTACAGACATCAAAGCCATCTTACATGCACTCATTTCTTCAGGTTTAAATTAATGTAAAAAGTTACTTAACATCATCTATTTGAAAAGACTTTTATCAAAAAGTAAGAAAAAATATTTATTACTCTAATTTCAATGCTTTTGCACTGGCTACGGTTTCATACAGAATGATTTTAAAAATTTTACTTTTTACCTTTAAGGCACTTCATGCTCTGAGCCCAGACTGCTTGTATATCCCTGATTACTAGTCACTTTTCAACATGCACACAGTCTAAGATCCTTAAGCAACAAGAATGTCAAGGTGTGAGACTGACTGGGAAAGAGTGTTTGCTGCTTAGGCAATGGATGCCCAAACTGGAATAACCTGCCTAGCAAATCAAACGTAATTGACCCACAAGCTCTCATAAATTTATTCTATATGTGTAATAATTCCTTGCTGTGTGTTTATAATGCACTTTGTTGATTAGTATTTTTTAATCTACCTTAAATCCTATGTAAAAAGGTCATGTAAGGTCAGTAGAAAACCCAGATGATGTATAGTTTACCTTCATAGGACTGAGAAGACACTTTAGTATGATGAATGTGTTACATTTTCACACAAGTGAACTTAAAACAGAAGTAATGCAGTTCTTAGTTTTGTGTCCAGATAGAGTTAAAGTCAATGGCTTTTATTCATATATTATTTTCAGAGGAATGTCACCCGACAAGGCAAAAAAAATAAAACATGTACATTTGAGCCTGAGCTTGATCAAAAACAAACTGTTAAATGTTTTAATGACACATAAAAGATATAGATTTGTTTGTATGGCTTATTAGTAAACATGTTCGTTTAAATTAGCGTTGCTGAACTGCTATCATTAACCTTTAGGTTAAGTCTTGTACCACTGAGTTAAGGCGAAGTAGCAGCAACTTCAGCTGTTGACGGCTAGCTGCCTGTTAGCTTTCTACCTTCGTAACCACTAACGTAATGTAACGCTTTTAAGCCTTGTTAGCAATGTAAAGAGAAAAAAATGAACAGTATTTACCTAGAAGGATTTATGCCGCCGTGTCAAGTGGTGCTGCCGTTTTCGCCCGTTTTTCAGCTCTCTCTTTTCCTGGTTGGTGAGATTAGCAACGTCGGGCAGAACCATCAATTCACAAACTACGTACACGGGTTGTAATTGCCTTGAACCCTCAGCAACGCCGACTTCCGCTTTCACAGGTCATGTGACTTAGCTGAGGTCTCGTTCGAATAATTTCAACAGCTACTGTGGTTTTATTTTTATTTTGAAAAATAATCTAATGATAAATTATAATTATAAGATCATACAACATAAATGAATACACGATGTAATAAATTAAGAAATTCCTTTGAAATAATTTTTAAAAATTATCATATAAAAATGCGTTATCATTATATTTTACGTACTAACAGAGAATCTCTGATGTTCATATTTATTTATGCTAATTACATAATTTATACCATTACAAAAATGCCTTTTAATTCTTTTATTATTTCTGGGCCTTTTTTATTTAATATTATATTAAACATTTGAATAAATATATTATATTTTACTTTATCTATTCACGTTTACTTTACAATGTATATATTTATTTTCAAACAACATATTTTCAACATGAGGTCCTATGCCCATCCATTTTATTTTTTTCAATCTTGTTGCTTCCAAAGAATTGTGCATAATACTGATGTTAAGTCAATATTGGTGCTATTGGTTGGTTTTAATTATTTGGCTGTAGAATTTGATTATTGTAATCCACCAAGTAACACTGAATTTATGTGTAATAATGTAGCTTTGGGTTGGTAATTATCACAAAATTCAGGCACTGCTGCAGTTGTGTGGAATGACATTGCAACTAGCCCAAATTGTTAGATGCATCTACATGTTAAAACATGCTATGACCTTCAAATTCCCATTTTACATTTCAATAATTGACACATAAACATAAACATTTATGTTTATGCCATTGTCATGGCATGTTTATGCCATTGTCATAAACATTTGACTGTTAATTTGTGTTGTCATTGTTTCTTTCCTTTTCAATTGTATCAGTATAACTGAGATCACTACTTGTCTTTATATCCAAATCCTGCTGTGCTTTTACCTCTTTGGACTGACTGTTCAGCAGCTTAATTTATCAAATGTTGTTTTTTTCAACAGCAATTTCATAGACTTGGGGACAAGCTTATAAATCACCAGATATCACATATCTGAAGAGCATTAGTGACCTTTCAGTTTGACAAAAAGCCCTGCAGCCCTGCAGCCTCCTCGAACAGCCACAACATCTTGTCTTATTTTGATCTTTCATATTAGACAGTTACTCCTGAGTTTCCTTGAACACTTTTAGTCCTTGTGAAAGAAAAAAAAAATGTTATTTTCTCCGAAGGATTCTCAGCTCAATCATTTGCAATTTATTCATAATTCTGTGAGGAAAAATAGCAGTGCTTCAAATTTAGACTGACTCATCAAAAGGAATTCTGTCTCAGTACCAGTAATGACCGATCTCCTTCAAGGAAAGTTCATTTCTCAGGCTATTAGGACTGTCTCACCTCTGTATGTCCTTAACCTTTTTGGCACTTTTCTTCATCTAGTTCTGTGCACCTCCCTACACATTACATATAATTTACTTTTATAATTTGTGATTTTTCTTTTCTACATATATTTACAACTTTTTAACTATGACTCTCGAAGCTTGCAGCTCATTCCTGGAGAAACAGCACTACCATCAGGTCAAACTAAGGATTTGTTCAACATTTTGGATCATGAAAATCTGCAGAACTGAAATTTCAGCCCCATATGTGGTTCATGCTTAGTGATAATAAACAAATGTTAGCATGCAAAATGCTAAACAAAGATATATTAGTATTTGGCCCAAAGCACGACAGTGGCTATGCAGCCTTAGAGAGTTTATCTTGTTTTTCATCTTTTATTTTGAAACTTATTTTGCACACCCTTCTTTTAAAACAGCTTTTAATTAAAAAAATAAAATGCTGTACTTTCTCTTTTTCAATCATTACAACATTTCACGCCCCTCCTCCAATCCTGATCAATAATGCACAGTTTACAAAAGTAGTGTATCACAAAAATGTAAAAAAAAAAAACATCCAATATAAAAGACACTTAAAACAGAACTGGAGCAAAATATTGGTCAGCACACAATTGTCAGTATAGAGGAAGTAAGAAGACGTGCCATACTTCCACAAAGTTAATATATAAACCCTCGAATTCTTGTTTTTGACACAAAATGCTGACATTTCATACTGTGCCACTGTTTTGCATCTAATTTGGCTGTGTGAAATGTTGTGTAGTGAACAGTGAAGCCTACAGAAAATACATACAGGCATAGCTTTAATCAACACGTGGAAATGATGATTGCATAGATCCTTAAAGTGTCATTACACTCCACAAACAAAACAGTAATTGTGCTCTACAAACAAAAAAAGTCATTACACAAGATCAAAGCATGGACCTGTTCATTCCTTTAACTTAGGATTTGCACAGTTTGCGTCATTTTCACCACAATGTGACCTTTTAACCCTTTTAGAGAGTCACAATTAATTGCTTTGGAAATGTAAGTCATATAGCAGAAAATGACGTAGAAACCTGTAGTGACAGCAGTTCCAGCAGCTGTGCACCTCTGATCTCAGACATGAGCAATGACACGTTTGAACAGCCCATCACACAGAAAATAGTGTCAGACATAAACCATCAGAGCTCTGCTGGACAGCCACTGATTACTGCAGCAGAGTAAACATTTGTTAGGCCTCTGTACAAGCACAGATAGGAGCTGGCTGAATTGACAAGGTCCCCTAAATTGTGTCTATGACGCCTGATCCATCGCGTCAACACCATTAAGAAGGAGACTGGGAGTGATGATAATGTATTGATCAGATTGTGATGGATGGCGTCTGAGGATATATAAGTGAAGTTCTCTGTGGAGCAGAAGTATAGTCCAGATCTGTCCATTTGATGTTAAAGGCACCATGCTTTCTGTAGCGCTCTTTTACCTCATAGCTGTGATTTGCTCTGCTAGAAGGACACATGCTCTACCTCTGTACCCAGATACAAACCTGGAGCCACAGGCAGGTAAGACACTCTGCTAACGGTTCTCTTCAATTTTAATGAAAATGCTGGATTCACTGTAATTGTACCTTTTGTCACAATCACAGTAGGGATGTTTAATCTGTACTTCTGTTTATGCTTGTAAAGAATAAACTCAGGTTTTCTTAATAATTAAAAGCTGTGTATTAAATATTCAGCTGTACAAAATAACATGAAGTAACTTGACAAAACTCTGCTCATATTCCCAGCTTTCCTTCCAGTTGAATCAAGTCTCATCTACTAAATTATTCTAATGTCATTATGACCAGATGGTTTGTTTCATCTCAGCAGAATTTTTTCAGAAATTAGTGTCAGAGGTTGAGGATGGAGCCAACACTGCAGAGAGCGAGCAGAGAGAGGTGAATAATCTGTATCCTCCACTGATGCAGCACAGCGGAGGGAGAGACTCCTGGAATAAAGGTGAAAAAGCAGTAAAAACATCAGGCAGACATTTAAAGGAAAAACATAATGATAGCAAAATGATTTTATTGTGTTTTTATGTTTTACAGGGGCCAAAGATCCATCACAACAAGATAAATTTGTGAACATGGTAAGACTGATAATCTGTGACTTTCTATAGCAATTAAGCATTGATATAAATGTATACCTTATAGTAGTGCTTAACTTGTAGGAGAAAGTGTAGATCCGAAATGCATGTATGAGTTAATGGGATCCCTAATCTAACAAACTGAGCAATATATAGCATATTAAAGAAATTGAATCTATATATGTGTTTTTTTCTTTGAAATAGCTTGTAGTCTGTTGGATCAAAACAGGATAAATAGCAGAAATGACAGTAAATTCAGGCTTCAGGTTAAAAAAAAAAAGAAAGAAAAATGACGCACAAAGACCAGCCAAAGGTTATTGGCTGGTCTTTAAGGCTTTTCTTTACCGTCTAAATCAGGGGACTGGTAAGAGTGTTGCAGTACCTGCATATGGGCTCAAAATGACAAAATATGTGTACTGGAGCCAGACAGCAGAGTGCTTGTTGAAATGATAACTCAAAAATCAACTCAAGAATCGACTGGAAACCAATAAAAAAAAGGCTCTGGTTGGAGCTGGAGTTAAAGATGAGTTTACAACATATTATCCGCTTCAGTCATGTTACCTTTTCTTGTTTTCAGGTTGAAGATCTCAAAGAAACTGTCCTGAAGCTGGCAGCAGCCGACAAGCTTCGCTCTCAGGGTTTTCTCAGATCAGAGCAGAACTTGCCAAAAACAAATAAAAGAGGTGAGTGACGGCTTATTATTTTCTATCTCGCACATTGCCACACCTGCTCTCAATACACAGTAAATATGAGCTTCAGTCCTGAGCTGACATCCAGTAACAATACCCGGTATGATATCTGAGCTGATGCTGTTTTAATTTAAAAATCTAATCTAAAGGATGTTTAACTAAGGCTTGTGCCACTTAAAGCAGGATGGATTACTCACACCTTAACAGGTAGAGATGGAAATAACAAGTGAAAATGCACGTTCACAGATATTTTACTTAAGTAGATATACAAGCACTGAAACTTAACTTCACTGAGGTGAAATAAATAGTCATTCATTTAAGTGCTTAATTAGAACTACAGTTAGTTTTCTTGAAATACATTTTTAAATGTGTTTTAAAGAGAGAGAGACTTACAAGTTGAAGCTATAAGACACTTAAGATTATATAAGCTGTACGCCTAAGCAGCGCAGAGCTCACGCCTGATTCATTTGTTTTAAAATCAACATAATTGAATTAAGAAAAACTATTATCCCATTCTCATTGAGAATAAGGTAACAGCTGAAGTGTATCAAAGCTCAGTTTTTTGGGGATGAAAAATACTGACTTCAAAACTAAGTAGAAGTATCAGTTTAGTTTAAGTCCTTTCTTTTAGCATTTATAAACGTATAAGAATTTCAGAAAAATTGTTTTTAGCAATTATCAGCATATTGTATTTCTTTTATTAATCAGAGTATTTGTCAACAATCCTCCAAAACATCTCCTATGAAAACTTATTTTATAATAATGCAATTTTTACTTTATATATGGTTAGTAATTATATTGTCATTTGTTTATTCACCAGCCTCCACTTATGTAACTGTTGATAAACACAATAATAAACAGTCACGCCTGCTTTTAATTACATTGTCGTGTGTTACAACATGAAAGCCATGTTTGATTAATATTTATATACTGCTTTGAAATGCTTAATAGGAGTACTAAAATTAAAGTTTTGCCAAAAGTACAGCTCTTAAATGATACTTATAATATGTTATGGAACCAGAACAATTTAATTAAATACTTTTGCTAAATTTTGCTCCAGCAGTTTTTACACAGTCGGGTAGCAAATTTTGTTTACAACCTCAAATTACAAGCTTCTTTTGAAGGAACAAAAAATTTAAAAGACAATTAACACTCATACTTCAACAGTAGAATTAATTAGAAGAGGTAACTCCTTCAGGACAGACATGTAATCTGTGTGTAATCTTGTGTTTATATAATATGTACAGAATTTACAGAAGTGCCACGAATGAATGTGCACCATTAAGAAACAGACACACAACAAGCTGATATAACTTTATTATTGTCATCAAATCGTTGAGATTATGTAACGTTAAAATAAACATCAAGTGTGTTAAATTAAATATCTTGTTCCTGTTTCTCTCTGATGTCCTGACAGCATGTTTCTGGAAATACTGCGTCACCAACTAGAGCGACAGCGGCAAAATGTTTGGTTTGATTTCTGCTCGGCCTGGTTGGAAACATCTTCACTCTCCATCACTGCGTTTGTTTCCCATCTAACAGAATATTTGTCATTCAAACTGAATCAACATAAAATATATTTTTGAAGCTGTAAACTGGTCTTTTTTGTGGCTGATAAAAACAGAAAAAAGAAAAACAGTAAATACTGCTTATGTCGCCTGCTTATCGGTTGTGATATTTAATGTTACTAAGTTTATAATCCATGAATGAGTCAAACACGAGACCCAAAGAATGACAGTTAAATATGCACATTTTTTAAAAATTCTTTTCTTACAGACAGCATTTATATTATTAACAAAAGTCAAGATTATGACAAATAAATTTAAGATTTTTTATTAATATGACAGTGAGACAGTGTAATCATAATAGTTGCATTGGTACAGGATAAGATGCTGGACTGTTTTCCATGTATTATTCAACAATTTTGCATAAAAATGAACTGTTTTGAAGGTTTCTGAAGCTGCTGCTCACACTATTAGAATCATGTACACTTTAATAAGGGTGTTTGATCATATAAAACATGCAAAAAAGTCTATATTTACACTATACACAAAAACAGAGCAGTCAATTGCACATTTGGCCTTTTCATTGTGGCATTAGCACACCTTTTGTCTGTGAGAGACTGTGGATAAATAGTCGGTAGTCGCCTTCTAATAAAATATTTTGCTTTAGCAAAGTCTCACTGCAACAGCATGTCAAGGTTTTCAGGTGGAATATTGTCTGATTCCTGGCCACAGTTTATTCTTGAAGTTTGAAACGCCCCTTACAGATCACCAACTTTACATACATGGTTACACCGAGTGAAAACAGGAATATTTATAACAGAGAGCAAAGATCTATGTCCTCTTGTCGGCCACGCTATAGTAAGCCTTCTCAATTTCAATGTCAGCCGGACACGTCTGTTTAAACTCTTCTCTCTCATAGGCGTTTTGAAGGTATCGCCACACACCTGTGAACTCAGCAGGGATGTCAAAGTTGCAGTACTTTTTGGCAGCAATCTGAAATAAATACAAAGCAAAATTAAAATTGAGCAAATTGAGAAAGATATAGTACACAGGTTACATAAAAGATCAGATGTGAAAGAAGTGCTCAGAATATTTACGGTGTACTAGTGAAACAATGTAACATACATCATAACACATTAAATTAAAATGTAATTCTTAAACACCATGTTATACTGTATAATGTACTTTGTGACATCAAAGTTCATCATAGATTTCTACAATTCTAATATGTGAAATATAACTGTTATACAAATGTGGTGGTTTAAACAAATTGCAATATTTCTCTTTGATGCAGATAATACTCAAGTAACTTTCAAAATTACTCATGCAACCAAAAGTCCTGCACTAAAAATGTTACTTAAGTAAAGTGTAAGTATAATGTAAGTTTTATCAGCTACATGTACAAAAGTAAAAAAAAAAGTAATTGTACTCATTCTGCAGAAAATTGGCCCTCTTGACTGATACATGATCACATACAACATTTTTACATTATTGATCCTGATGCATCAATGCATAAACTGTTGTAGCTCATACAGGAGCAGCATTTTTATAACTATTTTATGTAAAGTTTAAAAGTGTAGTAAAGCTGAGTTCAAACGAGGGATCGGCCCCCTTTAAAGGGTCTAAAGATAAATCTCAGGGCTCATGATATTATTATTATTACTTAATCTTTAATAATGTGCTTTATTCATCATATTCTTTTGAGTATGCTTGTGTAAAATTTTGATATGGAATGTGATTTGTAAACTGTCAAAAAAAAAATGAGAGCAAAAAGTAAAGTGCCTCCCTCTAAAAATATAGTAGCGTGACAGTTTCAAGTCGCTTGAAATTATAATACTCAAGTCCTTAACCACAATATTCGAGTACATTTACATTATTTCTTTCTCACCAAACCTCCAGACAGAAATATTGATCAATAAGTCAACAGAACAAAACAATCTACACCACACCAGATTAATGAAAACATGCTGTCTCACCCTGATAACATGCAGTTTGGGCAGCAGGTTGCAGTCGGCCAAGGTGAGGCGGTTGCCGTCCAGGTACTTCCTCTTGGAGATGCCGATGGTTTCTGTGGAGTTGTGGTCGATCTCCTCAGGGAGGGGGTTGTTCAGGTAGATATCCAGACGCTTAAACTCCCGCAGCAGGTTTTTCTCTTGGACTGGAGAGACAGAAACACAAAGGTTTGTCATGTTTTTGTCTGTAATTGTCAGTGGTGTAGTTTAATATCAGTAAAACTATCCATTCCACAGTGTAACTTTACTTAGATAAAAGTAAAAGTCTTGCATTTAAATATATTTTTTAAGTAGCAGTTCATAAGTGTTATCAGTAAAAAGTAAGTTCTCATCATGAAGAAAAGCCCTATTTAGAGTTTTTCTACAATAATTTTACATTATTGATTATTAGCACTTATGTAATAGAATGTAAGCATTTTAATAGTTAAGCTTACTAAAGTCAAGTTAATTTTAACTACTTCATTTACTGCTGGGCAGTTTATTCTATGAAAGAAACATTATACTTTAAGGGCTAATCAGATTTATATAAACAAAATCTTGATCTACCAAGTAACTATAGCTGTAAAATGAATATAGTGGAGTAAAGAGTACAGTATTTCTCTCTAAAATGTAGTGCAGCAGAAGTGTAGTGTAACATTAAATGGTGCTGTTCTTATGTACAGCATTAGCATAAATAAGCATTTCATCTCACATCTGTGTAGATAAGAATAAGTAAAAAACAAAAAACCAAAAAAAATACAATAAATAAATCTCTAATAATAATAAATAAGTCTCTAATAAATTACAACAACCACAACTTACAGGCGTTGTTTGGACTGTTCTTGATGAAAGCAGAGAACTTTGCAAAAATGTCAGCACCCACGTCAAAGGACTCCTTGTTCAGCGGGCTGAGATGAGGATACCTGCAGGGGGGAGAAGAGAGGAGGAGCCTGGGAGTAAACTTGTTTGATGAGAGATGGGTCAGGCATCATCGGACTCATTCCTTGTTAATATTTGTTTAACGATCAGGCGCAACAATACCTGGGAGGGGCCAGTGTTTGTTCAAGAAACTCCTCGATTTTGATGAAGTCTGTTTTTAGGGTGCCGTTGTAGAGGAGGAAAGGAGGGTTGGTCCCAGGGGCCAAGTCTTTGAGCTCAGCTGGCTTCCTGGAAAGGATGTGGAAAGATGGAGAGGAAGGAGGTCATGGCAGGGAAGACATCTGACTCACTTTATTCTGTTCATTCAATCAGACTGTTATCACGGACGTCAAAAGCTTGTCAGATTAAAATGCAGCCCTGAAGATTAATGATATCAATATTGGTTGTTGGTTTAGTTATAAAAACACAGTGCTGGGAGTGGTCCCCTGTTTAAAAGGCCTGTTCTCTCTCTGTGTGTGTTTTGAATCATTCAATTATCAGTATCCTTTCAAAGTTTCCTGATCTTATTTGCTTTCCCTAACAACCCTGAGAAATTCACACAACAAAGCCTCAATTAAAGAAGGTGTTTGTTCGAAAGCGACACAGAGCTCTTTGTACACTTTGGCTCCATTGGCTCCTTCCTCTAACCCCTGTTAGACTAGTGAGCAATACACCTATTGATATATGAGAAATGGTTAGGATTACTAAAAGCAACTTCTCAATTTCTCTCTTGTTTTCTTCTTAATAGAGTTCTGTGTGAAAAACCCCCATGACCAGATGCTCAGGAAGTGTTTCGGCAAGAGGGGGGGGTGCTTACTTCCTCATATCAACAGTGGTCACTGTAAACTTGACTCCTTTCAGCCACAAAACCATAAACAGCCGTTGGCAAAAGGGGCAATTCCCTACATTTTCGCCATCATGTCCAGCCTGAAAAACACAGAAAATAATAACATTTTATTCTCAGGGCAACATGAGCCACAACAGTCCTGTTTCAGCGAGTAAAGCAATCAAAATATCTCCTCTTCTCCTTCCTACTTTTTTTTTTATAAAAAGGTGATTTTAGAAGTGAGTGAGGTGTGTCTGGGATATAAAATGGCACTTTCCTCCATGGAGAGGAAATGCTAACAAACACTAACACTTACCAACATTAAATGTTGCTAGCAGTTGTCAAAGTTTGACATTGAGGGAAAATATGCGCATTTACTTTCTTTATGGAAGTTAAATGAGTAGATGTTCAAAGGTAAATATGGAGCTAAAGACTGGAAATGGTTATGCTGGCCATGTCTGAAGATGACACAAACATAGATATAAGAATAAAATCTTCCTTTCAGCAACAGTTCTGAAGCTAAGTAAATAACACATTTTTTTTTTATTCAATCTGTACAAAAATTAACTGTTGAAATGACAATTTGCTGTTTTACAGGGGCTAATGTATGAGATTACCCTAATTCTTGGATGGAAACAGTGATCTCTTCTAAACCTACTTCTTGTTTTTATGCAAATTCATTTTTTGGTGCAGATTAAACAGGTACAACATGTTTACTACTGAGCTTTAGAAGAGAAGGCAGACAAATTTTACTGCCTTTGAGCAGGCGATCCAGCTGTTTCCTCTTGTTTTCAGTCTATAAGCTAAACTAAGCTAATCATCTCTGAGCTATAGCTTCATATTATTAAAAAAATATGTTTCCTAATATGTCAGACTCCTCTTTAAAGTGACTGAGCAATGTCTGCTTTACTTATGGACATATTACTTTCAATTGCACTTGTTTTTGAGCTTCATTTGACCTTGTTTTTATATATCAGAAGACACTTTGTCCTTGAACAGATAGCTTTAACAAAAACATATTTTTGCACATGTATGTTACAATAGAAAAGTCCTGATATATTTCAATATTTTTATATTAATGAGCAACAATGTTAGGTAAAAAACTGACTTTTGTTTATGTGACTTTATGATATATATGGGTACATCTGAATATGTGAATAAAGTGGGTGTGCCTGGCTCAGGCTTAGGGGCCAGTCACACTGCTTGCTCCCTGCTCCTTCAGGGTGTGTGATGAAGATAAGGTTGACTAGCAGTCTGTGACCAGAGTTCACTGATAAGAATGTGCTGAGACCCTCATTGGAGACAAAAACACTTCAGCATCTGCAGCACATGGTATCTATACCAGGCACCCTATCCTCTGATTGATGCTGCTTATACAGCGACGTGGTGTAGATCTCTGCCCTTTTACATAACTGATAAGTGACCGGCAAATCCTTATGTGACCCCTCTGTTTGTCTATATTTGTCTTTTCCTCCAAATGAGAGGATATAAAAACCGGTAAATTAGGAGAAAGTTCCAGTGGAGTAGTATAAAAGACAGCACATTTTTTCTAGTGAGTTCTTGTGTTATGAGCTGTCCTCACATCTTACAGTCTAGTAAAAATGAAATTGAAAAAGAGATGACTCACCTTGATGAACAACTCAATGCTCGGCTCCCTGTCAGAGTCCTGTCGAAGTGCCATGTTGTCCCCCAAAATGAGTTTAATTCCTTTTTTTAAAACTACAACTATTTCCTCCACTCAAAACTTCTCCTGAAGTCAGAGGCTTGTTGCGGCACAAAATAACTTTGATGGAGCTGGAGAGAGAGAAGGCTGATAGTGCCCTGAAGAAGTGCTGCTCTGGTTTTGAAGTGTCTTTGGGGTTGCAGATGTCAGAAGAAAGTGAAACACCTCACGGCTGGCTGTGTTTTGTCTGAGGGCTCCTGGGAGACTATCGCTCAGAACATACTTTACTAGTCAGGGGAGAGGGAGGATCCAGAGAGATGGGCGGGGTACACACTCTTATATACCCGAGCCAAACTGAGGAGAGAGCTTAAAATAGACTCCTCTGAATATTGCAGGAACTGATAACATCATACGACTTACTCACAATTCAGACAATTAATTTAGCCCTCTGACTTTGCAGCACTGCTGTGGCTTCTCTTACCACAGAGTCCACTGTGTGCTGATGAACACCAGGAAACACTTAGCACCTAATTCAATTTCAAGGTGGAGAGAAGACCTGATTCTCACATCTGGCTGACTGAATAATCTACAGTATAAATACATATAAGAAATACACGTACACAATTTAAAAGTCACACTGATTTTTCATGGTTTTTTTTGACATAAGAAAATTCAACTAGTGTTTCCTTAAAATGTCATCAGTACCTCCCTTTAGCTATTGGAAATAACAGATGTTTTTTATTTTCTGACTAATATTTCTCAACAACTATTGAGTGTGTCATTATGAAATTTGAATCCCCTGATTTTTCTTTATTCCGTCCAGTCTTTGCAGAAGTAGTTTCAAAACTAGTGCTATTGCATAACTTCAGCTGTAGTTAGCTTTGTTCTCAATTAGCTTACTGACACATTTTGATTAAGTTATGGAAAAAGAAATACCTACTGAAATTTGTGTTGGGATTATAATCATGAGCATGTTAGCATGCTAACATTACCACATAACTTAAAGCATGACTGTGCCTAAGTTTATACAACTGCTAGCTTGTCTATAGATTCTTAATTAGACACATTTTATATATTAATTCATAATTTATTTGTGCATAAATAATGCACATGCTTTGTAACAAACACAACAGGAATGTTACGATCAGTTTACTGTGCATACTACTACATACTTTTTTGTGGCACTCTTGGGTTTTTTTTGTTTTTTGTTTTTCATACTTGTTTGTGTCTTCACATGAACACCACCAATAGTTTCCCAGCATGCTGTCTGTGTACAAAATAATAAAATATTTAATTTTGACATTTACTTAAAAAATGGGTAAAATCAGCTGAAGTTCAAATGCTACTTAAAGGTTAATCTATTGCATCACAAACAATAATCAACTTACAGAAAAAAGTTATATTAAAAAAACATTAAGGAAAGTTACCAGTCACTACCACATTTCAGTCTCTTTTTTTTTTTGAATAATCATATCTAGTCAAAGTGTGAATGCGAGACTTTTTCTTGAAACAGTGTAGTTTGCTAATTGTTGTTTCACTTAAAATTATAAAGATCAGAATACTTTTACCTTGATTGAGTCTATTATATATTTACTAATTTTACTATTTATCATTTTATATTCTATTTTACCCATGGATGAGGTCAAGTTGGGTTCAGTCACTCTCTAAAGATGAGTAAGATAGGCATTTTGAGTGATGCATGAAGGTGGAGGGAGAAGTCCCCTCAGTGCTGTGATTGTTAAAAAGGAAGGTGAAAGTCACTTTGACTGCTGACTTGTTTTGCATGAACTGAAGTATAAAAAAAAAGTTTTAGAAAGAAGGTTTACGCTTCATAGTTGCAAACATTTTGTTATTTCCACTGAATACAATATTATTTTGTAAGTGTTAATGATAAACAGTCTTATAAATGAATGAATATGACAGTTTACTTTCATCACGACTTGGCTCACGTCCTCTGGGACTGACGGCTGAGGACTCAGTTCAGTATTAGTGTTTCTTGTAATTTAGCATCACTTACAGTAAATAGAGAAGGGAAATTTGATGTCAAAACCCCCATTCTGTGGTGTAAACTTCCCTAAAGCTATAAGACTAGCAACTACATGAGCAGCATTATGCAATAGATTACAAGGAATTTTAAAGGGAACAAGGCTCTGAGCCACATACTTTGTTTTCTATGGCTCTGTGCCACATGAAACAAACCCATCACATTCAAACTCCAAACAAATCCTGGAAATTTAATGAATAACACTCAACCATCACAGGAAATGCAACAGAGACAGAGAAAGTTGTTCTGGAAAAAAAGGCATCCTCCTCTTTCCTTTTAAATGTCTGACATGTCAAGGAGGTTATGACCGGACATTTTCCAACTGTTTGAAACTTCATCTCCTTTTTCACACCATGGTACAAACCCTCCTCCACTACAGCCGGAGTGGACAGTTTAGAGGAATAATAAGTCACCATATTGACATTTCCTATGGGAGGTAAATGGAATTTTACTGGAGAACAAGGTGGGGGGGTCGCTCTCATTCACGTGCATGATTAAAACACACGATTCTCCTTTTAATCAGCCTCCAAGTTTACGCCCACTCCTCCGCTATGCAGGGAATGTTCACTGGAGCGTGTCTGATAAAGAACTGGAGACCCATACGCTGTTTCATATTGATTCACATCACAAGAGACTACAATCACTGATAACGCCCTCAGCACTCGTGAATCACTACACATATTTGTGTCAGTGTTTGGTTGGTATGACAACAGTCCTCATGTGGTTGAGAAACAGCGGTTGTGCAAGAAGGAAATTAAGGTCAAAAATGCAGTTTTTACAATAAACTGAAACCAATTGATTCTGGCTCTGCGGAGACAAGAGATTTCCTGAGTATTCCTGGAAAAAAGTGGGAGCTGGGGAAACTTGCCAATGACCTTTTGCTTCCTCTTCCACAGACAAAAAGATAGGAAAGCCTAATCTAATGGAGAGAGAGATACACATATCTGTATGGGACACACACAGCAGCTGGAAGTGACCTTCTGGAAAAAAAGTGCCTTATCTCTGCAAACAGGACCCTCACTGTTGTCAACTCAGTCCAAGAGAGTGAGTCTTGACTATGCTATCACACACACAAACATGAACACACACACATAACAAATTTAATAAGGCTGTTTTGGTCTTTTTTGGAGCATCTCTATTTAGCAAATGCAATGTTGTTGATAATACCCTTCTTCAGGCATTAAATAAATAGTTCTGATTTTTGTAAGAGATCTGCATTCTTTCAGAGATGACAAAAATAAAAAGGTTCATGTGAGTCACATATATGGAATTGCAAGGTGATTAGCCTAGCTCAGCATAAAGACTAGTTGCAGAGGGGAAAAACATGTTTTTTTCCAACACAATCATACAAAAAGATAAAATTTTTAAAAAATCTTGGTCCAGGGACAAGTTACATGTGATTATTGTTTCTTAGTGGCCAACCACAGTGACGTCTTATTGTCCTAATGAGGTTGCCAGTTGTGGTGTCTTTGTGCCAGTACAAACACTTACCATTAAACCTCTGCTTATTAGCCGTATCTGGCAGTCCTTGTAATAGGCAGTGGCACTGCACAAAAGTGTTGGGAAGATTGTTAAACTGTTGTTGACCAAGACATCGCCCCAACACATAAATGCCCCTAAAACTACGTGTTTTCCTCAGCAAAGATTAAAATCTGTGCTTTTCATGCTGGAACACAAAAAAGCATTTTGGATTTTTTTTTAAAATTCTCTTTGAGAACAAATATTAAACAGCTACACTATGTCAATTCATGTGCCTTGGAGATTTTGCGAGGTACATTTTTAAGATTTAGAGAAAGCACTGCTAACTGTTTTTCCTTACTTTAAGTCTAAGCTAAGCTTAGCTAATTGCATCCTGGCTGTCGCTTCTGAGCTCTGCATTACTAAGATCTGCAAGTATGTACATTTCTCAAGCCATAGCTCCAACAACCAATCTAAAGAGGTCTCACATTTTATAGGACTGAGATTTTGCAGCATGTGGCTCCAGATTTTGCTGTTTTATATGGTTAATATGAAATTAAACATACATGTATCCAAGTACTCATAACATTGTTCAAAGTTCAGCTGAAGAAAAAGTGGAGCTTGGTTATCACCCAGTTCAAAAGAGTCAACTGTGATATTTTTTATTGCTTCTGGGGGAGGTGGCTGTTTCTTGTCAACACAATGGCTTCATTGACCCACTGACCGCTCTCTCCCAGGCAGTCAATAGCACAACAAGTCATTTCAACAAAACCCCAGGGTCTGCTGTGCAGAATATGCACAATGACAGTGCCATGGAGCTCCTTTGCCTTCTCTTACCTCTTCTTTTGGCTCTGAAGATCCACACTGCACATTCTGCCCCTGATTTCTCTGGTAAGTGCTTTGTTTTGGCATCAGTAATTGCTTTTTCAGGAGAAAGTCAAAATGCTGACCAGTTATATTTCTTCTTAAACTGTTTTCAAAGGAAACTCCTTAAGCGTCCAACTTTTTTTTCTGTCATCCTGCTTTCCAAACAGCTTGTGCAACTCACGCTGGAAGACCACAACCAGGGTCATGACATTAGATCTCCACAGAATAGGACTAGATACTCCCAAAGCATTAAATAAACTAGAGCTGAGTTGTTTTGGCACCTGCCAGTGGAATATGATGGATGACATTATGGTGACAATGACATGTTCAGACAAAGCCAAAAAAAAGTAGCTTTTGTCTGAGACACATCTATTGTTAGCATTGCAGTGTATCTGCCTATCTGACCCCAGCAGATATTTCCATTTTTTGTGAGGCTGCAGCTCCTGAGGGGCCTAATAATAGTTCATTGTGAGCGGGTGCCTGGTACTGCCTCTCATTGGCTCCCTGAAGCTTTAAACTGCCTCTGAGGCGGACACACGCCCACACACACACACACACACACACACACACACACACACACACACAAACCACAGGGGACCAAGCATGGAAAACACACATGGGAGGGGACGCTTCACTTCAGTGTCAATGTTCTGTTGTCTTGTGTATTTGTATGTATGTGTTGTTATAAATTAAATATGATCTCAGAGAGCAGCACAAAGTGACTTGGACAACACCCAGTCAATGACCATATTAGAACTGCAAAGACAGGAGAAAAAAAAAAGTATTCATCAAATAACTTGACTCACAAATAACAAACAATGAAGGGCTTTTAAATTTGGTATCAGTCAGTAATAATAACTGAGCCAACCAGTCATTTCTCCTCTTTAAAAAGGAAATGTAAATGCTTTATGGCTAATAAACTTTGAGTGAACCTAGCTTAAAATCCACCTGTTTGTATAATCAAATGAAGTGAAAGTGACATGCTCCTGTGTACGAGATCAAACGCCAGCTGCATAATTTATCTAACCCTCCCACAGTCAGAGGAATGAGTGAAAGTAAGATTAGCTTCTGTTTTTGTTTTCAGCGTATCTGCACACCATCCTGAAGAACCACACGGCTCATGCCTGCGAAGGAGACACGCTCATCATCGAGTGCCCCTCCAGGACGACTGTGACCGTCCTGTCAGCCTTCTATGGACGACGCGTCCCTAACCAGCATCTGTGTCCCTCTGCAAACTCAAACACAACTGTGGAGGAGGACACAGAGTGCACTTCCCCAGTTGCTATAGAGGTACATAAAGCCACACTGAGGCAACTGTGAAGTCCTTATTTTTGTTAACGACTCACAGCAGATTACAAAAGTCAACACATGTTTTGACCTTTCAGAAAGTGCTGTCAGAGTGTCAGGATCGCCGGTCATGTCACATCCCTGTCTTCAGTCCAGTGTTTGGGCAGGACCTCTGTCCCCACACCAGCAAGTACCTTCTGGTCGCCTACAAGTGCAGACCAGGTAGCCACGAAGGTCCTGTGCTTATTATGTGAGCAATCACATGACAAGAAGAGCAGTGGGTGCCAAAATTTCAAACAGCTGATTGTGTTTTACTTAGGCCCCTAAATTCAAGATTCAAGTTTCAAGATTAAAGTTTCATTTTATTTTGCAGTTTGTTGTCACCTTATGATGCTACTGAAAACAGAAAATGATGTGTTATGTAATGATGTTCAAATAATTTGAGTGTGAAAAAAGACTTAAGAGCTCACACAACGTGTCTTATATAAATCTAATGTCAGTTTTAGTTAAAAGCTCTAGACCCTGAATTGGGTTTTTAGTTAAAGAGCATTGAAAAAAAAATCATTCATAATTTTTGAGAGCAATAATTTCACGGTTTTATTGAATTATTCTTTTTCATCCTTCCAGGAAGCATCTGATTTATAATCATTTAATTATAAAAATCACCTTTAGACTTATCTGAGAGAGGTAATCAGTCACATAATCTCTTTAGTTTTTTAAGCTGTCTTTTCATTGTAGGGTATTGCACTGAAAATGTACAACAACAACAACACAAATTCAGCTAAACCTTTTGATGTTTTAAATAAAAAAATGACCTTTTGAAAAGTTTGTGCTGACATACTTTAATCAAACATATAGCTACAATAATAAAGTTATGGTTTTGGTTTAGTGTAGCTCAAATAAAATGTACTAAATAAAAAGTAAATAGTCTGGGACATAACAAAGTAAAAAAAAATAATAATTTGATATATGCAGAAAACCACACCTATATATAGACAGAAAAAAAGGTATTTTTTCAAAACAAAATCTGTCATAAAATTAGAGGATCACCAATCAACCACTGATTTTTAATATCTCTACATATAAATAAATCCATATGAGCAAAAATGTGTAAAAACTTTACAAAAGATCTTTTTCCTTCAGGTTTCCTTCTTAAAAGCTTTTTAAGACACTCCTTTCTGTAATTATATGTGTGTCATCTGTTTTTCAGAGCATCATCGCACTCGGCTGGTGTGTGAAAATGAGCGTCTGAGGCTGACGTGTAGAAATGAGACTGTCATCGCCATCTACTCTGCTACGTTTGGACATCTGCTGCATGGAAGTCCTTACTGTCCTCAGGAACCTGGATCACACACTGACATGGGTCTGAAACTGGACGCCTCAGTGTCGTCTAATCACAAAATATGGAATAAAAATCACTTCTTTAGGCACACTGGAGAATAATTATTGTTTCTTATTCATCTATTAATACTAAACTACAGTTGAATTTTGCATTGAAATAATCCTTTCAATGAAAGTTACTTAAAAGTTATGGTACAACATTACAGATAATACCCTCACAGTTAGTAATCTTATTAAACTTGATTTGTTTCAGAGTGTTTGTCACCTTCGGCTCTGCGGAAGGTGTCCCGTAGGTGTCATGGCAGAGCAAACTGCTCAGTGCTGGCTGATACTCAAACCTTCGGGGACCCCTGCTTCCCTGGCACCAGGAAACACCTGCGAGTGTCCTTCACTTGTGGTACGTGACGAACCAGATGTTGCTGTTTGTGACTGATATGGTTTGCTGCATCATATAAAAAGACTCTTATTTTCTCTTCAGTGCCTCGCTATCTTTTAGAGGATGTGGGTCGAGGGTCGACGGATCCTTTCATGATCTCAGACTACACACACGGTGAGATTAACACTGAAAACTTGCAGGGATTTTCTTGCTTGTAGCAGACTTTGACTGGAGCTCAGACCCCTCTCACCTGCAGGTGGATGGTACACTGGCCCCACCTACAGGCCTCATAACGTGCTCTTAACCAACTCTCTGGAGATCATTGAAAAAATGCTGGGTATGTGCACTGATGCCTGTAGACCTCAGGCTGGGGTTGCATGTACATTTCTTATCATTTTTGTAGATCCTATTTAATGGACCACACGTGTTTCTACACTGACCAAGTGCATTAAAAATATAATAATGCATCCCCTCTGTTGTCTTTCAAAACAGAATTTGCATAAATATTTTGCATTACTGCTGACATTTCGAAATCATGACCTTGCTTTGTTTTGTTTTTTTATTTATAGATGTTTTTTTTCTCAATTTCAGTCAGCCGTTCATTTTCTTTCAGTTTATCATAGTATATTAAAATCAGATGCATACATGAAATAGCTGATTAAAGTAGGTGATAGATTAGATGATTTCCTCATTTTTTTGGTCAAAGTTTTGTTCAGTTATAGTAAAGTTAAAAATTTGGTTTTCTTTTTTATACAAAATTCTTCTGGATGGTGTATTATTCTGGCGTAGAGCTCAAACATCTATGTCCATTAAGAGAAATAATAGCTTATACTGACAATATTAATGACAATTTTACAGTTTTTGGCAACAACATTGCCAATCCAGAGCCAAATGTAAAATATTGGATGTTTAATATCTTAATTTGCACATAATTTAATTTAATTTATGTCTGTGATAATTTTTCAATAACATCTGGCCTTTTAAATACATCAACAAGGCAAAAATAATGTAAACATAGAAAATAAGCCAATAATGTACCTAGTTATTAATAGCCTATTTGATTGAGGTTATAGCCTCTGCAAGTTGATTGCTGAGAGAAAATGTAGTTGCTACCAGCCTAGGAAATTACAATCTAAAGAAAAAAAAACTATTAGAGCTTGTAGAATTTTTGGATAAATTGTCAACAGTTATGCAAAGTAAATGCAATTGTGGTGACTTGGCTGACATGTAAAAACACCAGTAGGCCTACTGTCTTTTAAGGAATTGGCACAGAGGGTCAGAATATTTAAACTGAATAGAAAACTGTGACCTTGTCGAGAGTTACACCTGTACATTTTGAATTTCTTCATCTTTATTCAGACCTCCCAGAACGAGTGGCTCTGTACTTTGTCTCTGGCATCTGTGCTGGTCTGGTTTTCCTGCTCTGCCTGTTGGTCTGCGCTCCACGCTTATAAGGGACGTTAAAGATTTGGTTTCTGAGCTGAATGATGAGCTGAAAGCATCTCAAAGACAGCGCAAGGAGCTCATGGAGGACCTTTTCGACGATGAAATCTCAGACACGTCATCCTTCCGTCGCCTCACACAATCCTATCGCACAACAGACATCTTTAGTCCTTCCACTTTGACAGTTGAGATGGTTGATCGAGATGAGGAACAGACGAGGGGTCTGCCCAATGGAGACATTTGGCCACATCGAGACTCCAGCCCTTATGCCATTCATAAGATTAAAACCTACAATAACTGAGAGAAGTCACATGTATCAGTGAAACTAGTCTGCTGCTAATGAATTTTCCTGCAATGAATCTAAAATTGTGGACTGTAATTACACATTTATTTTACATTTGAAACTAACTGTACTTTCCTATTCATGTCATTCAAATAAATAAAGAGCAAAATACATGAAATTCTAATGTACTAGGCTGATTACAATCATTATTAAAATAAGCATCAGACAATTTGTCCCCCAAGTTGAATTTAAATGCAACAGTATCTCATAAAATAACAGTGGGGCCAATAAATAAAATACATAAATAAATACTAATATCAGCCTTAGTTAATTTCATTTTAATTTTTTGACTAGATGGTGGTTATGTCATAAAAAAATGTTTTGACCACTGTATTGCTAGCATATTAAAAATTAAACAAATATTGTGTAAGTGGAGTGAGCTTTTTTTAAATACTTCATAAATAGTACTTGAAAGATAAATATCTTATGCACAATGAATCCCAACAAATGCAGTGCAGCACAAAGCTGTCAGCTGCCCACAGCATCTAGTTTAAAATATTTCATATTGTGCTTCAGCTGCACTCAATGTTTATCCAGCTGTGCATGTTGTTACTAGCTATGTAAACCCCCCAGGTCTGCTAGAAAAAATCAGATATGAACTGTTATCTTTTCTGAATAAAGCTCTGATGAAAAATTTAAAGGTAAACCAAACTTAATTTTTAACCTGAAAGTTGTCAATAAGCACCCCGCACTGTGCTTGTGCTTGTGCTTTGCAGCAGAAACAGGAACCCAGGGACTTTAAACTTATTATTGTTTTATTACTATTTTAGGGGTCACCAGATATAAAGTGATTAGAAAAGGAAAAAAAAAAATCTTTAGCTCCTTTTTTCCCACTTGTCAAACATGTTTTAGGATTCTTGCTCCAAAAAAACCCTTCATATTAATGAAAATATCAAATCAAAATGTCTAAATCTGTCAATTGAGCCTTCAAGGTCCAAAATAAAAAAAGAACATTTATATCTCTGAACACTATCATAATTTTCACACATTATTTCTGCAAAGTTAAAAAAAGAGAGAATGTGAGAGACCTTCAACTTACTTTGTGTGTAAAATCAAAGTAGCCTAACCAGTAAATATAACCATTAAATAAACATGATGGAGTAAAAGGTGCCTGCAATAAACTCTCACTCTGAGAGTTAGATACAATAACTACTTTGATGTGCAAAAATCCAGTGCAATAACTACATCCATGTGCAATACTCAATGTGCCATATTCTATATTTTTTTGTAGATACAGAACAAATGTACATTTACGTTTACATTTATATTTTGGTGTCTAGAGATATTCTATTTTTGCATTAGTACTTATGTTTTAATTTTATTGATATATTGATATATTTATACTTCCTACTTCTTTGAGTCTTCTGAATGGGAGCATCTGTAACGAAAGGCAATTTCCCCACGGGGATCAATATAAGTATAATAAGTATTTCTGATTCTGATTCTGATTCTGAAATAGAGGTTACTCAAGATCCCTCCTGCGAGACATGAGAAAGGAAGTTCCTCAGTCCAACTCGGGACTACGGACCAACAACGACACTAGACAAGTCATTCCATTGATCTTGGTATACTCCAAATATGTTACAGCAGCTCATTATAGACTGAAGAAGAATTTTCAGGAGATATTGACAGGTAACACACTTAACTTTTGAGTTATCTGAGCCTTCAAAAAAAATCCCAACCTGAAAGAGTTCTGGTTAAGACTAAAAAATAACCCATCACCCACACAAATCTCCCGCAAAACCAAAAGGTGGCCTAGAGTCGCATTGAGGGAAAAACCTGTCCAATACTACATGAAAAAGCTTCAAGTAACAAAGTCAACAGGGCGTCAAAATGTTTACAGCAAGACAGAAAACTACACAAGGGGCAACATGGGATGAGAGAGAGCTGTGACAACGTACATCAGTCAGTTCATTGCCTTTGGCTCCTCATTTCAACTGCCTGATCGTCAGACGAGGCAGAGGGAGTCTTTAAGATAGTTTTCAATTCCTAATTCACTCCTGGAACATGCTTAGCTACAACCAAGATCCTGTCTCCACTTCTATGGCAACCCAAACTTAGGGACCATTCAGGCTTCTGAAAATAAATTCCCATCTTTTATCTTGCACCTTATATTTTACTACTTTTAAATAGTTCATCTGATCCTTACTGGAGTAACCCAGATAGCAAATTCACTGCAAACAACGTTGTGTTAAAGGCAGTACACTGCATTATGTTGTGTTTTTAAGATTAATCTTCTCTAACTTTAACTGCATAAATTTGACCACTTATGTAAACTCATTGCATTCTTATTAGGAGCATTTTCTGTGTTTGAGTAGGTCAGGTCAGTTTGGTAGCTGTCAATTTTTCAACTGTTGATTAAAAAAAATATTTGTTTTGATTAAATAGTTCTTAAAAAGCTGTTTTTATTGATGCCACAACTTGGATTTCAGACAGTAGTTTTACAAGTTGACATGTACATTGTTTACATAACTACAATAATTGAAAAAGGCCTGATGGGAAGTAATGAGCATGTGACTTTGTGTGTGAGTACCAGTGTGTGTGTGTGTGTGTGTGTGTGTGTGTGTGTGTGTGTGTGTGTGTGTGTGTGCGCGTGTGTGCGTGATGACATACTACCTAAACTCTCAGGTTTCAGTCAGAGAGGCAAAGCAAGAGACAGAGAGAGAGACACACAGTCAGACAGAGAGACAGACAGAGAGACAGACAGGTAGACAAAGACTTTAATGTTAACTGGAATCATTTTGGAATAAACAGCAAAAGGCAGGTAAGACAAAATGGTCATCTGTTTACCAAAACTGAGAGGATATTTAGTGTTTGTAATGACAGTGAAATATATTTTGAAGCTTGCGTTTGAATGACAGAGTGTTGGTTTCTTTGTTGTGCTTGTTCTATACTCAAGCTTCGATCAGAATTTTATTTATTTTATTTATTTTAACCCCAGGACTCTTATTTTCTTCTTGTCTGTGTGTGTGTGTGTGTGTGTCTGTGTGTGTCTGTGTGTGTGTGTGAGAGAGAGAATGAGTGTGTGCGTGCTCTGTAGTGCACCTGCTGCTCTGTGATCCTCTCTCTTCACATCATAATCAGATGATCAGAGTTTTAAACTATTTACAACTCTTTTAAAAACAGCCCGTTATTCCACCAGGTTGACTTAAATAAAATGCTTAATCAGACAGGTGGGCAGAGTGACAGGAGTGTTCACTTTCAAAGTTACTGGTTAAAGTTCTGTCATCAATGTTTTTATCCAGAGTTTTCCGCTTATTTGAGTTGTTTACAGTGGGAGTTCTGTGTATTTATACTATGCTACAAAAATCAGCAGCATGATGACAAAGATATAAAAGTAAGCTACCAACTGCTTTGAGCTTTGTTTTGCAAAGCATTTTGGTCAAGGGTTCAGTTGACGTCCTGATAACCATTTGCAACTCAAAGAGTATGTGTAAAACTCCGTACACTGGGGGTGATCAAAAGCAGCACGTTCAGCAACAGACTGCTGGCACCCAGGTGTAGGACTGAACGCAGCAGAA
>JAQMCX010000058.1:16916059-17050331 GCA_029814765.1 Acanthurus leucopareius | reverse complement strand
TCGCGTTAAAATCTTTATCGCGTTAAAATCTTTATAATTAATTGATCGAAATTAACGCGTTAAAGTCCCGGCCCTACTAATAACCTGTAAAACAGTGCAGCTTACTGTCATTTCTCCCTCAATTAACAAGATAAAGTTCTTGGGAATCTGTGAATAAAGTTTCCTCTCTGTTTCTCTTCTGCAGTTTACATTTGAGAATGTGAAATTCCGGCAGCTTCAAAAGGAACCCTTCCTAATCAAAAATGACGGGCAGGTCCCCTGTCACTTCGCCTTCATCCCCAAACTCAATGACTCACAGTACTGCAAGCCTTGGCTCCGTGCCGAGCCAAGCGATGGATTCTTAGAGCCAAGTAAGTCCTTTTACCCGAGTGACTCATTTCTCTCTTTTGATCATTCTTTATGTTTTGACCCCTGTGTAATGTTCAACAGGGCAGCTTGTAGAGAAAGTATAGATAAGATAATAATAAGATAATCAGTGTTCAAAAACAATAGACTACAGATAAAGTGAGGCATAATTAATAATTGCTGTTCCCTTTTTTTTTTATATTCCTTAAGTTTGCAGTTAAGTTCTCTGAGAAAGTTTCATCAGACTCTTCTGAAAGTTTCCCTATGAACCTCTTCCTTATCTTCCTGATTAGATGAGACCCTGGAGATCTATCTGGAAGTGTATGTCAGTAAAGACTCAGTAACACTGCTGAACTGTGGAGAGGACTCCATAGAAGACATTCTGGTGCTCCATCTGGATCGTGGCAAGGACTACTTCATTACTATCTCTGGCAACTACCTGCCCAGCTGCTTTGGCACCTCGCTGGAGACTCTGTGCCGCATGAAGAAGCCAATCAGAGAGATCCCCATCACCAAACTCATAGACCTGGTGAGAGAGAGCTAGTCCAGTGGTCATTAAAAGGGAATTCCAATTAGACCAGTTCAAAGTGACAGGGTCAGTTAGCAGAGAAGTGTTTTCCTCACATTAGTTGAATTTTTGGTTGTGAAACATAAGCCTTCCTTTACACAACGCAGTTATTTCAGATTGCGATCCAGTGGCTGTTCCTCACTACCTGAAACCTGAGTGGGAACACGTGAGGACTTGTTCACTCCCTCAGGAGAAACTCAGTCACACAGAGAGCCTATATTTGGAGAGCCTTAAATGTCTCAACCTGTGTATTTCTGGCTGAGAGGGGCTAAGGGAACGAGGAAGTGGCATGAACTTAGGAAGGGAGCTCCTAAAAACAGGGAAAACTGACTCAGATCAGGACCATATTAGTGCTTTGTTGAAATAGACCTCTTTCCTTAACACGTTCACCTCTGTCTGTTTCCATAATGCTATTTTTGACTTTATTTGATTTTGCTTTGGAATATGGTGCTACTATCAATCAGTACTACTTTATATCTATTTAAAATACTTAATTTTCCCACTGTTCTGGTGTACTTGATAAATTGATTTATGCAAGAACAATCCATAATCTATCTGCCTTTCTGATTCTTTGTTTATGCAAAAAACCTCTTCTCGACTTTCCTCTTCTGTTTCCCTTCACCGCCTCTCCTTGCCTTGATCATTCATTTCCAACTCTTCACTGTGGTTGTGGGCTGACTCCTTACACAGGGAGAGGACAGCTACATGGAAAAGGTAAAACATTAACTGTGATACTGATCAGCAATCAGGCAATTCAGAGTCAATATCCCTCAAGTTACAAGATTTGGGTAATCAGACATCTGTTTTATGACCCTTTATTGACCTTCATCAATTTTCTTAAAAGGAAACTGGTTCCAGGATTGTTGTAATCAGTTATGTCAGGATTAGCAAGAGCGGAAATGTAAACCTCACCCCTGTTAATGTGTAACCATAATACGTAGTGGAAACATTGCAGATTTTTTTTATTCATAGAATGATTTGACAACTAACTTTAAAAGTGATACTAAAGGAGTAGTTCAAAATTTAAGAAAATGTCTTTGTTCACTTGGTTACCCAGAATGAGATCAGAAGTTTGGTACCAATCTTACGACTGCATGTTCAGTGTGAAAGCTAGAGCTGCTGTGAGGTAATTATCCTCACCTAGCATGAAGACTGCAAGCAGAGGGAATCAGCTAACCTTGTTCCACAACACCTCTAAGCAGGCACTGAGCAAAAATAACCCAAGACTTTGGGTTACTGGAAGCCTTAATGCTGTAAACAACATTCAGGAGACCTTAGAGGTGTTAGTAAATGTATTTTTGAACTTTGAAGAGAGCCAGGCTAGCTCTTTAGCCCTGTCTCCAGTCTTAATGCAAGACTCAGGTCATTTCCTCCCAGCTTTAGCTCCATGCTTAATGCACAGATGAAATGGGCATCAAACATCTCATCTAACTTTAGGAAAGTAAGTTACAAAGTGTTCTAGTCCTTTATTGTGCAGTGCTTTTCAGCCGCAATATTTTTACTGACCTTTACCTGGTGCTCACACTTAAGGTTGACTAAAAGTTGACTTCATCAGCTAAAAAAAATAATTAAATTGAGTCATATTTGCTCAACATTTCAAAAAGCTAACAGGGGCAGCAATTAGTGTCCCACAGGCAATCTCTGACCAGGCAGCTTAGTTATAATCTGTGTGTGTGGAGCAGTCACCCATTAAATCTCCCCTGGCCCTTTGAGGACAGGGTACACCAGTCCAATGAAACTTAGACACACACCACCACACTAAATCTCATTTCACAGCAGGTCACCCTCACTGCACAGCCCCCTCATCAACATGATTACAGCTAATAAGAAGAAGTATTAAGGTCTGTTCAGCTAAGCTCAAACACTCCTATGAAGCCAGACAACGAGTCTCCTCTTCCATTTCATAGCTTACTGTTACAGAGCAGTGAAACTAAAAAGATATTCAGTTTTAGAATGTAAATTTGGTGTAATTTTAGTGCCCTATGATACCCATGATGCAGAAAAACATGGATTACGTTTTATAATAAAAGCAGAATCAACTTTAAAATGCGGAATATGTCCGAAATTGCCAAGATGTGGATGCAGTTTATAAAAAATCTGTGTTTTCCATGCCATGGTAAAAATTTCTCACTGCACATTAGGATAAATTAGCAGAAAAACTATGCTGCTATTTTTTGGTGTCACACACAGAGAGACAGACACAGATGTGCATGTTGTAAGAGAAGCAGCACGTGAGTGAGGGCTTACCACATCTGCAGATATATAAAAAAGCAGGTTTACTGTAGACTTCATGGCTGTATGTGCAGAATCAGATATTCTGCTAGAAAAAATATGAAGCTTTGTACGTTCTGGCCAAGCAATGAAAACTAAGAAGAATGCTGCCCGAATGCAAGAGAAGCCCACATTAGACCCATTTCCCCAGTTGATTGACTTACAAAATGTGCAAGTTGTATGACATCAAATTACATATTTATTAAATCCTGAAGTTTTCTTATTTAATTGTTAAAATTATATTAATCTACCACATGATTATACACTCACTGATGATTAAATCTTCTCAAGTGGTAAAACATAGAATTTCTTAAAAATCTAAAAAGAAAACAAAAATTGTAAGAAAATAAATAGGAATCTGGGAAAAATAAAAACAGATTTCATAGGATCCTACTCTATGAAATATTTTTCTTTATAATGTTGCAGTAAATAGTATTTATTATTTTTATGCTTTCTTGGTCTTGATTCTCTTTTGGGAGATTCGTCACACTGTAAATACCCTAAAGTTACACAGTTGAAGCTTTGAGCGTTTAGACGTTTAAAAAAAATATCAAATCAATTCTCCATTTTGGCTTAGCATCGTCCTCATTCAAGGCCTGCACCAGTCTCTCTTACATCTGTGTGCAGCCTCAGTAGCTGTGGTTATTTTTGGACATCTCTTATGAGTCTCAGGGATCCATTTACAGAAACAAAAAGGATGGGATATCCAGCCCTTTTTAAAATGGCTCTCCCTCAAGTTTCCAGACCTCACAGATAATCCAGACCTGATCAGATGTTTCATGTCATTCAAGTAGTTTCTAGGAATCACAAATATGGAAATAATGAATTCCAATAATTTCTTACCTGTAAAGAGTTTATGAGAAACAATATAGGTTTTTAATTTCAGGGGAAAAAAAATCAAACCCTGTTATACAATTTAATGGTTTAAAACATATTGACTGTGTTATTTCTCATTAGGAAAAGTCAAAGGTGAGCTTCCTGATGGTGGATGGTGCAAGTACTGAGGACAAACCTCTAAAGATCCCTAAAGAAGTGTGGATTCTTGTCAACCATCTCTATACGAAGTCCTGTGATCAGGTGAGAGAACTGTAACTGACGAAATATCTGCACCAAGAACAGATGTTAATCACTGAGAGGTTATGAGATTGCTGAAATGTGAAGTAAATGATGTAGTTCATGGATTTTTTTTTTGTTTTTGTTATATTTTGTTACAGTAGAGTTCATAACTTTTAAGCAAAAGTAATTATATTTTTGTATTTGCTGTATATAAAATGTTTTCTTTACAAATGTTTCTCTGAATGTCTCCCAGGAGGACTTGTTCCAGACACCAGGCCTGCAGGAGGAGCTCCAGAATATCATCGACTGTCTGGACACCAGCATCCCAGACACTGTCTGTATCCTTCATAATGAAAATACTCCCACAGGCACATGAGCAGCATTAATGCATTCGTTGCGCACCAACTTAACTCCTGGACCTTGCTGTGTCTTGGTCAAAACAATGTGTTAGAATTATCATGTTAATAACAGCAGTAATCATGTGAGCTGGTTGTTAGGAAAGGTTCATTTTCTGCCTCTTTGTACTTTACTCTATACTATTTATGGCTAAAAATCTATTTGCAGAAAATAACAAGAGGGCATACGGGCTGAGACAGTCCCTGAAAATAATTATATTAAATTCATAATCTTTAATATCTATATGAATGATGCACACCTTGGACTCCATATTAGCTGCTTCTTCCTTAACTGCTGATGTAGGTGGTTGTAATCACTCTGTGGCTGAAGCTCTGTTGATCTTCTTGGAGGCCTTGCCGGAGCCAGTGGTGTGTTATGAACTCTACCAACGGTGCCTCGACTGCGCTCATGACAGCCGCCTCTGTAAACAGGTACAGTGACGATGCTCAAAATACCATGTAGTTATCTGTAACGCAATTTACCATGTCATGTTCTTCAACAACTTATTGCTTTTTTTGTTTATTGAAGGAATGTATTAAGTTTTTCCCCTGCAGCTGTATTTTTGTGTAGTGATTGATAAGACTGTGACTGCATGAAGGTTGATGTTTTCTATTACATCAGACAGAGCTGACCTGTCGTTTTCACTTACTGAAACAGAGAAACTAACAAAAGTTATTAACATCAAACTTTCTGCAGAACCACTTAGTGTTAATGAAACAAGAGCTGTAGAACTCATTTCCTTCTACCTCGGGCACTTATTAATCACTCCTCATTGAAAAGAATGCAGAAAGAATATGTTTCAGCTCTGCATGATCACAGGATTTCTTTTCTTGTCACACGTTACATACCATAATGTGTCTGACTCATCTTTGTCTATTTCCTCTGATTGACAGTTAATCTCCCAGTTGCCTCGGGCTCATCGCAACGTGTTTCGCTACTTAATGGCCTTTTTGAAGGAACTTCTAAAGCACTCACATAACAACAACCTAACAGCCAGCCTCATAGGTATGAAATGGATTCCTCCTATGTTAATGTTTACTACACTTTTTAGCTTATTGAGCAGCTAGTTTTCTGTAATTATCTCACTGTATTAGTGTTAAATTCATTTGGAGCACAAAGCACAACGTGTAATCAAGAATAAGACCACTGTAGTGTAAACTGGTTTGTTTGTGCGACTCTGTGTTTGTTTCTTTTTCCCCCCATGGATATAAATAATCAGGGTAACACCAGCAGTTATTTTAATCCCCATAAGCTCCTGTGACAAAGCTGCTGTTTTACAAGACTATAAAGATGGCATATGCAACAGAGACATACCCCAACAACAGATTTAACAATAGCAGTGATACACAGGGACAAAAAAAAACATGCAGTGTTCTCACTTTCTTATTATTACCTCATGTAAAACTTTTACAAAAAATACTTTGCTCAGGCGACAGTGAAATACATTTGGTGCCAGTATTAAACTGTAAGCCAGTCTGTTAAATATCCTGACAAATTACAAAGGTTAACCACAGTGACATGAATATTTTTTTTTGTGTGTGTAACTTCATTTTTCACAGTTTTCACATTACAATTACACAAACAATAACCCTGATCCCACCCACCCAAGGGTACACATAATACACCCACACACAGACGAAGAAGAAGAGAGAGAGAGAAAAAAAAAAAGTCTGCCACCTTTGAGACAAAATTAAACATTCTAAAAAACACCCTGTAAGTTTTGTTGGTGAGTGACTGTTCATGTACAATGCAATTGTGCTGCACCCAGTGCCCCACCAGTCCAGCTGTCATGTATGCAGCTGAGGATGAAGAGAAAGACAGATTATCTGCGAATTGTAAAAAAGGTGTTGTGAAATCTATTAGAGAATTTACCCCTAGAGTATCTCAGTTTTTCTTAGGGTAGAAAAGCAAGGACTTCTTTTACTCAGCATGACATGAATATTTTAACATTAAAAAAATGTCTTGGCACCGCTGATTATACTGAACATGTTGAATTCTTTTCTTTAATTGATAAAAAAATACGTTTGTGGGTCTGACGTTGGTCTATCCTAATCTTTTAGTGCTGTTCTTGTCTTTTAGCAACGCTCTTTGCCAGCCTCCTCATCCGACCGCCTCCAAACATGGTGGGCAGACAGACACCACACGACCGGCAGAAAGCTATCGACTTCATCCTGGGTTTCCTCATGGCAGGAGACGAGGAGTAACCTAGGTCGATGCTCCCTCATGACCTCAGTCGGGTTTGGAGTTAATTCCCAACCTGGCTTACTGCTGGCAACGGACCCGGACCTTTAGGACACTGTAACATGATCCACTTGGCATCTTGTCATTTATCGGAGACCAGTGCAGCTTTTTTGCACATAACATTCACAAACTCTTGTTAGAGGAAGACTTCCATTAGAGCTGGGATGATTTTACCAAGTGTCATCACTTCGGCTCATTCACAGAATGACCACGCGCTGGATTTCGAAGCACTTGGGAGAGATTTGAACTGATGCAAAGCTCCTTCTGATGACGTGAAGGCCCTGTGCCTCCAGACTCGAGTTGTCCTCATCCTCAGCTGAGGCACTAATGCCAAAATAACCCCTGAACAGTTAGTGGTATGAATGTGAGAACACTATGTTTCCTTAGATTCTAAGCAAATGACTTAAGTACACTAAAGAAAAGGACGATTTAAGGAGTAGACTGAATACTAGTATACGGTTTAAAGCATTAAATAAATTGAAACGGGATAATTGTTGAAATCTATATGCTAAGAATGTTTAAGCTTAAGATAAATCGTGACAATCATCCGTTTGCAGGATTTTAACTGAAGAGAAAATATTACGATGTCTGCGAGCATTACCATATCAATTGTATTTTACCTGTTATTTATATGTTTTCATCTAAGTTTGCATCATCTGAACAGTTCTTTTGTTCCTACTACATTTTTTTTTTCAGCTCTGCATTAGATGTAAGATATTTCTTTTGGAAATATTCATCACTTTTTTTTTTATCATCCTGTATAGAAAACTTGTGTGCAACTTCAGACGTGAGCCTTACATCTTGTTTTGCCAGTTCCTCTTAAGTTACAAAACAAGTCTGGTAACACACTAACTTCCTGGTCCACCAGAATCAAGTGAAGAGTCAGCCTCTGTGACTCTTTGTGTCTTAAATCATGTAAATAGTGACTGTTTCCCTGTTCAGTGGGTATTCGACTGTCGGTATGGTGGTGCAAATCTGTGATGGTGTCTGCTGTTTGTCATGAAGGTGGTACTGTTAATGTCTGTGTTTGTTTACATGTCTTTTTCCTTACATCTCCCACGACTTAAAGCTTATTATCCGTTGTTTTGGGCCTGTTTATTGCCAAGACACAGCTGCTGTGTTCCCCATGGTAAATGCAGATAAGTAATCCTCCTGTTTTAAGTGATACAGCATTTTCTGGGTGCAAGTTTTGCAAGACTTTAATGGTTCATTACTCTGCAGGATACAGCCTGTGTTTGTGCACCTTTCTCATTTGTGCCACACAAGGTTTTTTTTTTTTTTCCTCTGCAGTCACTGTTGCAAAACCTGGTGTTATGCTTATTGAAATAAGGAACTTCTGTGCTGTGTACCATGAACAGTGTTTCCTCTTTGACAGTTTTACCCAAGAGATGTCAGCATTTTCTTTCCCGGTAGAGAAAAATACTCAGATTTATGACATTCATTTCCTGGACTCAGTATCTTTGTAATTTAATGGTGCCAGAAACGTCAGAGGATTTCATGCTGGGAGACAGTGTGAGCACATGATGCGATGTGACAACACTGACAATCATGGCACTTAAAGAAATGCCTGTCGGGCTGAAGTTGCTCTGCTCTTGCATAGCTTCTTTGCCTTGTTGCCATCTGTACACTATATTCTTCTGTTGGTCTTAATCAAGTCAAGCTTTGCCAAGAGGTGGCTTAGGCTTGAAGGAAAAGTTACTTGGGATTCAGATTTGGGAGAACCATTTTTAATAGCCATGTATGTATTCACTCTGTCTGTAGAAACACTACCATCTCCATGTCAAACATAAAATCAATATAAACATTAACAAGATCTCTAGGTGTCGTCTCATACCACTGTACCAACTGATGTCTTTGTATGGATTCATTTTGCCTTTTGCCTTTAGTTTTGTCACAATCTGTTCATAAAATGAAGGTACATTTTATGGTACTCAATGAAACATGTGCACCTGTTTTCAGCTTTTCATATTTTTGGTGCTTTTAATTTATTTAACAGAAATAAAACTGTCCTCAAAAGCTGTTTTTCCATTGTTGAAGGCTTCTTATTTTGATGAACAACCAGAAAAACAATGATTACACACTGGTTTTTGGGGCTCACTCCACAGGTCTTTGTGAAATTGTTACTGGCTGATGTTCATGTTAAACTTGCTCCGCTCTTTTGCTGTGAGGCATCCTACACCACGGTGCTACATTTTCATTCCCTCTGGATATAAAAACTCCCACTCTGGACCTGCTGCCACCATTTGCCTGTCCTGTCGAGGCCAGTTTGAACCCATCCAAAGACATGGCCATGCTCAGAGTTTCTTCTTATCGCAAGCTGTTTGAGGATGATAGTTGGAGTCGAAATGGAGGATTAAGTGTGCAGTGTGCAGGGCAGTACCGCGCCTCCGTCAGGTCAGTGTGGGTCTCTGTGGTGGAGGGCAACTTCAGACACTGGGCTTTTCAACTAACTAAGATAACAACATAATAATTTCAAGGTTGTGTTGTTTTGCTGAAAATAAGGAAAAGTCAAGATTTTTTTTAGCCAGAAGCAAATGTTTGTTGTCTTAGTCCATGAATCTGGGCGTTGTGGTTCTTTGGATTTTCCTGAATAGTCATGACAAATGGCTTTTGTGTTATGTTCAAATGCCGTGACGGGCAGAGCTAAAATTAACTGAAGTATTCAAAGAATGAGGCTGTACTAGAGTCAGACTCTTTTTGTGTTTCTTTTCTTTCCTGTATACTCTACACATACTGGGTGAAAGTCATTCACTTTCCCTGAAGGCAGTTCATTTCCTGCAGGATCCCTCAGAGTTCAGTCCAGTCTGTGGTACTTTGTGTTCTCCTCTCAGGGGTGCGGCCGTTGACAAGTGTGACTGTGACAAGTTAGACTTTATAGCTGCGAAGGCGCTCAACAAGGAAGGTCTGAACCGGTTTGTCCAGGACCGCACTGTGATTGCCGCCCTCAATGACCGCCTGGTCAGGCTTATTGAAGTGGTGAGGACAAACACTATCACTGCTCCCCACATCAGCATTTTATTCCCCTCTGCAGTGTCATACCTTTTGTTCTTAGTAAATGAAGCAGTGAATCTTTATAAGTATACTAGCTTTTCTGGCTTTATCTCTGTTTAATCTGTGTCTGTGCTCGTTAGGCTCGTTGTTTTGAGGAGGAAAACGAGTCTCTTGAATGTCGCATTGATGAAGTAAAAGAGGAGCTAAACAGGCAACAAACATCCTCCAGCATCACCTCCACTGTGGCTCAGCCTGACTACAGTCTGGATGCAGTGGTGGAGAGACTGCGCAGGGAGAGGGTAGGTTGCTGCTGCAGCTGGGTGTGTCTGCTGCATACCTCTGTGTGTGTGTGACATTTCTAAATTGGGTTTTTCTCAGAGAAGATCCATCGCACTTCTCACCCCATCCCATCAATTTTACCTCGGTTTGCACAATGACAGGCAGGCCTGAGCTGTATCCTTGTTCAGATTCATCACTGTCTTTGCCTTCCCGCAGGATGAGATTCTGTGTAGCACCGAGGAGCTGCAGAAGGAGCTTGAACGTTTGATGAAGGAGTATGAGAAGGCTGCACAGCAGAGGATCCACCTCCAGCAGGAACAACAAGATGTTGCCGAGGTAATGGTTGTGCATATTACAGCAACTGATAAGTTATTGCAAACCAAGTGTGGAGCCAGGATTTAGAAACAATGATGTCAATAAACTCCCCCCTTCAAAAAATAAAAAAAATAAATCATACAGCTTTCACAGAAGTTGAAAGACAATGACCAGAACTAAATAAGTGGAGGCTGAGATACCTGAAATTTTAGCTTCAAAAACACTTGATCCTACATTTCCCACAATGCAGTTAAACAGCACCTTTCGTAAGGCTCTCCATGACCACTACATTTCCAGGTGGTTGTTTGGGATCTTTAGTCTACATTAAAATCTCCAAGCTCAATCTAAGAATATCCCTTGTGATATAAGGTTTATTATCATAAGGATAACGACACTAATAAATATAGTTATTAAGAATGATAACAAAGATGATAAATAAAATGATGGTAGAATTGGTATTTTGTGACTTCCTATAAGAGATCTATAAGTACTCTTGTCCTGTACTGTACATGATTAGACGCTTGTTGTGATAAATCATCTTCAGCACTAGATGGCAGTGTTGTCAAGCGGCTCCCTGCCCCCTCTCCTCTCTGCCTCCTGGTGAATCTGCTGAAACTCGTTGCAGCTGCTTCTCTGTAGCTCTACCCAATGGGTGTTGATCACCAGCAGTCGCGCAGTCTGGACCGGTGGCCCTCTGCAACCTGAGCCACCAACTTTTCCTACAACCCCCCCCAAAAAACTCACACATGCCAGAGCCTCATCTCCTCCCAGCCAGGCCAGATGCGAGGGAGGGCTTTTTTTTTTTTTTTTTAAGATGTGCAGATGTAATGCAGGCTGTAATATGGTGCCGTAATGTTCCTGCTGGCTCTGTTCTCTGGTTCTGAATTGGAAGCAGCTGCAGGGCGACAAGACTTGGTGGGAAATCGTCAGGGAGGCAGAGGAAGAGCAGAGATGCGGAGGAGACGAGCCAACACTACACGGCTCAACCCACAACTAGCTGCAGCTTTCTCCACATAATGGTAGACTGACAGTGCTGAAACAAAGCGCGTTCGGTTTGTTTTAAAGTACACTACTGGCTATTGTGTTGCTTCTCTCCTGCCAATTCTGCTCCATTTTTCAAGGCCCACAAATTCCCCCTCTTCATTGTCTCACAGTTATTTTTACATGGGACTTTTGTTTCAGTCATGTCTTCCATCTCCAGACTTAAAGTAGCTGGCTGCTGCAAAGCACAATAGCACAAGCGGAATAAGCCTAACGACATTTGTCAGAATTAAAATACAAATACAAGGAAGTAGATGAATGAGGAGTGCCAAGTGCTCAGTCCGTCATATGGAGGAAGTGCAGGGAACATCAGGGAGCTCTTGAGGATGAACGAAAAATTGGTCACAGAAAAGAAAATATTCTCCAAGCACTCTTATGTAGAACAAGTAAAGAATTTTTTTTTACAAAATACATTTTATCAGGCATTTTGGCCAAAATCGACACAGCTTTTTAAAAATTATTTTATCAATTAGCATCTTATTGGGACTGATGGGATCAAAACACACAATTTTCTGCAAAAAGTTAGAATACTTTTGCCTTTTCCTTATGATTGGTTCAAAGTTTTTTTTCTCTTACTCATTGTTTAGAAAGCAATTATGTCACATACTTCAAAGCAACAATCAGGATTCAGTGACATAAATAGTGAGTGCTGCAGGTGTGAGTCCCAAAACCTGGAAATTTGTTAGCATTGTTGAACTTAATCACTCAAAGCTTCAGTTTCTCTCTGCTCTAGTGTTTCAATGGCTTTTAGCTCATTGTTTTGGTTTTTTAAGGACCTGCAGCTTTAATCTTTTGGTTTAGCCCTTTAGCTCTCATCAGCATCTTTCCACTGGTGGCAGAAGTTGGTGAAAACCCTCTGATAAATCCACTGCAAGCTTCTTACATGGAGCCAAACAGCAGACAGACACAGTTAGCAGCTAGCTGGTGAACACAGTGAAGCAATTAGCAGCTAAGGAGTCAGATATTTTTCTCAGGAGTTGTTGTGAAAGCAAAGCTCAGAGGAGACTGAGCATTGGACTGACATTAGTCATGTGGGCAGAAGCACAACTTCGAATTAATGCTAGTGTTAAAATTTAATGCTATCCTGGGTGCCAAAAAATAGGTAACTGCTTCAGTGTGTTTGCCAAATTAGCTTTATAAGGTGCTAATATGTCAGTATTGCGTTTACAACTTGAGCTGCTGCTCCTAAGTGGCCAAAAGATCAATTAATACTGCTTTAAAGTTGCAGAAAATGTGATTCACATCAAGTTTCTCTCCAGCTGCTGGCTGATAGTTGAACACAGGCAGCAGCAGCAGGAATAGACTACTTTTGCTTCCCGCTGTCCATCATAGACCCTGCCACCCTCCCAGCGAGGCTCCACAACTTCATCACCAAACCCTCTCTGCATGTGTCCAAATGTAAATGCAGGCACCCACAGTAATTGCTTCCAACAACAATTAATCTGCTTCTTTTAAAAAGCGTAGATGAGCCGAGGACCCCTGCTGGTGAATGGATTGGTGGACAGGGCTTCTGTGTCTAGTTAGCCTCCTTCTGATCTTCCTCCTCCTCCTCCTCCTCCTCCTCCCCCTTCCCCTGCATTGCGGCGTGTACGTGCTGTTCAGTGAAACAGGTGGATTTACTCGTGCTCATGGTTCTTAAAATGGTTATTTAGGGTGGAAACAAAGGAAACATTTTTCTACTTTTCTAAAACCTGACATGTGAGATTCAGTTCCTAGACTGCAGTGTTCCTCGCAGACACCTTCAGAAATTAAGTTAAACTTATTTACTTCAGCCTTGTTCTCCTGTTAACTCGATTTCCTTCGCAGGAAGTGGATGCTGTGACAGCAGGGTGTTTGGCGTTGAGGGAGCAAGTGGCTATCTACGAGGAGCAGCTGGCCAACATGGAGGCCCAGCACAAGACGGTGAGGGGGAGAGGGAAGATATATAGCTGCAGTGTGATGAAACAGGAGGAGTTTAATGCCATGAAAATGACTCAAAATGTAGCACTTAGGTCAGACAGGAGTGTTGGACAAATGCCCAGGCCTGCGGTGACAAACACAGCTGTGATGACCCCAGTCACCTTGCTGAGGAGCCAAAAACAGCCGTGTACAGAAAAATATGGGGAGAGGATTAAAGCGCAAAAATATGTCATACAGTGAATTCTACAAGAAGTCGAAGTTTGGCCCTTGTTTAAATTTTTGCGCTCATTTGAGGCCTTCTTTGTGTGTTATTTTAGGGTCATTTGCTTTAATGCTGAGAGTTAAATGACAAAATTAACATCATTTTTATGTCTGTCTGTTGAATATGACGCCAAAATCAGCAGCTAGTCAGTTTAATATAAAAACTTAAGTACAAAAAGCAAACCTTCAAACCTTCAAAGCTCAAAAATAGAACATACTGAGAGGAACTTCTGACTGGAGTCTGTCTCAATGAAATGCTGAAACAAGATTATCAGCAAGATTTGCTTTTTCTATGTAGACATGCAGTTAATTCCTGCCGTTGGCTCATAACTATAAAGACATCACATTACAAGGGAATGTTGATAACTTAGGCTGTAACTCAACAAAGTTATTCTAACCAAATAATTAAATCTGTTAGCTGTTAGTTACACAAGACCTGAGTATATGAATTATAATGTTACTAAAACAAAGTTGACTTTGTTTCCCCATCAATATTTTGCAGTTACTAACTTGACATAGCCATAAATAGATACAGAGGCACATTACCTCATATCCCTGCATACCACTTTTGTCCACTGGGGCCACCAGATTTAAAAAAAAGACATTTGAGTTTATCTTGCTTTTTAACACCTTGTATCTATTTTATTAATCTCTGCAACAGCTCAAGTTCAAAAAGACAATCTGCAGTTTTAAAGGGGGTTGTGTGCTAGAATATTTCTTGGCAGATTCCAGGAGGTCATCGCTCCTTGTCAAGAAATAATCCCTCACATAATCCACCATTAAAGCCTCAATTTATCATTAAATACTGTATTTTTTGGTTAACGTATTGGATATAACATGTTATTGTTTTTAGGTTTAGAGGGGCTGTTGGGTGGATTTTGTTACTTTGGGCTCAGCCAGGTTGACTGTTTCCCCTTTTCCAGTCTTTGTGCTCAGATAACTCGTCTGCTGGCTGAGGCCATAATGTGTATTCATATAACGTGCAAGGCAAATTTTAGACATCAGGCATAAACATTTAAATGCATTCAATGCAAATATGTAAACTGATGCAAAGATGCATTAGTGCCAAAAATTTGGATGTAATTCTGCTTTTTATAGATCTGCTTTAAAATGTGAGAGACGGGAGAAAAAAAGGAAGCAAAACTGGAGGGAAATCACCAAAAGATCTGATGATAATAACTTCTGACATCAGTCAGAGGCCGAGCTGAACACAAATACACAACCACAGACATGGCCGGCGTGTCTGTCATCAGCTGGCTCACAGCTAACATCGAGACAGTCAATACGTTGTCAGTTTGGGCTGAATAAATTCAACTGGTCCAAAACTCAATTTTATACGATTGACACAAGAAGAACATTCCCTCTGTTTCCTGTCTCAACACCTTCACATTAAATAGACTAATATAAGTGATCCATCTTTTTATGGCTCTTGGCAGGAAGCTGAATTTTCTGAGAATGACAAACTATTGCTTTATAATAAGCACATGTTTCCAATACACATCATTGCCTATATTGCATCCACATACACACCCTGCTCTCTCTCCACCTTCTACAGTATTTTTCACCTCGCCAGGAGATGACAGACGCGGCCCAGTATCAGATCTAAAGGCTGTAGGCAGTGAGAGAGAGAGAGGCAGCTGAAGCAGGACCGGCTCCATCACACTGTGTTTTTCTCTGCAAAGCCGGGCTGCCCGGCGTTTAACACACTCCCTCAGGGATACGCTCGATAACTCACAGTCCGGGAAATGCGGCTGAATACCAAATGAAAACAGAAGTTCCCTTTGTTTTATTAACTGTTGTCATTATCAGCACTTCCAGATAGCCCATACTCCCCAGACAAAAAGGCAGCCATGTCGTTGTTTTGGTGGATGGAAGAAGAGAAAAATGTTACTCTGCCATTGCAGCTCTGCAACAGTTCATTCTGTGGATTTTTTTTTACTGAAGGGGCCACATTTGGAAGCTGAAGACGTACATGTTGAGGAATTTGATGTATATGTCATTCCATCAAAATGTACTCTGTGTGTGTGTAAAGTACTTTTACTTGAGTATTTCTATTTCATGCCATTTTATACCTCTACTGCAGTACATATCAAAGAGAAATATTCTCCTGTTTACACCACAACATTTACTTTGGCATCTTTATTCACTAGTTACATAACCAATTAAGATTTTACATTAGAAACATATGATAGGCTAATTAACTGATGCATTATTATAGATTAGATATCTTAACAGAATATGAAACAGATATAAAAAATGGCTCCTCTTTGACCAACTGCAACAGTAAAATGTTACTCAGACATTAGTGCATTGGTAATAATAATTTAATGATGAGATGTGTAATAGTATGACACTCACAAGGGCCATTTGCCTGCATAATAACACTTAAAATACATTTTGCAGATAATGTGAAATATGAATATTAAATACAGCCGTGAAATAAACTCAGCAAAGTAAAAAGTACAATACTTTCCTCCACTGGTTGTAGTAAAAATATATATAAAGCATCTAAAAATGGAAATACTCAGGGTAAAAATTTTGGTACAGTACTAAATATATGTATTTAGTTACATTTCTCCTCTGAGTGAAAGGATCTGAATACACTGTATGTGTGGCATGTACGAACAGGCTGTGGAGAGTCTGGTGGAGCCAGCTGAAGGAGCGATGGCAGCTATTGAATTTGGCAGCCCTGACATCACTCCAGCCTTGAATGTAAAGAAGTACTACTGCCAGCTGGCTGAGAAACTCCAGGTAAGCATAAAACACATAAACATGTCATGAAGTTGAAACCTTTTTCGCCAAATGTTTTACAGTAGCATGCTGATGTTAATTTTTAGATCAAAATCAAAGATCTGGCTTCTCATGGAGATACAACATGAAGTTATTAAGTACAAGTATTTAAGTCGAATTTTGGAGTACTTAAGTATTTCCATTTTATGCTTTTTTACACTCCCACTGCACCACATTTTAGAGGGAATTATTGTATTTAACTGTTAATGGACGGCTACAAATACTGGTTACTTTTAGTTTGAAATTAACCCTTTACATGTTAATATAACTTGAATTTATCTAATGTTCCACCAAAAATGAAAGATTAGAAAAAGTGCAAGAAAGTTAATGTGAATTTGTCTCAAATATTATTTTCTTTCCTCTCCCTTAAATCATTTCATGATCCCACAGATTTATGTTTTGACCCTTCAGAGGGGACCTGACCCCAGGTTGGAAACCACTGGATTAATTTATTTACTTATAAATAACTACTTTTACCTAAACAATGAAATACCACGTACACATTGATGTTATTTAATGTTTAATTTGCCGTAAATGTCACTTCTCTGCAGAACCAAAGAGTAACCTCTGAGGCTAACTGCAGTCCCTCAAATGACCACTTGGGGCAGGCTCCAAAAGCCTGTTAGGCTCCAAAAGAGAGTTAGTCCACACAGCCCCATATTTACATGTCAACCTGGTACAGTAGCACTGTATTAGTCTCTATAGTTAATTTCCAGTTCATGAAAACTGAATTGGGGTTTTTATATGTTACTCTTTAAATTATATTAAGGGCTGAAGTTATTCGTAGTTAAGAGTGGACCGTCATGAGTGACAGCAGCTGTAAGACGTCTGCCTGCCGTCACGCAGCTGATGGCTACAATGCGTCTTATCTTTTAGCTCCACTCTCTCATCCAAATGTGGTCACTTCTGGCTCCAGAAAAAGCAAGATGGTGTCAGCTCTAAGGCCAAACTTTAGGCTCCAGCTTTAATTTGATCTGTTTAATTTACTGTCTATCTGCAGAATGAGTACATTTACATTTGATAATACAAGTGCATTTTGCAGCCAATAATTCTGTTGTTTTAAAAAGTTTTTTTTTTTTTAATAGTTGTATTCCTAACACTGACATACACTTTCGAGACCAGCTGCCATCCTCATCCCTCTTAATGACCACTTGAACTTTCCTATTGTCAACACATCACCTTCTCTCTCCCTGTGAAACGGTGCGGTCAGGTCCACATGTAAATCTCAGCTTTCACAAATCACACAGCGATACTCCCGCTTGTTTTCTTTCCCTCTTAACACAACATCAGGGAAGAACTTGAGAACCAGAGGTGCAGTTCTGGACCCGAACAAAATGCCTTTGTCTACCTGTGTTCATGTGTGTTTGTATGTGTGTGTGTGTGTTGTGTGTATATATATATGTGCATAGTCCAAGTGAGGAGGTGCTGCACTGGGGTCAGACCATAGCTCCGGTGGGTCTGACCCCCTGATGGCGAGGATGTCTGGCCGGTTCAGAGGTCAGGGCTGTAATCAGACTGCTGGCCGCCTTCCCAGGCTCCTCGGCAGCTCTGGAGTGGACGCTGGTGTGTGTGTGTTTTTGTGTGTGTCCTTAATTTGGAGGCACGGCTGTAGGGTAACCGGAGTATTTATATATTTGTGTGTCTGTCTAGATGCGTAGGTGTGTTTCTTGCTCCCCCAGATCCCATCTACTCCCTCTCTCTCCCTCCCATTCGGTCTCTTCTCCTGCCAGCTGGACACCGTCCTGTCTGTGCCTGGCCTCGATTACGAGACACAATTGTCTCAATGCTGAAATGATTGCTATTGGGTTTGAACAGTAATGGTGATTGCTGGCTGACTCCCACACACCTGTGCATCCTCATGCTGCTCGTTTCAGCTGCATTTGTTCCATCTAATCAGAAATGTGGTGTACACAAGGAGAGGTTTAACCATCAGCCGGCATGAGAGGCTCTGATTGCTCTTTGCTCCCCCGTCAAAGTGCTCTTAACTTCCCGAAAGAAAGCTCTGTCCCCCTGTGGTCTTGTGCATTTTCAGACTCAAAGGTCAGATAGTTTTTTTTTATTGCTACAAACTTTCGCAAATGCACTTATTTCTCATCTTCTGTCTTTGCAGTTTGAGTGTGGTGCAGCCTCCCCTGCCGTGCTTCTCAGGGGTGATGGAAAACAACTGGAAGCAGAAGGAGCTGTGGGGTCAGCAGTCAAAGCACTGCCAGAGATAAAGGACAGCAGTGACATGAAGATGCTGGTGAGTGAGCTTTTAAAGGGTCAGTTTACCCAAATTACACAAAAAAAGAGGGAAGAAAAAGGAGATATGTGTACAAGTATAGACTAAACAGCCTCGCTGAGTGTATGTTTGCTTGCAAAAGCCTGTGCTTTTTTACCTTAAGTGAATAGTTTGATATTTTCAGTTTGTTTCTTATCAGCTTCCTTTCCTGGAATTAGATTAGAGGATAGATACCACCTACATAATTGCAACCTAAATATGAGGCAACGTTAGCTGGTTAGCAAGAAGATTAAAGATTGAAAACTGAGCAAAAAAGCCAACCTAGCTCGGTCCAAAGGTAACAAAATCAGCTGAATCAGCACCTTTAAAGCTCACCAATTAACATGTTATCTGTCGTGTGCTGCATTCGTTAGAAAGCAATGTGTAAAAATTAAAAAGTTAAGGGGTTTATAAGGGGTTATGTGTCAGGTGGCTTCATGGGTGATGCATCACTTTCTAAAGATGAGTCACCATGAGGTTGTCTGGCTAACTGTTTACCCCTATTTAGTCTTTATGCTAGCTTGAGTCAACCATTAACTGGCAGCTAACGGTAAATAAATATTTACTCTTAAGACATGAGAGTGATATCCATCTTCACAAGTGGCTCTTGGTAAGAACGCCAATGAGCGAATTTCCTACTATGTGAGACTACTGCATTAAAAAGTAGTCCTCAAAATCATTGGCTGCATTTATGAGGATTATCTGTTGTAATGGGGACATAGTTTACTGAAAAAATGTTGTGACTGAGTATTTAAGACATTAATTTTAAATGTTATGAGCACCAGTCTGCCTTCACATCTGTTGAAGAATAAATTTCAGAAACAAATACCTCTAAATCTCTGCAAAAAAACCCCCCAAACCTTCAGCATGGCTTGATTCCACCACTGGTATGTAAGTAAATGTTTAAATCTCACAGTTACACACCATTAAAACCTCTAGTTACTACCTACTGATTCAGATCTTCCCATAATATATTTCCCAAATCTTAACTGACAAAGAAAAGAGGAGTCTTACAACTCACAACTGGCTTTGCGTCGGCCATCAGCTCCTAAATCAGGCATAATGGTGAACATGAATGGTTTCCCACAGCAGGCGAGGGGAGTGGGGAGCAGCTGAGTGACAGCAGAGCAACAGTGTGGGAGATCCTGCTGACCAGAATGTTTACTCTGCGGACACTTTCAGCAGGAGATGTGAAGGACTCGACTTCAGCTCAGACAGGATTTATTGCCCTTCGTGTCCTCAGTTATTAAGTACAGTGGTTCAGAGCGCCTGCAGTGTCATAAACGTCTTAAAACTTCACACACACACACACGCGTGCACACACACTGACCGAGACTTCCTTTTGTAAATGAAAGAGAGGAAAAAGACTTTCAGTGGATGTTTTTCATCACAGCCAGCAGAAAAATGCCAGGAAAGTAAAGGGGTTTTTGTGTAAAATAGACAGCAAAGTGAGGCTCAATTAACAGACAAAACCCACCGGTTGACTTCAGGAATCGGAAACTTCCTCCTCTTAGTTCAGTCTCCTTCACATCCATCAGTGGTCAAACCACAGCCGACACCTAACCACATCTGTAACAAACATGGTGGTTTGGTTCTCATTACTGTTGCTGTAGCTCTGCCTTCTCAGCTCTTTAAATAAACAGTGAGCCTCTGCAACCACACAGCAGACGTCTCCCAACATCATCTACTCCTCTCTAACATGCAGCACACAATCCTCAGCTCTGCTCAATCCAGCCTGACGGATGGACAGCACGGTCTGATCTGCTCTGTTTCCTCCCTTGCCCCTGATGGATGCCTCGGGTCTGGTTTCTCACCAAGACACAACACGGCCAAACAAACAGATTGCAGTGAAATCAGCCCTGACGCATGAATGTGTATTATAGAGCAAGCTCTGATGGGGTTGTACGCCACTACTCATACACACACACAGACACACACACACACACACACTCACACACAGGCGGCCAGGCTTCACTTATCATGCCAAGGAGAACGGAGGAGTGTGTGAGTGAGTAGGTGACTCAACCAGGTTGGAGAGTCGTCATCAGCCTGTGAGTTGTAACCAGGGTCTTTCTCTGCTCACATGAGCTCACTGAAAGACGAGCACGGCCGCCTGGATCCCCATCTGGCTGTGACAGCTAATTGTTGAACTTCTGTGATTGCTGTAATTATTCACAGTGGACACTGCCTCCGACTTGTGGGAAGGGGGGTGGGGTGGGAAAGATCCTACGCTACTTTGTGGTAGAAGTAATGTAACTGTAATGTAATTTGTGATAAGTGGGATGACTGACAGAATTCAATTTTGGTACGTTAGCATGTATAATGTGTAGATCAATTGTCATTAATTTAGCAGGTTTTTGGACATAAATTAAATTAAACATCACCAAAATTATTACAATTTCTCCTAAACATGACATGAATGTCTGAACCAAATGTGACAGCGGTGCATCCAAAAGTTGTTTAGATTTTTCAGTCTAGACAAAGGTGGTGGACTGACAGACACTGTCGTGCTGCTAGCTTGGCTAATAAGCTTGGTAGACGGCGTCTAGCTGGTGAAGACAGTTGAACATCTGGCAGATAAAAACCCAGATGTATTCCTCACTTGACGCTGTTCTCAGCTGGAAAGAAACATGACTCACATGAATGTTCATGTTGCTCTGTCTGCTGGATGAAAATAAGGCTACTGTTTCCTCACATTAAGTAACAGCACAAGAAGTTTGAATTTTTTTAGATCAGATGTTTGGTTTTCCGTGATCAATTAAGGCAAGAATCTGAGCTTTTATTAAACCAGAAGAGATCATATTAGGTTAAAATCCCTGTTAACATTCATCTATTTGTTTAAGTGTTATGAAGCAGGAGCATGAATGCTTTGCAGCTCCAGGGCTGCTGCTCTTAAAATGAAATTGATCATGAAGGGCACATCGGCATTTTTACATTATTACTGACAAGATAATTAAGTAGCTATGTGGGTTTGTGAGTTTACTTGAGTGAATACTGATCTTTTTTTATTCTCTGCATTTCTGTAGATTTCAGAGCTACAAAAGGAGCTTGCAGAGCTGGAGAAGCGCAGCGAGGAGCTGGAGGAGGAGATTGAGATGAAGAAAGCTGCATACGAGGACGAGATTGCTGACTTGGAGGTCTGAGAGAGGACTGATTAATGTAATCTCAGGCTGCAAAGGGACCAGTGGTTTGGACCAATTCTGTCATTTAATCGCTAATCCCACCACCCTGTGTGTGTGTATGTGTGTGCATGTTTTCAGTGTACAAGAGATGAAATGCAGAACCAGGAGGCCGACTACAGAGCGGAGATGAAGGAGCAGTGTGAAGATTACAAGGAGCTGCTCAGTGAGAAGATGGCCAGAGACATGGAGATCGCTGCCTACAGGTCAGGATGGTCTGATTTATTTATTTTTTTCTGTTTTTGAACAGAAAATGGAACCAAAAAAATAGATTATCTGAGCAGATAATCTGGTAAACCTGCAGACAAGAAACTGACTTTGTCTTTGTTTTAATTGTTTATTGTTTATAACCCCTGTTAGCTTCAAGTAATGCAGTTGTTCTGCATCCTGGGGCTCATAAAAACACTTTTATAAAACAAACAAATATAAGTACATTTAGACAAAAATAAAAATTTAACAAGGACTATAAATCTCGGACAATAAATAAAAATGGACAGTGTATTTATTAAATAAACCAAAAATTAGACTAAATTGGTAAATAACTCAGGATTAAGTGACAAATATAAATCAAATCAGGCTGAAAAGATTGAAGATAGCTGTATGTACATGCATCTACTCTATGTATTTACAAAAGCTTAAATATTTATCCATTCACAATGTATTCCAGCATGCATAAACATGCTGTATGCCTAAACAGAACTAATGAAAGTAGTAATAATACTGAATAAGAAAAAGAAATTGATTCTGAAATAACACTTAGTCACAACTGATTGCAACTTTGGATTATTCCTAAAGACGTGTTACCTCAAATAAACTGCACTTGCACTTTCATGCTCTTTGTAGAAATAATCAGAAAGTTGGTTGGAGTTGATAGCAGGTTACAGTCTGATGGAGCGATGAGCTCTGTATATACAACAGCTACTTTCCAACAATGTGTTGTAGGGGTGAGTAGATATAATTGATCTTTCCTTCTGGGATTAACTATACAGTTTTCTTTAAAGATGAAATGTGCTTTAACATAACATGATGAAAAAGTGACGACCCATTTTGCACTGACAAGCTGCCATAAACGTAGCACTTGCAGTGGTCATTCACACCTACACGACTCTCATCCCCGTCTTCAGTAGAGCTCCAGCTTGTTGTTCTTAAACGAGACCCCTAAATGTTTAAAACACACCTTTTGTCACGTTCAGCGCGGTGCAATTAAACCAGAGGCGCTAAGACGACTTTGGGACAGAGCGGTCAGAGTGTTAACAGGACTGTCAGTTATCAGGATGACTTGAACCAGCACTCTGGGGCGGGAATGGACAGCCATGTCTGCTGGAGGACACACAGGGTTTCATTCCAACAAAAACACTGCACCAGCTGGTTTCACTGATTAGTTTGTCCTCCTCTGGTAAAGGTGTTCAAGTCATAAAGTCACTCCTGTAGTTTCTGATTGCAATTAAAATCTAGAGCCTCTGAGCATTTTTTGTGACTTGTCTTGTAGATTCCCATCTCTGCAGCGGGGGTTCAAAGGAAAACAGACGTCCCCTGTGGTGCTCAATAAAGTGCCACACATTATTTAAACCTGTCGAGGAGAAAGAAATGTTCAGGGCAAAGCTCATTATGATCCAGGGATGATTTCATTAGATTTTAAATTAACTCAGTGCTCTGTTTATTTCTCACATTCTTAACGTATCAAATCACAAAGAACAGAAGAAAACACATGGAAATGACTTGTCCATCATCACGGTTTTGGCGTCATCATCAACAAGAAGTTTCTGCGTGAGCATCACGGTGAATAATATGAGGAGTATTTCTGTTAGAGGATGCCAAGTCCAAGTTATTCATATAATGTCACCTGGACATCCACATAGTCCACATTAAGGTATTTCTGCAAACAAAGGGCTGACATCAAGGGCCAGCCGGGGTCGCAGGAAACAGCTCCGGAATATGATGCGGCTTCCTGCATGTGACCTTGAAGACGTTAACGTCTTGTTTAACCATCTGCCATCCTGGTATGTGGAGTGACGCACTTCAGCCCATCTCATCCTGCTGCCAGGGACCTCCTCCTGGTTCCTCCGAGGCCGACCCGGCTGCGTCTGACCCCCAGGGGGCCCTGCTGCAGACCTGGGCTCCAACCCCAGCAGCACCTCATTAGAATGGGCAAAGAGGAGCTCACACTGTCAGCGCAGTGTGTTGAGCCACTGCCAGCTCCTCTCCATGCCAGCCTGTTAATGTCAGCCCTCCCCTCACACACATTTCCAAATTCGCCACAGTTTTAATTCCCCCTGGTTCCCCAACAGACTGTCCCAAAGACATCTAAGGCAAGAAAAGGCACATAGTTGATGCCAACTTTTTTTTCTCCATTTTTTTTTTTTTTTTAAATTTACTGGATGTTTTGTCATCCGTGATTAAAACCATGAATAAGAAATGAAAATGGTGGTTGTTTATTCTCTCCATGCCGTGGCAAACTGTCTGCACAACAGACCCTAATGACCCCAGGCTGCCATTACCGGGTGGCTTATCGCCTGTGAAAGCATCTCAGAGCAGTGGAGGCAGATGCTTGCTGCTTTTGCTCACTGCTAATGTGAACCATATTACACTGTAATTCATTCTGCTGTTCATTGTGGTCTGCTTGTTGCTGCTGCATGACACAGCAACAAGTAGCTCAAGTAAGCACAAGATCCTGTTTAAGTTAAGTGTACATTAGGCAGTGAATGATTGTACTGTAGGTTTAAAGCTGCTTAAAAGCAATATTTTTATAGTAACATAGACTCTCTTCAGCGTAGCTAATTAACTGATTTTGATTTTTTGGTTCACAACTTTGTGTTTTTTTGTTTTTGTTCCGTCTCACTGCTGCCATCACCAGCGTTTCCAGATGCAGAAGGCAGCTGTTTTCAGTGAATGAGCTTTACAAAAAACCCCATTGTGCTCCACCTGCCCAGCAACAAACAGTAGAAAGACAAAGATATTTCCCACAGAGAGGCAGAGACCAAAAGCAATGTTAAAAAGAGAGTGAATATTGGACTAAAATCCATCAGGTGAACACGAACATGACTTGAGATGGAAATTGGCCTTGCAACAGAACTATTTTTTGTTTTTAGCTTATTATTATGAAGACATAAAATTACAAGGACTGTTGATAGCTGTAGCTTTAGGTCAACAAAATAATAAATACCGACCAACTAAAGCTATTTGTAAACCTCTTTAATTGAATATTCCTACATAGTCACAAAAAGATATGTTACCTTATGTATAGGTATCCCGGAAACAGTTGTGTTCAAAAATTGAAAAATAAAATGAAAAAATAAGTTGCCTTCTTTTAATCGCTTCAAAACAAAAGCATCTGCTAGGCAGATTGAGATCTTTAGGATGGATCAGGGTGCTCATACCACTGTTTTTCATAGGGGGCACCAGAATCAACAAAAAATTACAGTTCTTAGTGAATCTTTAAGTAATTTTAAACAAATCCCAAAAATTACCTTATTTTGTCTCTTAAATTGCAAATTTTATGTGCTGCTTTTCTTTATGTCATAGAAATAAAAAAAAAAAACTTGTGGATTTTGACAGAAAAAAGGTATTTGGGGACATCACTTTACAAAATTGTGGTATTTTTCACAATTTTCCTAAGTGTTTAGAACAAACTTGATCAAATTGCCAGTAACTAAAAAGTTGAAAACAGTAGTTAGTTATAGTTTTGGACACGAAGGTGATCTAGATTTTTTAGCTGCCATTTTCCAAGCTTAATAGTAAACTTTGAACTTCAATAAATTACAATGTTATGCAACTAAAACTGATCAGCAGGGCTGTAAGTTGTTCCAGTTTGTAACTTGCATGTGTGTGTTCATGTATTCCTCAGGAGTCTGGTGGAGGAAGAGGAGGAGAGGCTGTGCAACCTGTGACTCTCTGACAAGACAGTCAGACTGGCTGGCTCAAGTGTGGCTTGCTGCTCCCACATACATGGATTAGAAAATAGACAAAAGAGAAGCGTGAAACACACACTCCAAACATGCACTGAGATGAAGCTTAAGGTACCGATGCAGCGATTTAAGCAGATGTAAACTTATCATGACAGATTAATGCCGTCTGGAGGCCTAAGCCGGGCCATCGATAACAGGTCGCTGGCAGATGACCCCGAGACTCCAAGAAAGATGGAGCTGTCTTAAACTGGTGGGAGGACGGGGGCTTTTCTGCGAGTGTCTATCCATTTAGTGTGTGGCAGGGATATTTCCTTAAGTGGGTTTTATCTTCAGCAACACACTGATATAATTCATAAATGTGTTGTCCCCTTGTTGTTGAACAAGTTCCACAAAAACACAGAGAAACACAGATACACACAAGCTAAACTGTGCTGGTCAGTGGACTCGTAGCACCTCATCCATCACTCAAACTTTGTCTGATTACCGGCTCTTAACCCTCGACCTCTTCACTGTTAGCAAACATATTGACAGCCCTCCGTTTTAGTAACTAGAAGCATCCCACCTTCCCTTTTGCTTTTACAGTCGTGTTAGCTTTACATATGACACCGACAACCAGGTGTACAGTGCACTGTTTGCTTTTCAAATGGCTCATAAAGTTTTCTGCAGCTCTTACAAAAAGAGCACCTGGATCTTTGAACAAGAAAAGTCTGTGTGATTCATTACTCTTCTTTTGAGGAGCATGTGTCCCAATCTGGTGTTGTTTCAGAAATAAGCTTTAGGTAATACATTTTTCTGTAATCTTTTCCTTATTTTCTACAGAACTTTCAAGCTGTCTGCGATAAATCATTTTTTGGTTCTGCACAAGAGTCAGAATGTGCTTTAGATTTAAATTAAATAAAACTAGTTGCTTGAGAGATCACCTCATATTGTGTGATTTTCTTTTGCGAAAATCTCATGAGAACTCCCTGTGAATCCTTGGGCTTAAGACTTTGCCTTCACCCTAAAACTATGCAGAGAGCAAGGTGATTTATGTTCTGTGATCCTTTTTTCATTCATCTTCATGCTTAACGTGAGATTTGAACATTCCCAGCTATTAACGATCTCCAAGGCTTGTTAGCTCTGCCATAAAGATGAAAAATGCAGCTAATAACGGATCAGATAAGATTAGCCACACTCAGTGCACTTGCGGTGATGAGGAGTTAGCCTCTGTAATAATTGAGTTCAGTGTCTGGAGAAAGGACCAGGGCTGGGTGGCCGCAATGACTCGTTTAATTGTCCCATCATGAAACATGGCTGGCACAGGGGGAAGCAGCTCAGTCTGTTTCTTCTGAATCGCAGAGTTTAATCTAGACCTCAGAAGAGATGAGCTGGAAGACGTTACTTACTTTCTATAGCTCTCAGATATAATACAAATGAAGCACTCAGTGTTCTCATGGGACTTGCTCTGTCTTTGCCTTTCAAATATAAAAAAAATCTAGAAAAAACCAAAAAAAACTGTCTTCCTCTATGAGTTATGCTTTTGTTATTTTATCTCCTCTGTTGTGCCTTTTGGGGAAATCAAGGAAATGCATGAGATGGACTGGACAGAAATAGTAAAGTTTAGACCTTCAGGAAATTCGTCATTTATCCTGCTATTATACATAAATATGCTTCTATGAATAAAAGGAATCTTTGCACACCTGCAATCACATATAAATGATTAGTCAAACTAATAAAAGTTAACACCTGCAGGGAAAAATGACCCATCTTTGTGACCAAGGAATCATATATCAACCAATTTTAGGTGGGAAAGAGGCACAGGAAGAGGAAGAATATTTTTAACCTGTTGTGTTTATTGTGTACTTGTGCAATGCCCATTCAAAATGTGCCTGTTTGAAACATGCTAACAACAGTTTGCAGTGCCACCGCTTGCAGTTTTCTCAAACACCATTTACCCAATAACACTCAACACTGCGGTGACTTGTTGAGTTAAGGGAAACAAAATGGCAAACTTGTAAGACTTTTTCTACAATATAACATCTCCACCCTTTCAAGTCTCTCTTCCTTTATCAGTTCTTAAATATACTGTTGCAAGTGTTGGAGAGTGAGCTGTGCCCAGCATGCCGTTCAGAGGGGTAGCGCTTAATAGAGGCTCAGTCTCAAAACACTGCACAGTGTTTGCGTCCGATGGTAGCAACAAACCCCTTATAAATGTCTTGTAAAGGAGCTAGCACTGAACCCTGCACTTATTTCAGTCCTCACTGTGAAGTCGAACAAATGGATGGTTGTTGAGAAAATTAAAAGACAGACATGCTAAAGACAGACTAAGACTCATTCCATTTTAGTTAGATTACAACAACCCCCAAACAAGAACAAAATATGATCAACAGCCCAAACAATAAGCATCTAAAAACAACAAACTACACTGTGCTCTTTGTTACTCTGCAAATTTAATATAGAGCAGCATAAATAAGCAAGAATAACTTCAACAAAACCACACTAGGAGGCTCTGTGAAGCTGTGCCTCTGTAATGCTGCTGTCAGCATGCTAACATGCAGATGTTTACCATGTTTGTCTTCTTAGTTTAGAAAGTTAGCATGCTAGCTATGAAGCACTAGGTTAAAAGTGCAGCTTATGTTTACGGGAATATCATTAGTTTTTCATGTATAAAGTTAGAAATTAAATCGTTTTTGGACAAAATTGTGACCTGATGATGTGTTGGATGACAGATAAATGGGTTAACATGTAATTTGAATTTTTACCACGTGGCACATGAATGTCTGAACCATCTGCTAATCGTTGAGATTAACCAAAAAGCACAAATATCTTAAGGATTGATGATAAAAATAATGTTTAAAACAAAGCATTATTCTCATATTGATGCATTGTGATGACAAATGATGAATGCACTAATCTAAAAAGCTAAGCAGTAAATCAGTGAAATTAGTAAACAGACTACAGGACTCATTTGATTTTAATGACAATACATTGTACTAACACAGCACAGACACAAAAAAAGAAATGCTAAATGACTAGTGATTGGTTTTGGATATTCGGTAAACTCCAGCATTTGCAGCTTCTATAACCCAATTACGTGTTTCAAAGACTCTTGATATTTGTGAGTGTGGTGACCTCTGTACTCCTGTGTTTGCCTTTGCCCCCGTCACACGTCCTTGACAACTGAGAAAAATGCACGTTAACCCCACAAAGCTGGTCAGTGACATTGAGTGGCCCGGGGCAGGACTGTGGCACTTATGCTCCTTGAAGCTGGACAATTTGATTTGAAGGCAGAGATTTTCAAAGCTGAGTCATGGATCAGCGGTCAGCCAGTGGCTTGGCCTTTTCATCTCTTTTTTTTTTTTTTTTTTTTTTGCCTTGACAGTTTCTGTGGATATGGATCTGTGTGTGTGTGTGTGTGTGTGTGTGTGTGTGTGCGGGTATGTGTGTGGTGGGGGTGTTGGCAAAGCAGCAAAACCTGACCAACACTAACAAACAAAGAAGGCACTGCTGGGAATAGAGGAGAGTGTGGTCCCTCACGCCAACGTTTGATGCAAGACTGAATGTTTCATAATGGTTTGCTCGCGCTGAAAGAAGCCATTTCACACAACATATGCTGTGGACATAACATCCCATTAAGTTCACACGGTGCAGGAATGTCTTTACATTAAGAGTGGCAGGGCCAGGCTGATAAATTATGACATCTGAGCTCGTTTTGTCAGTCGACATATCTTCAATCTGCAGCAGTGGAATCTGATTAAAGCCTGAGGTAAGGGGGTGATCGAGGTCAGTTTGTATGACTCAGCTCAGCTGTCACCTACAAAAAGGTGTCCTCAAAATACTCCTTTCCCTTCAGGTTCACCTAGACAAATAAACACTGTCCTCGGCGAGGACAAGAGTAATTTTTTAAAGTCTCTTCATGGCAGCTTAGACGTAGTGAACCAAGCTTGTGTTTAGAAAGCAAATAAATAAGAGAGGACAGGGTTGAATCAAGGAAGAAAATAAGAACAGTAAAAATATACAAAGGAAAAAGAGCAATTGAGAAAGTATTTCCTTAACAAGAGGGGAACAAATAATAAATTATGGGGCCCCTCTCCCTTGAGGCAGGACTGGCACGCCTCAGTGTAGCAGGAAGTGGGCATCCCTCTCTTTTTATAGAGGTCGTGGACAGGCTTCCAATGTGGAAGCATCACATAAGACAGAGTGAGAGTCCTGAGAGAAAACTCCTTAAAGGCGTGTTTGCCTTCACACCGAGTTTATATGCCTTGCTATGCTGAATGAAGATGGTGGTAGTGTGACAGTATAACCCCCGGGTCCCTCATCATGTCAACGCTGTAGATTCTGCCCTCCTCATATCTGTAGTCCCACTTGGCCTGTATAACTGAGAGGCTGCTGACAGCCATGACCCCACAGTTACCCCACACTCCCCCTCACGCTTGTCCCAAAGCAGGTGGCAAACACCCCACCCCAACACGAGACACTTCATCTTTATCTGCCATCTATGTGAAACTTTGATACCTTTTTTTTTATTATTGGCAAACACTTCAGTACCTTGTCTCGAGATGGAAGATAAAGCAGAGCAGCTTCTTTTAATTTCCCCAAACTCCACATAGTGGGTTAGTCTCAGCCAAAGTTGATAAAAGTTTCTCTTTTGTCCCAAAGTGTTCAATTAATCAACCTCACAGGGCATGCTGGATGGAAGCGGATAAAAGTCTGGGCTGCAGGGAAAACAAGAAAAAAAACAAAAACAGCCAGGATTTGCATTCTGCTGCAGTGGCTTTCATACCCATTAAAGGATGTTGGCATCTTTTTAAGCATAGTGACTTCAGTGTCAGCTTAGGGCTTACACGGATCTGACCATTTACTGTATTGGATTCTTGGCAGATGGCCTACGTGGATCTTGGCCACCCTTGAATTTAGTTCTCATGTTAAGCTTCACTTTGTCAGTAAATGGGCTGCTCCCTGCACTTATCCCACATGCAGGAACCCATGTCTTGGTTGTAATGGTTGCTTATCAGCTAGAAAAAAAATCATATCACATAGTTGCTCTAAGAGGTCCTCCCACATAAACTGATGCTTTTGCTGGGATTTCTATTTTACAGATGACAGTCTTTGATTTAGTGACTGCATATCAAGACGCTATAAGAAGGCATTTGATTAAATTATAATGTATAGTGTATCTCTTGAAGAGTTTAAGAGAGTGAAAGACACATAAGTGTATTTGCAGACCATCAATATGTCCTTGGATCTGACATAAGGTTCTACAATTTGAGGAATTTTTCAAAACATTACTATTATTTATTATCTAAAGTAGTTGTTTGGCTGTAAACAAAACACTGACATATTGTCAGCTAATGTTAAAATATTACAGGTATAACTGCTGCAGATTCAAAACAGAACATAAACTGCACCACCGGCAACCTCTTGCTGTGTTGGAGCAATGTCTATATGGTGACTTTTCACACACTCAGAAGAGAAATAATATCATTTTTATTGTGTATCTGAGCACATGACAAAATTTTAAGTCCAATATTCACTGTATTTTTGCTTTGTTTTGGTTCTCACCAACCCCTGAGGAACATGTGTGGCTCTTCAATAGTTATATGCTCCACTATGTTTACCAGCAAGGCACTAATTTTGTCTGTCTGCGGTGTGGTGAGCAGGTAACATACAGTGGGTTTATCTGAGTGTTTTTCTGAAAACAGCTTGGCCATAAAAGCAAAACAATAACTGGAAGGTCTTAAATGTGCAACAGAGCTTTTCTCTGGCTTTCACTAGGAGCAACACCACACATCATTTGATGCATTCTGACAATAAGTAGAATATATGTATGAAAAGTATATAAAATCATTGACTAGTACAGTTTAAAATCAATAACGAGGTCATGTATTGTAATGAAATGACATTCATTGAAAATGCTTTGCATGTGAACTCAATGTAAAAATGTTTTCCTCTCAACATTCATTGACTAATTTCAGCCCATAACCAATTCCTCTTCCTGGTTCTCTGAGGACTTGGAGCCAGAGGACCAGTAGTCCAAACTATCATAATTTGGGCTGGGAGTAAGAAATCACATGTGTCACAGTTTATGTCGACAGTTGTAGCCCCGAGCAAAGGCTGGTTTAGAATTTGGAACAAACTACGAAATCATTTTCTTTGCACACCAGTCATTCATCTTTTTCCCAGACACCCAGACATCTCAGGCCTGCTTCCTCTCAAACTGACTGGACCGCGAGGTAAGCAATATTTTCCATTCCTGGCTCACATGGAGGTTTTTTAAATTTTGTTTTAACATACATTAAAATGTGATCTGCTTGTCTATTGACATGATTTCCACATTTTGAACCAGAAACAGTCTGTTGTTTGACAAAAACCTTTCAATGTCAACAACATATGGACCAAACCAACATTACATTGTGGCATTAAGAAGGTTATCCCCCAATTAAACCTTGGAATTCTCTACTACATGATTTTCAAAGGGGAGAACAGCACAAATACTCCTAATCTTTGTTGTACTTGCTCTCTGAAGTAGGCTCTTTGTTCGGTGTCTCTCCTGAAACCTTTCTTCATGAGTGTCCATTAAATGGATGGTTGAGTGTTCAACCACCAGTGAGCCTCAGTAGGGTACTACAGGGGCCATATTGCCCCTGTGTCGTTTCACCTTAGAGGCTCACCAGAGGACATGTCAGGCCTGCAATGTCTTACAGCTCAGTTTGCAGACAAAACACCTCACAACCAAATCCCTTCAACAACATCTGCTGCCAATTTAGCAGAGGCATTCCTGCAGTCTGTGCTGTTTAATATTCACAGGGGTTAGGATCTGCCGGGACAGGGGTGGATGGGGACGGTGGGGAGGGGCTACCAGCTTCCACAATCCTTTGGTCCAACGTCCAGACAGTGAAAAATGAGGGGTTAACAAAGAGTGAGCTGGAGCAGGGGTGGGTTAACTGGGCTAATTTGCAGGGATAATAATGGTGTTCTTGCAAGGCCTTTGGGGAGCGACGGTGTGGAACACAGACCTGATGGTGCAACCACACAGGAAGTTTACAACATGGCTAAAAAGTATTTAATCATCAAACAAGCAGTGAGGAGCTGGCGGCATGGCCAGAGCCAGCAGCCATTCTAAAGATGAAGACAAATGTTTGGAGATGTGGCCAGACAGAGCACCAGATCTCCCTTACATACTGTTTCTGAGTGTGACAACCTCTGATTTTATTGGCCAGCTTTAAACAAAAACACGTCAAAGGTCCATATTTTCTTTTTCCTTTCGACACAAGCCTTGAGCATGATATTAACATTATAGAATACATTACATGTTTTTAATTATTCCCATGTGAGAATCTAAAAATATGTATGTTTGTACCATGAAATGAACAATAAACCAGGATGCATCAAAAGTTTTATAGGAAATTACTCATGAATGGAAAGGCTTAAAAAAGTCTTTCATTAGCATAATCAAAGTATCCTGCATACATAATAGAACATATGTGCTGCCTGACTGAGTTAAAAGAGAGTAATAACCCAGTTAATAGATAATTAGACCCATAACCTCCTTAAATACGGCCACACAACGTCCTTGTGAATTTTTATTGATGCATCCCAGGCACTGCTAACTTTAGAAACAAAAGGAATTCAAACCAGTTTCCTTGTTTTAGTCCAGTTTATGTTTATGCTCATTTCGATGAGAACATTTATTTTAGTAGATATTATGTTTTCAGATATACAATACCTTGCAATGAAGCAAACCTTCACATGCAAGCAATAATACACAGACCTTAAAATACTGAAAGTTCAAGTGTATTTGTTTCAGTGTGAAGTAGCGTTCATGCGTGGGAATATTTGCTTTTCATCATGTGCAGAAGATATCTGTATCTCCCTCGTTTTTTGGGGTTGAAATGGCAATTCATATAAAATAAACTCTGTCTATTTTTTGCAGTATGCATCCCTGTTCCCAACAGAATGCGCCCACCCTGATGAGAGGATGGTGTTTCAGCGGTCGACACGGCCGGGGCTGTCTAATGACTCTCTGAAAGGGTGATGTGGATCGTGCGACACCTCCGTTGCTCCCTCACTTAAAGGACACCCCTTGCCATGGCAACTGCATAAACATCTACCTCCCCATTCAAGGAAAGGTCTTGAGGGGATATAGGAGGCTGCAATTTATTATATGTAAGAAGAGCTCGTGTATATGTCTATTTTACTGTTTAGTCAGCCAAGAGAGCTACATGTGATCATAAGGATGTCAGATTTTATATCAATGAAAGATTGAATGTGTCCTGTGTACACTGTTTCACCCAAATGTATAACGTAGACATATACAAATATCTCGGTAGATAGGAACTATGTGACCAGAAAAAAGTGGGAAATGTCCTTTTTCCCTGCCTTGCCATAAGTCACTGCTGTTGTATCCTAGAGTAAATGTATGACTAAAACTAGGAGGCAGTTAGCTTAGCTTAGTACAAAAACATTTGAAAAGGGAAGCAGCCAAATTGGCTAATTCTTTTTTCTCTTCTCTGCACTTTGATTTCTGTAAAAGTTAAACAAAGGAAATAATAAGTGAAGAGTTGCTGTTTAGAGTTATTATATTGTAATTATTATGTAGGTTTTGAGAGAGACAGGTGAGCTGTTTCACCTTCTTCTAGCCTTAATGTAAAGCTACAGATGTGAGAGTTTTATCAATCATGTACTCTGGCTTCATTAATGCTCAATAAATCATTCAATAAAACTTTATAGCTTATTCAGCAATAAACAGAAAGCACTTTTGTGTTACCAAGTTGTAATAAGTGTTTACACCACTCCAGCATTGCACCTTTTTTCTTTATTTATCATGCAGAGGCCCATCCAATGTAAAGTTTGACCTTTGACGCTTTGGAAAAGTGCTAAAGGACATCTCATAAACATTTACATCTGAAGACTTGTGTTTTACTAAGAAGTTCATTAATGAGTTACTGACATTTATGACAGCACAAAACTTTTCAATTTTGTTGTTTTACATGAAAGCGGGGAACACTTTCTTAGGTTACTAATGAATTTATTTATATCAAATTCAGAATTAAAGTTTATTATGTTTTAATAATGCCTCACTAACATCTAAAACAGCAGACTTGGTGATTATTAGATAGAGAACATTACTTGACTCTATCAGTGACTTATTAATGACTTGACTGTTGCTAACTACAACCAGATAAATCAAAAAAGTTGTTATTGTTAATAATTATAGCTGATCTACAAAGATGCAACTGATTTATTAATGGATGCATTAGTTATGACCCATTAGAAACTACCTGTAGTCAAGCAGATGTATCTTACCACATATCAAATTCATCATCAATTTATTTTCATGCTTTCATCCAGTGACCTGGAATAAAACCCTGCAGACATTTCTCACGTCTAACTTCATGTAACATTCACGTTTCTGTCTTTCTGTCATCTTGTACTTTTGTCAAAACACATTTCAGGGATCTGTTGATACACGGCATCCAAGACCCATCCACCCTCTTTAACATGTTTTACATTCCCCCCTCATGCTTCGCACTACACCGGAGAGCAATTTACTCGTCGCTGACAGAATCTGTAAACATTCTTCGCATAAGGAACAGTTTGCTCATGCTGAAAATGAAATGACCTCAGGGTGATGGAAAATGCTTGCAGTGGCCTCATTTGTAAAGTAGATTTAAAAATAATTTATGATAATATTATTTATGGCCAAACACCATTACCTATGTAAGTGGTGCAATTCAGGGGCAGGACTTCATACAGGTGAAGAACTTTACTTTGTTCATTTGAATTGTGCTGCATTTTTCATTAAGAACAATGACCTTCCAAACACAATTAAAATAATTTGCTTTTGCAAAGTTTAGGTTAAAGTCAAGCCATTAACAGAATTTTTTTGCTAAGAGTCCCATACATAAATTATTTTTCTAACCCCAAACATAATTAAAATGTTTAAAACAAATTATTTAAACATCTTTTCAATATATTCAAATCGTTGCCTTTTATAAGACACATTCAGAGTAGTTACATATGACTGTTAATATGCTAAAAAGCAAACACTTTTCGGTTCAAACCGCAGCCAGAAGCAGCAGATTTCTATCTCAGCCTCACTTGCCGTTCACTTGTTCTTTCATGTATTGTCTGGATTGTAAATGAAGCCTTACTAATAGAATAATAACATGTGAGATATCCAAGTTGAGCACAGAGCTGCATTGTTTGTGCGGAGATGCTGACTGTGTCAAAGAGCCAGAGGTTTGTTCGGATGTCCCTTTTGTTGCCTTTTGAGTTGTGTTGTTGGCACATGGTGAAAGGTCTATGGAGAGCCGCCAGTGGCTGAGGTCATTATAGTAAGAGTTTCTAGTAAGCAGCAACCGCAAAGTTACTTTCACTGAATCAGACACAGCAGACAAACAATGCTACCAGTCTTCTACTGAGGTTTGGTCTGGAGTTGTGGCTGCATACTGCAGCCTGAAAAAGATATCTAAAAATATTTTGGCAGAGCCTCTAACAGAAGCCAAGAAAGATTGTCCTTTGAACCTCAGTCTGGGTTCAAACCCTTGCCCCAGCAGACGTTTACCCTGCTGAGCACCTTTGAGCACAACCATGCCTTCTGGAAATAATCTTTTAATACTCCTAATTTAAAACAGCAAATACATCTAGAGAGGAATATGAATCCATATGAAGTTTATTTTCAACCAAGCTGAAACTTGACAGTGACATGACAGTTTTGATTTGTCTGTCAGTTGGTTGTTTTCTCTACAAATGAAATTGAGAACTACTGAGCGTTTTGCAGTGAACTGCATCTCGTTCTCCTCAGGATTAATTGCAATCATTGTGATGCCTCTGACTTGTTGACTAACACCATAATCAAGTCTAAAGTTCTTTTTCTCCAATATTTTATTATATTATATTTTCATCAGCCACAGCAGACCTTTGTGTTTGGTGCAATTAGCAAATTTTAGCATCTTTACATCCTAAGAACCCTAAACATTATACATACATACATTAGCATGTTGTTGTTAGCATTTAACTCATAGCACAACTGTACCTACACGTACTAAGAGCCACCTTGTTTTTACAACACAAACCTTTTTAACTGTTAAGTTTAAAAAGGTTTCACACAGCAATGGTTCGTGAACAACTATTTTTTATATGATTCAATATCTGCTTTTGAAATAGGTCTTGGAGCAACATAAGTATGATTCCTGTTTTTTATGGTAAGATAAAAGATCATGATGTTGGATTTAAAATTCAAGAAGCTAGCATCCTGAAGCATGACAAACTAATACTTGTAAACATTTACCTAAAACTGTGATCTGTTAATAACATAACCTTGACCAGAGACTTTTATTTCCTAAAGCCCATACTCAGGATACTAACCCTGGACAAAGTCATCTGCTTTTTACAGCAACCAGTCATCAAACCACCTCCTCATGAACTTTTGTGTGACTGAAGTTCTACTTTACAAACCTCTACTGTTGCAGCCTTGCTTGAAATTAAATGCCCTCCCATGGAACAATAATTCCCTGAATAAAAAGACATCAATGTGACAAAAAGTTTGTAAGCTGACATGTTTCTGAGGGATTATTTCCTAGAGGCACCTTCCATTTCTTGAGACGACTGACAGCGAGACAAGTAGTATAATGCACACACTGATATGAAGACACAACCTATTCACAGTGGAATGAAATTAAACACAGACTTTGACAAAAATTTAAATTAATCTTTTCTTCTGTGATGCATTACTGTGCTTGAGGTGTTTTGTCAGTGTCATGTCAGTGTGGTCCTTCATGCGGCGCAATAACAAATGATGGCAGATCTGTTCTTTTAAGGTACGGCAACACCAGAAGGAATAGTGTGAAGAGAGTCCAAACATCAGTATTATCCGCTCAGGAAGCCTCTGCTTCACTAGATAGTTCTCAGTGGAACATGACAGGAAATTTGGGAAGGAAACAGATGATGTCTAGCTGAGGTCATGAGCTGGTTTTGAACCCGTGATGACAGGAACACATGGTGTGCACCTCGAGCCTGCACATCCACACACACCAAATGATTTATCTTTAAGAATGTGCCACCGAATTTCTCTCTATCACTGCTAAGCCATGTGTTTGGCGTCCACATACTTGGGGATTTTCAAAGTGCCTGGTCTGGTTTCATAGCGAGCCCCCCTTGGAATTAGATTACTTTTAAAATTTTTCAGGCTGTTGTTAGTCTAAGAGAGGTCATGTTTACATGAGTGGAGAAGCTGTTGGAAGGATTACGCAGTGTGGGCCAGTTCTGCTGAGCTACAAGGCAAGTCTGGACCTCTAATGTCCAAAGTGGTTAAAATTCTTTTTCATCAAATCCCCTAAAAGCTAACTGAATGATACTCTCCTCTTTTTAAATACAAACAAACAAAAAATACCTGGACATGATCTAATTTTTACACATTTAACACGGCATCAGGGGAAATATCTTTAGTCAGGAGAGTTCTGAAATACTCTCATGTTCTTCTGTGTGGTTGGTGTGTTTGCTTATGTGTGATGACGCCCACACGTCTGACCTTTTGAGACGTCACTCATGTCAAATCATCTCTAATCCCGTGAAGTCCTTATCAGTGTACTCTGGACACCATTATGTGTTGCCTTGCTGTGTTTTTCTGTCGTGGGATTGGTTGGCTGTGGGTCAATCCATGTGGTCTGTAATGTTTACCTGTGCAGGCAGTTACTCTGCAGGCTGGTTGTCAGTGATCTACACAGCCAATCAAGTAATTGACTGTAGACCTGTCTTAAACAGCCAAAACCAACTGAAAACCACAGCAGGTTTAAGTTAGTTTGTGGTTTGGTCAGTTTGAATTTTAGATATTATAATAGCCTAAATGATTTATATGTGTTAGGGGTTATGTGTTTTTTAGCAATCACACTACCCTGATAGATTTGTTCCCCTTTGGATCAGTTTTTATCAGTGTTGCCAGTTGTGCAATAATTATTATATCTGTGCAATAATAATTTTTTGTCAAATGCATCATTAAATGCCATAGTTCATGTCATAGTTCAAGTTTTTTCCCACAATGAAGTCATACGGAGTTCATTTAGAGCCAGTCTGAATATCAATTAAATGCTAAGTTAAAAATGCATTACAAAAATTTGATCATGGATCTGTCACAGCTTTACTGAGATCTTGTCAAAAGACACTCACAGACCCTCTTAAAGACACTCCGAAACATTTAACAAATTTATTCTGCTGTGTTCTTGCATAATAAAATGCTGCAAATCAGTTTGATTTGAATGTACAGTCATTTGGTTCAAAATATGATTTTTCTGGAGAGTAATTATTTGTTTTTCTGCACCTGGCCCGTTGTTGACAGTAGACAGATTAAAATTATACAGTGTTACTTGTGAAAGGATACCAGTCTTCTTCAACAGATGTAATCACTGCCCATCATTATTGAAATTATTTTAAACGTGTTAATTTTTGAAGACTTATGAGACCTTCAGTATTATCACACATGGAAAATGGTATATTGAGATGGTGTGTTGTTTGTGCATTCAAAGTTATTTTTTGATTCAATTTATTAGGTTTCAGCAAAGAGCCACAGCTTCACCTCAAGTTCACCTCATCCTTATGAAGTTATCTTCAGCTCTTCCTGCTGTTTACAGTCTTTTTAAACAATCTCTTTTAATCTGCAGCTCCATCTTCACTGAATCTAACATTTATTCGTTCCTGGCTGACGTCCATTTTCTATTTTAATTTTCCATTTGCGGATTGTGATTTTAAAACTTTTGTTACAAAAAACTGAAGAGTCACACTTAATACACAAATTATAACATATAATATTGTTGTTAAAAATGTTTCAATAAAATTCATGTTATGAATTAATTAACCTGATTTATTTTTTTGTTTTGCTCAATTCTCACATAATGTTCACACTTCGCTGATTTTAATGTGAAGCTTGTAGGTTTCATGTGGGGAAGTTGTGAAAAGCTAAGTAAAATTTCCACAGTCAACTGTTTCAAGAGTTCATCCCCAACACCTCTTCCTGATGTGTTAAAGAGGGTCATCAGCTATACAGAATGGATCCAGCTTGAATAGCAGTGTTTTCTTCTCAAATTTAATTAAGTCTACCTATCAGGGAGCGATGCAGAAATTGTCAGTCATCTAGTCAAAACAAATGGACGCCATCTTGCTAACCTGCATCTTGTCCGCCTGCTAACATTAGCATAGTTTCCTGACAAAAAGGATTAACCTACCAAGAAATATGAGGGCATTTAACTACTTGGTATGTATTTCAGTAACCCAATGATGTCTTTGTTTTATAAATGCCTGCTACTTAAAATACAGTGGTTGCTACAAGTACACATAATGAAACTCAATCTATGAGAAACATACCATTTATGCTAGGTGCTAATGGCTAACATTAGCTAGTTCGCTATTTTGAAGTAAAGTCTGACCTTTAGGTTTTTTTTTCAATGTCTTCGAATTAAACGTTTACTTAACAATGTAATTTGTCAGCGGTATATGCAGATATTGTTATTTATGCAGTCCAACACAATGCAATCACAAATATAGTCGTTAGCTTCTTAAATATTAGCTATGCAGATCATGGTTATTTTTGGTAGGGGCAATTGTGGCAATGGTTTTGTTTGTTCTAACCAGACAGCACTTCTACAGAAAAACATTTATTTTAATTGTTTTATTAGGACATAATGTATTAGCAGATTATCAAGATCAATACAAGTTTATTACAGGTCCAGCACAAATTAGTGTGTGTTCTACATTTGTCATAAAAGGAATTTTAGAGCTAGTAAACACTTCAGCATCTGCATTTCTACAAGATTTATCCCTGATAATCTTTGAAAGCCAGAGGACTGTTTAACAAATCCTACAGCTGTTTTGAAAGTATTACCTGATTATTCAAAGACTCTTTGCTTACAAACTCATTAAAAGTGATACTCAGTATAAATTAAGTAACAATTATAGTGTTTTTAATATTGTGTTTGCGGACCTCCTCCCCACTGTTCAGCTTGAAATAACCTGGAAGTTAGCGACAGGTGACTAACTAAAACGAATCCTTTTCTTGAATAAAATTATGTATTTCTCTGATTTTGAATATTGTAAGAAACGTGTAGGATAATATTAGTGCACAAATTAAATATATGAAACAAAGGTACATTTGTTTTTAGACATTTTAACTCATAAATACTACATATTAAGGCACAGTAAAACAAAGTAGCCTGTGTTAAATTACCTGTATTTAGCTGCCACAACTTACAACTTGTGCATTCAACCTCTATCAAAAATAATAATTGTGTCCAATATAAAACACCTCTCTTTTCAGCATTAACCTGCCAGCCTGTGATAATTTTCTCTACCCTCTGGGCACCTGACTCATCTCCACTGTGTCTCCCTGTGGCATCCATGGTCAGTGTGCTTTGTATATTGCTGATGTCTGTGTTTACTAGCCTTACACGCAGTGTTAGCCAGAGATGTCACCTACAGACACGCACACATACATAATGTTTCAGATGGACACATGCACATACACATGCAGTTCAAACAACTATATATGCATACACAGAGATTTACACAGAAAGGAGAGAAAAGTCTCCAGGGTTTGTGTTTGATAAACAGTTCAGTGAAGATAATTAGTTGATACAACATCACTGTGATTTACTGTGGGGACTCAACAGCATCTATTGCTGCAAGGTGAGCCTCACTCACACGCTTTGTATTACCATATGTTGAATTTTTAATCAATTAACGTCCTGAAGGTGAAATGAAAAGTGCAGATTCGCTTCAGTGGAAATGTAAGGGCAAGGACAATTCTTTGATATTTGCATATGGCTCATGCTGGCATTCTCAAGCATAGTTCTAATGTGTGCTCCTATATGGGTTAGGCAACTGTCTAAAAACTGCTGTCTGCCACCTCTGAAGTAATTAGTAGCTCTGACCACTCAGACAGCTGGCCAATTAAATGTGCTTGTGGCTGCTGCTGCTGCTTGATGTGTGTTGGACTTCACACAGAGGTGTAGATGGGAGGACAAACTCATCTCTCGGTAGTGGGGGGAGAGATGCCAGGAAAGCTTGGCTGTGTCTGAATGTGCTGTGTCTGTGTGCTTCTCAACTGGCTGTGTGAGCAGATAAGAAAGAAGGCAGAGGGAGAGCTCCTGATTCTGGGTTTATTCTACAAAACCCCCGCCTTCTCCTGGTCTGTATTTCTCTGTGCAGCTGCAGGTCTGGGAGCTGACCTGCATTAAGACATCAGAAACTGCCTGACGGGCTAATAGGAACAGTTTTCTAGAACATCTTCAAAAGCTTGTTAAACTGTGAAATTTTGGCAGTGAAGGAAATCTGCTATTATGCTTTAAAATGAGTTCACCTAATCTGTGTTGGCAGATTAGAAATGCCTGGACACTGCCCAAATGCTTCCTTGCTGATTGAAGCCTCTATGTCCACACCAGTGTATTTATTAGATATTAACAAACACAGCCTTTTTATGTGTTATTGAATGAGTAAAGTGAATGGATGAATGAAGTACAGTCTTTTGAGAAGTTCTTTTGACTTTTCGATGAGACAAGCCTAAGGGATTATTTCTCTTTTATGATAACCATTTTCTTTTATTGTTTCCCATAAACCCTCTTAAGCTGATGGGAAAATAGCTTTGATTTGGAGTGGTCTAGCCAGTGGGCATCTGACAGTGATTTGCTGATCCTATGCAATTGCATGATGACTCTCATCCTCTAAGGCCACAGGGCCCAATGAGGCAGCCAATCACTGCCCCTTTAGCACTCTGCTGTTGGCAATTATAGGTCAGTGTGTGTCACGACATCATTGTCTTTCCTTTGAATGGCTCAGTACCAGCTCCCACCGCAATCAGCTATGTTTTTCTCCTTGCCGTTCCAAGTGGAACAGAAATCCAGTAACAACATGACCATTGTTTGAGTTTGCCAAATACCAAGAAAGTATGAGTGAGTGCAGCAGTGAAATTTTGCTCCTTTTTCTGTTTTTAGCACAAAACATTCAGTCAAAACTACACATTATTTAAGTGTGAAGCTTCTAACATTGCTCTAATAGATCTTCACCTTGATTCATTTGAGGATGTTTATGGGAAAAGACCAGACACCTGTTGCATCAGCTGAACATAAGGTGGAGTGTTAACCTCTGCTATGTAGTGACAACATAGTTTCACAACAAACTTACCACTTTGTTCATTTGCATTATCCATACTTTGCCATAAGTGGACTATAATCAAAACATCTCATTACAGACTGTCTGACGTGTTGCTTAGTGCATCACTAATGCAAAAACAGAGTGAAAGCCACTTTTAGCTGGTTATGGAAATTAACAGACCTAAAGTGCAAAAGACAGTATAATTGAAAAAGAAAACATGAACTAACTAACAATGTTTATTTACCCGTTAAATCATTAATAATTCAGTAAATTTTTTGTTGCTTCCATTGTAGTTTGGTATTTTTACTTAACTAATATATGCGTGGCTGTGGCACACATAAGGATGTTCATGAATGATACATAACAAACCCGAGTCTTTTGAAAATCTCCATCATGTTAATGATACCAAAATCAATACCTAAACAATCATATGTTTTTGTTACATGCAACCACATGTTAATAGCATTAGTTCTTAGTAAATGCAAGATAAAATTACCCTATGTATTTTTCTAATTTAGATAAAATAACTGTTGGTAGCACAATACCAAGCAAAATGAAGAGATGTAGTCTGTCACAGGCACAGTGCTCCCATTTCTATCAACAAAATTTTTTCGTCAGTCCTTCCATTTGGGGAAAATATACATTTTAATATATAACTTGTATGGTGCATTATTACCAAGTTACATGGTAACTTCTCAGTGTTGTTTCACTGAAAACTCCATTTAACTTACACATAAATGATGCAACAGTCGGCTGTATGGACATAATACACTGCTTGACATGTCTTTATGACGGCATTTTCTAATTTCAGCCCTTATGTAATTGTATAAACATTGAGTGGTAACAGTGTTATTTATATAAACATGGGTTACTGAATAATAGCTTTCTAAATATTGTCAGCAGGCTCAGACAAAAACATTCAGCTTTTCTCGACAGTCTCGACTCCTTTGAGCCATTTGACAAATCAGGGAAATACCTTGAGGGTAGTGACATGACTCATGTTGTTGTCTGTCTTTGTGCGTGTGTTTATCTCATTCAGTGTCTGTGTGGCAAAGAGGTTTTGGACCGTTAACGCCTTTGTGGTCGCACGGCAGTCAACAGAGCAAAGTGACGCCCTCCTGACAGGGTCGGATCAGCCTTCAGAGACACGGCCTCTTAACTGGCTCTAACAAGATAATAACACTGCACTGTTTCCCAGATCAGCAGCAAATTGTTTCTTTAAGTGCTTTGAGTTGAGGGAGAAGAGGAGCTTTACTGATGTGACCTTGAAAGGGTCTCATCAACGCTCTCTTTAAGTCCACAATGTGTTATCAGATAATCTTCGCCGTGCTCACAGCTGATAAGCATGTCCTTTGGGGTGTCACATATATGATTTGCTCACTCACTTCCTGGCACTGAGCTCCCTGTGTATGGATCTCAATATAGCATGGTCAAAGAGGTTTTGAAGAAAACCTCAAGGACAACTGAATGCTTCAGATTTCTATTTGAAGCCGTTTACATCCTGTGTTGTTAAAAATATAACTTAAAGGAAACCATGAAAACGTTTTAATGTTACAAGCATCTAGACAATAGCAAACATTCCCGTAAAGTCATTGCTCAATAAAAAGTTTTAACTCTTGGCATGTCAACACAGCACACAATGCACGGCTTTAAAATGTCATATAAATTCCTGGAAGGTTTCTTGTATTCCACCCCATATATGACTCTGAAGATTTCACTTAGCTTTTTCCCATAACTCTGCATGGACAACACACCGTTATGCTCATGTAACCATGATTGAGAAAGAATGGCAGGGAGTCGGGTGCCAGCATTTCTCTGTGTAATAGGAAAGGAGGTGTCCTCTTGGCCCCAAAAGAGCACACTTGAGGAAGGGCTTAAGGAAGTTAACAGTTTATATCCCAAGTCCATCCGTCATCAATGTGTAACGGTCTAATGATGGGAAAGTTATGACCTTGATTATATTAGCCCACGGGCCGGTGCACTCACTTTGTTCCTGGCCTGTGAGCTAAGGCTAATGTGGCTAAGCTGCACAGTGTGAAAAATAATCCTTAAGGAAGTCTTGGCTCATTGACAAGGGTCTTGAGTTCAGAGAAAGGTGCAAATTTACGAGACACCATTGTCATATGTTCCTGTGTAAGTTTTTAAGAATTAAAATAAATCCCAAACCCATGTATAGCAAACGGAAACTCTTAGAAACTCATGCAGCTACAAGTTCCTTTTTATTGTAATATGTCACCCTCATCACAGTTTTGCATTTTTCTTTCAGCTGACCTCCTCCCCAGTTCCCCATCATGTGTTTGTCCTGGGTTTGTTTTTATGACCACGCCAGTGATCCGTCGCCACTGCGGAGCTGCTGGTGTTAATACAGCTGAAGTGTATTACAAAGACTGTTGTTCCTGCCTGGCCCCAGGCGCTGTTTGCAGTCAGTAGTTTGTGTGTTCACTTTAGAAGCAGATGCAGAATTGTGCATGCACTTTCTCTCACATACTCATATGCATTAGATTAAGCCAGAATACAACATTATAACAATAAGCCTCCCTTAAAACATAAAACAGCTTGTCACTACAGCCCCCCTGCGGCCAATTGTCTACCATAAAATCAAAGGCAGGCACAATGCTTGGCCAGACAGAGTTTGTTAGTAAAAAACTTACAACTCTACCAAAATCAATCCAAGAAGTTCAGTCTTGCCTCTCTTTGCTGTTGAAAGGCCTCATTTCTTTGTCTGCTATTGGAACTAAGTGATGAGTATGTATTCAGCTATATAGCTGCTAAAAGTAGATATTGTTATCTGGAGTATATAATGCAGGAATCTTTCAGTTAAAGTTTATTTTTAAGAACATCGCATCAAAATATTGGTCACCTTAATCAGGATCTCTGGATGTTCAGGTTTAAACAGCAGTGTTTCCTGTCAGCCTGTGAAACTATAACATTAGCTAACATAATGTTTGCTCAGCAGAGCTGGCTGTCATTTGTATGATTGATTGATAGAAAAACAAACAACTATTTTGAAAATTGATTTTTTGCTGTTTAAACATTTTTGAGAAAAAGAGGTGAAAGATAAACAATAAATTAAATGGTGATATATTTGTTTTTTGAAATTGGTTAGACAAAACATCAAATTTGTTTCAGGCTGCAAGATTAAGCCATTTCATTGATGTTTGCTGACACTTTGTAGACCAAATGATTAAAATATTGACTTAAAAATGTAATCAGTATATCAAATAATATAGAGATGAATCATTTAATGCTCTCTGCAGTAAAATTATAAAACTGTACAAAAATGCTTTATAAAAACACAATATAAAATACCATATGAAAATGTTTAGGTAAGAAAAACTGTTATCTGCCACAAAAACATTTGCAGACAGTCTTGATGCAAACATTTTATCCAAACACACATTTAGACTAATTTCTACTACATAACTAAAGAATAACTTTGAAAAAACAATCAAACTGTAATCAAAACTTTTGCGACACCTGCTCATTACATGTGGGCTTAATTTGCAATCACAGTCTGCACTTTCTGTATAATTGAGTCCATGGAGTCCAGGTGGTTGAGCGACAGCAGTGAGCTGGATAATATCCATCATTGTGGGTTTGTCAGCGGTTCTGTTGGCTTTGTTGGTGGTATTGTGGGAGAGCCAAATGCAGTTAAGGATTTTATGATGTGGCAGAAGTTGATTCTGGGACTCTTTGCCAAGAGCAATCCACATGTTCCTCATATGGTCTGTTTCTGTGATTTATATACATATATACATAGACTGAAGTACTGATGGTACGAAGCACTGCACTTTTCTTTTCTGTGAATCTCACTGCTTTTCCTCCTCCTCTAGCTGAAGAGATGTTGTCAATGATTTAAAAAAGATCACATGAGTTTGTGTAAAACCAAAATATGCCACTGCTTGCTCACTGCTCCACTCTCCCAGCAGGGCACTGGTAGCTTGCAGGCAGTGACACACATTACAGCAGTGACAGTGAACAGGGCTGGAGCCAGTCCAGCAGATGGACCTTGAACTCTTTAAAGGGACGTCTGGCTTCGCAGTAATGCCCCAATGGCAGCCCTTGCTGACCGGCTACAAACTGTAACTCTATAGCCTCATTGTCACGCTCCATATCCTCCTGGTGACCCCGAGCCCAATTATACAGCTGACCCAGGCTTGATGATATAACCTTGGGTGTCTTTTGGGGGCTGCTGGGGCTCAGGGGTGTACCTCTTGTCTGTCATGACATGTCAGCTCTATGCGTTAACCAGACACTTCCCTGAGTGGTCCCAGTGGGGGTTTGAGAGGAAGAGTGGCTCCTATGTAACACTCAGCCATTGCCTCATTTAGGCCGTCTTTTTAGATTTCCAAAAAAAAGAACAAAATGAGAAAGTAGCATGCATGATGTTGTCAAAGGTATTTTTTTAGTCTAACTTCTGGAACATACTTCTGAAAATATTAAGCATGAACTTTCTAAAGCACAATGGCTGAATATAGAAAAAATAATGCACATATGTTTGACCCAAAATTAAATGAAGGGTTATAGATTTTTGGACAGGTTTTCAACACGAAGTGTCAGAAAACTCAGAAACGTAAATGTTGACACAACGCGTTTTCCTCAACCTCTACTGAATTTTCTTTTCTGATTATCCAGCAGTAAGGAGTGGAGAGGCCTCCATTGTATGTTGATATGACATGAAAGCATGCTGAATCTGAGTGCATCTAGACATATCCATAGTCTCTATGCATGCTCAGCAACTGTGATGCTTTAATGTGCGGCATGCTTAGTATGCACTATAAGCTCTGGAAAGGCTATCTGTCACTGGTGAAGTATTCCTTAATGGATAAGGAGTTGATTTACATTTCCAAAGGCAGTTACATACTGCAGCGAATAAATTTTCCCACAACATTCAACTGAAGGTAAAGGTTAACGACCGTAGCAGTCAGGTAAACATGTTGCTGCTTCTGTCCTTCTTTTCAAGAGTTTTAAGCCAAATTGTGCTTTGCTGTACACAGAGGTAAAATACACAAACAGCTGTGTTGACTTGAAACAAAATATTGTAAATGCAAGTAAATCAACAGAGCACTTCTGTTTTGCAGTGAGGAGGCTGATTTTTTCTGATTAGTGCATCCCATTGGAAATAAACAGTTGTGATTCAGCTTTTTAATTTTACTTGGCAGTGTCACTCTCTGCACTCGAAAGGAAGGATGACAAATGTTTCTGTCAAGTGCAGTTTCACTGCTTCTTAACCTTTCATTTTACTGTATTACACTCTTTGATGGTTGGTCTGATATTTGGATTTAGACTAAAATATTTCAACTATTAGGTGGATTGACATCTATTTATCTTGCCCAGAGGATAATGGTATCTAATTTTAGTGATTCCCTGACTTTTCCTTGCACTCTCAGCAGCTTGACCTTCTTGGTTTTTAGCAACATATCTCAACAACAGGAAAGAGGCCAATTTAATGTCATACAGATATTCATGGTTCCCAGATCATGTTTCTTTGGTGATCATCTGACTTTTCATTTAATGCCACTAGTATGTCATTTTAGCATTGTCAGTGACATTAGCATGGGGCTCAATGCTCAACTATTCTTGAATACAACCTTAGAGGGTTACTAACATGACTAATTTTTATTAATTTAAACTTTTTCATTTGCCAAAAAAGACATGACAGAGTGTTTTCTTAAAATAAGATTTTTTTAATATTACTTATTATCATAAAGATATATTTACACACTTTACAGAAATAGAAAATAAAAACACAAAGCTACGCATGAAAGGAAAAAATAAAATAAGTACTCCAAGAGCTAAAGCTTATCTTTTATAAATTAGAAACCAAAAGTTCAAATATGTACACAGTATTTCAACCATTTCTGATACACTTGTTTTATTTATTTATTTATGTCATTTATTTTTGCCCAGTTCAACATCAAAACAGAGACAGGGACTGTACATTTGGCCTGGTGAGTAATATGAGCACACACCATAAACAGAATATAAGTTTCAGAAGTAATACATTGTCTTTTAAATGGTATCTGCTTGAGACCTAGTAACACTGTTGCGATGGCGTGTAAACCTACAGACTCCATCTCTCCTCAGATTGTTCTGACTGTAACTGATCTTTTACACAGTGGTTACATGGATGGAGAATGCGCAATCAAGGCAGGAGGGACCTGTGCTATTCTGGGTGTAGGAAGTCACATTTTGAGGCTCAGAGATAATGACAGATCTTAGTCATTTCCCATGGGAGATAAAATCTGGTTATCCTTTGGATTGCCCAGCTGGTGGAAATGTGTGAATGCATTGGATTGAATATCAGCCACTTGATCTTGCAGACACCCACTCTGAAGGCCGACATGATACAGTTTTATGGGCTTAGAGATTCACAAGGTAAAATCATGGAATGTGTTGCGTGCCAGCTCTGTTTCCACTTACACAATGAGTGAAATGTTTGGTTTAGTGTTTTATCTGGTAGAGAACTGAGTATAGAATGACAGTAGGATAAAAATACAGAAACATAAAAATCATGTGTTTTTATGTTCTCTTTTGGTATGGGGGTTGTGTCTATAGCTTTTGGGAAACAGAGATCAATGGCTAAGCTAATATTTTTCAACCTGCTAATATTTTAAAACCTGCTGCTAGCTTATTCTCATCTCCACCGGTAACACATATCTGTCTCTCTACTCATCCCCACTTCTTACACACTCCCAGACAAATGCATTTGGACAAAGGAAGTAAACACAAAGGGGCAAGTTCTCAGAACAAACTTTTTTTTTTTTTTTTTTTACCAGGAAAACATGCTAACAAGTGCATAGGAACATTACTCAGGCCATGTGATGGTCACAGAGAAGAGGAACTGGAGAGGAAAAAATTGAGAGGATAGGAATCATTTCTCTTGTGTAAGCCTTGCTGGAAAAGACCATTAGGGAAAATGGTTTTGCTCCCCGAGCATAATGTATTGGTTTACCATTTCAGTTTGAGCCTGGACGCTTGTCCTTCCACACCACAAGGCCCATTAACCTGATGTGCAGGGGAGGACTGTGGGCTATCATCTACAAGAAAAGAACGCCTGAAAGCTTTCACGTGTCCACGACATATTATGCTGCAGACTACTGTTCTATTTTGTTACATCCACAAAAGATACAGCTTTTCACACTGTATTCAAAAAGTAAGCTTTGGACAACCAGCTAGACAAGAATCAGACAAATAAAATTGTCACAATGGAACATACACTGGAAAACCAATCCATACCAAGAGACTCTTGTTTTCAGGGTGTATTTTTCCAGCAGCATAATGGAATTGCAAAAGTGCAGCCTTGCAAACCCATACAGAGAAGTCTTGGAGCAAAGCCACGTCTATTTGTTGGGACTAGTTGACACCAGAGGCTTTGGATCAGTGGGATTTTTGGTTTTTGATTTTTGGATTCAACTGATAACCAGACTAAGATCAAAAAGAGTTCTTTACATAAACATTGTTGTGCTCTGGTCTCTGAAAGGGCGGCATGGCTGGTGCAGATGGTGAGGATACATTCATGAAGAACAGTGCGGATACAGACGTTGCTCAGCTCCGTAACAGTAACTTCTGAGATGGGGAAATATTGATTTGAACCCCTTGTCATGACCCAGTCTACTTCCAGCATCCCAACTCCTGCAGCTTTGAACTTCCATCCTCAGCTCATATCTTACTACTATCTTCTCCAATAATAGATGAGACATTCTGAGCAAAGCTGTCTCACTCCCGAGGAGCATTAATGAAATCTACATCTCTGTCTGAGAGGGTATGAAAAAATAATGGTAGAACTGAAATTATTACTCTTCACAGTGCCCTAGGATTTAATACATTTTTAATCAAGGTGATCTTGGCTGGGTGGATTACCACTGTGATTTTAGATGCTCTCTTAATAAAAGCTTCTCATGCTGGGACTGAGAAGCCTCTGCATTTTATTATAATATTTGCATGAGATATGGCGAGAGGGAAAAGGTGTTGGAAATCTAGGTTAACTTGCCAGTTGCCTGTGTGGTCAAAACTGACTGAAAAATTGGAGTGTTTGCTGATTGAATCGCAGTGGATTGATTTTCACCTAAAATCCAAATGAAAAGAAAAAACAACAACTAATAAGTTGCTTTGCACACCTAATACACAAATAACAATTTCAAGGTGGCTGCTCTACAGGTTACAGTCTTAATATGTTACATGGTTACATACTGAATCAGCAGGGGTTTGAGGATTTGAAAGGGGGAAGGGTGTGGTTTTAGTCTAAGCCAATTTAACAATGAGCTCAGACTAAGTGGCCCCGGCCAGCCTTGGGGAGATCCATCTGAGAAAGATTAACTCTAGGATTTAATGAGCGTAATGATCAAAGCCACGACCACCTGTGCTGTGGAAGGGCAGACTAGAAAGGCAACTGTACCCAACATAAGTCTAAAGAAATGATCATGACTAGAAAGGACTGAGTCTGGATACATGGCTATATTGGTGAATACATAGAGGGAGAGTATAGTTACAGTATAAGAAAATATGTTCATATAAGCTTTAAATGTACTGAATGTTTGTGTTTTGTTAAATAAATGCTAAAAATAGACTGCTCTATTACAAGCCTCTATCACAGCACCCTGAGAAAAAAGAAATATAACTACTTAAACACAGTAATAAACATAAACAGTAATATATTCCAGTATGATGGAAAGGCATAGCATTTTGTTGGTGAGAGATATTGGTCAAAGGGTCAAACCAGCCTTATGCTGAATATTAAAACAGCCAGAGCACTAGTGGTAGGCTGATCATGGTGGCATATCATCTGAACTAAGCCAATATTTACTTTGAAGCAGTTTTTTCTTTTCTTCTCTAATTTACCTGTCCTCCTTGCTAACTTAGTCTCATATGGGATTTCTGTTTGCAGAAATTGAAAATGCATAATGTGTCAGTGTATCAAGACTTCAAACAAGAGGTAATGTGTTTCTCCCTAACCTTTCATTCCTTCGTTCCTGGCAGCATTGTGGAGAAGGTTATTATTTGGCACTTCATTAAAAGGCAAGGCAGCCTGTCGGTGGAGCAGACTGCCCCTGCCAGTTAACAGTCGTGTAGAGCAGCTGCACAGAGCAGCAGTGTGGTGAGAAGGCTGGGGATTGGGGACAGGATTGGGAGCAGGATTTGGGGTCAAAGGACTCATCCAAGGTGGGACATGTTACAGTAACCTTGAGCGCGTCGGTAAACCTCCCCCAAGGTGTTATTGAGTTCAGAAACACCCAAAATAGCTTTGGATTAAAGAATCTCCTAAATGAAGGAATTATTCAGTCACTTAAATAGATTGTTTTGACAATATGTGCTCTCTTTTCAGTCCAACTCTACTTTGCAATGTGGACGTACTTTCATTAGGAGGTACAAAGCACCATTAATAATGATAATTAAGCAATGATTAAAATGTTTTTCATATGTGACCCTCTTGCACTTCCTTTTTTTTAATGGGAAACCTTGAGTCCCTCGTTTATCATGAGTGAAATTAATATTTGCTATTGTCAACTATTGAATCTGACACTGCCCTTCTTTATAATCAGCGCCCTCTCCCGCTAGCAAAGACAAGTAGCTACACAGCAGTAAATCAGTGGCTGTAGTAACCTTAGATCTGAGAGATGGGAAAACCTCACTGTGGAGAAGTGACATATGCTTTAAGACTCAGATTGTTTTGACCGGGCTCCCTCTCCACCACATGTCATGCAAAGTGTGTGAGACACTCAGGGAGATCGCTGTGTTTGGGCTCTAATAAGCAAATGATAGAAAAATCGAAAAATAAAAAAAAAACACTTGGGAGAAGACAGAGATAGATAAGTAGTGAGGGAGTGAGAGAAAGAGAAAGAGAGAGACAGAGAAACAGAGTCTGCTAGCTCGGGCTCCATACCCCCCCACCCCCCTTCCCTGCCCCCAATTCCTCCTAGAGCTGAGGGTGAGCGGCTTGTCCTGATTTTTTGTGGACAGAGTTGCTTGAAGAACCAGCGGGTGCTATGGACATCACTCTTCAGGCTGGGCAAGCGTAGGCCCTTCATTGCAAGGCCCCCCAAGGCAAAGGAAGAGCATAGAAATCAGAACCTGGGGGAGGGCGCTCAAAGCAGTGCCTGCAAAACAGGAAAATAACACAGAAAAAATTCCATTAGTGTCTTTTTTAGTTTCATGGGACTTTTGGACATTTCATTTGTCCTTAAAAAAAGGATGCATCTCAGAAAGTTTATGCCAGAGCTTCCTCTGTTAATATCTCATGTTATTTTGCACTTGAACAACTAGAAAACAGTGAAGGAGATGTTTTCCCCGACATGTTCTGATGATTTCATAGTCTTTGATGAAAAAGTGCATCAGGGAGTGAGAAAAACAATTGTTTATCTCACTGTGGAATACAAGCCCAACATTATACTATGCTTGTAGCACTAAGAAGTCCTTAACAATGAGGACGTCGTATACCTTCCCTTTGCTTTTTATCATCTCCTGTTCCATGATATTTTCCAAAGATTTTAGATGAGTAGTACAGCAAGCTTTGTTGCATGACATCAAGGTTCATTCACTGATAAGAGCCTGCTTTTGTTTCAAGAGGGCATACTTCTTTGTTCATGTAATGCCCCGAGATGTACGGTAAATCTTATCTCTATTGAGTTGTATTGTTGTTTGTTCTCATCCCCTGTGTTTTTGGGTCTATGGGATGATGTCAGTGCAGCAGCCTCTTGAAGTCATACTATATCCCAGGGTGGGTGGATAGGAAGAGTTGCAGACCTGCTCTACATTGTTTTGAAAAAAAAAAGAAGAAAACCTTTGGAGGACTCATTCACTGAGCTTACTCACACTCAGGATCTCGAGGGGTTTTCATAAAATGCCTGCGGCTTTAAATCTGTAATATCCTGTCGTCTTTTAGACTGTCACTGGCATGGCTTAGATCCAAGAGTTGTTATAGCCCATTTGGATCTGAGTCTACTCATATGCTCAAAGAGGATGACCTGGTCGCCATCTTTATTTCTCAGAATCACTCACATCTGGAATTTGTAATGATGAAAAGTCAAACTTTGCCTCAGGTGTCACAGGGAATAAAAGATGAGCTGCTTATGACACTGAAATGGGGCGATGTTGTTAAATAGTAAGGAGTTAGCGGATGGACACTGTCAAGTGAATCACTGTTCTTAATCTCTACTTTAAGAGTGCAGTAATTAAGGTTATACCGGTAATGACATATGCACATACAGTCTGTCTGCCTACAACTCTCACAAGTCCTCAGCTGGATGTCTCCATTGAAGTCTAGCTTTAATCAAACAAAATGCATCTCCAGCTGCTCTCAGGGGTGTTTTTACCATCAGCAGCTTGAACTGAAGAAAAAGCAGAACACCAGCCTTTCGGGGTTGCTATAAGACTTTATGGATTGATGGAAAGTATTGGGTCTTTTGAAGACTTGTTTCTTCAGTCAGTGAGAATACAACATGCTGAGGCAAAAAGAATAAAAGAGGAGTGATAAGCAAAGAAGTTCAGGTTTTAAATCCTTTGTATAATATGCTCGGTGATGGTTGGCAGCTTTATCACTAAATACTGTTAATGCACAGCCTAGTTCCTACTGTGGTAAGGTTAGGGGAAATTGGCATGGTATTTGTAGAAACCCTTGAATGAAATGAACTATAAACTTAGAAGAATGAGAGGGGCTGAAGTGGAAAGTGAACAAAAAAAAAGAGGAAATCTTCAGTGTGTTGTCGTTGAAGTGGTGTTTGCAGAGACAGCATTGTGACTCACTGAGCCGTTCACTTTAACAGAACTTCACAACTTCCTGAAGCTCCCCGTATTGTGTGGCCAGCATTCTGGCACTGAACACAAGCTCTGACCGCTTGACTCACAGAGAGGATTCTCACATTTTATTGGCAGACCGAGAAAATTTGAAGGACCCATGTTGTCCTTCAAGTGCAGACTGCCCTGGCTTGGTCTTTACTTATTGTTTTCACCTTTGTGCTGAGCCTCAGTGTCTCGTATTCAAAGCAGAAAAGACTTCAAAAGAAGTCTAAATCTTCCCAAAAAATATATGATCAATAATTTTCTATAGATTGTAAAACCTTTCAGGCTGCTTCAGAGGAAAAAAAGCATTCAAACTTCTTTAGCTTTGATCCCTTTTCCTTAAAACTGATTGACCATGCATTGACACTCTCTGGCAGCGGCCTCCTCTCACTCTGGCTTTAATTTATGGTGCCCTCCTTCAGGTCAGTCTTGTATGGTCGACACCTCCTGCAGGGATATTGTGTCTTGCGAGTTTCCCTGTCTCTCACAGCGTCTGGAGGAGACATGTGAATGGGTTCAGTGCTTCTTAATTCAGGGTCTGAGTTGCGCTGCTCTTGCCTTCCGTTGCTAACATTAGCAAGTGCAAAGAGACTGATAATTTGTAATTTGATCATGTTGTTTAATTATTTGTAGTATGTTTCAGTCTTTCAATGAAGCTTGGTGTGTTCTTTAGTGAAATAGAGAGAGTTTGTTTTGGTTCAGGGTACAAAACCTAAACTGAGAGGAGCTGATAAGGAAAATATTATCTCTGATTTAGATGAAAGAGTTTTTACACAAAGCACTCTTTTACTTGACAGCAAGAAGACTTTCCTTCATGAGAAAAGTGGCGCCAGTTGGAAATTCAACTCTACAAAGTATTATCTTTGTAAAATGGGTTTTAATTTACTTAATAAGACGGATAGAAAAAGTGTGTGCTACCTGAAATGACTTAAAGGTTGGGTTTCTAAGTGTAACTGTCTTCCATATGAAGAAATAAATGATGTAACCTTAAAACAACCTCTGTCACACTACAAAGGCATGCAAGCTGGTAGGCTAAAGTCCAATAATCTGTTAAGACATGAACTTATTTTCAGTGCCAACAATAACATCCTTGTGTTGGAGTTGAGTCTGGCTGCAGTGGACATTAACAGAGTTTCCACTGTGTCTGCAAGAGTTTGAGTTTCCCATTTGTTACAAAAAACATCCAAAGTGATTCTGCCAACAAAATATTTTAGGATTTCACAATATGTTCCGCTAAGGAATTTCTTTGAAATTTTCTTCCCTTACTAGTCAGCAGATCTGAGAAAATATAACATGAAAGTTCTTCTGCAAATATTCTCTTAAGAAACACATAGATTTGTCTTGACAGACAGTTGGACAAAATTTTTGATAGTAAAACAAAGCCAAGACAGGCGTGTATTTTTAATGAAAATCAATGGAGGGTTGGCACATTTTACTGTGACAAACTGACTGTTTTGTTACGGGCTTTATGGTACGGTTTGCCAAACAAAACCGTACTAGCATCTTTTGCTGCAAGAAAATCACCTTGCTCTAGAACGGCATGGGCCCCTTGTGGGAAAGACGTGGCCGTGGGCGTCTCCTCTTCCAGCCGGCTGGTCTGTGGGTCTGACCGCCCCTCGCAGGGTTTTGCTGGACCATTTTTCTCACTGTAGCCGCCTCTTCCAGCTCTCTGCCATGCTCCGTGGAGGCCATGGGACCTGGAAGACACACATAGAGCAGAGACCAATTAAATTCGCAGAAATGATCACTTCAGTAAATGGTATTCAACAGCGTATTTTCACCTCTTCTCCCTCAGAATATCACAGTTTGATTATGAGAAAAGTCTGTAAGTGCCTGAAGAGAATGTGTATCAATACCCAAAGAGGGATCATGGTGGTAATGGACGAGGAAACGAGACATGTATAGATAAGTGTTGATGAGAGTGTGTGTGTGGGCCTCTTTAAGCCCACCCAGTATTACAGTTTCTCAGGTCAGTGTGGTGGATCCAAAGCACTGCAGATATACATAGCCTTTGATTCAGCCACAAACCCTAACCCTCGTGTCTCATGTCTCTGTCACTCTCCCTCAAGATTACAAACACCACACAACACCACACATTGTGGAGGTGCATCCTGTCATGGTGTTTGATCCAAGATTAGAGATGAGTTTAATAGTGTTTTGTCTCTAAGAGGATGTCTGTGGATGGTGTGTGAGAGCACATGTGTGTTTGGGAGTGATCCCAGATGTTCTCAGTCAACTCTCAATAAGTGTGGCCTGATCCCCTTAAGCCCCTCTTTTCCAAATGGTTTGGTCCACCTCAAGTGTCTCTTTGACCTTTCAGCCTATCACAAATTGAGAGACGTCTCTTGGAGATTATTTTGGCATGTTTTGAAGTAATATCTTTACTTGTAATGAGATATTTATTGTTTGTAATCTTCTGCACCACAGCCAGTTATTCAGTTCTATAAAATCTGTCATAAAAATGTTATGAAAATGGAGCTCTGTGTAAGTGATTAAAGTAAAATTTAGTAGTTGACTTCGATAAAGTTTGGAGGACTCCCAAGATGCAGATTAAAAATCAAAATTGGTATAACAGAGGCAGAGACATTGTGACTTTTCATCTATAGTACGCTTAAAACTTTAAAAACACTTAACTCTTTATTTCCCATGACACACACAACTTAATATCATCTTACACTCTTTTTGGATCCTAAATAACCTCATCTTTCAAAGATACACCTCTAGTTTCTAATGAAGGCTTGTTGTTTAATATACATTTTCTCAAGACCAAGCCAAAATATAACTCCAATGACATTATCATGGTTGTTTAATTTTAGAAATGTCTCCCTAGAGCCACAGTTCATATCATAGCTGATTTCACAGGTCGAGGTCCTTGTAACATGCACCTTTCTTGTTTTTCTTTTCAAAATAAATATCATGTTCTGCAATCCCTTCAACCTTTCTTAGTTGTCTTTAGAGTCAAACGCAACCCTTTTCTCAAAAGAAACGACAAATTCTCTTGGGTATTTCCTGTCAAAAGCTGATTGACATCACTCACATGGGGTCATGACATTCCTGTCTCCTCTCCTCAGAGACACTGGCACCATTTTTAGAATTCCCAAGAGAATGACCTTCCTTTAGTTTACGAGGGGCTTGGGTGAAGATAAGTCAGGAAGAAGACTGCAGTGATTTGGAAAAGCAGTGAGTATACTGAGGAGAGCATCTTACAAAAGCCAAAATGATGCTTGGTTCCCGGGTTCCCGAAGATCCTTTTCATCAGTTTGTGTGTATAGATATGGCAGAGTGGTGATACCACAGGCTGTTATATGAACAAGACACAGCTGTGCCCCCAAGGATGTCTGATTGAAACGTAAAAATGTCTCTAAAACCTGCATTCAAAACACTCAGGCTTCTCTAATAGCCAAGATCAATTTGCTGAATGGAGGTTCAGCGTTTTTCGAGAGCAGAATTCAAAACGCATTTAAGAGCAAGGCAAAGACTCTCTGCAGCCTTTCTTAATTGTTGACCTTCAGCTGTAGCATATTTAAGACATTTTTAAAAGAACAACTTCAAATAGAAAAAGAGGGAAAATAGGATGGTCTCTATCTTTCAGGTTTAAATAATGGTGAATTGCACCACTGAGCTAGGCAGCTTGCTGAATGTTTTCAATGTATATCCCTGAAATGCCAGACGTCTCAAGTTCCATTTTCACACTAATCTTCCTCCACCAGCACATTACACACTACATTTGTGGGTGAACAGTGGGCTAATTCATTTGCAGCAGGGAAAGTCTATGTTGCATATTTCCGCATCTAAAGCCCATCTTTGCCCTTTGAGCGCTAATCTTCACTTTATCCGTTTGTTATTGTTCCCGATACTCAGTGAATAAGGGGGGATCAACACATTCTGGAGGCATTCAGCTCATTTCTTTCAAATCCAGGAGGTTAAATTTCGAAACATTCTGTGTTTGAGTAGATTTTTTTTTGGGGGTGGGGCTGCTTTCTTATGCTCCTGAAAAATGTTTTAGATGAAGAAGACACAAAAAGTACAGAGCTGTAGTCTTAGCTATTAAGTTGGTCAGTACGCTTGAAACAGACTAGTTTATACATGACTTTGTTTGATGTCTAAAGACTGAAGTTACTTTAGCTGTTTAAAATGGTCACAGTTGAATTTTACTCAGTTATACACATGAAAGAGTTCCAGGTAATTGAATAAAGATTAAAAAAAGAACCTGAGAAAGAGGTTAGAGTCCACCAAATTTCTCAGTTTTACAAATCCAACTGATTGCGGCATGAGGCAAGTGTGATTGTCAGATTTGGAAATTGCAGCAGATGCAACCTTGCTCAATTCCAACATCGGAAAGATGTGGAGGTGGAGTTTCTCACACATTGAACTCTCACACAGCCATTTGACAAACACTTCGGCTAAAGCATACTGACACCTTTAATGTCTCACAGTGATATCTGAAATAACTAGAGTGCTATGTAACGGCCACATGCAGCTGATGTTGGAGCAATGGGCTACTTCAACAGGTGCTGCAAACACATGGAGTTGCACTCAAAATGCACATACACACTGCAATGCTAGATAGTAAAGTAATTGTACCTCAGCTCACACAACTCATCTGATGTTCCTATCCAGGTGGCTCAGGCTGTCATAACCCAGGTCCATAATGAGACAATTTAGATGTCTCCTGCCTTAGCAAGCTGTCAGCCGCTGCTCAGCATCGGGTTTGAAGGGAGAACATCTTGTGATTCTCCTGACAAATCTCAACCTATCCAATCTGGCTACAGGATAGAAAAGTGTAATGAAAGCTGCTAAAAATAAACTGAGCCCCAGCGATAACACTGACAGTATAGATTAACTCTTGCTGCCTGTAGGGAAAACATCTCAGTGTGACAGATATGACACACAGAAACAGCTAGCTTTATGTCTCAACCCATCTCTGGTTGAACTCATATGGATTGGATGCAGTAGCATCTGTTGCATCTAAGATAAGGCCTTTTAAATGTTTCCATGGCAGGTTTATCATTGGATAATGCATATTTCATCTCCATAAACAAAGATATTTCAGCTATCTTATTGCTCTGAAATTGGATCCAGTCTCTTTTACATCCCATTTGATCTTTTCCCATGAGAGACTTCCATGTTTATGTTCAGCGGGTTAAACAGTAAAATGGACGGGTAACATATGTCTCACAATAATAAACGTCTTATCTTGAATGCTGATGACCTCGGAGCCCTGGTTTTGCCCTCTTTCTAACAAACCTCAACATTTCTTCCTCCATGTGGTAATTCCCTAATTAAAGTTTAATAAAGGGGGAATTTTAGGAATGCCTACTATGGCTGCTTGCGTCACCGGTGCCTCCTTAAAAGAGAGTAGGAGAGGTAAAAGTGGCAAGGAAGAAAAGAGAAAACACTGTGTTTGACAGTGTCACTAACTGGCTACCCTCCAGACTAATGATGAATAGTAGCTTGGCTGCTCCCTTATTCATCGCCCTAGTTTCATCACCACCTCCAAAGGTGATATTTGTTATGTTGCCTTGTTCAAATGGCCGGCTCTCTGTCTTATTATTGCTCAGAGGAAAGTGGAATACTGACAGCTTATCCCTGTTGATTCTGCAACAGTCCATCAGTGGAGCCTGGAGAGATATACATCTTCCAGCACTTGTCCATCTAGTCAGAGAAGAGAAATAGCCGTCCTCTGGTTTGATGCCAAGTTCATCAACTGCCCTCATGGCTGGCAGGAGGAAACTGTATATCAGGACTGTGTGTCAATGCAGGAACACAGACAGCATGGCAAATGAGCCAGGGCTGCTTATTAATAGTTGTAAAGCTGATTTGTGTGTATTGCCTGCCAAAACAACCACATAACAAATGTCTGCACTTGTAAATGCAGCCACAGCATAATTGTTTTTCTGCCACTAAGACATAATAGATGAAAACTATGACAACCTGTGAGTCTGAGTGTAGCAACAAGTTAGTACTCGGCTGTTTTCATGGTTTAGAAACTGTTGCATCGAATGTAAACACGCTCAGTCAAGCATGGCCACCAAAATTAAATCCTTGCTGTGTTTCATTTTCTCTGTGTCATTGCAAATTGATTTGCTGTCCTCCTGAATCTTTTTGTTTACTTGTCTTGCTCATCACTCACAGTCACACTGATTATGAATCAATTGCGTGCAATCTCATTGATCTGTTTTCTCGGTTGACTGAGCGTCTCAAAAACATTTTTATCTCTTCTCTGTTTCTTTATTGTCGCTACATCATTTATCTGACATTTTTGCAACATAAATATTGCCCACTGTGTTTTGCGTAGATGTATCTTGATGTGTAAACTTGCAGCTGAGGTTGATCCTAAACAAGAGGAGAGGAGTAAACAACACTCAGGTGTGATTTTACTTAATATTTTGACATCAAAACCTGATGTTTTTAGGCTCATCATTTGGCCAGGTTTTTGATTTGTCTAATATTTTGCTCTGTGAATAAATATTTTGCTAAAGTAATGATAGCACCATCCCCCTAAGCAGTACTTTGTGTTGCCAACACACTTTACTACATAGTGAACATTATAAAGCCTATAATTTATAGTATAGTGCTTAAATACCACTATACCAGAGAGAGAGAGCTGCTAACATTTTTCTGGACTCTGTGTTGTTTCTACCTGCACTAAAATCCCTTTCCTTTTAAAACAATGATTGAACTAAATCTGAGACCCAGTTAAAGCTTGCCCTCTTTTCACAATTGCATGGCATATCTACATACCATGAATGCTATTTTTGATAAAGCTCTTTAAACAACATACTCCACTATAATAGCAGATTCGGTTTCTATTGCAAAAAAGACCATCTGTGACTTTCATCTCAGTATTTACTAGACCTGCACAATAATATAAAGAACACAGCATTATTTGTGTGAATTGTGAGTTTTAGTGTATTGTTTGTGTGTGAAATCCTTATGGGTAACAGAATAATATTTGTGTTAGTGGGAGAGAGGAAGAAAAAATACCCTGGTGTGTGTAGCCATGGTTATTACCATGACGTTGGAGGAGCAGTCCTGCTGTCTCCATCGTGTGCCTCCTTTCTTCATTCACTAAAAGTAGCTTTAGCTAAAATCCCTCTATAGCATGCCATTAACACAGACATACTAACCCACACATCCAGACAGAGACATGTCATGGGCAGAAATGCTTCCCACTACATAAGCACATTAGAGGATCAGGATTATTTAGCTAAGGATGAGATGTGTTAATTGTTCCAGATACGAACCAAACATTCTTATAACCTAGAATAAGCCCCAGCACTGCTGCACGGCATCATAATGGAGATTTGCTATATTCTCCCTACACCTTCATCCTGCACATATGGAATTGTGCCTAACTAAGGAGACAGTCCCTTGTGGTTCAGCTTTCACAATCCAACATTGAGTGCAGGAAATTTTGCTTATCGCATGCCTACCAGTAAGTCTGGGCCTTGGCAGAAACTGGTACCAATTGCTTGCTGACTTTCAGACCACGTTACCATGGCAGCCGCTGTGAAAGGCGCTCAGTTTCGAGCAAAAAGAATGACATTGTCAGCTGAAATCGACCAGGTTCTCAATTTACAAATTTCACTGCACACATTCTCAATCTGTGAGCAGCCCTCTCACTGTGTGTCTGTGATGTTTTTAACATCCTCTGTAGGCTACTGCACTTGGCCTCTGAGTGTTCCTCTCGGGGGGGGGGGGGTTTGTTTTGGTCGTGAGCACTTTCTTTTATTTCTGCTGGGGGCTGTTTGATATGCAGCATTGTTGCACTGCGATAATGCTAGGCTTGTGGCTGAGTTGAAGGCTGGCTTTGTCTACACAAACTCCAGCGAGGAAACCAAAGTGCATGAAAAGTTGCTCCCATTACTGCAGCTCTCAAACTTAACTCCTTGTCCACCCAGCACTGCAAGCGACCCCCACTCTCACTGTTCAGAACAAATTAAAGACAAACTATGCAGCCTGCTAGTTTCTGACTTTCTGCAGATGTCCCCTTGAGTCAGTCAGCTGCCTGTGAAGTGTGTTGCAATATATGCTCCTGAATTAGAGAGTGTATGAAATGATGAGGTGTGAGACTGCGTACGCTGCTATGATCAGAGCGCTGTGAGTTCAAAGGGCCGACAGCAGCATTGAGCCAGCTAATGAAGCCACTGACTCCCCTCACCTCTTGACTGCCTGTTAGTTTATTCACAATCCCACTCTAGTTGAAGGGGTGAATTTGTGGCTACAAGGTTACTGCAGGTTGGAGCCTACTGAACATAAGAAGTCAGCAAAGCAAACATAAAATTACTCAAAGGGGAGATTTCTTTTTCAACTTTTCTCAAGGATTGTCAAAATGACTGAGCACAGGGGGCAAGAGAGATGCTGTGTTGCTGTTTCTTTTAACAGCAGCAAGCTAAATCTTTGCGCATGGCAGTTACAGAAGGTAGGTAAGACTACCAACCGTTGCCCTACTCTCCAGAGATTGCATGTCAAGGGCAAAGGGATCCTCCAACCAACCGTTTCCATGGGCACGCTAATCAGATGTGAAACACAGCCCCTCCCTCTCATGTGTCATCACTCCCCCCCCCATGCTGTGAACCTGCGTGCCTTCTCCCATTTGAGATGTATGAGAAAGAGAGAGACGGAAAGAGGCAGAGAATCGTCACTGCATAAGGATCACTGCAGCTTTTAAAGCCTGAGGGGACCATCGCTCCTTCCCATAGCACATACAGAGCTATTAAAGGGAAAAAGCAGCAACATTGCATCAGACACCTCAATCTCAATCTCAATCACATGGAAGAACACAAAACAATGGCTGTGACGTTGGCTGGATTAACTCAGCACATGAGAGAATCACCTGCAGTCACCACTTTAGATATTTAGCAAAAATATGCTCATGCTAATCAGAGAAAAAAAAATGTGTTATGCAATAAGATCATTTTCATTGTGTGGGATTGACAAAAGTAGTCAAATAAAAACAAAACATCTGTAACTAAAACTCTAAACTATAACACAAAAAGAAAACATAACACTGAAAGCTATGGAAGTATTTGAGTTGTGGGCCATGTACTGATGAGCCTGATGCTTAAAAAAATAAAGAAATTAGCAGCATAGCAATAATACAATTCAGTGGACACAAAATGTCTATGATAATCATATTAATATATCCACACATTAAATTCATCTGTTTGACATTTTTTAATGTGCATAAAAGTGTGATTTGTTTTAACTTATCATTAACTCTGAATGGGACACTTTTTTTTAACTTGAAGCATGTTTACATAATGTCCAATGAGAAGTATCTGCTTAAACAGACAGACAGAGTTTTGATATACTGAGCATATGGTGTTCAGGAAAGAAGCACCTTTTGCTGAAGGTTATGCAATAAAATGTAGTACCCTATTCTGTCAGTTGTATTTAGTGAAGGAATAAAATTCATGAGGATTTTTACTGACAGGTTCAGCTGCTCTATGCTGCAGGTGAGCTAAAGTTGAGTGTTTATTGGCCTTCAGTGTTTATGAGGTTTTCATCAGCAGCAAGGATGAACTGTTTGCCTAATGTGGATGAAATCCATATATTGTTTGCCCCTCTAGTTTTACAAACATCTGTTCATGTTCAGGGGCCCTGAGAGCAGGGCAGCCTTTGCTGAACAGCGTATTAGACGTAGGACACAGCGAGGGGCCCTTTCCTGATCCAGAAAACAGTCTGTGGTGAGATCTACGCTATAAGTCAGTGGCATATCATTTGATTGACCAGTGTTTAAGCGGGGACCTGTATGTTTCAAATAGTCTCCCAGGGAAAATAACATTTGTGATCAAAGACAGATCTATTGTGATGAATAATGTATGATTGCATAAATGAATGATTTCTGTGTTGTCACAGAAGGGCCCTACATCTAGGAAAGATGGATGGGATCTTACAATTATCATTTTCAAGCTATCATTTAATGCAAGATCATACGAATCATGACAGTTTGATACCATGAGGTGCATTGAAACATCCTTTAATGCTTTGAGAATAAAGTGACATGCACATCCTTTTGCCTGAGGCTTGGAATTTAGGCAGATCCCAGTGGGGGAATCACTAAATGAACCCAAAATCTCCTAAGTCCCACTACACCATCCATAGCCCCAATCCAAACTGCCATCTTCACAGCAGTTAAATCTCTTGTATGAGTAAAAAAACAGACAGCTGTGCAGCCCATACATTATATAAAGTCTCACTGATCCATGATGGCGCCTATAGAGGTTTGACGTTAATGTGACAATACCCTAAGCCATATTTATTTGATCCTTCAAAGTAATTTACTTCTACTCCTACGCTCTCTTTTAGCTGCTGAAGTAGAAATTCCTACCACAAATGTCATCTCTAAAACAATACACAGAAGTCATATTTTTCCATTCTAGGTTCCTACAAATTGAGCATGAAAGTAATTAAAGCACCTGCATTCCTAAAGACTGCAAAATTTATTCTGCGGTCTGGCAGCCTGTTAATAAAAACGTCCACTCAGATCTTGATCAGGAATATGATCTGCCTGGACTACCACTATGAATGTAACACTTAATGTTCAAAAAGAGAGTCATAAATCACTTTAATATTGGACGTTGGTGGAAAACAGAGGAGTTTTTCAAAATATCTGGCTCTAATTAAGTTGTAAGGAGTGCCCTGGGCCCGAGGATAGGGTCTGGTGATCACATGAGGTCTGGTTAACATGGGACACCCCTCCTTCACACACCACCACTTGCCCAAACCTCCGGCTTGTGCCCTCAAAAGTCAAAGTGAGGTCTGGACTGCAACAGACGTACATAAGTAATCAAAATGTAATCAGAGTTTAATTTACAATAAAATGAGCTCATTTAGCTGAACAGACATCTCTTTTTTTACAGCCAACAAGTTTCACATATGGAGTTTGTTAAGACAGACTAGATCACCAGCTGTGAGTTTTTAGATGTAGCTGTGACTTCCTTCACCGTAGAAAGCTTACTCAACCTCTCAGCTCCCAGATAGCCTCTCTTCCTGTCTGCCCCTTAATTTTTCTGTCCCTTGGCTCGACTTTTACTCCCCCTTTGCTTTTTTTTTTCCCTTCACTGCACTTGCTCTCATGGGAAGATCTAAGTGAGTAGATTTATTCATTCAAAGAGTTCTGAATTACATTACAGCAGCCCAGCAGTCACATATGCCAAAGTCCTCAACAGCTGAGCTCTCAAGGGAGTGTTAGCCCGAAGGTTAGCCTTATATCCCTACCAAATGAGTTATGATTTTTCACTAAATCTCTTCCTTAACTCCCACTCACTCCAGAGCAATTGTGAGTGTCATTCAGTAAGCTTATATTGGGTGATATTAAACAGATGCCAAGAGGTTTATCACAAAAAGCATTTTCTAGAAATCTCCTCACTGAGACAACAGCTACATTAAGTTTCATGTTATTAACCCCAAACTTAAACTTGTTTTTGGTTACTCTGGCAATTAAAATTTGTTCATATGCAATTTTATAATGTAAAGAAATAAAAATAATCCTGTTATTCCAACTTGAGTGCCAGGATGATTACCTGCACTTATAGTCAAACCATTTGAACAGCCTTAGTTTGTCACTTTTGCTCTTTTTCTTAAATTCATTTTGCTCACAAATTCACTTACATACATTTTTGCTTAAGTTCTGTTGATACCTCTGTATTTTTCTTGACAAGTGGAAGATATCAGAAATTCTGGATATAATTCCCACTTTCAATAATGTATTCAGAGCTATCAAGGGGTCAGCTACCACAGTATAAATATATGGTGAGCTGTCAAAATCTAAATAATCTCATATTGTAGACTTTCTAACTTCCCCTAAACAATGTACTAAAAGCCCACCAAGGTAAAGACAAACAAAAGGATAACAAATCATCTTAACTCACATCCCAAGCAGGACTCATGGAGAATTTTGTGGTGTATGTGCGTGCACGTGTATGTGTGTGCATGTGTGAGTTTGTGCGTGTGTGTTTGTGTGTGTATTGTCTGCAGCAGATAAACTACACTGATGCTGCAGGCGGCTGGCTCTATTTCTTCCTTATGCTGCATGAAGAGGAAATCCAGGTTCTTCGTGAAACGGATTTCATCTGACCCTGTGTGAGTGTGTGTGTGTTTGTGTGTGTGTGTAAACCCAGCTGCTACTTACAAGCTCCTATGACTCAAAGAAAAAAAAAAGAAAAAAAAGGAAAACAACGAAAGGAAAAAAACCTGTGATTCTCCATAATCCTGTAATAACCTTCTACTGCTCCCCCTTTGACACAAATGTTTGCCCACTGTTAGCCTGTAATGCCTTGACATCTGGAAAAGTTTTTCTGCTTTTGTTCTCTCCACCTTAATTTTGCTAACATAATCACATCCACAGGCACAAACAGCTTCTTGCATTATAAAACTTGGGATTATGATTTAAAGCTTCCTGGTTATGGTTGATTTAGATCTATAGATGTTGTTAACAAAATAATCAGTCCTAGCTAGGCTGAATTTTATGCCCCTCGTTGCCTTAATGAGTGGCTGTGTGTACTGAGGGCCTCGTCTTTTTTGGCTTGTACTTTGACCCGTAACACTAGGTTGAGCGTTTGAGCAAGGTGGGCCAGAGTACAGTATGTATGCATGATGGTGCCACGGAGCAGACAGCCCCAACAATACATCAAAGTTTAATATGGAATAATAGCACTGCTGACAGCTCTCATAAAATCACCCCCCCCTTCCCAAGCAGACGATTTCTCTGCCAGATAATGGCTCTGATCTGGGCCTCGTGCCCCACTCCCACATACAACTGGCTCACCTGTTCAACCCAGGCCTCACAATTACACCTCCTGTGTGTATGTGCGTGTGGGTAGGTGTATGTGCATGTCTGAGCCAGCTGCTATTGTTTTTGTCCTCTGCGTCCCTAGGTGAAGATTGGCAGGGTGTTTTCACGGCAGAGAAAAATGAAGCTTTGATATCCTTTAAGAGGCTGTGACAGACACGAGAATGTTCTGTGAAACAGGAGTGTTTATATACCAGTCTGAAGAGTTACATGGAGAGGACGAGTGATCGGCCTCAGGATGAATTATGGATACCACATGTATAAAGCTGGAGCCCACTCTTGAGCAAGAGTGCTTTTCAAGGATGGGTAATTGAAGTCTACTGCTAAAGGATGCCAAGATTATATAGAGGAAGCCTTAGTAGCTCTTTTAGTGTACTAAACGAATATTGGAAGCAGCATTAGGTTGTTGAGCTGAATTGCCTGTTGCACTAGGAGTTCTTACTAATATGCAAATATATCCATAAATACAGTCAAGACACATGCACACTTCCACACCCTACAGTATATCAGCCAGATTCAGTTCTATATTCAGTGCTTCCTGCAAGTGCACACACACATGCTCTCTGTGTTTCACTCTCTGTGAATCTCTCTTATTTCTCAGACACACATGTATACACACAGATGCCTGAGAGAGAGAGAAAGCCTACTGAACTGGAAAAGCGTTTGTCTCAAGATGAAAGGCTTCACACCCACTGCCTACATGCAGAGCCTCTTCCGACACCTTCCCGCGACAGCGCATACTGTAGCAGAGGCTTGTGCTACGCAGACACACTCCAGCTAGCATCCATCCCCACACCCATCAACGCCGCAACACACTTGCATCCCCTCCTCTCTTTCACTCCATTTCTCTCTTTTCCTCTCTGTCAATGGAGCTCTGATACTACAGTAACAGCCAGGGGACAGAGAGGCACATAAGCGGCATGACTTGAACAACATTGAGAAGGATGAGCTCTTATGATAGCCTGAGGCACAGCAGCCTTGTTTTTCCCCGTCGCTGGTGTAGCACGGTGGGCTCTCAGGCGTGGAACATGCTTAGCCACACGCAGGGCGTGAAAAACGACACTGACCATGATGCTAGATAATTGCTTCCCATTTACTCATGTGCTGAGAGCCTCAGACAAAAATAGCATGTCGCTGTAACGAATGTGCTCGGAAGCATGGGAACTGTGAGTGCTGTGGCAATGGATCGATATACAGAGTGGACAGCATTTTAAAACCACAGTCTATACAGAACCCAGCAACACAGAGCCTATACAGCATTTTACTATGTATATATATGCCTAGGCCTATTGTCTTCCAAGATCTAGTGCATAAAACCTCTTGTAGGTATTGTCTGTTACATTGTATAGTTTCTGCATCTGATGTAGCATCCTCCACATGTTAAAATATAAACACAGCTTCTGTCTGTGTGTCTTCCAAGCTACAGTAGTTGGTGGGTAGGTGATAACCCCAAGAATGGTCTAGACATTTACAAAGGCCTAAGTGTTGTTTTTTCACACCACAATGTTACCTGCATCACATCTGCAGACTGCCCACTGATCTTCAAACTAACCCCCAGCCACATTTCTCACAACCCATTTACTCCCATGAGCATCAGAGGGAATGTGCCCTGCCCCTTTATAATTGCCCCAAGTCAGTGTTTGTTCCAAATATTAGACATTTTAAAATCCACATTTGATATTAAGTCCAACAATGGGTCTGGAGATGCAGCAGCACTTTACGGAAATTTACTGTGACAAAGCATCAAGACTGAGCCCCTTAGGAGATGATCCATGCATCTGGGATCTGTGTTCCCCTCATCGATGCGTACAGCAATTACAGTCCTCATTATCATCACTACAGGAGGCATGCACGCGTATATAGGTGCTTGTTTGCCCCGCTGCACAATCACAGTCATGTAATAATCATATAGCACTCGGGTCAGATGGAATACATCAAGCCATAGATTAATCCGATTCACTCCACCTTACAGAACATGTGCCATGCATAGCTTACATTTCATAACAGCCACAACAGTCACCCATACATCCAGCATATCTATCACTCAGGAATAGCTTCACACATCAATGTCCCTCAACAAAAACCTCTCAATATTTAATCTCCAAGTCTTACAAGCTTACACCAAGGGGAGGATAGGAAGAAAATGATTAATATAAGCTAAAAAAAACACATTCAAGTTTAACATTAAAGCCACAGCAGTACAATAGCAGACAGTATAACCACTGCAGTGCAGTACTGTATACAGCCAGGTGCTGATATTCCTGCCTTTTAGAGCCCACACAAGGCTAACCATTCTGGGTAACTGATCAACTACAGCTGCCTGCACAAGCCAAACACAAACAGAGAGAGAAATAGAAAGCAGAGAGAGACGACCGGCGACGAGGCTGGCCGCTCCTGTACTCACCAGCACTGGCAGAACACAGCAGAGACACCAAGAGCACAATCACCAGCGTCAGGATCTTCACATTCATTTCTGCACTCCCCTCTGGCTCTCCGCTAGTCACTCGCTGATATACTGTAGTGGTGTGTGTATGTGTGTGTGTGTGTGTATGTGTGTAAGTGTGTGTGTGTTTGTGTGTGTGTGTGTGTGGATGGGAGGGAGAAAGAGAGAGAGGGAGAGAAAGAGAGAGAGAGGGAGAGCAGCTGAGCGAGCAAGAGAGGGAGAGAGAGAGAGACTGTTTGCTCCCCTGAGTGTGTGTAATTGTGAGAAGTGAGTGTGTCAATTTGTGGGAATGTGTGTGTATGTGTGTGTGTGGTGGCTCCCTGACTGTGTCTGTGTATTTGTCTAAATGCGTATTTGTATATCAGTGTGTGACAGCGCCACTCCAAGACCGAAGGCACGTCTTTATCTGAGCTCTCCCACGAAGGTGTGTTTTTGTGTGTGTCTCTTCTTTTCTTCTGTCAGAGAAACGGCAGCATGAGCCAAGTTCAGTAGAGCTGTGAATGTGCTGGAAGTCCGCTTGCTGGTCTGTCTGACGGTGCGTGCGTGCGTGTGTGTGCCTCTATGTGTGTAAGAGTTGGTCATGTGGCTTATGTATCATTGACTCTGCGGGTCACGGAAAAGCCTGCCCACCCCCCACCCCCCACCCCATCCCACCCTCCGTCCCACCATCACCCACCTTCTCCACCCCTTTTCCACAAACACGCAAGTGCACACGCACTGAGGAAAGAGAAGGGGAGAGGTAGCAAAGGGAGGGAGGAAAGGGGGAGTTGGTAGGTGAAGGGTGGGGGTGCATGCAGGTTTATGATAATACCCAAACAGATGCTCTTGTTGAAAACTCTTTGAATTGCAAACAGGGAAGCTTGCCAGGAATCCAGGAATCAAAATACCAGCTTATTAGGGGGAAGTAGATGAAAGAAGGGAAGGTGTGAGATGAGGTTCATGCTTTCCTGCTTTTGTATCTATACACCAGCTGTATAGAGCTTTCTTCCTCGCGCTATTCTTTACCCCACAGTGGTGCTGGCAGCCCCGTCTCAAAGGAAGGTATGACTTAAATCATTTGCGCTGTTTGAAGTTAGTGTCCGTGGCACTGGGGGTAACTGCAGGAAAAAACTTATCAGACGCTGCCTGATCCCATCGCTCGCACTATTTGTTCCTCTCCCCCTGAAGTCATTTGTTTTATTTTGTTGCACAGATTATATTCTTTCCATGAACAAAAGAAGCAAGAAAACCAACACCCTGCATGGCTATTAAATAAATCAACTTTTTTTTTTTTTCCATTTGTTTATCACACAATAAACAGGAAAGGTTGCATTTCTTGCTGTGAATTGTGAGAACTGTAAGCAGGCACCAGAAGTACAACAAGTTTTCTTATCGCGTTTAACCATAGAATGACATCAATGCTGCAACTTTCTACATCCCCACTTGAGAAGAAAATCACTTTGGAGGAGCCATAAATTTTGTATGTACTGAAATGTGCATACAGAATATGACTCTGAACTCCACCCAATTACGACATTTTTATACTCTGCCTTGTTACAGGTCTATAGATCTGGTCCAACAACCCTCAGTAGAACTGTATGGGAAGAAAACTAATCACCAGTGTGGTAAAATACATCCAAGTGAATACATCTATTTAATATAAGTATTCTTAGATATATGCATTTTTTTGAAATATTCAGTTCACTTTGGGCCCATGGATCTGAGTCCCCAAAGAACTGAAGTGACACATGATGGATAGACCGCCTTTGGTCACAACCTCCAGACACAAACCCCCACCATAGTCTTCCACACAACCCTTTTTCTATGTGTTGTCACTAAACAGTCACTTTAGTGGTGTAGACCTGAGAAAAGGGGCCCTGTGACCCTCGACTCTGCAGCTCCCGCTTCGCACAGCCGGGCCATTGTCTCCCTAGAGCCCTGGGTCCCAGAGGGCAACATGTCTGTGCCACCCACTTGAGATCCAACAACAAGAGCACCTTCCATTTTTACATTCAGCACTTGAAGCCTTCACTTCATGAGAAGCAATCCTCTCACCTCAGGGGTGGCCAAGCCCTGGGGGCTAAAGATGCTTATCCAAGCTTGTCCTTTTTTTAGCTGAAAGATAATTCTCCCAAGTGCCTTTAAAAGAATCTGTTCACAGCATTTTCTCAAAGGTGCTCACTGATCACTGACAGAAAGCATGACCAATTCTTTCCAATTGTACGTAATGAGAGATAGAGGGGATTATAGCGCCATTACCAGCCCACTTAGCAGTTAGGAGTAATTCAAAATTCAATTTAGTTCAACATTCAGGAATAGTTTTGAAACAATGTGGGATAGATGCCTGCGGTTATTTCAAATTAACAGTTTATGTCGGCTTCAAAACTGAAAGTGAGTCAAGAAGGTGCTGAATCCAGGTGCAACCCATGATAATTTATGACTATGGATTAACCAAACATTAAATGTCTTATGGCTATGGATATGAAAGTGTGAGACGTTGTTAAGTTGGCAGTATGGGCTCAAACATTTGCACTCTATTAGCTTTAATTGTTTTAGCTTGAAGCAAAGCCTACAATGAAAATGTAACAGATGGTGTTTCCTCAGTGTGTATCAGTGGACTGTGTGCCATGCCGTGAGTGTAAGCCAGTGGAGGATTGCCTTTTTACCACTAGTTATGTCGAGTGAAGCATGGCAACATGACACGCGCGACAGCAGTCAGAGGGCAGCAATACAGTCACATGTGGCTCAACACAGGAAACACTCGGCTGTTTACAGGAAGTGTTTGATGAAGGAATGCGGTGTATGTCTGGATTCAGTCACTGATGACGACTTTTCCTGATTCCTGAGTTTTTAATAACAGCCTGACATTCCACTGATACGTGTAACACGGATGATGAAAATGTTATCTTTGCATATCCTCTGAGCCACATTTTCTTTGTAAATATCAGTCTGATTGTATTCAGACGTTTTCAACAGGTGACCTCTCAGCTGTGGCTAAATTAGTCCCCTGATCTCAAGAAGGATTTGCTGCATTATTTACTGCATTCACAATTAATGTGTTTCCTGTTTATTATCCGCTTCTATATAAAGCCCCTGATTTCTGAAATGCTAATGAAGTGTGCGGATGTTTGTTTGTATTGTTGTTTTGATGATTGAATGAACAGTGGCAGGCTGCTGTTGTTAAGCTTGTTGTCGTTATTGTTTTGCAAAAGTGAATCCAACACTTCCCCATCCGCTTCCATTTCCAGAGCCTCTATCAGATACAGTGCACCTTTATTGAAATGGAAAAAACAAATCAAACCTTCATCGAGATAAGTGTCAACAGCTTGAGCGAATGCAGAATGTCAATGAGGGATCAGGTTGTGGTTGCTAATTAGTTTCTCCACAGAGATCATCAATGAGAGAAGAAAGTGTGACATCTTCATTAGGATATTTCGAAGTCTGAGTTTTTTGAAGATATGAGAGAGTCTGGGTTGTGTTTTGCTTGTCTGGGGCTTTAAACAAATGTGATTTTCCCCCCTCAGGCGGCCTGTGCTTCATATCATGAAATGTCAAGAATCAGAGGCTTGGTGGATTAACTTATCTGCCTTTAATCGTGACATTATCAGCAGCACTGCAAATTCAGCTGAGAAATGTTCTAGGCTTACTAAAGCTCCCTGGAAGATAGGGCAGCAATTTTCTGTCTGTACTGTTGTGTTGCCTCAGAGCAACCACACGCATACACACATTTTCTGTAATTTCATACTTGCATGAATACAGTTCCTGGTAATCATTAAAACACAATAGAAAAAAAACTGCTATTGCCCAGAACTGCAGGAGTTATCTGAAACACTTTCTGCTAAACACTTTTTTTTTCTCATGCAGATAAAATAGTAAATTATTAAGTTGCTGTCCCTTATGAAGAAGTAATGTCAGACAGAAGGACTGTTTATCCCTCACTTTGAACACCAGCTGGAGTTTATCTACTCTAATGTTGGACAGACTCTGAACTAAGTCATGAACTGAGAATAATCACAAACCCTTGAGTGCTGCCAGTCCGGAGAGGAAAGCAATTTACACAACAGTAATCATATAAATACAAATTAACGTCTCATCTTCCTCCTCATCTTCTTTCCACTGTGAAAGCTTACTACTCAATAGTGTACTTTTAAATCCAAAATAATCAAATAGAAATGATTACATTTTTCATCATGAGCTTACAAATCGCTTTCACTGCTGCTCCTTTCCTAAATCGACCAGACAATTTATCCCCTGGGACCGTGTGTTGCGGTGTTGCGTGACTCTCATACAGTTGTTTATATAATCAGTCCTATACGGCTCATCAGTCCGTGGAGACAAAGGAGCACGCAGATCTGAGAGAGATGTGTTTGTAGATGATGGTTCACTGTAACCGACAAGATTAAATGAAACTTTTTATTTCCAGGGAGCTCTTTTCAACAGCATTTTTTATTAATCATAATATACTTGTCGAGTAACTTCTATCTTTTCAGATTTGCAGGCACAGAGGGCAGATATCCATCCTGTGATGTTGCACCTGCAGAGCCTTAAGTTTTTTTTAATGTCTTCAAACCTTGAAATGGTCTCGTATTTTACTGTACATTTGTCACCATGGTTTGCAGAGAGGGCAGGATCAAACCCAAAGAGCATGCAGAAAACACGCTTCACACCCTCATAAGTCTGTCAAACCCAGATTCTCCACAGATATTGAAGAACAACAAATAAGGGAAGTCTTTTGAATCAGTCTTCGCTCTCCGCTGTCTAATCAGGAATAAAAATCTACTGAGGGTTTTTCTCCAGGTGGCAGGTGATACCCGCCCGGCTTCTGACATCACCCTCAGAGCTCCATGTTTCACTGCTAGTGCTGAATGCCTCTTCAATACTCAGAAACTCTCTTCAGTTTGACTCCTCACCTTTAACTTTGCCAAACTTATTGATGTGTATTAGTATGTGCTGCAGAGAGGGGTATTGGTTGCTGCATGTCATCTTTTTGCACGCTCCCAAGCACTTGAAAAACACTAATCTTCTGGTCTCTCAGTGAACTATTCTTCAAGGGTGTTTATGTTCTCAGTAAGCAGACGATATGATGATCATCCACCCTTCCTTCATTGTAGCAGAGGATCAAACAGAGCCAAAACAAGCTTAATAGAGGAGGTGTTGTATCCAAAGAGGAAAACTGCTCTCTCTAACATTGTTGCAGTTATCAGAGGTTTAATCTGTCTGAGCAGCCGCATGTAGTTTGGAAATGGCTGATTTGTTTCTTAAAGATGATGTTGTTTTTTAAGTGCTAGAGACTGAGCATGCCGTGGCATGGTCTTGCTGACATAACAGTGAGACAGAGAAATGTGACTTGACAGATGAGAGATAAGGAAATGTTTTCTGGGGGAGAAGACAGACTCTGAAAACAGAAATGAGGTGTCTTTGAAAGCTCACAAAGCCTCAGTCTGTACAGCAGAGTGGAGGAGCTGAAGATCAACGTCTGCCGGAACCCGGCGCAATGAACCTTTCACCGAATTCACCTATATCTTCCGCCTTGATACAAGTTGTGGGATGTTTTAAGGAGCAGGAGAAGTGCTCCTTTGAAAACAGGTTCACAGTTGTTAAAAAAACACAATTTTTTTCTACCTGTAGAAGGATTTAAGCACCTCTGTGTTTAATTTTTCCTCTTGACCATTCTGTGTGGCTGTGCAAGACTTTTCTTACATCACAATAAGTCCAAAACAAAACATATCTCACACTTAAACCATAACTTCCACCTATAGAAAATAAGATCTGATTACATTTTAGAGCACAGTGTTTTCTATTACATATTCATGGAGAAAATCTATAATTTTTTGTTTTAGCCAACAAATCTACATGCATTAGTTCACAAGCCTTCTACCTATCCAAGCTTATCTCTGGTTCTCAGCCCCAAGTTAATTTGTTTCTATAAAAGACGTAAATCTTTAAAAAAGGCCTAGAAATATGTAATTTCCTTTTTGTCAAAAGGCTTGGTAAATTATTAACATAGTTTTTAGCAAACACCACACCAAGAAGAACAAGTAACAATACAATGAAAGAGAATGCTTACAACAGCAGGATGATATACGGCCAGAAAGAGAGCAACAGTGTGACTCTTAAACATATTTGAATTTTTTTCAGACAACAATGGAGGTCAATATCAGCCTTTTGACTTACAGAAGAAGAATAACTTCATTTTCTGTTTTCCTCTTTTCATGAGATTTGTTTACAATAAATAAACATACAATATCACCAATTCTAAGGTCTTGTCACAAGAGTGCTTAAAGTTGAAATTCCGCCACAAAATTAAATCTTTCTTCAATCTACAAATAAGACCAAGATGATGCCATCTTAGCTGGGCAGAAACCCATGGAGTGCCCATCAGAGTATTGAGTGCTCCACTAAAGACAGTTATGACGTAACATTTTAAAAAATTATGTAAAAAATACTATTGTGTTTCTATGTTTTAATAACCCTTTACTAATGAGTAAAGTATCCCAAGAATATAATGCTAAAAGGAAGAAAACAAGCAAGGATCAAACCTCAAAAGGACTTTTCTGACTTTGAAGCATTAGCATGGCAGTCTAGTATATTAATAATTAGCTTGCCAGCCTGTGAACAGCTACTACATTCTAGTTAATCACATCTTTTGGAAAAGATTCATGGATGAATTGCATTGTGCCTCTTTCTAATGTGACTGGGCCTTCATGCGATAAGAAACAGAATTAATCATAATACCACCCATATGTTCAGAGAAGACGACTAAAGGCACGTACGCATGTGAATGTGTGATTAATGCATGGAACAGCTTAATTATTGGTCTCATTAGTGTAATATGTAGTTTATTACAGTGATTAAAGTGAGACATCAGGCAGCTCAATGCCAGTTGTTCCTACTGTAATTGATTTTTTTATTCATAGATGTAGACAGTGTAATGGTTTACTGCTTCTGAAGACTGGAAGACTTTGACTCTTTTAGTTGAACATGAACAAGTAAAGAAAAGTGAGGGTTACTTAAAGAACCAAGTGGGGGAACTCCGGCAATGTTTTGAAGTCACTGTTCTTTTGTGTCTTATCTATCTGTAAAATTTCTCTTTGATGTCTTGTCACCTTCCCCTATTATGAATTCTCTTTGCTCTTTTTGCGATACGTGCAATCAAAGTAAATTATTCATGGTCGCACAGACTATAAAGTTTAAGCAGATCTGGTAACTATTTCCCCAGCTGCCATTGTTATGAACAAAAAGAGGAAAAGGGCAAGAAAAGGCAACTTCATTAATGACACATTATGTTTTATGGTGTACTTGGAACTTCAAGTATCCTGAGCATAATTTGTTTCTGTTTTATGTGAGCCACCCCGGTCCCCACCTGCCTCGGTTGGGGTAGATGAAGGGCATTTCTCGACATGAGCTTTGAGACCCATTAAACAGGCTTTTATATGTGCCTCAATGAAATGCAGACGTAGAGCACCTGACAGTTGAATAAGAGCTTATATTCCCTCAGTTCTTTTTTCTTCTATTTGGTTTGCTTACTTGACAAATAGTAAGACATATTATTTATGGGTGGCATCGAAAAATACATTTGAAAAGTTAAAGAGTTAGTGATGCTTCTCCACAAAGAAAGTCTAAATGCCATTCAAAAAAAAAAAAAAAAAGAAATATGGTCGTTTATTTGTGCGGTGACAATTTTAAAGAAGTTAAATACGACGTTGAAAAGAGTTTAAAAGAAGAAAAGAGACAAGAATGATGAACAAAAAGGGAAATGGAGCCAGCGAAGGATATGCTGTCCTTTGTACTTTGTACTTTTGGCATGTTGGGAGCTCTTGATAAATGGACGTCTCTAAAGGAACCGCGTCTCCTCACAGGGAACGCCTGACCTCTCTCAGTTACGTAGCAACTGGACATTTGGTGTTAGGAATTGTATTTCACATCATTTTTATCTATGATTCACACAGCCATAAATCTAAAGCAGACGTGTGTTCCATTAAAGAAGAAGGATAACGTTTTCTTAACTCTTTCAGTCTTAACTCTTTAGCTGATGTTTGGGGTCAATTGAAGAGTTCCTGCTATTTGGTTTCACAAACGACCAGACGTTTTTTCTGGCATTAGATCTGTCACAGGCCAACAAATGGGGAATGCTTCAGTGTAAACTCTTCCCACCAACGCACAAAACACGTGTACACATACAGCCACTCTTGCATATCAACACTTGGAAGCTGGAGTCTTTCGCACCAGAGCCAAGCCTTTTTAGTGCTATAATGTGAACACATAGCTACATAAAGTGAGCCCATTTTCACTGTAACAAATCACTAAAACTTTTGTTGATGCTTTATTTGGAAAAGAGGGGCAGACATCCAAAAAAATCCATAAATGCTTGCAGATTTATTTCACTTTTTTTATTTTTTTTAACTCACATTCTGTGATTAAGTTACTTCTGGGGAACTTTAAAAGTAATTATGAGCAAATGTTTTGCGGCTGTTGTGCAGCACTTTTCTACACCCCCCCTGCAGATTCAACAAGCTTTAGATTTTCTGTACTGAGTTTTTTTTTATAGTACAGTGATCAGGTTTCCATTAAGTTACTTCAGAGGAACTACAAAAGTAATTGTGAGGAAGTGTTTTGTGGTTGTTTTGCAGCACTTTTCTGCCTCTAGATTTCTGCAGATTCAACAAGGTTTAGATTTTCTGTACTCAATTAGTTTGTGATTAAGATCTCTACTTCAAACAGCTTACAATCAACAATCTACAAGAAAATGTTTGATAATAATAATAATAAAGCATGTCATAAACACACGAGGAATGTAGTTTTTCTAAAAGCTCCTCACAATTTTAACTATATTTGATCACTATCTCGAATCAAAAGAAATCATTGCACTCAATTTAAGCACACCACTTCTAAGTTGGGTGCTTGTCTCTTTGATGTCCAAGTCATGAGTGTGACACTGATGACCAGGCTGCTATTCATGCTTCACCGAGACATGTTCTGGCTGTACCGTATGTTGGCGTCTGGTTCTCCTGCTTCAGATTTCAGCTGTTGGAGACACTTAACATTCCTATCAAACCATTAAAGCACACTCTGAACTTGAAAGATGAACCCGAAGACACCTGACTAACTACCCTGATCACAGTCATTCTGTGTCTGCATGTCTCTGTGATGTTTCTGCACCTCACAATTTATGCTCAATGCTAACATTCAGTGCTAAAAGTAGGAAACAGTGTTCTCTGCATGTGGCAAGGTGGCAAGTTAAAGTGTGAAGGCTGCAGTGTGTAACACATCTGTGATTACAGACCTGCAATAATGTTTCTTTGGCTCTGATTCATAATTGGAATAAAGATATTCCTTTTTTAATGTGTTTCCAGTAAGAAGGGGAACAAAGTCTGCAAAGTTAATTCAAAGTTAATATGAGACATTACAGTCCAAATGAGAGGCTAGGAATCATTTTAATATGAATAGGAATAAAAATCTCTTGTAGTGGTCACCTGGGTTCGAAATAATTGTTTGAAAATATGTTTGAACATTCTGAACTTAACCTGCTTTAGTTGTTTAACCCAAATGTTTCGCTAACCAAAAAAAACAAACATTGGAGCTGGACTTGGAAAATTTGTTGTTATTGGTTTGCTGAATGGTTTAATAGCCATGATCTTGTTGAGTGATAAGGTGAGATAAAGTAGGTTTGACCAATAAACATGATATCATAATATTTGTGAACTTACACAACATGCATACATCATTTTCTGTAAATTGTTTAGGCTTCAGGTTAAATGTTATCCTTATGTAACAGAAACAGTTTGTCGGTTTCCATTCAAATATTTTGCAAACTCCAGAAGAAACTGGAACACATGCAAACCACAACTTCCTTTTTAAATGGTTCATACATTTATTAAACCCTTACATTTGCAGTATATTTTCAGTGCATTTTTTTACTGTCAACTATTCTCTCTTTAAAAGACAAACAAAACAGCATATGTACATACAATATGTTTGCCCTCATTCTGTAACTTATTTCTCTTGGAGCTGTGCGGAGGGTTCAGTATCTTCATGTCTGGATTTCAGCACCAGCGCCAAAGCTTTCTGACAGCTCTGCCTGAGCAATCAAAGCTCTCCAGAGGAGATGGCGAGTTGACCCTGGGAAAATAGAGGATGATGCTCGGTGGGCTGAGTTGCCTGACAGGGCAACACATTCCCTTCTCTCATTGCCACACCAACTGGTTAAAATAAGAGCAGACAGCCAGAGCATTTTCCCCTGCTTGTCCTGATGTGTTTGTGATCAAATGAGTGGTCAGGCCTCTCAGTGCTCGCTCATTATCTGGATACTGGGCTTGCTGCACGCTGTGGGAGGCTCTTCAGCTCAGATAAGACCGGCATGTTCAGTGTTTGGTGTCAATTTAAAGCATAACATGAAACAAGAGAGATGCCATTGCTGTATTAAAGCCTTGCTTCTCCAAATTTTGGAGATTAAAAAAAACAACTGTTTTGGGGATGGATGGTTTTCCCCTGGAGTTTTTGTCTGATGGGCGAGGTTTAATATTAAAGAGAAACAGCTTTCAGAGCAAAAGAATGAAAGGCATCATCTTGAAATTTCTGTAAAAATGTCCCTATCCAATATAATTCAAGTGTGTGAAATAAGCTCTATTTTCTGGTTTTGTGATGCGCTTTCAACCCGTATAAAGTCGTTTTCACACACTGTCTCCCTTGGCAGCCGCTGCAGCGTGCCTCTGTGGGTTGCTGGAATGGTTTGTTTGTTGCACATGAAAGAAATGGGTCTGAGCTGTTTTCTGCAGATGTTTATTCACCTTGGCACTGACTCAGAAAAAGTCCAAAAGAGACTGCTATCCCCACAGTTGGCAGTTTGTAAATTAATTGATTTATTTGGTTTGGGAAGATTGCAAGCATCACATATTTGGAGCAATCAAATCAGTAATTATGTGGTTTCAAATTTCATGTTTGTGTCCAGCTGTGACAAGCTCAACAGTCCTCAGAAAGAAGTCTGGCAGGATTTAATGTCTGCTGAAAAAGGCTGATTGCCAGGCATCATGCCTAAAGATAATGCAAAACAAAAAATTGTTGACACAACAGGAATACATTCTTACTGTTTTTCATGATGAATTTTACATCTTCTTCTCTCAGCACTCGAATTGGAGCCAGGAGTGTACTCTTCTGGGAAAACACTGAAACATCAGTGAGGAACAGATCAACAAAAAAAGCATTGAATGTGATATATACTGCATTGGATTACTTGTAGGACAGGCATTGTATATTTTCTTTATTCAACTAGTGTCCAATTTTTCCTTTAAGAAAATTAGACAAATAAATCTTGCCAAGAACAGAACTAAAAAAAAGATCCCTTTTTTCTAGTGTCTCTTTTTACTTCTGGGAACATCGGTAGTTATAAAAGTAATGTTAAACCTTGAGGAATTTTTGATCACTAGTGATGCCATGAAGGCGCCAGTTTTGTGTCTGGTGATACACTTGCACATGCAAGAGGGTGCATATGTGTTTAAAGAACAATAAAATGAATGTGTGATGCATGCAAGCCACAAAACATGAAGAAGAAAAGATAACAATAAAGTGAAACAAGATCAAATATGAACGAGCTCTTGATTCAGTGTGTTGAGTTATCCTTGCTGCCAGTGGCCAACCATCCAGGTTACTATAAATAAATAATTCTCAGTGGCCCCCAAAAGCATTTTCCTTATCGACCACCATTATAAAAGAGACATTGGAAAAACCTTTGAAAGGTCATCTCAAAAAAAGTAATACACACCAAAGCTTTCAGTGAGCTGCTGATCATTGAAAGTGGACCATCATCATTAAAATAAAGTGCGTATGGAGCCAGACACTATTTTCCTATTTTCTAGGACATCTCAAACTGCAAAAACAATGCTGGGGCTGAGTAATAAATTGGTTTTATAATGATAATGTTATTTGTGATTGTTAAATTTTGGATATTGTTATACTGTACTGTCTTTTCATGGTTTTTGAACGTCTCGGCTTAAGTGCTGAGTGCAGTAGTTGCCTTGAAACAAATGGGAGCATTTTGGAGTTCTGTTTCCAGATCCCATAATACATCTGTGAACATGATCCACAGTGGTAGTAACTAACTTTTTTAGAACATCTTGACTTGATATTTGAAAACTTATTGCCTGCTAGGCATTGCTGAGGTAATCAAAACTGCAATTTATCTCAGTGACTGGTCATTTCTATCAATGCACAGGAGAATTATATGATGTCTTAGCTATATCATGTTTTGACAGTTGGTTGTGCTAATGTGCCAGAAAACAGCAGGAAAGGAAAAAGATTGCTAGCCAGTTTAAATCTGTTTGAACTGTAAGCACTGTCAGCAAGGAAATAAATACATTCAACATGTTTGTAAGGTCTCAAGGATACACAAACAGTGAAATACTCCATGAAGTGTAGTGTACAGTCCCAGCTGAGACTGAAGAATAAAAAAACGTTTACTCTTTTATATTCAATATTTTTTTAAAAATTTTGTTTACATTTGGTTTATGTGCAGTTTGTAGATTTTTTTAACCAGTGGTAATTCTGGAGCAATGTTTTGATGAGCTGGTCGTTATACTGATGGTATTAAAAGCAAACACACACATGAGGACACAGCATGCATGAATATGTTTGTCAGGCCTCAAGGAAACATTGTGTTTTGGTTAGAGACAAACATAACTGTGTTTGTTTGACACAAATAGATAAATACATTTTAAAAACTCTGCGAAAACAGTAAATATCGTCCATGTTGGAGTACCAACTATGGTGATCACAGAAAATGCTACCTTAAATTATCCATTAAAAGCAGTTAAGATTCATTTACACGCATTTTTGTTGATCAAAGCTAAGCAGAGGTTCCTGTTGTCCAATTCAAAATCTACTGCTGCCCTAATGCTCACACAAGTACAGCAACGTATGCAACAGCCCAAGGGCAAACAACGATGGGGGTGGGTGAACAAAACTTTGGTGTGGGCCATCTGTGTGCTATTTAGTTTGGTCCCAGCAGTCATGGCTGCTTAATTCAAAAACTGTCAGGGAGTGTCATTAGGTGCAGCCATTTAAAAGCTTCAGATTTCATTAGCCACAGGAAAGGCCACATTACCCTCAGGATTAATGTCAGGTTTCTCGGTTCAATGCTACTAGCGGTGGACTGCATTAATGTGACTGCTCTGACCCTCTTGTTTAAATACAACCCAACTCATTAAGCATTATGTAGACCAAGAGCAGCCCTTAAGTAGCCTTTGAGTTATGGACATTTTGTGCAAGCAGCATTCTTTTTTACACCTCAAAAATCTCAAAAATCGCCCACCACTTCCTGCACAGGCCAAGACTCAATCACAGAGCACTAAATCTTCAGCAGAAGAGAGTTTTCTGCCATTCAGCCAAATGTTTTGTTTATACTCTTTAAGGCAGCATTGCTCCTAGTGTTGCATCATCATGACTGTTTCATAACAAGTTGTGCTCCACAGTGTCTTGATGATGTGCGGTGGGCGTTGTGGGTTGTAGAAGTAGCAGGAACTGTCCTGTTGGGAAGCCTGAGCCATGCGCTCACTATCTAAAGGAAGACACAAAGAGCTGAGTCACATGAGTCACATGAGATGAGCCAAGTTATCACTTTTCCTGTTTTAATTAGGCAACATGGGCCCTTCCGCAGCCCATCATCTCATTGCTTCCTCTCCTTCAATGACAACAGACAGAGAGTTGTGTTAGTTAGACGGTTAAAGCTTCTTGAATTTCAGCAGACCAGTTGAATTTTCCGGCAGCAGGTTTCACTATGATATTTAAACCTTCCTTTCTTCATAACGAACATGAAACTGTCAGCACTGGTGAAGCAAACGAGACTTAATCAAACAACGTTCAGTGCACTCTGCGGTTTTTTGCTACATCATGTTGACATCTTTCCAAGGCCAGAGGTGGTGAATGTAATACATTCTGTCCTCTTGAGGGGCGGCAGGACTCTTTGTTGGGGGGGTCATGGAGCCTCTGTGTTTCATCACTTACCCATTCATCACAATGTCACCCAAGCGCCTGCATGTCAGGACTCTCAGTGTGCTTTACCAGGTGTGAGAGAAGTCTGAATTTTTGAGGTTCTTAATCAGGAAATGATCGCAATGATTCATAGTGTGGTCTGGTTGTCATACTATATATGCTGAGCTCAAGAAGCAGCATCTTAAGGATGAAATTTACACTCCCACTCCTGAGAGCCTTACCTGCACCGATGGGATCTGTTTTCTCCAAGAGTGCAGGCCTGAGCTCAATTTCCAGAGTTTTGACAGATCTCAGGAGGCAGAACAATATAAATGTTTGAAAGGGAGTTTGGACTCAATTCCCTTTCATCTTTATCCTTCACACGAAAAATCTGCAGACTGTTTTTCTGTGTCAGCCAGAGGGGGTTAGACCTTTGTGGAGTAGCAGCAGTACCATACTGCTGACTTGGCAGTGAATCCATTTTTTGCAATTAACACTTTGTTTATGCTCTCACTTTGGGCCCAGTGGGTTCTGAGGTAAGCACATAATCTTTAAAGTGGTAGGGGCCATCACCATTTAATGCCCTTTATTACTCAAGTGCAGCTCAGACAGTATCTCTGTCTAAGCAATGGCTGTCAGACAGATATGCAGTCAGTGTGTTCAAGTAAGACCTTGAATAGATTTAAGGCTTAACTCGACGTCAGCCATAAAGTGTTACCACCGAAACCAACGGGAATATTTAGCTTGTTTGTTCTGTCATGTTTAATGTAGTTTTAGTTTGTAATGGGGAATTTTACTTGCTGTCGACAACATTCTAATGTAAAAAAACAGAAATTTTGCTTTGTGGTTAATAATCACTCAAAGGGGGTTTTCGGGCATGTCCTTTCCAGGTTTATCTCAGGAATTTGGTTAGTGCTCTCGAATTTTGGCTAGTTTGTGACACAAAACGATCTTGAAAGTCCATGGATACTATGAAAAACACTATGAAAAACACTGGCAGGCAATTTGTTAGTTAAGTGAAAACAACTTAAGTGCCATTATATGCTATTCTTCCTATGAAGAAATATTTCTCATAGGAAGCATATTGGAGCCCATAACTTTAGCTGGGCATGATCGTTTCTTGTATGTGATCTTGTGATCTCATGATCAGCTGCCATGCATGGCCACAGTGGAAAAATACCAATGATGACTACACTTAAGTGTGAAGAGCTTATTAAGTTTTTCCCTGGAAGTTTCCCCAGTGTATTGTTTGGAGTTGTGCCCTGAGCAGTCACTGCAGAGACTACAATAAGTTGGAGCATGTTCTTGTAAATATAACAGCACATGTCTTTAGGAACTGGGAAAAGATCGGTCCAGTTAAAGGCAGCATTAGCAGTCAGTGTTATGATGGGTTAGCATAGCAACGTAGCACTAGCGTCACTTGCCTTTCCATTTTGCTGATGTGGTTTTTTTAAGACTGCAAAAGCAGAGCAGATCAACCTCTTCCCATTGTGAATATACTGTATACACTAAACAGATGATACTCGTTGTGTTAATAGTGTACCGGTAGAGTGCATATAGATACATACATGTAGTTAAAAATCTATTCACAGAAGTTAGTAGTTAAAAATAAGCGGTATTTGTTACTAGTTTAATACCTTTGGTGTGTAAGTTCTTTTTATTCACATCTTGTAGCCACAAGTATGAGTAAATACTGTAATGGTATGCAATCAATAAAAAAGTAACACTTGTAAAACATCAGTATTCCTTGAAGATCAGTAGGATTAATAGTATATTGCATAAAAATGTAATAAGCTTTGCCAAGATTAGCTGAGACACTTTCATGTCAGGTGACTTGGTGAACTTCCACTTTAAAATGTTTTGGGAAACGAGAGTTCTTATTATGCTTCTTCAGAGGACAAATCTCATTAAGTGTATGTATGTAAGACATGCGCCCCATCCAGCAATCAGACGAAACTACAGTTTTGAATCTTGAAAGTCTATATTGACACAAAAATAATCACTCCAAAATTGTCTGTTTCAAGGGAGTTTCATTTAATCATAACTCCATGTTATCGCCAGAAACAAACGAAAATAATAAGTTAGAAAGTTATGGGATTTGTGTCGCAAATGACTGTCCTATTCTGTGATCTCTTTGAATGTAACTGCTGATACACTGGGAAAAGACAGTGTTGTGAATAGAAAAGACCTTGACCCACTTTAAAAAACAAAGCTGTGCTGTGGGAAATGAATGAGGGATAATTTAAAATGAGGTGATAGAAAAGAAATACGCCCAGACGCGAACAATGCTTGTTTTTTTCTTACTTTTGCCGATTTGAAGGCGTTGCCAACAAGTAGTGTAGTGCTCGCTACGGTGGAAAAATCCCAATGATAACTACACTTAAGTGTGAAGAGCTTATTGAGTTTTCCCTAGGAAATCTCCCCAGTGCATCGTTTGGAGCTATGCTGTAGGCAGTCACTGCAGAGACTCCAATTACTGACCAAGTCCCACTTGACTGGCTTCTGACTGTGACCAGCAAATTAGAAAGAGAGAGCGAGAGAAAGGAGAAGGAGAGGAGAGAGAGAGGGGTAGAGAAAGCATTTAACAGGCAAAACGAAAGTTTTGGTTGCAGTACGATACCGGCCAACAGGAAGCCAAAAAAGACAAACGTCAAGCAGAGTTTAACAAGTGCATTGCCTGAGCAGAGGGAGGGATAGGCAGCTCTTTGTTCATGAGCTGGACACGCTCCAAACGCCTGCTTCATAGGATGGTCTTCGATAATCCAGCAGTGAGCGGCTGATTTATGACCTGCATTAATGTTCTGACTGAACTTCCTGAACAGAATCTTTAACTATACCACACGGAGAGAAGGAAAAATAACATGTAACAAAAGAATAGATGTCATTTACTGGAAAAGACATGAAGGTCAATCGAATGTTTAGCAACACCTGTGGCATTAAAATCAAACTATCAGAAAGAAGAGAGGAGAAGAAAATATCCACAGTGATTGTTTTGGCTTTTTCACTTGCACTGGTCAAAAATGTAATTAACAAAAAAAGAATTTTAAGTAGATTTTAATGACTATTTCTGCCTGCAGTAGAAAAAAACTGATTAAGATTTCATTCATGGAGTACGTGAGGATAAGCACACGCAATAATGTTGGCCAAAAGTGAGTAGTTGGTGAGCAACTACTCAACACCTCTTATTTCGCAACATGAAGGAATCACAGGATTGTTGTAAACCACAGTTGTGGTGAAAAATGGGACCAAAAAAATGATTCAGTGCCTGCAAACAAAACCAATTATTTCAAGGGTCACTGGCCAAGAGAAGCTTCCTGTTGTAAAAGAAAACAGAGGATTGTCATCTCTTTTATTTTATGTCACTGGACACTTTCAAGGGATTTCAGGCACTTTCAGCCCATAACTTATTTCTGTTCTTCCACTGTTTTGACTTGATATCGTGTTTCCCAAGACAGGGGCTTGTACACTTGGGAGGGGAGATGGATAAGAGTGGATGTGCCACATTTTGACATTGAAGTAAGATTACTCTGTTCCCTGGAAGCAGACACACATTAAACACGTGGGAGATCAGGGAAGCAGAAGGGCAGATGAGAGGTAGCTGTGCGTGTATGCACTTCCATGGGACTTAAGAGGCAGAGAGGACAGCTGGTTCCCTCATCACTTCTCTGCTGTGTCCTGGGCTTTTATAATCCCCAGAGACAGATTGTTGCTGCTGGTGAACTGATGTGCACTATACAGTAACTGGTTAAAAATGATCAACATATTTTTATAAGGAATTTTTCATTTTTGTTCAGTAATGGTGCATAAAAAATGGCATTAGTCTGAGAAATAGCATGCTAATTGTCATAAGGTAGACCTTTGCCGGAGTTGGTCATTGAGCCATGTTGTGCTCTTTGGGATTTTACTCTTTGTCCAGTAGCTGAACAAATATTTGTCAATGAATACATATCATCATCACTGAAAATATGACATGAAATGATATATATGTAAATCATGTAACGTCATGTCACATCAACATGATTTGTCTGCTAAGCCTTGTCCCCCTTACAATATGTTATCTAGGATGGCAAAGGCATTTACTTTTGTGAAGTGCAAATCTAAAAATAAATTTTACGTTCATCAAAGTTTACTGACATTCTTGTTTAAAAACCTTTAACATCCACACGAGAAAGATCCAAGATTTACCTTAGCTGTGCCTGCCCCCACTTTGTAACAGTAGCCAGTGTCTGCTTTATACCAGGCTATGCTTAAAATCAAGTAATTCCTACTTTTATATGCTAGAATATGATGCACCTCATGTTGTTTTGATAAAATCTTCAATAAAACAAATGGACAGAAAATTTGTTATTTTCATACAATTTCTATCAATTAAGATTGCAGCATCATTACAGTTTATCATATTGTACAGTAGGTAAATAACACACACTTATAAGAGGTCTCAGCATCACAATTATATTGAAAGCTTGTATTCCACATGAAATCTACTTGTTTAATGAAATGGTGGGGAGCTGTATGTATGTACGAGAGTGTTGGTGTGGTTTGTTTGTACTCTCTTCCTAGACAGATCAAGCTACAAAACAAAGATTGATGTAATAAACTTAAGTCTATTTATCCTCAACAGGAAACGGATATTATCTCAGGCTCTCAGGCTATGTGTGTAACTTTACTTTTTCTCACCATAAAGCAAAGTCACACACATAGCCTTTCAGTTTACATGCTTTTATTATGTACCTGTTGTTAATCTAATAGTTATATTTTGCAACTGGAAACATCAGCATAATGAACAAATACTTAGCTAAACCACAGTAAAGCCTCAGCAAAACCACAGTAAAGCCTCAGCAACAACTAAATGCAAAGTGAATTAAATAGAAAAGTATTCATGTATGACTCCCCAGCTAACACACTAATATTTAGTTAGTAGAAATGCTTGCGTGGGCTTGATTGTTAACAAACAGTCACCGTTAGTTAGTTCTGATCTCCAAAATCATCAGTAACTATTTTTTGCTTTAATTCATGTCTCACATATTGCACATAATAATGATAAACACTAAATCAAAAACAATTTTATTGGGTCTTATCTATGATTGCATCATAGTTTGACGGACCTACATACAGATGCTAAGCTATGATTGCATTATTACTGATCAGGAGAAGGACTTAGCAAACTGTTAGTTACAATCTTACAATACAAAAATAATGCACAGGCATTGTATATTAGGCATAATAAAATATTCTATAAATACCATAATTTGTGGTTTGTCCTGTGAATAAATATTAAGTATAAAGCACGTATTGTTACGTCCAAATTCCTGCTTTTACTTCTGTCACTGGCGTTGACATCTAAATAATGAGCAGGTAAGGTTTCATGTAAGCAATGTTATCTGAGTCTGTGGGGTATTTGTGAGAAGGCTGACACACTTTCCAAGTGGATTCTTGCTTGCTTATCTTTGCTTACTTCACATCCGCACTTTGCACAATACAAGAGCTGTAGTTTTTCACTCCCACATGATTTAGTGACACTTTGATGAATATTTTGTCATCTCATCGTATATGTTTCTCTCTCCTTAAAAGGTTCAAACTCATGTTTATGTTTTCTGTCGCAGAGTGGTCTTCTGTTCCCATGATGGTCCATGGGAATGCTAAGTTAGGAAGAGCATTTTTTGCTCTTAAGAAGCTAAGGGTGCAAAGTAAATGTGAGATTTTCTTGGATGTCTTAAATATGGAAATAAATTCTTGCTGCATAAAAAGTATGTATGCAATAAATGTTGAAGGCATTTAAAAAAATCTCTCTGGGGTTTGTAACAAATTCACTGCCTGATGTGAGGAGACACCACAGGTAGAGCAGAAGACTTTGACTGACCTGTTACCACTCAGTCTGTTGTCACTGCACCTCTTGAAGAGATGAAAACACCCTATTGGCTCCTCACGCATGACTAACTCAGACCCATCACAACAAATCTTTCTCTTTGGGCTTGTCAGACATTGTGAGTGTGTGTATAGGTGTGTGAGTGAGATAGCGTGACAGATGAGGGAGTGATGGACTAGAAGTGACATATGACCCCTGAAGCAGCCAAGGATTAATGGCCTGAATAGGCAAGCGTTTCGAGAAGGATGTGGACGGGTAATAAGGATTTCCACCAGCCACAGTACATCCATCCATCTGCCCGGATCCACACTTTTCTGCAGCTGGAACTTCCAGATGTGGAGCCACCTGTGATAAAAAGGCCACTGGCTTCTTGTCACAGATGCTGAGATGATTCCTCAAAGAAAAATTTACTCTGGACTTGATGTTACATTACTGGTTCTGTGTACAGAGAGTAACATTTTTGAGTGCAGGGCACCTTTGGTGGTCTGCGTTGGAGAAGGTTTTCAGGTGAGGGCGGCGTCACAGGTCGCGTGATAGTTTACACTGTGGCTGGGGAGGTGAGAGATATAAGACACTGCAGGGACTCCAGTCAAGGTCCAGAGGAAGATGAAACATGGAAAATGTCACCGGTGTATTCTGACATTTTGCACTTTGAGCAAGTCTGAAAAGGTTCAAACACCAACTAAGAAGTGAAAGTGGCAGCTATGAATATGAGTCCCTTCCTGAGAAGACATGTTACACTCCTTTCACCTCGTCCACTTCAGAGGTGTTGATATTGGCATACGTGGAAACTAATTTATGAGGTATTTTGCATTTCACAACTTTGAAAGTTGCCAGAGTCTTGACGGTAATGGGAAACTAAGTGAAACTTTAAAAACTGGGTTGTTCATGATGACAAGTGCTGTGTGTTTTTTTCCTGATTTTGACTAAAAGTTAAGTGAGGAAATTTTGGAAAATCCCTCATTTCATTATGTGAGTCATTTTGCCCACATAGCGTGCACACTATCTACTCATTATCAGATAACTTGTGAACAGTACTTTTATTTGTTGTATTTGGAGAGTCATTTCAGTGAAATCACCCAAAACAAATGTCCTTTCTTACTCATAGTGGTATGTACTCATGCTACTAAAATTGTTTCTTAGATTTCTGACATCGACTTAATGGAAGTAAATGGAATTTAGTTTACGTACATTTACTTCCATTTACATTACATTTTTAAAAGAAAGCAAAAGCAATTAACAACATTCTTGACCATAGGAATAGTGGTGTGTCAAAACAATCTCCAATCTAAGTCCATTCAGTAGCTTTTTCCAGCTTTCTACCCCCATTGTTGACTTGAACAACTTTGCTTTACTGTTCTGACATTGTATTAGTGACTGAGCTTGTATGTCAACAGATTAACACCCATGACAGCTGAGTAAATTTCATCAGCCCGAGGAGACTGTGTGATAGGATCAAAACATTTCTGTTAGGGAACATTGAGTTTAATCAATCAAAAAGTCCAAGTGTGACCACTTTAAGCTTTCCTTTGCATAAAGTGTTATAGGTTATAAAACTAAACTTTTGGCTTCTTTATCACCTGTACAAGCTTGCAGTTTGTTGTTTAGGGGAATAGGACCAGTAGTGGGGGCCCTGTAATACAGGGACAGCCCACAAAGATACTGAAGTTAATGTTTTTGGTGACTAGAGGGGCACATAAAGGATGTCTACCTATGATAAACTTGAGTTACCCCCTCATGAACCTATAGCTTGAGGCTTTTTTGCCGATAAACCTGACTTCCCTGACAACACTTTGACTTTCTTCTTCAAAAAATGCTCTCTGTTTGCCTGTTGCCTCTGTGGCCTCAGAGAGAAATCACAGATGAAAGTGCTGCCATAGGACATCAAGATGGCCAGGAGGAAAAAGACCTCCTGTCACCATCTCCCACTCTCAAAACCATGAACACACAAGGTCAAATAGTAGCACTTCACATCCCGATGCATTAGATTTTTAGATGCTCCGCTTTTCATCGCGATCAAATCACTTCCTGCCAACCAAAGTAGAAGTGTTAGTGGGAGGGCGAGCAGAGGGCTAGTGGGCTGATATTAAAAAGGACCCATGCTGCTGACATGTCTTTGAACGGAAGCAAGCAACACATTCAGGAGAGATTTTCCTGATTTCCCACTCTGAAGAAAATCTGACAGAGAATTGTCCTTGTGACTTCAGCTAAAGTCTGTTTTGTGTGATTGGTGTTTGCCTGTCTGAGATCATTTCAACTCTCTGGTCCTACATACATTGTCAGTGTTTGTAGTTAAAGAAAGCTGCTGTAACGATCGATTTTAGCTCGTATTAAAAGCAGTCACAGATCCAGTAACTAAATGGTAATGCACATGCGTGCTGATCTGGGGAGATACGGCTGAGGAGGGCAGAGGACAGGTCAGCCAATGCAAGAGGACAGTGTTAGAGGCTGAGTGACACTGATGACTGCTGGTTAATGCAAGTAAGCAATGCAAGCTGTTCAGTTTTAAAAAACTGTGCATTAAAAATCCTACAAGCATATAGCAAGCACAGCCTGTCAGATTAATAAATTTTGTGTTATTAAGGAAACTTGTGCCACCTTTTCTTAGCCATTATGAAGTCCACTAGCAAAATCATAGACTCATAGTAGACACTACATTACTAGCCATGTTAGCAGCTAACATTTCAGTGTTAGCGGCTAACTGTAACTGCTAACTCGCAAGTGCTCCCTCCAAAGCATTTTCATCATCCTGCTAATGTTACTTGTGCTAGCTAACAACAAGCTAACAAGGCTTACACAGAAAAGGACGTATTTATTAGTTAATAACAGTTGGTCTACTGCTGACTGACTGTAGCCTATTGATTTGGCAAATTTATTATGTTTAACAACATATATCGTTAAAATTGTGACAGCTGAAAAATGTAAGTGTATGCTTTTGATAGAAGCCAGTAAGTTGTTAATACTTTTTGATTAAATTATATTTCATATTTATGCATACATAACTATTGTTATTACTGCACTCTACCATAATATTGATTGAGAATCACATATGAGACCAGGATTACATGCTTAATACAAAAAATAGCAGATTACAATAGTAAAAGCAATTAATTATTTCTTTGCTGGTAAAAAATCTGTCTGGATGATGAAGTTTTTCATCTACTTGCTAACTTGGCCAGTAAGCTGAAAAGTTAGTTTTGGACCCTGATTAGGACATCACATTACTTAATAATCTTTTTCCTAATCTAAAGTATTTGAGCATTTCCAATTGGTCTTAATCCTACAAGCAACTGATCCCTCTTAACTAGTTAATTGTCTAATTGTTTAAACCCACCAAATAAGAAGACCTGTCTTCCGATTCCAGCTCTTCAAAAGTTCAAGTGGGGTCTGGCTCACTGGTCATCTGTCTCTTTGTCCTAAACCTAAACAACGCCCACCCATCCGATGTGGCTGGGCCCCTTAAACAACCTCGAGCAAACGAACTCATTGTAAAATGGAAGCGTATGTTTAGCTAATGGGGCTCAGCTGTCCAGTCAGTTTCACTCATGTATATCTCCTAATCTTGTGGTGGCTTTTGGAGGATAAGGGGGGGGCGGATTTCAGAGGCGATGCAAACACACAGATAGCAAAGTGCGTGGCGGAGGCCTGGCCCAGGATGTCAGTGTTCAGGGTGGGTGACAGTGTTATTCCCTACCATCTGTTTCCTAGGCAGCGATCCAGCAGTGTTATGTTGAATGCACAGGCATGAGAGAGTAAGGAGCAGCCCACCATGTCACACTATTGGCATTGCAGAGTTTCATATTAACATAGCAGCGTGGCTGGCCTCCCATGCCTGTTTTTAGGGGCGATATGGGTTCGGTTCAGGCTACACACAGATATATAAAAAAAAGCTCTCTTACACTCAGACTGCCCATCTGTCTATCGTCTGTCTGTTTTTTATGTCTGTGGCACTCTCTCAGCTCAAAGAAAGAGGATTGGCACAGTCACAATTTTCTCCACATTGCTGAGCTATAAAGTTACAAAATGCCGACAGAGGAAAGGGAGATTATTGAATTAGAGCAAGTACAACTGTATGCTTTCTCACTGCATTTTATCTTAAAACTGTTGGCCCATGTGAATTTCCCATGAACCGACACTTCTACTCTCTGCTTTAAAGACAAGCAGGATGGTGAACCGCACCAGTGTTTGGTGACAAGACTAATGCCATAAATGGCATATCATTTTCTGTTTGGCTATGTTACCCAAACAACAAAGGAATGTTATGAGAGCAGTGGGGTCTCATCACTCAAGCTTTTATGAGAAGAACTCACAAAGGCCTGAATCACTCTTCCTCTCTGTCTGTGCTGTCACCCCCAGGAAAAGTGAGCATGCCGTAAATCACCTTGGCAGCTATGTGTTTTGAAGCGGCAGACTGCCTATAGCCGTTGTCATTTTATAGGTTGTTATTTCACTGCATATTGTAGAGAGGAGGGATCTGAAATCATGATGCCTTAAATGTTGATGTGTTTGCTTGTGAAGTGGTGAATCACAGTATGGATGAATGGAGGGACATCTCCAAAAAGGCAGCCCAGAGTTCATGGAGAAACCTCAATCCAACCTTTGTCCAGAATCTGAACCTCAAGGTATTCAGCTAATTCTTTTAGTATGGAAAGTGGAGGCTTTATTGCATTCTTCGAGGATGTGAACCTGAACGTTTAAGTGTTAACTTGCATTAACGTGCACTATATATACAATGAATTACTTTGTGTGAGGGCTCGTGGGAGAGGTTTAGAGAGAAAACCATGCAGGGTTTTGATGTGGACCATTTCTGCAGAAATCTGGGCCATGTTCAAGGGTTCGAAGTGCAATGATAAAGAAGCTGAACATAATTACATCACTTTGAGTAAAACAGGATTTTCAACCCCAGAGACCTATATCAGTTTTCTCTATTTCTTTCACATGTGCATGTTAAGCTTTTGCTTGATATTGTCCCAAAACATTTAGACACAAAGGTGACGTGTCATAACTGCGTTCATGCTTTCACGCATAAGTCTGCTCAAATCCCAAGACAGGCTGTTCATAAGCTCCAGAGAGCTTACTACTCCCTGATGCCCTTTGTTTGAAGAAAAAGGTGTTGACTGACAGCTGAGCTCCTGGACCCTACTCAGCCAGGGTTCAATGCGGATGCCTGGCTAATGAGGTCGACTACAGGGATTATAATCAGACAGGGAATATTAGCCCTCTCATGTGTCAGTCAAACTGGGAAAACCTCCCAGTGCTGCAATGTCAAAGTTGGCTTCTTAGTTTCCGATTGGTTCGTGTTTACCATATAAAAACACAGAGCCATGTCACAACGTCCTCAGGGTGGACGTCTCAAGCCTGTGACAGTTAAAGGGAGAAGGAGTTATGGTGGGAAATCTCACCATGTGTCCAATTCTTAGGCCCCGGTTGACACCAAGGGCACTCCAAAACGTACAAATTATCTTTTGACGGCTTTTTGGCAGTAAAATGTGGTCTTTTTAACCTTGCAGTCTTTAACCTCTCAATAATCATTCAGCAAAAGGTAGACCTCAAGCTGGGGCTGAGTCCTTGCTTTGCGTTGAAATGTATTAATGGGCATCATGTTTGACCTTCTCCAACCGCAACGCCACTCAACTCTCTCTCCACGCTCTGGCCATTTTTAAGAGCAAAACAGAGAAGGAGATGAGAGATGGAAAGAAAAACATTAAAAAAAAGCCCAGACTCACAAGAGCAATGTGACATATGGAAGCCATCACAGGCCTGGACTCCCATCTGTGTCGGCAGTCGTGGCCTGCTGGCACCCACTAGTCACTGCGCAGGATGGGAATAATCCAGGACAGAGGAATTGTGATAAGAGGAGTCTGAATCCCTTGAGGACAAGATTTCAGCATTGGGGGAGGGGTGGGATGGGCTGCAAGTGGAGGGTGTTATTGTGAGGTGCAAAAGCTTGCTGATGTTTTCAGAAAAACAGGTGCTGGACAGCTCAGTGGGGTTCATCTAGGTTTAGCTGGGCTCAGTTTCTCACGTTCCTTCCTGAAACAAATACCGTCTGCATGACACAAACTGCAGCACCCAATTTCTTGTTTAGCATCCTCCTGTAACAAACTGTAAATCTAAGCGACACATTCCTGCGCTGTGGAAATTAAACAGTTTGTAGTCTAAAGCAAATGTGTGTTTCCTGCTCTGCAGTTGCCAAGATTTATTTAAAATTATTTCTGTTTGACTTCTGTTTGCATTCCAACAGCAGCTTTTTGGCAAACGTTACAAACCAGAATAAAACTAAATGAAAGGTTTAATTGGAAAAGGAAATTGCCTTCTCATCTCAGCTTACATGTTTGCATTGTTGGATTTGCCTTAAGGAGTGAATTCAGAGTGTGTTATTGTAAGCCTCAGAGTTGAAGGGAGAGGTAATTTAGGAGTCTGACCACATTCATTCAAGCTTCATATTCTGGTTCACTGCGGATCTAATCAGCAAGTTGAATGATATTCGGTCCCTCCAGTCATGTTCTATTTTGTTCCCTCTCTAAAAATGGCAACATGTGCAAACAATAGGAACTTTTTTTTTTTTTTAAACAGTGTAAGATAAACAATAACAGTAGGTGATACTGTTCAGTTAAGCGCAAGTAAATGTTTTTTCTATTTTGTTTTTGGGTAATAAGGTAATTGCTTTTGAGGTTTTATAAATTCTCTCGACCCAAACATCTTCTCCTTTGTCAGACCTTACTAACTGGCACAGTCCAAGTTTTTTGTCAGTGAAAAATTTATTGTAAAGCAGTAAATTTTTTATCACCCCTTTCAGTGGACCCCTGATGGTAGGCTGTGGAGTTGTATCAATCTGAGAGTGAATGCCCCTCAGCATTTTCCTGGGCATGCATCTCATGCACACACAAACACACTCAAACACTGAGTTACTACACTTAACAAGACTCGAGGAGCAACAGAGACCAGCATCTTTTGAATCATTGAAACTTATCTTTGATTAAAACAAATGATCCCTGTACTTTGAACTTCAAGCAACAGAATAAATGAAACATCTGATCTTGTGTGACAGTATGGTCAGGTCTCCTGAGTCCTCCACCCTGTACAGCTCAGTGCTGCCCGAGGCCACAGAGGGCAGGACCCTTCAGATTTAACACCACACAGACACGGACACCTGGGATTTATTAGTGATCGAGCTCATGTGGCTTCATGCAGACAAAGGGAAAGGTTTTTGTCTTGAACGCAGCAGAATAAGTTCTAAAATTCAGTCTCATTCCTTTTCTTTTCTGCTTTACCTGCATTTTTATCTGCCTTTATGCTGCTCGTCCATCTTCAGTGTTCTTGTGAGGAGCAGAGGTAGTCTTTTCAAGCTTGACTAATGTGGCTCAGATAGCGTGCAGGATGACGATGGGGGAGCACCTCGATCTGGGCCATACCTTGTTTGTTGTGGCTGCTTTACTTCAGCCGATTCTTTTCTCCTTTTTCGCTCCTCACCGCTGCTCTGCTTTGGAGATTCAGTCAAATGAAAGAACAGCTGCCTGACCTCTTTTCAGCCTGGCTGCTGTGGTCTTGAACATCAAGACTGAGCGTCATGCGGAGACCATCTCCAACAGGATGTAAGCCTTGTCGCTGCGGTCAGTAACACGTGCCCAATCTCCCGGCCACCAGCTGCAATCAAGCGTTTCTCTTATCATAAGGAAGTTGAGAGATATTTTTTTGTTTGTTTGTTGTTTTTAAACATATTCATTTCCTCCAGTCTTAACAATAGGACAACATCCTTGGACTGGGAGGGGAGGGTGCCAGTGCTGTGTGCAGCTGGAGGTGACACAGCATGCTGTGGTACAGTAATGGAGTCATCCATCAACAGGCCCCATTAAAACACCTTGACAAGCCAGCTGAGGCAACTCCAGTGGCCATGGTGACCAGTCTAAAGGTTGATGTTTGTTCTCAAACAGTGGCTGCATAAATGCTCACTAAAAGGACAACAACACTGACAGGGGTCTGTTCATTAGTTTGTATTGTTCATTATTGCGTTTGTATTCAAACTAATTCCCTCAATAATTTGCTCATCTAGCTTTAATATATGCAAGTGAGAAGTGTTAGGTAAATTATCATAAGTGAAGAGCTTGCAGATAATTTCATTTTGTGTGTTTCCACACAAAGAAATGGCTTTTATTACCTAGATCAAGCCAATAATTCTATTTCATCAATGTAGAAAGGCTATTGATCAACTACAGAGCCTTTTTTTTGTGTTTCTGAGTATGCATGCAGCACAAACTTTCCTTTTTCACAACATTGTTGTCAATAGCAGTTCAATTCACTTTTATAATACCATTAATTACATCTACATTATTATATATATATAAGGGCAATAATTTGGATGGTTGGATAAATGTTCTGGTTGCATGAAGATGATATGCAGCTGCAGACATATTTGTCTTTATTGTACCAAATATCACTCAAATGACCTGCCACCTCAACTGATAAGGCCTTAGGCAACTTAGGCAATTGGTAGGCTATTAGTTTGATAGCGATCATAGTTAAGCTTAAAAAATATTGTCACAATGGTTTAAAAAGCCCACTCTTGAATTTCAATAAGTGATGGGGTCAAAACTGTAGTCTCTGATATAGAAGTCATACTTTTGTGGACTCATCTTCATCACTTAAAGGTTTTACAGTGTAACAACAACATTACAATGTTTCTTCCTTTTTATAAACATGAGACTTAAATAACAAACTTTCAGCATATTAATATGCTGTTACTGTATCATTGATACTAATACTCTTTCTCGTCAAGGCAACATTTAATTATGATACAGTGTGACTGTTTAGTTGAGTCCAGTATTCATTTACTTGTTAGCCTGTTGGCTCCTTTATCCAATTTGATAAATGTTTAGTTTTCTACAGCAGCTACTTGTTTGCTTTGTCTCTCCTCCAGTTTGCACTGGGCAGGTAGTGTACAGTACAATAGTCCATTTGTATTAACCTGTGTGTTGGGTGCAGCTGGTTGTTGTTTTATATGAACACACATTCTTATAGTTTGAGGGGGCGGCATTAAACAGCACAGTCTACCCAAAATAAAAACTGAGAATTGTCTTTTGTTAAAAAATATTTCATACTGTTGGACCTTGCAGCTGATCTGATAAAGCAGATCTGTATTTTCTTCGTCTTTAGTTACAGACCAGCAGATCAGCAATCCTCAAAAATTATGTTCTGTTGGCCAAAATGTTCCTTTTCTGTCCTTGTTTTGTTTTTGAAGACCTTTGTTGTTTATTCCCTGCACTTTAAGTCCTCTGAAAATTCACTCAAGCTGAGATAGAGCAATTATGTGCAATTTCAGCTCTTAAGACCATCTCCAGCAATCACCATGGAGATATTTATAAGGTGGTTGGAGTCAGACAGCAGACACAGAAATTGGTAATATGTTCCCTTTTCTGCTGACTGCTCTTTGTTCTTTTGAAGTGCTCAAATCATTTCCACTGATTTAAATGAATTTTTCAACACACAGATAAATTGAGAAACAGTTACAACTGGATGGTTTTAAATTATTGTCTTGTCCGCTTGGGATAAACATTGAATCTCCAAAGCCCTGTAGAGGGGTGTTGCTTCTGCAGTTTTCAGCTTTTATTTGTATTAAGGCCCAGCTGAAAAAAGTCCCTGTGAGCCCCCAGTGTGTAAACTATCTTTGACCAGTGATCAGGATCCTATTCAGACGACCGTATCTCCTCCATCTGTGGCATGTCGGCAGGCATCCTCCTGCATTCCAGTCCTTTTGTTTGTGGAGGCAGGGGAAGGACATTAATGAGTCTTCCATTGACTTAACATCCTTGGAAAGTCCGCCTTGGCCTCACACCTGCTACCTATAAGCCGCTGGAATCTCTGCTCCATCAGTGTTGAGGATGTGCTCTCTGGAAAATATGCGGGCTGCTCGAGGCCTTCAAGGTAGCGCAGCATGCGTCGAGGAAACAGTGAAGAATGTCAACCTGGACATCGTTTCCATATCCACCAGTATAGCCAACAATGTGGCCATTGTTTGAATGAAAACAGGCTCTTCATCACTGATATTAAGCACCTGTAGACTTAATATACTTAAAACTCTATTGTGTTTTTGTTGTCTTAGGTTTAACTGGTCTGTGGAGACCAAAGTGAAGAGGTTACCATGTGATGACTGAGGCGTGGTTGTTGATTAATGCAGCAAAAAACTATGTTTAGGTAAAATCTAACAACACAAACATTTAATCTTCAACAACGGACTAGTCCAGAGGTTCCCAAACAGAGGGGTGGGGTCACTGCAGGTGAAGCTAAGATGAAAAACAAGAATTTATCTAGGTCACTTAAACAAGAGTTTGCTGGTGCTTGTGTGCTGACCTTTCTTTCACCAAAATTCAACCTGAATTTGAAAAATGTGACCTTTTCTAAAGGTGCTTTTCCAATTATTGTTAATAATTCATTTTTTTAAAAAGACAAGGGGCACTGAACTTTTTGGGATCTGAAGGGGATAATGCCTGAAAAAGATTGAGAACCACTGGCCAAGTCCAAACATACATACTTGTTCTTTTTAAAACGTGGTTTAGTCCTTCATTCTCAAAAATACTTTACAAGCAAGCACTCTTTTAATGAAATTTATCATTCATTTTGAAACCGACAGGATATTAAACTGTAACCCTAATGCCAAACCATAAAGCCATGCTGGCCAATCAGAAGCCTGAAAAAAAGTTATTGATACAACTGGAGATCAGACAGGTTCTTGTCCAAAGCCTGCAGTGTTGGTGGTGGTTATTGTGCTGTGGAAGTGTTGAATTATCAAGTGCATTTTGGTCCCACTGTTTCTTAATATAGTAAAAGAGTAACTGTAAATTTATGTGTCCAAAGTCCTACGAACAAGGTAAGCACCTAACCAACATTAAAGTGAATGTGTGGTCACATAGCTTTTTTTCAAAAAAGTCTATTCTCATTGACCTTAAACTGAGTTTGTGTGGGGATTAGAGGCCCAAAGCTGTTTTTAAACATATTACCCAATCATTCACCTTAAGGAACATTGTTTTTGTAATGTAATCCAAACTCTTCCCAAATTTCGTCCAAAATTTATATTGCACTTTTTTAAAGTTGGTTGAAGAGAATGATAAAAAAGCAATAGTAAAACCTTTGCAGCAGCAGTGATATTCTGATATTGTTATTTTAACAGTTTTGGGTACATATCACAAATCAAACTTTACCAGAATTACGTAGTCTTTTTGTTGGCTGCTGAATTTGATGGAGACAAACAGACAGCCCAGAGAAAAGAGGAAAAACTACTGAGTCTGATAAACAATCAAACACATAAACCAAATGATTTCATCAGAGGGATGAGCTTCACTTCTGCCTCAGATTAAGCCGTACAGCTCAGTGCTTTGCCATTGTCAATATGCGTTTGAGCATCTTTGACGATAAAAGCCAGATGACACCAAACTGTATTTGACTTTGATCTCCCTGATGGCATTTTTCCTGAGCCCTGCTTCACAGCTAGTATTAAATCTTCACCATAAAAGCTCCTGCTGTACATCTGATCATTATTTTTACTGATCTACTTTTTTTTCCCAGGGGAACTGGCTTACAAAAAAACACTTAAGTATTGAAGTTATGTGAAGCATCAAATATAGAGCTGTAAGCACATCTGTCAAAGGAGTTATTCAGGATGACAAATGTGCAGGACTAACTACCTGTTTAACTGCAGGTCTGCACTCTGGTGTATAAGAAATAGCAACAGGGCTTGAATGGTTGTAACAGCTCCACAGACTCCTATGTGTAGTCTGTATCTGGAACTGGTTTATGTTACAAGTCCTGATAGACATATAAGCCTCTCTTCGACTGCTCTGCAAAGCTAAAGACAAGACTATGCCTGCAAAAACAGTAAAATTGGATCGACAGAAACACAAATACTCTTTTACCACATAATACAGACATAGTTGATTTGTTAAGGTCATGGGTATTTGGAATTGAAATACTATCGCTCTCTATGAGAAAATAACTTGCTTTACCTTGAACTGAACTGTCTGTAAAATGGCAAACGTGTACTATCAAGCATGTTATACACTGCGGGCTGTCCCGAAAATTGCTGAAAGCTTAGACATAACATCAGGAAATTCTCCATGATGCATTGCAACAGCTCAGCAGGCTTCCAGATTCCCTGCTGTAACAGTGTGTCATGTCTTTCCCTTTCCTCTATGACCCCCTAACCCAGTAAGTACGACGCTGCTGTGCTGCAGTGATGGCCTGGAGGATCTCAGAGGGTTCTCTTGTAGATTTATGAGCACCATAGTGTTTTTTAAGCCGAGACGTCCTGCTTAGTTTTGCTTCACTGTTAGAGACTCCAGGTTTACATAATGAATCAACGCACAGATCTGAGGTGATGAATCCTGAGAGAGCCGCTCCTGACTGGTCACCTTGTTTGACCATTTTGTTTAGTTTTGCTTGTTGTCATTTAGTTTTAATTCAGAAACTCTGAGCGGAGTCAGTATAGATCAAATACTCCAATACAATAAATACAAAAGGCTTGTCAGACTATACTTGTTTTATTTAGTACTTGGGTAATACCAGCAAATGGACACTGTCTGATTCCAACAATATTTATTCATGTCCAAACACTCACTTCAAGTCTTAACTTATGCACTGAGAGTAATATGTTCATCCAAAGCAGAACATGGAGTCAGATTTATCATTGGTTTAATCTCGATAAACCATGCTAAATTGAGATAGTAAACATGTCTGTAAAAAATTAGTATGTTGGCATTGTCATTTTTGAACATGTTAGCACACTGACATTAGCATTTAAAGCAACACTTTGAATAGTGTTAAGCCAAACAGAGTTGCTACCTTGGTGGTACATTCTTGGTCTGGACACTATGGTTAAAAGAAAGCTCTCAGATTTGAGAGCCAGCTCCAAACCTGAAGAATAGTTTTTACACTTCATTACATTTTGCCCCTTTTATTAGGTATTGCCTCTGCTGGTTTGTAAAATCAGAGATAAGGAAGAAAATTTTAATCTTGAACCTGAATGGAGATTAAAACTGTAATAAACTGTGCCATATCACTTTTTAAATACATTAAACAATCCTTTGTGTTCTTTTACAAAAATATGTATTGCCAAACTGAGTGTTAATATACACTTACATGTTAAATGGTGTGAGAAATTTGCACAAAGGCATTGCTAATGTGCGCCATGCAGAGTCAGTTATGTGACTGAAAATATGTAAATATGGCAGAAGTAAAGCCTGCACAAGAATGCACCACTGTAATTGGCCGTTTTTTGCCTCACCTCATCATGACCACAGTGCTTTCACTGTTCCTTCTTTGTCAGTGATATGTTCAATGATATGCTTGGTTTGTCAGACTGTCAAGGGTTGGTAGTTTTTAAAGGCTAAGGTAACATTTGTTCACAGTGATAAAGCCTGGAAATGAGGGCTGGTTTAATCACTTTAGATTGTAGATAAGGGTATAGTGAAAGGTATATCTCAGTAATAACACAGTCAAAATGTGCTATTAATAGCATTTGTCATCAGAGCTGGGAGAAGAAGGTGTTTAAACTAATAGGCTGACTGGATGATATGTTGACTGAGGTCAGTGTGTGCGTGCAGACCGCAGCGGCTCCATTTTTCCATTGGTCACTGCTGACACCAATGAAAGTCCTGCGCATGACAGGGTTACAGAAGTAGGGTCTCATCGCCTCAGGGTTTGTTTTTATTCTCTTTCCAAGGGAGGCTTTAAAATCAATGCCTCAATCTGAATTTTACAAAAACTTTATTGTTCTCTCAGACTGAAGTGACAAGTTAAGCCAACTAAAAGTGCTCTTTTTCATTGGAGTTTTTAATAGTGTACAATATATGTCATTCAGTTTAAGATTTGTAGATGATGGAATGATTTACAGCATTTATATTCATACTTGATATGCAGCACATTCATATTTTTTATTTTCTGTCGACACTTTATATATAAATAAAAACAGAGATATTTTTAGCCCTCCAAAACAATGACTCATCACTAATTTCATCCCCATATTCTGAAATGTTTTGGCTTCCCCACCAAGTTTGTCTCCAAGTTTCCTCATTATCTTTTCCTTTTAGACGGCAGTTTCCATGAAGGATATGATGAGATTTCACACTCTAACAAGCAAAAAATAAGGATTTACAGTGTTTTTCCTCCTCAAGTCTTTCCCCTGCTTTCCAAATTTGCTGTATCTGCATCAAAAAGCAGCTCATGGGCTTAAAGTTCCCTGTGACAGAAGCCTCAGCTCTGTTTCAGTGTTAGCTGGAGCACAGCTTAACCCCCCAACCAGTGCACATAATGAGCCAACTTGACTGGCCAAGTTTGACATGCAGTCCTCCCTTTATAAATGGGGTCAGAGCCTGCCACGGTGGAGCAGTTTACGAGGGGAAAAGGGAAAAAGGAATTTGTGAGGACAAGACAAAAGCCCCTGCAACTTAGAGGTGGTTGCCTTTTTTTTAGCTGCTGTCCCTCCACAGTAGTGGAGAGGCCTTATCCTGAGGGGTCAGAAGGTCAATTTAGACACAGCGCTAATCCCTTCACAAGCTTATTATGAGCTCCTGAATGTGCGGACACGAGCAGTGCAATACTTTAAGTCGTAAGTCGAACCAAAGCTCTTGAGATACTCTCCTTGTTTCAGCAGCCATATGGGAAACATAAGGAAACCTTGTTTTCTGTTTAGATATGCTAAGTTCTTTTGTACGTAATGCAACACATTTACATACATGGAGCTGATTTTGACTATAGCCTTGCTAGCCACATAGCTCTTGGGGTGGCACTCTGAATATAAACAATCATGGTCCCCAAAATGTGAAGATCTTCATTGGTTGTTAGTTGCAGAAAGAAAACCCTCACACTTTTTTCAGGAGATTACCTTTGTTGTTAGAGCAGTGCGAAGATACTGGGGACAGTTGCATCTTGTAACACAAAAGTCTGCTGCTAACTATGGCTGCATTTAGCTAGTTAGCTAGGTCAGCCATCAGTTATCCCATAGACTGTATGAAAGACAGGCATAGTCTCAGTGACATCAAACATTTGCCTAACTAAAAGGAAAAAAAGTGCAAAATGGAACAAAACTTTTTTTTTGTTTCAGGCTATAAACGTGTTTATTTCTGCTGTTAAGTTATATATTTTGAAAATGTGGGTCTGTGGAGGCTTACTTGCTTTTGGAGCCAGTCTAAAGTGGGAATTTGAGGAACTGCAGATTTTTGTTCTTTGGCATTGGCTCTTTTTCTTGAGCTCACCAAAGAAGTGTTGGTGTTTACACCTTTGGCACAGGGGCTTTTGGTCACCAGTGAGAAAAAAAAGGCAGAGAAAAAAAACAGTTTTCAAAAAATATCTATACTTTTTGATGTAGCCTTAGTAGGGAATGCTGTTGTCTGTGGCCCTGGAAAGAGGGCTGAACTGAGGTCGGGCAAGTGAGTAGCAGAGCCCAGAAGCAGCGTCCTTTTGGACAGTTGGACCAGGGCAGAACCAGCCTCCAAGGCCGACATAAGCCAGTTTGTGAAGTTAATGTATTTTATTTGCAAAGTGACAGATGAATTTAATCAACCTACCAGCCACCTAATTGCTGATTTTTCAGTGAGTTGACTCAGACTGACTGACCTGGTAGCCTTCACCTCAGTTCCCTTTCACTCATCTGACTGTAGTAAGCCCAAAGACACCCGAAACAAAGAGGAGACAGAGAAAAGACAGCAGCCCATTGCTGGAGAAGCGTGGACCTGAGGCGTAAACATAGCTTTTGCATAAACATGGCAAAAACTATGTTTTCATAAATGACAATGTAATGTAATAGACACTGAGAAACTCTATAGAACAAAAAGGAGCTGCAGAGTCAGGTCTATCGTCTGTGGGTTAATCAATATGAGCGACGCTTTTACCATTACTCACAGTCATTTGATCCATTGTTATTATAAAAATATTGACTAAAGCTGCTTTAAGCAGAACTGTGGCTCATTAACCTGGCAGTCAGCAAATGCTTTCAGTGATTTCTCATTAGATTTTTCTTCATTTGCCTCCGACCTGCTGTTCCTAATTTACTTAAAACCTATCCATGATTAGAGATTAGTGGAAAAGAAGAATATCCACTTCTAATCAAGCTGCAGGAATTGAGCCATGTTATGTCCGTGAGGGCTCCGGGAGCAACTGTGTTTGTGTATGATCACTTGGTCATCCACAGAGATTAGCGAACACAATAGCATTCCTCCACATACAGTAACATCCTACATAATTAAAATGGAGAAAATTCCAAGGCACAATTATTGATACCAATTATAGATATCGTTAAACAAACAACCTGACATAATGACAGATTCACTGACTCAAACACACACACATATATACACACACACAGAGAGGATATCCGAAAGTAAGGAAACACTGTGTGTCAATAGGAAACAACACACCGTGAGCCGGAGTGTGTCCCATGTCCCTGAAGGCATCGTGCACTTGAACCAGGTGCCGTCCTTTGTGTATTTTCCTGTTTACTGACTTGTCGCCTGCTTGTTTGGGTGTTTTCTTTTGGTCCCTCAAGTCAACACCTTCCTGTGGACCGTGTTGCTCCTGCCTGACTTCACTGCTCTTGTCTGGCCCCCGGATGTCATTAAAAAGGCTCAGAATATCAGCCAAGGGAAGTCTGATGGAGTCCAGACTGCGGTGCATTGTTTTGAAACCATGCTGGTTTAGGCCTTGGCTATTTCTGGAGCCACAGAGCTGCTTTCTGCAAATCCACTGTATTCAACTGTAAGAAGAAGTTATTTTCCAACTACACCTTCGTTGCCAAATAAAACAATGTCATTTCCAAGGACTTCCTTTAAATGTGAATTTATTTCCTCTCTACGAGGTGACGACTTTATCAGTGACTTAAACACTGTAATGTTTTTCAAACAGTTGTGCAAAGTAGTTAGATATAGCTCTTATTTTGTTGATTATCAGAAGCACTGATAAATTTCAATGTTTTATTCCGACCTAAAGGATTTTGTCAGTGGTAGAGGAGACTTTTGCAATTAAATTTTGCACAATGATAATATGAGGATAATCCTGAGACTTTTTTATGCAGCTAAGACATTATCATTTTTGGTATGTTTTGGTTTTTATGAAATGCCGATAGTCTGGTGAAGAACTGATAGATTGAAAGTTTAGTGAATTTAAGTGAAAGCTGCACTGACTAAGTTTGTAGATATCCTTCTCTTAACATATGAAATGCCTCAACAAATATTGGATGGATTTTCATGCTTTTTGGTTAAGACATATGTTTTGCCCACAGGATAATTTCTATAACCCCCTGACATCCCCTTCATCTAATGCCAGCATCAGGTAAAATTTTTCATTTGTTCAATCCTACAAAATTTTTAAAAAGTTTAATACTAGTTCAATACAATACAGTGGTGATTTTCTCATCAGCCTCAGCTGTACTGTGTGTTAAGTGCTATCCTTCACCTGAGAAGGAGAACATGGTAAACAAAGAGCCTTTTGAACATCATCATTCTGAACATGTTACCATGATGTTGACAGCAATGAATACAAAACACCGCCATGTGTAAGTACAGCCTCACAGAGCTGCTATGCATCTGTAGACTTTTAGATTAACTTAAGCCCTGTGTGAATAAACACAAGGCTCTCATTCACAAAAAATACAAGGTCAGGCACATTCTTGGTACACTACTTACTAGAATGTGGTTTTTCTACTGTTTACCCATCGTGCTTTCAAAGATAAATAATCTCAACCATAAAAACTTTCCAGAGTTGCAAAGTCCTGTCCTTATAATCCCTCTCTTCGGTGTCTGAAAAGCCTACACATTCATTTTTCATTTAAACCTGACTCTCTTGATCATCTATGGTATTTCACCAATATCTGAAGCAACATGCCCCAGTCAGTGTTGGCTCCTTTGCATTGTTTTAATACAGTACTGTTTTTTCGGTCAAAATGCCTGTTTAGACTAGTCCAGATTTTTCCATCCTTTGTCTCTGGTGCAACTCTATCAGATTTGAGAGAACTCTGATGACTTTCTCGACATTAGGTTTTGTTATCACTCAGATTTGGCTCTGTCACAATCAGTATCTGATCAGGCCTTTCTAGTATGACCTTTGTTTTTGTTATCAGGTGCAACACAGACCTCAGACCGCACAAATCACATGCTCTCGTGCAAATACACAAAACTCAACCTGTGTTTGCTTGCACACCCACAAGCTTGGCTGCTTTTATCTTGACCCAAGTCAAACACTTTGATAATGCAGGATTACTTGGACTTGTTAAAAACTGCTCAGCTGACTTTTAACATATCACACACACTTACTCCATCCTCTCTCAGGCCTTTATCAATTAAAACTCGCAACTCTAGCACTCATCTACTGTACTCTCCACTGATATGTTCCTCGCCTGCAACCAGTTGGGTTATTCCCTCAGCGGTTTGGAATTTGACACTCAGAGACAAATGGGAGCGTAACAAGTCTCCCTGGTGGTGAAGGTCCAGAGCCCTGGAGACCTGAAACAAGACTCTGTCACCTCACACCAAGTACACACTGGTATCTTTCTGCACTCTGCCAAACATGCCACCGCCTTACCAGCTGCACTAGGATCAGCCAGCATTTTCTAGCCAGCAGCCTGTGTCCTTGTCAGAACCACTGAATGAGCCACGAGCTTGTCAATAGCTTGCCATAACTTCTTGAGTGGCACTGGTAATTAAACACAGATTTCAGCTTTAGTCAGACCAAAGTCGATCTCATTTCCCAAAATCAGTCTTTGAATGTGGTCATGATTACTGCCAAACAGACCTAAAATGTTTTGGGTTTTTTTGTCATATGACCATGAGGTTAAAAACGGAACAAGCCTTTAGCTGAAATTGTGTCTGGGGTTAGTATTCCTTTGATATTACATCACTGAGCGGAGCTGTTAGTGGGCAGCAATTTTGGGGTTGTTTCTTGTTTTATGCTTGTTTTAGTTTTTTCAAACGTTTCCGGGCTTCAGTCATTCAAGGTGGTTTCACCAAATAAAACACTTTTAAGTTCATAATTGTTTTCACAAAAACCTCTTAAAAGATCATGAATTCCTCCACCAAATAGCTATCATACATGTTACACCACTATGCTCCTTCTCAACAGCACAGTGTTTACACAGTAGGTATTCATGAGGGTCTTTAGTTTGTGCAGCGCTGTGAACGTGCAGATTGCATGTGATGGTCTTGTTAAGGAACATAACTCAACCGTGCCACAACGTTCTGTAAAACTGCCGTAACCATGCTATCTCATAACCTTAAAGTCAATTACATTATTGAAGACAGACTTGAGGAATTGCAGACCCCAGCCATTTGTTCCCCTGAGCCCCACACGCTGTTTTGCTGTAAAATGTGATACCTCTTCATTAATCCCGCTGATTGGAGCACAGCCCAGTAGGATGTATACATTTTTAGAGCTGGCTGCATGTCTAAAGTTTGTGTGTGTAGCCATGCACATTTGGACGCACACATCAGCTTTGTTGTGAGCAAGTGTGCATGTGCATCTACATATAACATGTGTGTATCTGTGTATCGTAAGTGAAGCATTGGCGCCTTGAGACTCAAACCCCTCCACCTCCGAGTGAGTTTATGTGTATGTGATTTGAGCGCTGAAGGAGAAGTCTTGCATCCATCTCATCTGACAGCCTCCGACCTTCCAGTAATCCCAGTATTTCTCACTATCTCACCCCCCATTACCTCACACATACATACACATACACAGGGACAGCAGGCATGTGACCTGCCGCAGCATCAAAGCCAGCCAGCTCATTCATCTGCAGCTGAATCGACAGGCAATCACACTCAGGACTCCATCATCAGCTACTGGCCAAAATCTGTTGTCACTCCATCTGCATTCCTGCTTTAAAGTTCAGAGTTCTAAAGTCCATGTTATATCATCTCTTCAGCCTGATTTGGTTTGGAATTTCATTTGTTTTCATTTGCTAGAGAAAGGAGAGACTCCACCATGATTGCATTCTGTTGGGTACAACTGCCACACTGATTTTCATATCTTTAGGGAAGGTAGCAGCCTAGCACTGAGGAAAGCAAAGTCGATCCGTCTGCTGGTTCACTGATGAATATCTTAGTAATTATTGCAAGGATGCCTTACAAGAGGATGAACTCTAATGATTTTTGTAATCTCCTGACTTTTATACTAGTGCCCCCCAGAGGTCAAAATTTTCATCTAGTCAGTAAAATACCTGAATAGGTATCTCAACAACTAAAACCGTTTGTCAAATGTTCATAAACTGCTTATTAATGCTAAATAGCAAAGGTTAAAGCAACGATTACTACCATTTACATTACCCTCAGCTACACTTTGTGGTTTCACCCACTTAGCAAATTTTAGCATGCTAACACGTTAAACTAAGATGTTGAACATGGTAACCATTAACACTACTAACTATTCTTATGTTTACAGTGTTACTATGAACCCAGAATGAAGCAGTGGTGCCCTTGCAAAATCCTAAACTGCAAATAGTGGAGGGGGAGGAGAAGGCGGACTAAAGTAGTCGCTGTGGACTCTTAGTCCTGTTCATCTGCTGTGAATGTCATAATAGCTGTAGTAACATTCAGAGACTCATCCTGAAGGTGGTAAATGGTGGTGCAATGAAAAAGTCAGCACTCCATTTTACAGAGCGGATTTTTACAGAAGCTATAACTCTCCTGGTTGTTGCTACTGCAGAAAGGTGTTACTCCTGCTCTGTACGTGAATCTCTGGCTGCAAACCTTTGTCTCCCAACTGCATCTGATTTACCGCCTGTTATCTTCTGCTTCCTCTATCTCACTGAACAATCTGGTTTCACTTGGGCTCCCAGCTCTATTTAAGAGCACTTTGTCATCACAATGAGAGGAGGAGATATTCCTCCCCGCCGAAGCAACCCCAAATTATGTCTTTTGTCATAAAGAAAAAAAGGAAAGATCTATTTTATGGCTGGTGCTGAAATCTCCTAATTTCTTCAAGATGTTGGGATTCTTTACCGGAAAGATGAAAAGAGGTTACGTTTTCCCAAACGTAGCATATATTTGTGAACACTGCCTATCTCAAATGGAATCTGCTCAAAATAAAGATATCACGCATGTGCTTAACTTGATACGGAATGACTTTTTTGAAAATCAAATAAAGATACATTTCTTACGTTGATTTAGGTCATAATATTTATATTATCATCTATATTTATACATCAGAACATATTGAATTTCAGGATAACCTTTGACTTAAAGATTTGGATCTTTAGCAGTGGCAAACTAAGGTTTAGTATATGATAACCCTTGATGTTTAAGATAATAATGAAGACTAATTTTGTTCTTGGTGTGCTTTTACATAGCTTTGTGAACTAATCTAATTAATGGTGTGCTAGTTCTAATCTGCAAATTTTAATCGGGGTTATGCAAAGGGTAATTGATAAGTTTGTGGCCTGTTGAGATAAAAAGAGAGGAGTTATACAACCCCAGCCTAAGTACTTATGCAGAAAATCTAAGGTTAAAAACTCTTCTTGTATTTCTGCTTTGGGTCATTGAGAATTACAAGTCAACACTGTCTGAGAAAATAGACAACATTAACCTTCGTGAAGTCATCAGCTAACTCTGTCACAAAGGTTTGTGGATGTCCAAGGGCCCCTTTTTATGGCATGATGAATAAGTAGGATGCTAAATTCAAACACTCCAGAGAGAGATGTCTACACGAAGGCTGATAACGTCCATTTTCTCAGAAAGTGCTGACTTGCGATTCTCAATGTCCCAAAACAGAAACACCACAGAAATTAATAGCTTCAAACCTTGTGCATATTCACTCAGAGAGTTAAACTGCAGATGCATGGAACAAAAGCTAAATGCTCATTTTCTTCTACGTTGGGACAAAAACTTATTAAATCATCCCAGGTATTTCAACATGTATTTCCACATATTTCACCGTGAAAAATATTTGATAGACCACAAAGGTGCTGAGTATCAATGTATGACCTTATATCTAAGGGGTCTCACAGTTATAACCATATTCAGCTCTACGAAGCTTTACAGTGTATTTTAGCTCTTTTCTCTCAGTTTGTTTTCCTTTGTGGCCAAGTCTGTTCATTGTAGAACAACAAATCTAAACAAGTCAAAAAAGGATCACTTTGTACTTATTTGTCATTAAAAAAGACTACAAGCCTTTTTCGGGTTAGAAATTCTGCCTTCAGGGGTGAAAATATTTGTGTGTTATGTAGTTATAATCTGGGGAAGTGGTCAGATTTGTAATCAGCTTCCTTCTGCCTCTGCAGTGGCACAGCAAACAAAAGCAGCTCGAGGATTGGAAGTGATTGACCTCAACATGGCCAGTTGTTTACTTTGTGCTGAGACTGATGGCTGCTTACAGCACTGCACTATGTGTATAACCGAGTGAAGTCGCTAAAGTCTTGATAATACTGCAGAACAGGGGAGGACTGCAACTAATTAACTGTTTTTTTCGTCTTGATATTAACAGCTACTTTTCTCTCAATTTGTCTTGAAGTTTTCCTCATTATCTTTCACTCTGTAACACATTTTGTCCGACTGTGTACTTTAGGTGGATAAGTCTAGAGGCTGGAGGCTGGAGTCCATAGTCTGCAGCACTTTAGCTGAATTATACCCAGTTAACTATCATGCAAAGTGACAACAACCATTATGGTCACTTTAAAAATACCATCCTCTCCTCAGAGATGCAGGAAAATGTACATCACAACCACAGTACATCCCAACATTCCCAGGGCAGCAGGGGGAACACCCATGCTGTGTTTCTCCAACTGTTTACTGTACTGTAATCTTTCACGTTGTTCAAACCATTCAAACACTGCCGCACAAGTCATTAAATGTAATTGCTATGGTTTACTGGGCTGTTTGATATGTGTTGACATAAACAACAAAGAAAACAAATCTCCGAATCCCTCGGTGCCAAAACCCAGAAATGAGTTTTATCTGTAAGAGCTTACTGATTGAATTATTTCATGTTGATTTGATTATAATTCCGCCTGTCGTCTAACTCATGTTCAGCACAGATGTGACTCTGGTTCACAGCCAGCCTCGGAGGTGGATTTCAGAGAGCATCCGTGTGCGGCCACAGTGCCCTGCCTTCCCCTCTGCCTGAGCTCCTCTGACTCACGCACCAAACACTGTTGCCAGGGCTACCATTTATTAATATTGGTCCATAACTTTGAGCCTCATCACCAGGCTACAGCATGGCGGATGGCTGACACAGGCACTGAATCCCCCGGACTCACACACACACACAAACACAACACAGATACACATGCATGCAAACACACATATGCATGGCATTGTGTCCAATTCATGTATACTGTGAATGAATGCACCTTTAATGGAGAGGTTTTTGAAGAACAGGGTGTTCACTGAGACTGAAGAGAGAATTGGAAGTGGTTTGCTTTGGACACTAGCGACCCCTTGTGGCCATGATCTGTGAAGTCCCACTTTTTCTTTCCTTCACCTGACTCCTCTAGGGGCAGCACTTTGTATATCCTGTGTCCTAAACCAGGCTCATGTTTACTCTAATTAGGTGTTAACTCCAGTGTGCACACTGGAAAAGTGGCAAAAATGAGGAGGTGACACTTTACAATCAGTCACACTTAATATCAGTAGTTACTGAAGAGGGAGTTAGAAATGAAATGCCCTCATAATTCACAAATTCCTAAATATTTCCTGAATAACTGCAGATCATAAAATTAAAAATTGATTATAAAAAATTTGGTTTTCAGAAACTATATTAATGAATCATGGTGTAATAATAAGTTCACAGATATCTTTGAAGGTAAATTACACAGGATTAGTCAGTTGCTGTTTACAAACAAACCATATAAAGTTGGCCCCTTCTTTGGCTGCTTAACCTGCATAAGAAAGCAGCAGTGGCCGAGCCAGATAGAAAAAGAATAAAGAGAGGGTGTGGCATTACAGAGAGCAAAGAGCTAGATTAAAATGCAAAACAGAATTTTCTCCACTTCTTTCTCTTTATCAGTCTTTTGCCTTTTTTTAGCTTAACTGATGCAAAATCTCCTTTCCTGATTTGGACTTCAATTACCATGGCAACGGTAGAAGCTTAGAAGCATTCAGGTTGACCCCGAGTTATCTTTCAAATCAAAGATTTGGATAAATCCAGTATGTAGCAGACTAGTAGAGATAACAGCTCACCATGCGATGAGATGCATTAGTGTGACTGCAATGTTAGAGCAGCCCAATATTCACACCACCAAAACTCTCAGTACAGAGTGGCTTTAAGAAAAACAATTGTAATTCACCAAAATACAGAAATAGATGAGAGAGCAGAAGATAAAGGCAATCTGAGATATTATGTATTCTTGGTGTTTTGTTTTTCAGTGATAATACTTTTTTAATCTGAAACAGATTATTACTTCAAGGGTATATTCTGCAAAATGTGACTCCTGCAGAACTGCGTGACACAGATTAATGTCACATTTCCTGGCAATATGAATATGTCTCTGTTGATGCAAGTAATAGTAATGAAGCACTCCTATCCCCAGCTGGTCACTAAAATAGCTGTAATTACAAATAATATATGTTCTCTTTTAGTTCAAACACCCAAAGATATGAGAGGAAAAGAATTGTTCTGTAACTACATTCATAACTTTTTACTCAAAACCTGCTGCTTCAGTAAACTTAAACAAAATTGCAGATGAGCACTTAGTATTTAGGAATTATTATATTACAGACTCTACTGACTATTCCTGTGACAAACTGATAATGTTTTCTCATATTGATCATAGACGATATACCTATATGCTGCTTTTTCGCCTATTAGTAATCTATTTAATAATTTGAATTATTTTACATGAGAAACCATAAATACTGGTTGTGGTTTGTGTACCAGTGATAATACTTTGCAGCTCACAGGCTGTTACAGTCTAGTTTTGTTGTCCATCTTTGGGATTATTTTTGATGAGTTACATATTTTATCTGTAATCTTGTATTCTGTTGAATGTTACTGCTGCAGAATGGTCCAGTTTTCTGGCCAGAAAAGTGTCTCGGTTCACAACAATACCTCTGTTGATGAGAAATAACAATGGAGCACTTCCGCCCCCTGCTGGTCATTTATATAGCAAATGATCTTACACTTTGATATCTATGAGCATATTTTTTATGTGCACTGTAGGCCACAAAGACTTTTTGTACCCTGTTAATATTAACTGAACCTGATCTGATCTTTAGTCGGATGTTTTGTTTGCAGTTACACTAAAGATTTGTGAATTCTGATTAAATATATGTGAATAGCAGAAGTAAACATGATAGCAGCAAGAGTTGCAGTAGTGTTACAGCATCAGTGAGTATTGTAGCAGCAGCATACTGATGCCTGAAGATGACATGTTATTTGGACAGGTGCTACATATATACAGCACACTGCTGTTTATTGAGAGTGAAAGTACAAGTACAACTTTAACTGTCAGTCTATCTCACAAACTTGCATGTTAGTTAGGCTCTTGAAGTTTCGTGCATATGCTGGGGTAAAAAAAGGGTAAAAAGTAATACAAGAAGTTAATTTACAATAGATACTAACATATAAACTGCACAAATCTGCAGGCAACATAACTAATACACATGTTGACATGATCAACAGCTTTGCTTAGTGAAGTAAAACATTAATCCTTGGTATCTCAGAAGATAGAACATCTATAGTCATCAAAGTCCTTAGTGTCGAATGCAGGATTGCAACAATAACCCACTTATGCTGGTCACAGTGTACTGGAATAGTAGCACAGGTGTTCAGATCATAGCCTAAAATTATGATGGACGACTCAGTCATGGACTGTGCTGCAGAAACAGTCTAAGTGTTTTCAATTAATGTCTTTACTTTTATTATTTTTAATGTTAAACTGAGTTACCTTTGCAGTCCTAAAAGATCCCCATGATTCCAGCTTGACCACAGCTGCAACTTTCACCTGTCATGATTCAAAAACTGCTGAATCATGTTAAAGCATTCCTTTGAACACATCAGCTTGTACTGAGGGTGCTTTGGATAAATGTTTTTCTGAGGACCATCACGTTTCCTAAAGTACCCTTGAGGATCCACAGACAAACACCGTATCCCATCAACAGTTTACAACCTTTGAGTTAAAGTTGTATAATCCCTTTTATTGCGTGTCCATCTGCCTCTTGTTCTCTGTGTTATCAAGGAATTATGCAAACTGAGCATGCTTTATGACCAATGCTTGGTTTTATTGACCCATGTGCAGTTTCCCATTTGAATGCACAATAACAGATGGTGGCCAAACATTGACAGCTGTATATTGTAGTTTTCTGTCTCCTCTGTAATGCAGGGTTTGATCCAAGGTCAAAACTCAAAACAATACAAATATTTTACTGAACTAATACGTCGACTATGGTTGCAGAACAAGAAGACAAACTTTTAATTGCAGCAATGGAAACTTATTTTAGTACTAATTACTTAGTTATATGCTTATTTTAGTAACTTATAAACTAGCTCAAAGTGTGCGGTAAGGCTGGGAGACAAGTCATGTTGAAGTGCCAATAGATACAATAAACTCTTAAATGTTGACTGTGACCTTAATATGCCATCTACTACAGAGAGAGCAAGCCTTTACCTAAAATAAGTTATTTAAGTGGTGAGCCTCAATTCATTGCTTACCCTGTTAAGTCTGTTAAATCTTGCCATTTTTTAATAGGAAGACTTCCTGTTTTCTGATTTCCTGCTCCTGCTTTTGATACAACTAAAACACTTACTTAATGTTTATGTGTCGTCTAAATCCATGTAGTGTAATTTACATTTTTTGTGCACTTATAATCAGTAAAACGACAGTGATTTCAAACTCACCATTTTGCTTTTCTCAGTTGCTACTTTTTTATTTCCGTCTTTTAACAAAGCAAAGGAGGTCTCATCCCTCTCCAGACTCTTGTAAGGTCTGTGTCCATGTGTCCTTATGGAAGGTCCAACAGCTGCGCTTCACCCTGGAGGGACAATAAATGTCTTTACCAAACTGCAGTAAATCCACTGCATGCACTTGGACATATATTGCTACAAACTGACTACAGGTGTTTGCTCATGTGCCATTTTGTGCCTCCTCTTCCCCCCGATGAAAGTCTGGGGTTCTTGTTGCATGTTTGATTTCACTTAGACAGTTGGTTAGCATTTTTTTTCCCCTTTTTTATACGAGCTGTTCTTTCATGCACATTTTCTTTTAATCCTGATTTAATTCATTCCATTTGAGGGTTTCTGGTCAGCTGTTTATAAGAGATGTGATCTAATGTGGTCTGGTATTTACATGCACATTTAATCAGAACAGCTGTGTGCCACATCCGCGCCATGTGCAGCGATTGTTTGAATAGCTCTTATGTGCAGAAGTCCAGCTCAGTTTGAAAGCTGGCATTTCTAGGGAAGGGAGCAGCATAAGTTTCCATATGTTTACATCAAGACAGAGGGCATGCACAGAGAAAAAAACAGCCAGAAAAGTAATCAAGGACACTGAACTAGACACTGAGATCACATTCATTTTTGCAAGTGAGACCTGAAAACAAATAACACACACACCAGATAATAGCAAGACAACTAAGTCACAGAAAGCAGTCATTAGGGACCCAGACACACTACTTAACAATGACCAATATTATTAGTAAGATTACTTTAGACTTTTACCATGACTCTCCATGCCTTAAAACACAGTTCATGTGGGTCCGGGAGTGACTGTAAAGTTGTTTTATGAGCTCCTGCCTGTGCAGAGACTCACCTACAATCTAAACTGATATACACTTAAATATCACAGGGTTCAGGTATGCGCTTAAAATGTTAAACAGCTTTGTTCAGTAGCACATGTGTGAATAAGTTTGTTCATTTGCTGCGTGCGGTTGTCGTGCAGTGTCATTTTGTTTGTGTTTGATTTTGTGTTTCCATCCATAGGATCACCTTGAAAATGAGATGCTACATTTCAAGGGGTTATTGTTTCAATAAATCCAGATTTATTTGCACTGAGGTGTCATGTTTATCACTTGCCACCACTCTGCCTGATTTTCAGGACTGCAGACCTACATTTGGACTATCCACTCACTGCAGTGACTCACACAAGTGAAAAAAATATATTTCTATAATATTTTTACATAATATATTTATAAAGATATTTATGCACAGTGCTGGTACATCCATTTTTGTTTTTTAATGAAGAAATTTGACATTATTATGCTTAAATTCTATAGTATGTGCCTACACTGGCCTCAGTTTTTTTCTTAAATAGATGGATTCAAACAGTTGTCTTAAATCGATCAGTTTGTGTCAGAATGCAAAACACTGTACCATACAATGAGCCCTGAGCAAATCTGTCAGCTTCTCTTCCTCATGCGAGCAGCTCAGTCTGACACCAGGACCTCTGCACATTAGGAGCTTTGAGAAATTATTTACAAAGCTACAAACAGACTGCAGGTGCTTGCAAATGTGTCATGGAAGACCAAAGCTGCTCCTCACCTTTTTTTTCCTGTTTTTCTTTGCCCCTATTGGGAACACTTCTCTCAGGCTTGCATCAGAATCAATCAGGCTGGTGTCAAAATGTAAGACTGCATAAACAGCAGGTCACCTGCAGCATTTTTCCTGTCTTCTTAAGGTTAGAGTCGATCCTTTTCATTTTTGTTGTTTGGATGCTGCATCGAGCATTTGGTTTCAAAAACCTTACAGAAAACATGTGTTCGTGTTTTCTACTGAATGGTTTTTTACATTGATTTGAACTCATCAGATTGTTTCCAAAGTACATCCATATACTTTACTGATCGTTATTATAAAATGTCCAACCTAATAAAATATCTCATATCTTGCTCTGTTTAAATGTGAAAAAACAAAGCAGTTTGTGCTTTGAACCTGTAAAACTGCAGTGATTTATGGCACATTTATGCATGCAGCATTATCTGGCCAAAAACACAGTTTCTCTTTTTTTCCACATGATTTTTAGGTAATTCATAAGCAGCAATTTATAATACTCCTTTAACTTTGGTGGTTTTAACTATCTATTGTAGCTGCAGTGTCAATGTTCATTAGTAAGTCTTGGACTTTAGTATCTCAATAAGTGAAAAACTGATTGTTGTGAAATTTTGTGAAGTCAATATTTCCCAAGAGGATTAACCTCACTGACTTTTGGGATTCCCTGACTTTTCCTCTGGTGCCATTACCACTTTGACATTTGTGATTTTGAATGACATGGGATGGGTGTGTTAAATGTATTGCCATTGCCATTTTCAGGATGAACTACTATTACTTTGGTGATCCTCTGACCTTTAATCTAATGCCATCGAGAGATTAAAATGTGCAGAAACATAATGTTCAACAAAACTGTATAATAAGAGGTACTGTTTTAAGGAAAAGTAGCTTTTCCCACAAGCCTCAGCTCTACTTTGCATTAAGTACTTCTTGTCAAATAAGATTCTGAACAGATTAACATAATACCTGCATATTATCAGCATCATTGTGAGCATGTTTGCATGCTGTTAAAAGCAATCAGCAGAAAACACTGCTGTGCCTCACAAAGCTGCTGGCATGGCACTAGACTCTTTTTATAGTGCTGTATTAAAAGGTCTTTTTGTTAATTGTCAACCAAATGATTTACCAGTAGGACTGGTATCATCGGTTTTACATCAAATTTGTCTCTAATTCTTCATTAAAGTTAGGAGATGTTCGTGTCTGTGCTTCCTACCTTTTAATCAAAAGGCAAGCACATCTCACGGGGTGAAAAGGGCAATTTTAAATTGAAGGGATAAAATCTGAGTAAAGTTCAAAAGCTAACCAATTTCCTCTCAAATTCAGATTTTTGAGCCCATACACACCTTGATGTCTTACTGTGATTCACTGAAATTTACCCCTTATTAGAAAAGAGACACAGCTCTGTCTCACTGTATATTCCCCGTGTCTAAGCTCAGCATTACAGTACTGTAGTCAGAATATCTGCCAGGTTTTGAACTCATGATCAAAGTCAGTGAATCCCGGTGCAACATAGAGATGTTCTCCTATAAAAATGTCTCCACATCAGGTATTGCAACATCTGTAAATCGCAAGCTGTATATTCATAAATCTGGTGCCACCAGATTAATAAACCAGCAAGAACAGACTGCTCTGATGCTCCATGGAGGTTTTCCAGTTGCTGTGCACTCACTAATTGGCCCAGTGATTCTTGTGAGAGTCCTGTTTGTTTATATAATGAGATAATTATCTTTATTTGTAGAGCACTTCCAGAGAGATGAGTGACAAAGTCCTTCACAGAAAGCAGCAAATTGAACATCAAAAATAAAATAAAATAAGAGCAAATGGAAGAACTTAGAGGTTCATCAAATTCATAAAGGAAGAATAGATTAACAAGATTGACACCTCTTTCATGTCGGTACAGTATATGTGAAGCTACAGCTGTCAGCTGGTTAGCTGAGCTTAACATAAAAGCTGGAAACAGGAGGAAACACCCAGCTCTGGCTCTGTAGAGATATTTTATTCCCAACATACTGGAAAGTAAAAAAGCACATTTCCCAAAATGTCAAGCTGTCTGTTTAAACTGAGTCAGAACAAAATGACATCAAACAATTTTCATTAAAATAAGATACACAGAAATGTTTGAAGACTGACTATTATATATCATTGCTATAATAAATCTTCCGGCCATACACCCTCCCCCAACCTTTCTCCTCCTTTGTCTTGTAGCTAAGTGGAATTAAACATTTGGCTTGAATACAAGGATTTAAAAATGCCAAAAGCACGAATGTTTTCTATGGAAATCTCTGCAGAATTACAATGACTTGGCTGTAATCTGTGGATCTGCAGACACAAAGACTTTCACATGCATTCATGTGTAAAATATGAAAATTCTTATACATACAAATCTGCATGTCCACACACCAGTGCTTGTCCCTCCTGTTCAGCAAAACACTGCTTTTGTGACTGATAGAACACTGTGTTTTCGAGATTAAAACTCTTTTTATTTGATCAAAAACACATGGACAGGATGACCGTGCATCTTGGTGGGAATTCCTGACTCTCAGTCCCTAAGTTTCATCATTACACAATGAAAAAACACTGAGTATCTCTGTGTTTTTCAGAGAAAAAAAAAACATGTGGGTGGTCATAGTGGTTTGGCATCCTGTATTTTAGGTCAAAAAGTAAAGAAATGTTTCTGAGAACCAACAGCCACCCCCAAAAACCACTGCACGTGATCCCTATCATGGATCTGCAGGGAGAGGAGATAGTGAGTGGTGGCAGGGGAGGAGAAAGAGAGAGAGATAGGAAGAGAGAGAGAGAGGACGGTCATGCACTTACTAGCAAACACCCACACACAGTTTCTCACCAGACACCCACACACACTTTCTCACATACGCTGCATACACATTGGAGCACCTGCTCTGTAGCCACTGTGCGTTTGGATCCGTTCGTGACGGGCTCGTTGTGCCAAGATGCCTTCCTATGGCTGGCTGCTGGCTCTGTCTTTGTCTCTGGCAGCACTTACAGGTAAAAAAAAAGTTCTTTATCCTCACTTATATGTCTTTGCAGCTGTCTGTCAAGTCTCTGCCCTAGGTGCAAAGACTTTTATTGAGCTACTAAGGTGATCAACATGTCTTATTTGTTTCCAATGATGACAGCAGCTGTGAAGTTGAGTAAGATGTATGCACAGATCATATGTAATGGGTTTCTTATTAAAGATACAGTCAGTTTCATTATGTCATGCCGTAAAAACACTCATAGCTTTTAAAAGGAGGCATAAGAAATTGGCATCTGGTCTCTCCGTGACGGTTAATTTACTCATCAGGATTTCGTTGCATGAAATTAGTCTGAGGAGGAGATAACAGTTCTGTCTCATCTCTGTACATGCGCATGATTGAAATCCTCTATCTTTAACGACTGCATTACTCTTATTGGACAAGTTGTGATTAATGTGATTGATATCATCTTTGCTCAGCTCACTGCCAGAAAAGATTTAACAAATATAAGTCACCGAAAAATATTGAAGAGCTGCACTTCACATCAGCTTGAAAACGTGTTTGTGCAGCTCAGTTCGGTCACAGCTGAGTGTCACTTTCCAAGGTCTCCTGTCACAATGAGCCTCTCGTTTCAGGAAGCACTGATGGTGCTGCTGCATACACGCAATCTGAGAGGAACTGCTCGCTGACCCCGCCGGTAAGATCAACTTGTTAATGGAAGCTAAGTTATGATTTGTATTTGTTTATTTTTATTATTAATTTATTTTTCAAGTACAAAAACAATTGACCTCAAGGAGGCCGTTCAGCCTTTTCTTATCATCAAACATGGATGAGTTTCATACAGTTACGGTTAATGATTACAGCACATGCACTCATGTTAATGATTACAGTGGGAGATAGAAAAAGGGATGAATCAGCAGCTCTTCAGGTTTTAATTAAATCTGACGACTTTTCACACTCTGTATCTGTCTTGCTCTCCTTGTGTGTGTGCGTATGTGTGTGTGTGTGTGTGTGTGCATGTGTGTTTGTGTGTCACAGTACCTCCCCAGCACAGCAGTAAATACCACTCAGCGTCTGAAGGAGTTACGAGAGCAAATGTTAGCACAGAATGTCTCTGCCTACGTTATCCCTGGCACTGATGCCCACCTGGTACATTGATTATCCATCATTATAAATTAATCTGAATTTAAACCTTTTGTGTGTTATATGCATGTGTGAGATGATAACTTACTCTGTCTGTGTGTCAGAGTGAGTACATTGCAGAACGTGACGCCAGGGTGGCCTTCATGACCGGCTTTACAGGCTCCGCAGGTACAATCCTTTTCTGCCTTCTCGTCTTCTTCATCCCCCCCCCCCCCCCTCCTCCTCCTCCTCCCCATGACTCAACTCTCTCTTCGTCTGAGTGTCGCGCTCATGCAGCTCCTCTACTTTCATCCCACATCCTCACCTCCTCCTTCATCCAGTTTCATTGCTTTTTCCCACTCCATCATTGCATCCACTCATTCATCACCCCAATGCTTCCCAGATTAACTTGACCAATAAATCACGAGATCTACTTTCACGCAACAACGATAAACAGAATTAATGATCGTAAATATTTCTGTTGCACGGATGAAAGGATAAAAAGACGGATGACATTTCGGTAGAGTGCTGTTCAGGCCAAGCCAAGCCTATGCCAGCCTCCATAAAGAAAGTCATATTTTCTGGGTCTCCACTGAGAATCAAATTAAGATTTGGACATCTAATCAGTAGCTACTGAAGTGTCTCATTCTTAGGTTACATCAGTGAAATAACAATGTAAACCCTGATTATAAATCCACCACACACGACCAAGTTGTTTTCTTCCTATCCTCCCTGTATCTCCTCACACATGCATACATACATTTTTTGAAGATTAGCTGTCCCATCACGCATTGTTCCAAGTCAGCTCTGGCATTTATAGTTGTTTGTAATTCACTGTCACTGCTGCCCTCTCCATAACACAGCTGCTGTCCTGCCTCTCCCCAGGCACCGCTGTAGTTACTCAGACCAAGGCCGTTCTGTGGACGGACAGCCGCTACTGGGTTCAAGCTGAGAGACAGATGGACTGCAACTGGGAGCTGGAAAAAGACGGTAGGGGTGATCGTTATGGGATTACTTGTTATGGAAACGCAGGGCGAATGGATTCCAATCAAATTCTTGTGGTTTTGATGATACAGAACAAAAATATCCTGACAAATGCTGCACCTATAATTATAACCTATAATTTACATGATAAAATTGCTTACGAAGAAACTAAAATTACTGCATGTTTTGTCTTTCAAAAACACTTTTAAAACTGGACACACTGTATGAAGCTGATGTTCACACACATAGAAGGCCTAGTGATTAATACACAGCAGGTTTTGTAAATAAAATAAAGTCCATTTATCACCTCTTGACAAAGGGAGTGCAACCTACTGCAGCTGCACTACCAACTTGACAACACACACACTGCACTAGAGATATGACAAGAAAATTAGGGGGCAGATAGAAAAGGAAAACATGTAACAGTTCTCCATGTCCTTACTTGAACTGGTACTGTTGTTGCCTTACAACTATGAATAACAAAGTTCTGTTGTTGAACACAAGTTGCAATATTTTTTATTTTTATTCTAAGTACCATAAAAAGATGATGGCCTGAATTGAATTAGTTAAACAGATTAGTATTTCGTGTGTAGTCAAAGCCTTGTGTATTATTCCTCTGTCCGGGTGACATGTTCCCTATTAATGATGAACATAAGCACTGTAGTTATTTTGAATAAAAATAAAGATTTTGCCATAAACAGTAAATCTGCTAAAATGTACTTTGTACATGTTATACTCTTTGTATTTGATTAGTACTGATACATGATTAGTATTGCAGCTCTGACACAACTCCAACCTTTAATATATTTACACATTATATCTCACACTGTACTTAAGCAACTTTATTTGATAGATGTTTACTAGACATTGTACCATCACCACCGTCACAATAACAAATCATTGTATTTTAACATTGTGATTTTTCAGTATCTTTATATTTAACTCTGGTAACATGGCTCACTCAGAGCACTTTGTATCAGAACATGAATCAGGAATTGACCTTTAACTGCATGTAGATGTCATCAGTTGTATATTGCAGGTTATTCATTGCCCTCAGATGATGTAACAAATTTCTATCTGCACCTTGCAAGCCACATCTTATGACCTAGAAATTGGTGGTAATTTAATGTAATACACAGTTACAGCTAGAATATTGCAATAATGTAAAAAACTGCATTTATCAGAATATTTGCTACACATTGGCCATCTGGACTTATTATGTCACATCTTGTAAAATCAACAATACTTCAACTACAGTCTGTCATGTGTAATGTTCTCCAGTGTCCATCAGCAGTATAGCAGGGTGGCTCATCTCCGAGGTCCCACCAGGCGGTGAGATCGGCTTTGATCCCTTCCTCTTCTCTCTCCGTGAGTCTCTACTCTCCATACTTCCTGTCAGCCCAAGTTAACATCAATAGAGTGCTCACTCAAGTAGATGGAAAATTATTGATGAAGCCTCTAGACGCCACACAGACTGTTTACTCGTGATTGATTCACTTCAGTGTGTGTAATCATCCGCAATTTCCTGTATTAGAAACGCAGGAGAACTACAACATCAATCTGGAGTCGAGCAATCGAAGCCTGAAGTCCATCCCTCTTAACCTGGTCGACCAGGTGTGGAAGGAGAGACCTCCCATCTCATCCGGCAACCTCACCCGCCTGCCCGACACAGTCATACGTGGGTTTCTTTACATGGTAGCTTGTGTCTGTGTGTGTGTGTGTGTGTCTTGTGTCTCGCAGGTCTGCCAGTGTGGTGCCCTTTATCTGTGCACTGATAAATACCTGCAAACAGACAGCAATAAGTGGCTCCACAACACAGCCATAAACAGCCTGGTCCTGTTTTTTATGGCTGGCTGTCAGATCAAAAACTACCTTTGAGAGAATGGAAAATCCTGTCTGGTCACCCATGAGCCTTATTAGTTTTTATGGTCAGAGAATAGACGAATGGGACAAGTAGAGAGCATCATAAAAATAATGATTTCTGCGAGTGTGTGTGTGTGTGTGTGTGTGTGTAAACTGACCATAGTCTGGAGAAAAAATATCCCATTTAGTGTTTGAGTCTTTGATAAATGCTGTCATAGTTGTGCAGTGATAGCTTGTTATATCTGGCTGTCTGAGTCCATTAAGTGATTAATAGTTTTTGGACGGCGGGAATGCAAAAGAAAAGGAGCAGGTTACTGGAAAAGCACCGATGGGTGCCTGCACTTAGAAGGAAGCACTATATTTACAGAAGGCTCTGAAGCTGCACTAATCAATATTTTTAGAGGAATAATAGCTCAAACTTTATCATGAAAGCTGTTGCTTTTAGTGGCAAACACATAGAGATGATCTTCTGACTCTGTAGATGCTATCAGCTCCAAGAAGCATCTTAGTGTTTTTCAGATAGATTTTTAATTTCACCAAGATACTGTTCTGCCTCACTCTCACCTGTCCCTTTAATCTAATTTTTAGCAAATATAAACCAACTATAGCCACCTGCTCAGCGTCAAACATCAAGTTGGTGACTTGCTGGTTAACAGAGTGGAATTTTTAGTAGCTTAATTACCTTAAAACTTTGTGGAGACTGAAGGGGATCTGCGCTTGTCAGTTGTACACATGCACAGGATGATTTATAATACTGTTCTGTTTTGCAGGATGTGACACATGTTCCTCATAACATCTTTATAGAATGATAATAAGCCATTGTTGTGTTTTTAGCTTGATGCTCCGCCCCCTAATTACGTAAATGATGGGAAAAAAATTATAACCTCTAACACAAATGAGTAAACAGTTGTTATTGTCATGTGAACTAAAATGAAATTAACATAATTAAATCAAAGTTTGTGTGTTTGCAGAAAGATCCTGGCAGATGAAAGTGAACCAAATTCGAAGTCAGATGAGTGTAAATCCATATGAACCAACAGCTCTTCTGCTTTCAGCGCTGGATGAAACAGCCTGTAAGTAACTCAAACATTGTCTATGAAGCTGCTGTTTTAATAAATCATGTGTTTAATTTAGGAGAATTGCGTTAATTGCATTAATGTCCAAGACAAAATATATTTTGTGGAATTAACAGCATATTACAGAAAAAAAAATAACAGAGAAAAAGGGACAAGATAACAAGTAGGCTTCATGCTTAAAATATGACTAAAGATATGCTTATAAATCATAGGGAATATGAAATAAAAGCCTGCTCTAATACATCCAAGTCTTTCAGGATGGAGCCGGAACCCGAGGAGTTGCAGTTTATTGTGCAGATTATGTAGGGATTATGACAGAGACGCAGTAATCAGATCTTTGCACAACGTAAATATAGAAAATAGACAGCATGTTATTTTAAAACATGGACAGGACTCTCTCTATGCACAGAGATGTTCAAAAAGGCAAAAAGACGGATATAAACATTACATTTTTGAGTAAAGGTTAATAGTTCTTGTCAATAATCTGTCCATATAACTTTTTAATCGTTTATAATCAGCAGTAATCATATAATTTAATTGATTTCCTGTATGTGGCGTGGAGGTTTGGTTTAGCTCTTTGCAAATGAACTGTGAATTATTCAAAAGCATCTCTCCTGTAATCCATACAAGAGCACTGCTGAGCTTCACACCTTTCCTGACTTCTGATTTCAGAATTAGCGAGTCTGTTTTCGATCACAGGGACACAGAAAAAGTCACGTACATCCGACACAAACATGAGGTCCAAACAGCACGTCTTGGTTCAGGTGGAAGTGGTTGATGTAAATGAATATGTGACAGTCAAAGATGGTGTGTGTGTGTGTGTGTGTGTGTGTTTTTATTTCTATAGGGCTGTTCAATATGCGAGGAAACGACATTCCATACAATCCTTTCTTCTACTCCTACACACTGCTCACAATGGATGAGATCTGGTAAGTCCAATAGGGAATTACATGTGGACATGTGGGAATCCTTTCAAATTTTCTTTTGTCTTTTTTTCTCTGTTCAAGCTACTCCAGTCACATATTGTGAAACATAAGAACATACAGCATTTTTTAAGCATGTCTCTATCTTTTCTAACCACTTTTTGAACTCTTCCTTCCACCATATCTCCAAATCTACCAGGCTCTTTGTCCATATGGAAAGACTGACAGATGACCTGAAGCTTTATCTGAACACCTCCTGTACCGGACCCGACTGTGTGCAGCTAAAAAGCTATGACAGTGTACGAGATCATCTACAGAAGTATGTGGCCCGGCCTGGGGTTAAAGTGTGGATCGGCACAGAGTACACAAACTACGCCCTTTATGAACTCATTACACCAGGGGTAAGAGATGTTTTATTTCATTATACTTACTGCACTGCAGGATTTTTAAGCATTATATAACATTTTTTATCTTAAATAAAACACACAGTGTACATACAGTGTAATTATATTACATTTTTATTGCTCTTTGTACGGTTGACACACAGTTTTTCTCCATAAAAGCAGAGGTGAGTCACCACTTGATGGCTGTGTCTGGGAAAAAATAACTTTTGGTGCATGTTGTGGATAAAATCCAACTTTTAAAGAAGCATTAAAGAATATTTTTATATAAAAGATGGATCAAACAAGTGAATTGTGAATAGTGGAGAACCACGAAGAGTTTTAACCAGTTCTCCTTCACACTTCAAAGTGTTTTAGCATCCTAAGAGGCATCAGAAAAATCTCTTGCATACCTCAGTGGTGCTTATGACAGGTGTGTAGATGAAGTAGATGTAGCTTTGTTTATGTGGATACCTGAAGAAAGTCTGTGACTGACATGTTGTAGCCTACAATTAAACACCTTAACTGAGCCAGTGAAGACAGCGTGCCCAAAATCTTTTTAACTTCCTAGGCATCTTTAGAGACAAAATAACATGAAATACTTTTCCAAGTTCTAATCATTTGTTCCTGAGTGAACTTTTCTTCATTACTTACTAAATGCCAAATGTTTTGAAATAATAACTTGTGGTTGTTTTTATGTAAAAAATACCTCTTATTTCTCATGACTCCTCTTTGACACACAGGCATTTACATAAATGCATCTGTCAAATTTGACCTCGGACAACTTGCTAACACGGCCCTCCTTTAAAACCACACCTAACTGTTCGCTGGTGTGGTAAGAAAACAGAGCAATATAGTACTGTCAGGGGTAAATCTGGCAAGAAAAACCTACTATTTAAAATAAGAAATATAAACAATCTATTATATGTGACCTGCATTTGATTTGGATTCTGATCTGTTCAGCAGTATTCATTACACCTTTGCTGTGATAACATTTAAAGTTCAGAGATATCAGTGTTTTTACAGTTTGTTCTGCTGCCCCCAAGCGGTCAGAGGATTGATAGGAAAAGACCATTTATTTGCAGATCACCAAGCTGCATAGAATTTATTTTAAGAATTAACTGCATCCTGTAACTGAATGGCAAATTATCCCTTTACAAAAGCAAAAATCTGTGTATTTGAAAGTTAATGCACACATATGAATAACAGTTAGGTCTGCCTTTCTTTTTGTATGAATAAATAAGAGGACATGGTCTCTCAAGGGGTACATTTTTGTAAGAATTAATATTGTTTTGGATTTTCTTTGCATCATGTAGAAACTCTTGACGAGCACCTACTCTCCCGTGCTGACGACCAAAGCAGTGAAAGATGACCTTGAGCAGCAAGTCTTGAAGAATGCGCACGTATGTCATCTGAACAAGGACATACTCAGATTATACACAGACAAAACAACATGTACATGCACAGATGAGCACTAACTTCCACAGAAAATGCAGAAAACACTTCTTATTTACAAGCCAAATTTCTAAAACCAGATGTGAGCCTCTAATTCATTTAACATTATGACATTAATATTATGACTGACAGACTGGTGTGACATTTGTGAATTCTTTTCATCAAGAGCTTGAACACTTCAGTGAACACACACCCTGATAAATTTATTACCCTGTCCAAAGATGTCTGAACAGCCTTGCAACATTTCATGTAAATTGTCAGCCCGAGTGTTTTGTGTTGTTGTGATTGATGCTGAGATTTTCCAGCTCAGTCTGTCATGGTGGCTCTGTGTAGGTTCGGGATGCAGTCGCAGTCATGCAGCTGCTGATGTGGCTGGAGACAGAAGTACCAAAGGGCCGTGAGACAGAGTGGTCGGCTACAGAGTATGTCAATCATTGTCGCAGGTGAGTGCACACGAGATGAAGGATGAATGAGATATACAAATCAGAATGTAAATGCTCTAGAGTCTAGGGCCAAGAAAATAAACAATGACAAAGAAGAAAAATGGAGTTCAAACTCAGAAATTATTATTCATCTGAAAACAAACCAAAGAGTGGAATATTATTATTTACATGAACTTTATAGTTGGATTTTGTAGCTAAAACAAACATCATTACAGTAAACAGAAAGACAACAGAGGCCCAAGCTTTGAGACGATCTCTGCAAGCGGACCCAATGCCGCACTTGCCCATTACAGGTATGACTTATTCATATTTATCATTTTCATTCTTTAGATAATAGAATCACCTCTTGTTCATCTACTCTTTTGAACTGATTAATTTACCTCTTAATGTCAAAGAGGTTCAAACATACAAGCTTGGATATTAGACTGGTTACATTGCATTTAGTGGTACTGATGATAAAAATAAAAAAAAAGATACTCAAAAATTAAATTTTGATATTGCGTTAACAATAAACATATTATTATATCACATATATAATGCAACACATCCTAAATCATTTCTCTTTCTTTCTACTGTCACTTAGTCACAGTAGGTGGCAGTAGTGCACTTTAAGGTTGGTTGCCACCTGCCATAAAACAGAGAAATTAATCAAGTGTTTTTGTCCTGTTTGCATGTTTTTGTGCAGTTATGGTTTCAAACTCTCTCTTACTCTCTACACTTGTATTTTGAGTATAATACATTTGCCAGCAAAGAGGCAAAGTTAAAGATATTATATTGTTCATATTTTCAGTAAGACAGAGTGGGCTTATTATGGAGACCCACAGAAAAGGGAACCCAAACAGCATTGAGAGAGAGCTTTCTACTTGTAGGGTCCACAGTGAGTACATATAAAGAGAAGAAAAAAAGGCCTCTGAAAAGTGCTTGAATAAATAGAAAAAGAAAATCAGAAATCAGTCATATTCAGCGCATTCTTTAGAAAATGGTCTGCAGGCATGTAAATAATTTGCAGGTGATGGGCTAAAACTTTAAAACACTGATATGGTCCTTTAGGTGCTCTATAACGACAGTGTTGCTATTATTTCTTTTTTTATTCATGTTGCAGCCCAACAAAGGAAATACACAGGAAGCTGTCAGTTGATGAGATGTACCTGGTGGACTCTGGTGGCCAGTATCTGTGAGTAAAAACACACTTTACTGAAAGAGTCTCCAGTTTCACCACACGTAACTTGCATTTGAAATGAGTCATCCCATCTCTCACTTCTTTCAGAGATGGGACCACTGACATCACTCGAACGGTTCACTGGGGAACCCCAACAGACATGCAGAAGGTAACACTTTGAATACAAACACTGAGAGAGTGAATGTTTTATGGATTTATTTACATTTTCTCTGTCAAAACACCAGAAATTGCAAGTTGATCTGTGTGGGTTTTCTTCATCTCTTCCCTGCTGCAGAAAATGTATTCCAGTTGGGATTTTTCTTAATCAACATTCTAATTTAAGCCCCAAACTTTTGGCTCCTAAAAAACCTTTGGAGTAATGTTCTTTTACAAAACATTTAATGCTGCCTAATCCAAAATATTTCTATGACTTCCTTCACAGGAGGCCTTCACTCGAGTGCTCATGGGAAACATTGAGATTTCTCGAACCATCTTCCCCTCAGGGACCAGAGGTGAAAATGAAAAAAAAATTTATGCATGTTTAATAGAAGCTTGAACAAGATTCTACCTTGAAAACATTCCTAATTTCACCACTAGAGACCCCTGTTTCTCCACTTGCCAGCATTTTGAGAAAGTAAATTACAGCAACCTGCAGCATTATGTGTGATTCAAGTGCTCTGTGTGGCTCTTTTTTATCTATAGGTTCAAACATGGAGATGCTGGCTCGCCGAGCATTGTGGGAGGTGGGCCTGAACTATGGCCACGGCACAGGTCATGGTGTTGGAAACTACTTTGGAGTTCACGAGTGTATGTTTCTCTATATTTTTGCAATATTTTTCAAAGTTTGTAACCCCAGTAGGAACTGGCTGCCCTTGATTTTCTTAAAACAGATTTTAAAGCACACAACCGTCTTAATTAAGCAGAACTCAAAGACAGATTTTAATGATCTGTGTTGTCTAAAAGCATTAGGACTCTGTTGCATAAGAGGCTGATTTACATAAATTGAACTTAATTACACTGTGGTGCTGATGCTAATACAGTAAGTGGGAGTGATAAAATTAATTAGCTGGCAAGTAATTTGCATGTTTGAGCACACAATTCATTTTACAACCACTTCTAATGTGACCAAATACTCTTGAACATCAGTAGCTGAATATCCTGTAAGGATAATGAGTAACTGGGAGATTAAAGTGATCAGTGACGTTGCTTTCGTTTTAAACAATATTAATCTGCTATAATCTGATTAATTCTGTATGTACACAAATTCACCATTTGTCCTGTTTTTATGTTTAATCGTGTAATATTGTTACATATTTCAGGGCCAGTTGGCTTTCAGAGCAACAACATTGCCTTTACAGCAGGCATGTTCACATCCGTAGGTGAGATATTTTTCCCTCTCAGAATAACCCAAATAAACTATAGGTAACACTAATTGTGATCATATGAAGGAAATCAAATTTAATTTAATTTAATTTTATTTTATTAACTTTTCATTTTGTGGCTTGAATGTAAGGGTGTGGAAAAATATCAAACTTACAATGATTTTGTATTTTTGAATGAAGAGCCTGGATATTATAAGGATAATGACTTTGGGATCCGAATAGAAGACATTGTTGTGACTGTGCCTGCTAAAACAAAGGTAGGTCCCAAAAAATCACAAAGAATCATTTCAGTAATTTCCTGCTTATATTGCATATTATGAGCATTGTAAAGGCAATTTATTTGTATAGTAAATGTGCTTTTCTTTCCCTTAGTATGGCAATAACTACCTGACCTTTGAAACTGTGTCGCTGGTCCCGTATGACAGAAAGCTGATTGACACTTCTCTCCTCAGCTCAGAACAGGTAAGAAATTGAATTTGACTGAATAATGGCCCTCTACTTGAGAAAACTGTATTGAAAAGTTACTGAAAATTATTCCTCCTTTATTTTTCTCAAAGAAAAAACGCAAAATAATCACCCACAACCCTATAATGGGGGTTTACTTCCCCGAAGACAAGATCAGTTTCCTGTTTTAATTTTTAAATACCGTTCTGTTTAAGAGAGTGTGAAATCAAGCGAATCTTTTGTTTTCCTGCTTTAAGAGTTCTGATTTCCTCTTAAAATCCCCCTTAAGGTTTCAGGTCGAAGTTCCTCTGCCGCTCATAGATCAAAACATCCTTTGAGAGGGAAAAAAAAGTTAACACGTGTCCAAACAGCTTCTCTTCTTTTTTGTTTCATTGGATACTTATTTTCTATTTATTTTACATAATTGTAAAAAAAAATCTCAGGTGGTTTCATTTACAATGAAGGGCTCAGGGAGATTAAACAGGTAAAATTATTTGAAACTCCACAAAAAGGAAAGGTTAGGATCAAAGAATTATAAAAATAAGCAAAACTCTGTATAGTTTACTTTGCTGTTTCATCTCACAACCCCTTAGATTTATAATTGAACATTAAGTAGTTTAAAAAAGTTACACCTCATATATGAAAAAACAATGCACCTTTCACATTGATACAACAGCGTTTATTTGATAATGTCATTTATAATAATAATAATAGTCTCTGAATCCACCTTTCTTTTAAACCAAGTACTTTACATTTTGATCAATTTTGGATGCTGAAAATACTTTTTAACTGTAGTTTTGCATTTGATTTTGAATGCAGTACTTTCATGTGTAATAAAGTATTTTTATGTTTTTGTGCTGATTCTTTAAACAACAAGATTCCATCGTCCATCACTATTAGCATAGCACTGATTGTTTATTTGAATTTTCTGAAAAACTAACCAAATGACAGAACACACATGGAACAAAAATGGTCCAAGAATTGATCCCTGTGGGACGTAATATTTGACCACTTTGTGTAAATTAATCACTGCTTACTCCTGATGAAGAAAACTTTGATCTACTTTATCTTAAATACAAATCAAAGATAGGTGTACTTGTTTATAATAAGCCAGCAGTGTGCAACTTTAGGCTATGTATGACTTTTATTAAGAGTGGTCTTTTCTCCCTCTAGCTGAATTGGCTGAATAAATACTATGATAAGATCCGAGAGTTGATGGGTCCTGAGCTGGAAAAACAGGAACTATATGAGGTAAAGCAATGGATGCTCAAAAACACAGAGCCCTTCACTCAACCTGGATCTTCTGCATCTGTGTTTTCCTCCTCGCTGACCCTCATCACTCTGGCCGTCGCTGTTCTCCACAACATCATCTGAACATCTGTCTTTTTTGCACTCTCTCCATTCACAGCAGACCTGTGTTACCCCTATGCAGTCTCTATTGAGCAGCTATACTACACTGAGGGATGCACTGCAATTTAGCATTTTTTTAATTGAAGAAAATATTTGTTTAATTATTTAATGGCTATATTTTGTGGTGCTTAAAGTTTAAATGATCTTTTGTGTGATTGCCTATGTTTTAGTTTTTTGGTTTTTAATCTGGACATTTCTATGACCAGCTGATATGCATAATTTCTATTTTATTAAAGTAAAACCCTTTACAACAAAGTTGTGTACTTGAGTCATGAATCAGATGGTTTTTTTGACACGACAAACTCATAAAAGACTTGGAACTCAACTTTGAATGAACACTAGTGGCTTGGAGCTTAGATTTGACTTTTTCATAAACCCTTGAATTTGGAATGATTTAAATAGATAGATAGATAGATAGATAGATAGATAGATAGATAGATAGATAGATAGATAGATAGATAGATAGATAGA